>CM045764.1:123160864-123800005 GCA_025200525.1 Camellia lanceoleosa | reverse complement strand
TCTAGAGGAAATGACTCTTGCTCAAAGTGTAGTATTAAGCGAATTAGATCGGATAACATTAGGAAGTTGGAAATATATTGTACCTTTTCGTTAGAGAATATTTAGCCATAGCGACGAGCAGGAAAAAGTTTTGATGAAAAAATAGGAAATAAATATTTTGAAAATTACAGGAGAACTAGGAAGAAATAGAAAATAAATGGTCAATTTATTGTGCAAGTTTACCGACAAAAATAGCTACGGAGAATTAAATATAAGAGGAACTTTAGGAATAGGACCTAGAATAGTTTTACATTTTATAAACTCGAGAAAAATGTATAGAGGTTAAAATACAAAAAGACTTGAAAAAACAAAATTATAGTTTTGTAGCGATTGTAATATATACTCCATAGCAATATGAAGATAAATATAATAGGAAAAAATACAAAAAATATGAAAAATATAGAAAAGAAAAAATATTGGAAGAAAAATATACAAACCATGGAAAAAGCAGAAATTCATTAGGAAAAGTAGAACTTTTAATAGAACAAATTATAAGAGATTACCCAAAGGCGAAAAAGATAAAAGAAAGCAAAGATATGTTAGGAAACCCAGCGGTAAAAAATGTAATTGTTTTATATGTGGAGAACCCAATCATTTTACAAAAACACCTTAAAAAAAGAAACCTAATACTAACAAGCGGATAGAAAAGATTACATATTATAGAAGATTTAGAAGAAGATATAGTCGGTATAAATAGTGATGACTCGAAATATATAGCATAGTTAGCGATTATGAATACCAAATTGAAGCAAATAGTTGACTAGTGATTGAAAGTGATCTGAGATAGATAATCTTTTAAGACAACTCAACCAAGAAATAGAAAGGACCCTTCTCAAGAAACTTTCTTTATGATGGAATGTAATGCGAATCGGAATGTCAACATAATTTTCAAATAGGACTAGGATTTGATACTACTAGATCTGACTATTGTAATTGGTTTCGACTAAAGATAAAGAGAGCTCAATGTTTATTATCTTGACATAACTTATTGTATAATTTGTCTCGAAAAACTAAACATGTCACATAAAATAAAATTAGAAAATAACGAGAGAAGATCATAATATGGAAAGTGAAATTACGTCTAACAAATAGAAATTAGAAATGCAGTAAGAGAACTTAAACTTCAAATAAGAGATAAAACTAAGACTAGTTTTGACATAGAATGTTTAGAATTAGAAAATAAAGCGACGAATAGCAGCTAGAACAATTTCACAGTAAAAACCCCTTAAAAGATAAATTAGTTGAAGATCATATGAATTCTTTAGAATTAGTCAATTTAGTTGATTCTTAACCCTTTAGTCAATACTCTCAAGTACAACCGGATAATACATATTTACCTTTTAATTACCCGTTATACCTAAGTCAAATTTAATTGAGATATCATGTGTAATTAAATTAGTAGAAAAAACCCTTAGTATAGATGTCATGATGAATCTAGGAGCTAGTAAATCACATATTGAACAACATGTAGTTCCCCAAGATGAACCGGCTTTAACAACTGACCTTAGTCGGCATAGCGGATGGCACTAAGCAGACATATACACATTGCATTAATGGCGCCCAAATTAGTTTTCATCATCTAGGTTCTCAAGATCGTACATAGAATGGTTCCCATTACCTCAAGTTTGGATAGGAAATACCGTCGAATCATCCTTTCATTTTAGGACTTAATTTCATACTTAGGTTACAAGTTGGCATGTTCATGACCAACATAACATCGATTTCTTCAAAGCAATCATCATACGACTTATGCCCTTAGCACCATCGCCCATTTATTAGAGTTGCGTGCTAAGTGTGGTGATACCATAGGAGTAGATTCCATTCCCACTAGTTTTTTATTCCCTAGTAGAAATATTTTTCCCGAGCTAGCCCAAACATACATACCTAATGAGATAGCAAATACTTCTTTAGAAAATTTAGATATAGAAAATTATGATTTAGAAGAGTTTGATTTTGAAAATAAGAGAGATTATTGGAACCTAGAAGATTTTAAACAACCAGCTAACTTAGAATTAATTTTTGCAAAAATAGGAAAACTAAAGAAAAAACCAATATACAGAAGAACAGAAAATGAATTAGATGAGATAATAAGATTAGCTGAAACAACAGAAATCTTAGGAGAACAGCCCATGAAATATTAGGAAAAAAAATAAGATTTTAGCTAGTTTAGATATAAAAAATAAAGATTATAGGATTACATCAGCACAAATAGACCATACGCCAGCAGATATAGAAGAATTTAGAACACAGATTAAGGAATTATTAGATTTAGGAGTAATTAGACCTAGTAATAGTCCACATAGAAGCGCAGCATTTATGGTTAGAAATCATGCAGAGATAAAAATAAGAAAAGCTAGAATGGTTATAAATTATAAAAGACTAAATGATAATGTCTGAGGAAGAAGATAAATACAATATACGGATAAAGATCAACTCATAAATAGAATACAGACAGCAAAAATATTTAGCAAATTTGATTGTAAATCAGGATTTTGGTAGATAAAAATGGAAAAAGAAAGTATACCTTGGACAACCTTTTGTTGCCCACAAGGACATTACGAATGGCTAGTCATGCCTTTTGGATTAAAAAATGCACCTTCCATATTTTAGCGTAAAATGGATAGTATATTTAATAAATATAGTTTTATACTGGTATATATAGATGACATATTAGTATTCAGTCCAGACAAAAATAGTCACATAGATCATTTGTATATAACATTAGAAGAATTCATAAATAATGGAATAATAATTAGCAAGAAAAAGATGGTATTACATAAACCTTACATAGAATTTTTAGGAATGGAGCTTGGAGATGGAAAAATTAGGTTACAACCTCATATAGTCAAGAAAATTTTAGACTATCCGGATAAATTAGAAGATACAAAACAACTTCAATCTTTTTAGGAATTTTAAATTATATGCGAATGTATATTCTAACCTTAGTAAAATAATAGGACCCCTTTACAATAAGACCACACCCACAGGACAGAAATATTTCAATCAGCAAGATATAGCTCTAGTCAAAAAAAATAAAAGACATTTGTAAAAATCTACCAGACCTACAACTTCCCTTAGAATCGAGTACATAGTTGTGAAAGCAGATGCAAGTCAATTAGGATGGGGAACAATATTATTAGCCAAACCTAATAAATATATGACAAAAATAAAGAACGCATTTGTGAATCTGATTAGGAAAGTTTAAAGAAAAAGATATAACCATGACAAGCTTAGATTTGAAATATTAGGAGTAATATATGCAATAAATAAATTTAGATTATTTTTGCACAAACCTTTTACAATTAGAGCAGTTGTGAAGCTATAGTTAGATTTCATAACAAACTTAATGGCGTAAATTAAGTACTAGAAGATGGGCCAAATTTTTAGCGTATAGTAGGACGAGGGATATAAGGTAGAATTTGAACATATTAAAGGAAGTGATAATAAGCTATGATTGGTTAAGTAGGAAAATTTATTTAGAAAAAAGAAGATAACAGATTTAATTTTTGTGCGGATAATGGAGAACAACAAGACCATGAACTTTGGGGATTTTCTCTTCCCATTCATGAAAGCGAACCAAATTGAGACCTTTGAGGATTAAGCTAGACCCAGTTAGGTGTCTTTTAAATAACCTTTGGAGCAGTCGAGAACCACCCGACTAAACGCCTATCGACCCTAAACTCTCTCAATATATATTTTTCAAAAATTCAAAAATAGACCTTTGTCGAGATGTTTTTTTTTTCTATGTAGTAGCTAAAGGAACCAAGCACAGTATTTACCATGATTGGAGAAGTAGAAACCTTTAGTTAAATATTTTCCTACACCCAGATTTAAAGGATTTTATGATTTTAAGTCGGCCGATTACCTATGCTAGAAGACAAATAGGAACCAATTACTCTATTAGTCGAGATAGCTAAAGATTACCTAGACACATTGAGCGAATGCCAACCATTCTTGCTACCGGTGGAGATCGACTAGCTAGATATTTGGAAGCGATGAAATGCAGGCGAGTAGTTCTAACCCTCGGATACATTCTCGAGAATCCTCTCCGGATGTGCCGACATTGTGAAGGCTTTTCCGAAATTTCAAGAAAATTATGGATAAAGGCAAAAGGTCGATGAAAAGCTAGACCCGACTCACGGAGCGAACAAAAACAATTGAAACAACCGTTCAAACCCTAACCAACCTTAAAAATTAGCTCGGAAAAAACATCTACCTCCTTACCTGGCCGGAAATCAAACAACTCACGGTGAAATTGACCAATTGGTGATAGAATGTATTTCTTGGGCATTCTATCATTCGATCTTTTGTGAGAAAAGCCAAGTAATGAAAGACCTAAAACCCTATATTTACACTTTAGCCGAAGGTAGAAGAAATAATGAGTTAGTCATTATTCAACAATTTCTTCTGGACCTCTCCATAGCAAAAGTTGTCTACCCTAGCCTAGCTTATCAATGGACCTATACTTATTAAGATAAAAGCGACTGCTTGGAAGAAGAAAAAATCTGACGGTCAGAGCATTTTGGTAGATGTTAGTGTAACCTAGACTTGATGTTGCCTTTGCGGATAAATCTAGCTACATTGAGCCGTTAGAGATAGAAATCAAGGGTGAAACACGTTATCTATGACTCCAAAATTGTTAGATTACGGCTTTGTCTCTAGATTAATTTTCACAGATCCAGATCAGACAGAAAACTTTGGACATAAGCTTGTTCATGCAGTACTGTGCGTAATGGAAGAACATCATCCGTATGTGGAAGCTTCGATAGATAGCAAACTACCAGAGTGGAAGGGAATATGGTGCAATCCAGCTAAACACAAAATGTACCTCAGAGGAACCTCTACATTCCCAGGATACCCAAGACTTCTCAACAAGAGGCCATGGCGATGCAGAAGATTTCCACTTAAAGACCAACTCAATAAATGGAGAAAATTCGCTAGCAGCTCACTATTAGCATATAATGGTAATTATGGACATCTAGTCTGTGAAGATAGACATCAGAAGATATATTGTAATTTAGCCATCCCAGGATATCCATTCAGCAAAGAGACATTTGTCGATGAAAGTCAGTACCCTAACTATCAGCATGGCGTTTCTCATGAATCACCGGTAATGGGAGAAAATGATCAAGAATGGTACGATGAACCACCCATGGGAGAAGATGGGGATGACTTTTACGACCAACTCTCAGCAGCAGACCTTGACGACCTAGCAGACAGAATGTATGGATAAAAAAAAAAAAAAAAACAGTGGGTCCCACTAAAAGACTCATAATATATTTTGAACACGTTGTAGTAGATTATTCCTTGACTCTTTACATTTTGAAGATTTTCTACGAAGATTCAATTTTGAAGAATCACTCCAAGGGTCGACATCAATTTATATTTTCAACATAAATATTTTTTGACCAAAAATATTTCTAATAAAAAACGATTTTAGAAAATTTGCAAAATTAAAGCAGATTTTCCTGCATAATTCTATAAATTGATGGCAAGAAGCAGTTAAATTGACTAAAAGAAATAGATACAAGCATAAACATACATACATACATATAGTTGGGTTTTGAGAGCATGTAATCATATAATTTGAAGAAATAAAAATTGGAGGAAAAAAACTTAAAAAAAGCAATGACCTTCTTTGAGTTTGAGCTGCTTTTCTTGATACCTGAGTTTTGCACATAAAGATTCAATATCAGTATACAAAAACTCCTCCATCTCTGTGTTTTTGTTTTATCACAACTACATAGAGAGAGAGGTTTTGTTGGGCTAGGGTTTTTAAGGCCAGCGAGAAAGGGTTTGCAACCAGCCTTGAATTTATACAAAAATTTCTGCGTTGTTGAATGAAAAGTTTACAACCCTCATTTAAAATTTAAAATCCGAAATTTGAATCCCTAATTTAAAATTTAAAATCCCAAATCTAAAATGAAAACCCTCATTTATGCGATACAAACGAATGTGGGTGTTTGATGAAGGTGTTCCTCGTTTTGCGGTGAATTCACGGTTGGCGTTGTTAAATCGTCGGTCTTCCTTGGAGTTAATTTGAGTGAGGAGAAGAAGATGGGTTGGATATCAAATCTGACTTCGTAAGTGCAAAGGGAGAAGGGAGCTGTTTTGTTTATAATGAAGCGGCTTTTCTAAAACCGTTTTCAATTAAAAAAAAATTTGTCAAAAAACGGCTTTTCTAAAATCGTGTTTTATTAAAAATATTTTTGGTCAAAAATTATTTATGTTGAAAATATAAATTAAAAAACATTAATGTGAAAACGGTTTCTGAAAACCGTTTTAATTAATTAAATTAATTAAAAACTTAATTAAAAAGGCTTTAGAAAATCCGATTTCTATGTTCAAATTTTATTATTATTTTAATTCCAAAACACAGCTTTTCAAAAGCTGTTTTCTAAAAAACAGTATTTCTAAAACCGTTTTACCGTACTTTGGGAATAAAGATAAAAACACACCCTAAAGTGGGACTAAAATTTTGAAAATGCCCCAAACAGGGAAATTGGCCGGTGGGAGAGAGCACCAAGTGTTTGGGCGGGAATTGAAATAATCTCAACCATTGATTTGTATCATAATTGATCTAAGCCTTTAAAATGAAATGTATCTCTTATATATTTTACATATTTTCAAAATCCCTTCTCTCTTATTATATAGATTTAGTAATTTTAATTTGAATATATATATAGAGTTATGCATTTATTTTTAGTATTTTATATATAATAATTAGTGATTGATTTTTTTTTTATAGTATCTAAAAATCATAACATCTATAATTATATAATACATTTTATATATGTCAATTTTATTGAATTTTTTTTCTTGTAGGTTATTCAAAAGATAACAAATACTCAAATGATTGAAGCCCAAAAAATAACTATGTAAATTTTTTCTTTATAATTTATTTTTAATTTTTATATGATTACATTAGCATGTAAACTCCAAATGCATAAATAGTGGTTGTAATTTTTTTTATAATCATTTCATTTAATATTTAATTATAAATATTTTTTATTTTATTATTGTAATGTCTTTGTGACAACAATATTGAAGTCACTATTTTTTTTTAAATATCTTTTCAAAAGAAAAAAAATCAATACCTCAAAAAAATTCTTTATAATTTATGTTTTAATTTTTATATGATTATATTAGCATGTAAACTCCAAATGTATAAATAGTGGTTGCATTTTTTTTTATAATCATTTCATTTAATATTTAATTATAAATATTTTTTATTTTATTACAACAACATTAAAGGCACAATTTTATTTTAAAAATATCTTTTTAAAAAAATTCAATACCTCAAAAAATTCTTTATAATTTATTTTTTATTTTTATATGATTACATTAGCATGTAAAATTGAAATGTATAAATAGTGGTTGTATTTTTATAACTATTTTATTTAGTATTTAATTTGAAATATTTTTTAAAAAAATTTGTAATTGTAATGTGTTGTGACAACACTTTGGATGGCACAAATTTATTTACTTATTTTTTAAAATGTCTTTCTATAAAATAAAAATAAAAACAATAGCTCAATCAATGGCATGAAAAATGTCTTTATTCCTAATTACATTAGCATGTAAAATCCAAATGTATAAATAGTGATTGAATTTTTTATAATCATTTCATTTAACATTTAATTATAAATATTTTTTATTTTGTTATTGTAATGTGTTGTGATAACAATTTTTTTTTAATGACAATTTATAAGCGACCTGGTTTTCCCTCAGTTGATTAGTGTAATCCGGACTTGGTTTCGTGAATGTTGGTTGTTGTATATATCTTGTTTTAATCATTCAATACTTTGTGTTTGAGTTATAGGATGTTTTAGGCGAGGATTATTCTGAGTTAGGAGTGATTGGGAGCAAATGGTTCTTTGCCCGAAATTTTGGTACTTAAGCTTGGCGAGACTTTTGTTGCTCGGCGAGCTCTGTGTTTTAGATCCTTCGCTCGGCGAGATTTGAGTTTTATCTGGTGGCTCGGCGAAGTCCTTCGCTCGAGCTTGCGTCTGCGTCTAGTATTGGACCTGAGAGTTGCAATTCTTGGCTTGAGCGAGCTTTCCTTCGCTCGGGCGGGCGAGGTCTAAGTTTTGGATTTCTTCGCTCGGCGAGCATTACATCGCTCAAGCATGCTTATGGGTTCTGCGGACACTGAAGCTTGGTGTTGGCTTGCGAGACTTTCTACGCTCAGCGAGGGTTCTTTAATGCAGTCGCTCGGCGACCAATCCTTTTTCGGCGAGCCTATCTTATATTAGTAGGCAGCAGCGAGGAAACACTTCACTTTTTCATCTCTTTCATTTTCAAAACCCTAGATCCGAGCTCTCTCTTACTCTACACACCTTCTCTCTAGGGATTCATCTATTTTTAGTGTATTCCTACCCTAAGTTCTTTGTAAGAAAGATAGAGGGTGGCTTGGGCTTCGTTTTAATCTGAAAAATCTTGGATTTGGAGCACTTTGGATTTTGGTCATCTTCTTCTTTGGGCTTCTAATTTTGAGGTAAGAGATACCCTACTCCATCTTATGAGTTTTGTCATAAGTTTTATGCATTTTGATTAGTTGGTGGTGTTTGGTAATTTTGGAAAAGTTAGGGTTTGGTTTTGTAATTTATAAAGAGGGGTTTTCAAATGTTTAAACCTATGGGTGTATGAGACCTTGGAAAAATTGTATTATTGTTATTGAAATGGTGAAATCAAGCCTTAGGGTTGATATTGAGAAAGGGGGGAAAATGCCCTAATTATTGAAATAAATAATTAATTTTGGAAAATATGAAATTGAGTTGAAATCCGTGAAATTGGGAAATAATGGGATTGAATGGTGTAGTTGGATTAATTTATCATTCACCGATGTAATTGTTGATATTATATCTGTTTAATGAATTTATTTTACATTTAGAAATGCTTTTGGGCTATCGGTGGAAGATAGTCTTGATTGTTGTAGACATAGTATGTTGATTAGGGAAAAGCTGAAACTAATCACATTGAATATGTCATTGAATATAATAATTTGAATTAATCTGACAAATCGTGTATTGATTGATTATTGTGTATAACAAGTGTTAAATACATTGTATATGCATATGGTTTGGGAGGAGATAGGGGATGTACTCCATGGTTTGAGGGAAGATAGGAGATGGACTCTCAAACCTGTTTGCAAGGAGATAGGGGATGGACTCCATAGATACAACGAATATGTGTATCACTAGAAGTGTTATCTGACAAATGTGTGTATTAAATTGTAATATTGAAAGTGGTTGTAATGTGAGTTGTAGACTCATTTGAATTATGAATGAAGGAACTGTTTAATAAGGAATGTATTCTTTATTAATTATTTAGTCAGGTTCTGAGCCATGTTCATGAAATGATTTGGTTAAGTAAAGGAAGTGGAACGTAACATGGACATAATTGTCATGTAACTGTATTGTGATATAACTGGCTTATAAGTGTTAACCATCTATCAGATGCTATTGTTTTAGTCATTGCTTATATTTGGTTTAGTATATCTCTACTGGGCTTTGGCTCACCCTATATGGGACATCACTTTCAAGTTCAGTGGATATGCGACCACCTAGGACATAGCTTGGAAGGTTTTGGGGTTGAAAACTCCTTTTTGGCTGTTTTGTTATTTTGATATTACATGTAAATTCAAGCCAAGGGCTTAATATGTATTTGAGTTAGTACTCACTTTTTGTATCTAAGTGTTGGCTTGGAAAGTTGTAAGCTTGGTAGAACATTTACTTTTGTTGTCAACATGTAATATCTTTTGTAAGAATACTCTGATGAATAGAAGAATGTTTTATTCTCTTATATTGATGCATGTCGAAATTGTTGGGTTTTATGTATTATTTTGAGGGCGTTACAACTTGGTATTAGAGTGTACCGGGTTTGAATACTTTGGGTACGTGGGAAGTGATTAGTATCACAATGGGTTTGTCTTGCTTGTTAGAGACTTATGTATGATAGTATGTGTTTATTTGATAACATGCTTATGTGACTATATGGGTATGGGATGTAGTTTCTTGGATGTTGATTGGATCCTTGGGCTTCTGGGAGTCTTATTAGAAAAGCACTTGATCAATGCTATTTCTAACCAGAACTCTAGTAACGTCTCGGGACTATCATTATCCAGAAATAAAATTTGTAAGTGCTTACGTGATTATGTGCTTCGTGGAGTGAATTCTGTTGTCAATACATTGGGGCCTTGAGTGTTATAGTTTGACACATTTATGAATGTGTTAACGTCTTTGTTACTTTTATTAGGATGTCAAGGCGAGGGCGAGGTAGGCATGGTAGGCGGAGATGCCTATCTTGGATGATATTAGGAACAGGGAGGTGTTAGTCGAGCCAATGTGGGTGAGCTAGTGGGTTAGCGATGGGTGCCTTAGCTCGCGAGATAGCGAGAACCGAGGAGTCCATAGGCATTCTCGGTGAGAATCAAGCCCGAGCCTAGGTTGTTGATCAGGCCTTCTTTTTTACGAAGAGGAGTTTTTCGATCTAATCGAGACGAGTTTGTGGGCGATCCAAAAGACCCACTTGAAGGCTAACGAGTGGCTTGAACAAATGACTAAGACATTTGAGATGCTTGACATCGAAGGCAGGGCATTGAAGGTGACCTTGGCGTCTTTCAGTTAAAGGGAATCTTGGTCGATGGTGGAAGTTCATGAGGGTCGTGTTGATGGTACTTGGGAGGCTTTTGTTGCTATCTTCGGAGAAGTTTTGTCTCCATTGTCGGGAGAAGTTGAGAGATCGATTCTGTCGGCTCAAGCATTGAGTATGCGATGTAGAGTTTGAGGCCATATTTACGGTTGTCGGCTTTACTGAGCTTGTGGCGTCGAGGAATCCGTTGTCTAGAATTTGAGAAAAAGTTGAGGCATGAGCTCAAGACTAGAGTTGGGGTCCATGACGGGACTATGTGTGTCTTGTGGATCTGTGACCCGTATGGAACTATAATGCATGAGGAGGAGGAGAAGATGAGGGGCTCCAAGAGGTCGAGGATGGCGGGGATGGCGGAGGCGGAGGGTTCTAACCTCGGTAGTCGAGGTGCTTTAGCGAGGTCTACCTTTCGGTCTTAGAGTCTGAGTTAGGAGAGGCAATCGGAGACATTACTTGTTTCAAATGTGGTCGAATTTGGGCCACAAGTCTCGGCTTGCCATAAAGGGAGGAAGGTAGAAACAACTTCATCTTTGGCTCGACCCTAGAGCAGTCGAGCGAAGGCCAACCGCTTTCTTGTTACCATGTGGTCGGCGGGGCACTGAAGAGGTTTCTTTGGCAGTTAGTGCTTTATCTGGTGCATCTGGTTTGAAAGCGGACTTCGAGCCATCGGCCAGCTCGGTCGATTCAAGCCTTAAAGCCAATCGAGGCCGTCGTCTCGGTTGTCTGCGATCTTACGCTCGAGGGTGGCAGTAGATTAAGACCTTATGCGCGTGTATCTTTATTACTGCAGGACCTTGAGCAACAGCTCCATCTGTTGTGAGAGGTAACTTTTGTTTTACCTTCGGTTGCCAATGTGTTGATTGATAAAGCAAATGAGTAAGCGGACAAACAAAAGAAAAATGAATTGGAAGCACATATTAGGGAGATGATCTCTATGATGAAGGAGATTTTGTAGATCTTGAGATGATGACTCGACTCGATCAAGAGATGACGAGGCTAGACAAGCAAGTATTAGTTCACAACAACAATGAGAGGAAAGACAACAATTTAGGCGAGGTGTTGCGGTCATGGATCATAATATGATGCATGTGGTAGTTATAGTGCGAGGGTAGTGGTCAAAGAATGCCAAAAGGGTCGTATTGCTAATGTTTTTAAATCGGTCTAATCCGGGCGTGAAACTGGTGGGAGTGGACGCAATTGGATTAAGCCCAATGCTTTTGAAGCAAGGTTGAGGGCAATGGATGTAGAACTCCAAAAGAGCAAGAGTACAAAGTAGCGAAAAATCTCTACAATGAATTCTGAAGTTAAAGAGATTGGGACAGGCGGTGTCAAGTTTATACTCTATAATCGTATTCCATTCAATGCGGTTGATTGAGTATACACAACCCATGCTTGATGTTGTTCTTTGAAGTAGGGCCGAGTAAAGGGTCCTAGTGCTTATGAAGTGTCTGAAGTATATTTGGGCATGGAGCATGATGAAATATGAGAATGGATAGGATCATTCAAGGAATTTGGGCAAGAGGTGTATCCATCATGTGTGATGGTTGGAGTAGTCTAACTCGGCAACACATCATCAACTTCTTAGTATACTGCAATAGAGGTACTATATTTTTCACAAATCAATTGATGCCTCTAATATTATTAGTAGGACTACTGAATATTATTTTGGGTTGTTAGATAAAGTTGTTGATGAATTTGGAGAACAATGCGTTGTCCAAGTGGTAACTGATAATGAACCAGCACTGAAAGCTGCCGGTAAAATATTAATGAGAAAAATGAAACATTTATATTGAACAGCTTGTTCAGCACATTGTATCAATCTCATGCTAAAAGACATAGCCAATAAGTAAAGTGTAGCAAAAGGTGATTGAAGATGGTAAAACCATCACCAATTTCATTATAATAGTGGTTGGGTGTTGGATTTAATGAGAAATTCACTGGAGATAGAGAATTGATTCGACCTGCCATCACTCGATTTGCTACAAATTTTATTGCCATTGAGAGTATTGTTAGATATGAACAACAATTGAGAGCTATGTTTAATAGTGATGAGTGGAAAAATTCTAGATGGAAGATGGCAAAGACTGGGCAGCCTTACAATGTGAAAAAAATTATTTTGGGAAATGAGTTTTGGCGAGAAAGCAGCGAGCTTTGTAAAGTTCATGAGCCCCTAGTCGAGTATTGAGGTTGGTTGATGGGGATGAGAAGCCAACAATGGGTTTCATATATGAAGCTATAAATAGAGCAAAATTGGCAATTAAAAGAGATTGTCGCTACTACACTGAGTATTGAAAAATTATTGATACTCAATGGTCTTTTCAATTGCATCAAGATTTGCATGCGGTGATAAAGCGTTCACGATTTCAATTATAAAATGTATATTTATTTACAATTATTAATTTTCTTCTTATTTTTGAAGGATATTTTTTAAATCCTCAATTCCAATATGATGTTACCTCATCAATGAAATGATAAGAGAAGTGATGGATGGACTTAAAAAGTAATTACGGTGGAGCCTAATATGGATGCTCAAGTAAAAGTAACAAATCAATGCGTACCAATTATTTAAATTTTAATAGTAATAATCTACTTTTGCAAATGTTACTTGTAATGATTGTCCAAATTGTAGTTGTTACTGTTTCGAGATAAACAGGGAACTTTTGGTACTCCTTTAGCACAAAGAGCATGGAAACAATCAAATCTAGGTTTTATTTTCAAAATTACAAATTTACAATATATAAATACTTAAATAATTTTTTATCATATTTTGACTTATGTCTAATGTGATGTAATTTTGTGCAACTGAGTGGTGGATTATTCATGGCAGTTGTGCTCTGAACTTCAAAAAATAATTTGTGAAAGTATTAAGTCAAACCACCACATCATCTCCTTTGTGAGCGTAATTAGAGTACTTTTAGTCTCATCCATACGAAGATGAGGAATAGATTGAAATATAAGAAAATTCAAAGATTAGTCTTCATCACCTACAACATGAGATTAAAATTGAGACACGTTAAAAGAAGCGACCAAGAGGAGATTTATAGGAGTTTTAATCAGATTAACTTGGATTACATATTTGAAGAAGATGATCCAATAAGTCCATGGATAGAAGAAAGGAAAATCCTTTACTAGATGGTGTGGATAATTACGAATGGCTAGATTTGGTCTCAAATGATGATGGTGGTGGTGGCAGCGATAGCAATGGCGATGGCGGCGATGGTAGCAATGGTGGTGGCACCCATAGATATTAAGCTCCATGCACTTCTCAAAGCTCAACTCCTACTCCAACTCAAAGTGGTAATAGTGGTGGGTTGACACCATCCGATGGGGGAGGAGAAGGTGGTGATGGTGGAGGCACTTCTTCTGATGGCGGTGGTGGTGGTGGCGACAATGGTGGTGATGGCGGTGATGGTACTAGTTTTGGTGCGAAGTGAAGATTTTATTGGAGGATTTGGATTATGTGATGTTGGGGAACATTATGATATTGGAGAATTTGTTGCACCTTTACTAACTACCTAGGAGGTTTCATGGTAGTGATACTGGCGTGGGGATGAAAGAAGAATAAGAAGTGAGAACAACAACTTGATTCATTTGATAGTAGTCATAGTTATTCATATCACCCTTACCCATTCTATAGCGGTGATAGCGAGCTATCCTTACCCACCTCAACAAAATTATTCTTGGCCCCTCAACAACATGGTCCTCTAGGATCACGGTTTGCCAAATATCAACAAGCTCAACAAGAGTATGCTGATCATTTTAAGCCAAGGTATCCATTTTCTCTCCCAATGCACGAAACAGCAAAAGATGACATGATGAGCACATTTACTTATACATTTCCTACTGGATGGGGTGCAGGTAGTAGTAATCAAACTCAACAATCGATCCCCAAGATGCACGTCACCCATTTTGGTGGAATGAAGGTAGCAACAACAATCAAGCTCAACAATTTGAATCTCAAGATGCACCACGTCACTCATTTGGTGGTGACATTATGTAATTTTAGTAGTAACATTATATAAAATGTACTCTCTATTATTTGTGATTTATGCTATGATGTTATGTACTTTGTCAAGTTATTCCATTAAAGATGTATACTTTTTTAAAACTATTTGAGTTAAAATGCACATATGCTTCCACAAGTATAATAATTAAAAATAATTTTATACATCTAACTCCAATAAAAGAATTTTTTGCCACAAGTGTAATATGGATTTATGACATATAAAGTCATTAATTATTGAAATAAAATGTAAAAAAATTCATGTTCTAGTGATTTAAAAATATGAAATATATTGGATCATACTTAAAAATTATGAAAAATTTATCAAAATTTATTTTAAAACCCAATAAATATGATTCTAAAAAAAAAATATATGCGTATCGCTACGTTTTTTGCAAACTGTCCAAAAAATAAAAAATTCTGATTCCGATAAACGCAACCGTTATCTTCTTGACCTTTACATCTATAGCTGCAATCCTTTGCCACCGTTACGGTGACAGCGATCGTAACCGATTTTCAGAAAGATGTTTTGATGTATTGAATTGAATTTGAATTGTAAATAGCGAATGAAATTATGATTCTCTCTTCTAAATTTTTTTCCGCCAAAATATTCCCTCTGGATTAGTTTAATGCAATCTCATTTTAATCATCTTGTGTTTTCTTTTTCTTTTTTTTTTTTAGCAATACTTGTGATGGCTGGAATTTGGCTTTTGTATCAAATTTATTTTATTTGGTAGGTCATCACTTCAAATGGACTCATTTTTCATGCATTAGTTTAAATGTTAATTAAATTTTGTACAAAAATTGTCATTATAATAATATTACTTTTTGAATAATGTTATGGTTATATTTCAATATTACATTTTGGATATATATCAAATTATGTGATGGGTGTTGCTTTGAATTATTTAAATTTAATATAATCTTAAGTTATTCAATTTACACATTGTTTTGTTTACTTTTTGAATAAATTATTTGAATTATGTAAATTAGATTTAAACTGTATGGTGTATAAATTATACACACATAATAAATTTGTTCCACAAATAACTTATCTTTTCTTTTCTTTTCTTTTTATCTTCATAGCATTACTTTTTAGACTGAGTGATTTTGAAAACTAACTCAAAAATTATTGGAAAATAATGTGTTCATAAATTTAATGTATTTTAAATGACATTAAAGTAATTTTTTGTCAATAAGAGATTTTTTTACAAATATAATTAGAAAATCATAGTCCAACACATCTGTCTGCCAACCAATACTAACCAACCAAGAAAGAATAAATGAGAAATAATTATAATTTTTTTTTCTAATAATTAACTCTTAGATTTTCTAGTTAAAAGAATAGATGAATGACCAATTGATAGTACACCAAAAATAAATTTGGATCTATATAGTTTAAGTTTAATATATTTTGAATTATATGACTAGACAAATCATAATATAACATATCTACCAGCTCAAGAATACTGACTAACAATATAAGAAAAAATAAGTGGAAAATAATATTAAATTTTATATTTGATAAGAATTAACTTTCTGATTTTTATTTTATTTTATTTTTTGGTGTTGAAAAGAACCAATTGAAAATACTTTATTTGGTGTCTATAATTCATATAACTTTTTGAAAGAGCTGAGCTGGCATAGCAAATCTGGAAAGCTACGTGGCGAACTTGGATGCAAAGTAGAAGAGTCGTGGCATGATTTGGGGAAGGGATCACGCATGCATGATACCAAAGTAAGGACTGCTTAACAGGTGTGGATTGGGGAGTGATTTTTGGATACTTCTGCTTAAAATATGGGAAAATTACAAATCGACTGTATTTTTTAAAATAATTATTTATACATAGAAAAATTTAATTAAAATTTATAAATTTTATCATTGCTCTGAATTTTTTTCTCAATACCTGTCTTGATTTGTTATTTCTCTTTAAAATTTTAAACAAATTTACCTTAACTAGTCTCAAATTGTTTTCAAATCTTTGAACCCAAAATTACCCATTATTCATGAACATATATATAAATATATATATATATCAAAAAAAAAAAAAGTAATACAACTATTGGGATAAATTTATTGGCTAAAATTTTTAAATTTTACTAAGAGTTTAGGTAATACAATCTTCAATTCTGAGGGTTTAAGCTGAGCGGTAAAAACTTAAGAATAAAATTTTAAATTTGAGTCATCCTAATGAATCATTAGAAATTTGCCTAGTCCTTAACTTTAATTAGGTTTTTGTGTTTTATTTTTCTTATATTTGTTAAAAGAATTCTCTCTTACCTTTGGGTTATGTTTTAATCAAGTTTTTGATAAGGGACTATTAGCATCTTTAAGCCAATTGCCCTTGAAAAATGTTAAAAACTGCAATTGGTCTCTAAAAAAAAATTTGTTGAGAAAATTATCTTTAAAAAAAAAGTTGAAAAGTGTAATTAATCCCTTAAAAATATTTCAGGGTACAATTTGCCCATTGAAAGTAAGAAGTGTGCAAAAAAGTCTAACACGCTAATTTAATGTACCCTGAACCGTCACATATTTCTTCTATCATCCAATAGTCAAAAATAAATTTTCAAACCATATTTCATTATTTATTTATTTTTAACCAAATGATATATATATATATATATATATATTTTCATCTAATAATCAGATGGCTGCTAAATGGACAAACGGAACCCACAGTACTACTTTTTTGTCCTATTCCATAAACCTATCGCCCAATCAAACATCCCTCGTGTTACCGCAATACAGAAGATATAAGAGAGAAACTAATCAATACTTTTAAAATAAGTTTAAGTAATATTTCAAATTAATAAGGTAGCGTTTGGTACCTTTTACGTTTTTTATTTATATTTATAAAAATTTTATAAATTATTTTTTGTTTATTTTTAGAAAAACATAAATTATAAACGTGTTTGGTTTGAATAAAATATTTTTAAAAATTTAAAAATATAAACTAAAAAATATGTTTATTTAGGATTAAAATATTTATATTTATTTTTATTATTTACGAAAATGGGATCCACACACATTATAATTGAAAAAATATTTCAAAAAAAAAATTGAAAAAAAGATTAATTGAAAAAAAAATATTTGAAAAAAATAATTAAAAAAAATTATTTGGAAAAAAATAATTGAAAAAAAAAATTATTTGAAAAAAAAATAATTAAAAAAATAAATGAAAAAAATTAATTGGGAAAAAAAATTATTTGGAAAAAAATTATTTGAAAAAAAAATTGAAAATAAATTATTTTAAAAAAAATTAATTGAAAAAAAAAATTAAAAACTGAAAATGTAAACTTATTTTTTGAATTTACGTTTTTTTTTTCAAATTTATAAACTGAAACAACTATTTATAAACCAAAAAAATTATCAAACAAGTTTTTATAATGATTTTTAATTTTTACAAATATAAATGAAAATCAGCGGAATGATTACCAAACAAGCCTAATTATTGATCTGAATTACAAAAACACGACTTACATGTTAAAAATTTAAAAAGAACATGTCAATATCAATTAATAAATGAAAGAGAACATTGCTCTAAAAATATTAAATAAGGAGTATTTTGAAAAATTGGTAAAAATTAAACTAGCTTTTTCTCGTTTTTGAATCGCATTATCTCTTACATAACTTACCTATAAAAGACAAAATAAATTTAAAAATTAAAAAATAAATTTTTTACCAATTTTTCAAAACACCCTTAATTTCTCGATCAAGGGCTATGATAAATGCATGGTCCATATGTACCGTGAATTTGCCAAACCAAGCATGGTGATAGCAACATGGCATGGTGTACCTTTTTCCACCACTGTAGATTTGTATATGCATTCTTTGTGTTTCCTCAGGCAGTACTTATCTCTGTTTGGACAGCTAGAATAGTAGGGTAAGGACCATGAGGGACTGTTTGGCAGGGCCATTTCCCTAAATAAGTCAAAATAGTAAGGGAATTCTCAAACTAAGCCTAATTTTGAAAGAATTCCCAAAATAAAATCATGATTCGCGTCGCGAGTTCAATATTTCAACAATCTCGAGTGAAGTGTGGGTAAAGTTAAACTATTTATTCTGAAATCTGAGTTTGATTAAGCTAGCGATTCTGGCGATTTTAGTTATTTTTTTTTTCTTCTGAACTCGTTATTCAAACCACGATTTTAAAAAAAAAAAAAATTTCTTATGAACTCGTGGTTATGAACCACGAGTTCTTCATTCATGTGACAATGACATCACTCACAATAGGCACACATCACTCACAATAAAATATATATATATATATAAATTTTATTTCATAAAATTGAAACCAATATTAAATATGCATAATAATAATTTATAATAGTAAATAATAATTAACTATATAAAATAATTATTTTTTTATTTTAATTCTTAATTTTTTATTTTCTTTGTAGAGATAAAATTTATTTTTATTTTATTTTAGGGTTTAGGGTTTAATGCGTAAAATTTATTTATTTTTATTTTAGGGTTTAGGATTTATAAAAAAATAAATTTTAAGAATTAAATTATAAATTCTAAATCCTAAATTCTAAACTCTAAAATAAAAATAAATAAATTTTAAGAATTAAACCTAAATCCTAAAATAAAAAAATAAATAAATTTTATCCTAAACACTAAGGTAGCGTTTGGTAACATTTACGTTTTTTGTTTATGTTTACAAAAATTTTATAAACTCGTTTCTGTTTATTTTTAGAAAAACATAAATTACAAAAGTGTATGGTTTGAACAAAATGTTTAAAAGAAATTGAAAACGTAAACTAAAAAACATCTTTGTTCAAGCCTAAAATATTTATATTTATTATTTATGACAATGGGATCATACATATTATAATTGAAAAAAAATTATTAAAAAATAATTGAAAAAAACGTGATTTGTAAAAAATTTTGAGAAAAAATTAGTTGGAAAAAATTTAATAGAAAAAATTATTTGAAAAAAAATGAAAAAAAAACACGTTTGTAATTTATGTTTTGTTTATTTTTTTAAATTTATGTTTTAAATTTTTTTTAAACATTTTGTTCAAACCAAACACGTTTGTAATTTATGTTTTTCTAAAAATAAACAGAAACGAGTTTATAAAATTTTTGTAAACATAAACAAAAAACGTAAATGTTACCAAACGCTACCTTAGTGTTTAGGGATAAAATTTATTTATTTTTTTATTTTAGGATTTAGAGTTTAATTCTTAAAATTTATTTATTTTTATTTTAGAGTTTAGAATTTAGGGTTTAGAATTTATAATTTAATTCTTAAAATTTATTTTTTTATAAATCCTAAACCCTAAAATAAAAATAAATAAATTTTACGAATTAAACCCTAAACCCTAAAATAAAATAAAAATAAATTTTATCTCTAAGCAATAAAATAAAAAAAAATTAAGAATTAAAATAAAAAAATAATTATTTTATATAGTTAATTATTATTTACTATTATAAATTATTATTATGCATATTTAATATTGGTTTCAATTTTATGAAATAAAATTTATATATATATATATTTTTTATTGTGAGTGATGTGTGCCTATTGTGAGTGATGTCATTGTCACACAGTGAATGAAGAACTCGTGGTTCATAACCACGAGTTCATAAGAAATTTTTTTAAAATCGTGGTTTGAAATAAAAAAAAAAAAATTAAAATCGCGTTTTGTAAGAGTTCTTAATCAAACGTTTAACTTTCGAGATTGTTGAAAAGTATTGAACGATTTAGCCTATTTTGAAATTCTTTCAAAACTAAGCTTAGTTTGGAAATTCCTTACTATTTTGATTTATTTAGGAAATGGCCCTGTTAGGCATGACCTAAGGGGTTTGTCACAGGGGTGATGGGTTAGGTGGATCATTGTCAACAGATTAGAAGGAATGGTGTGGGGTACCCTGTGGGGTAGGGAGGGGAGAGAGAAGCCCCATGCTGAAGTGACCTTTGCTAGGGTAAGGGTGAGGTAGGGGGGAGGATATGGGGTCCCCCACGTGCCTTTGCAATGACTCACAGACCCAAGTTAACTAAACCCACCATATTCAAGCCACCTCATATTTTTCCATTGAAGAATTGAATGCCCTTCATGGGACAATAGGTCCATAATTGTGATTCACCTCACCTAAGCCCCCATCGTTGACAAATAGGTAGCTCACTGGTTAAGAGCCCCTTTGTCAAACCCTCATTTGGATTTCAAGTCTCATCCCCTTTATTTCTTTTAGATCATGTTTGAATTATAAATTTGTATAGAAATTTTAAAAATGAAAATAAAAAACATAAGTGAAATGTAAATGTTAATAAAATATAATAACATTTCATCTATACCCACTTTTTTTTTTTTTTTTTTAAAACTGAAATCTATGATCCAAACATAACTTTATATTAGAGGAAAAAAACAAAAACGAAAAAAATAAAAAAATAATAAAACAAAATTTGTGCCTACAAATTTACCTACACCTAAAACAAATTTAGACCAAACATTTAATTTTTCTAGATATATTTTTGCTCACAATTTCTGATTGTATAACATTGCACAATTTCTAGTTGAAAAATAAGAAAAATAATATCACGTCAGTGAAAAATTTGCTACATATAGTTGGCTTAATGAATACCACTAATCACATCACCTAATGGGCCACACCTTTTTTCAAAAGAACAAACCCTAATATCTTGTAGGCACATCAAATAGTGTGGTCAGCTTAATCTGTCCATATGACAGTCACATGAAGATAGAACTCTTGAAATATTTACACATCTTTCACATGTTTTAAAAAAGATTTCATTTTGCAAACTAATCAGGGACGTGGCCTTTTAATCATTTCATCTAATCCATAACCCACTTATGAAAACTAGTCATTTTCTAGCCAAGCCAGGCCACAACGTTGTCATGGCATTTCACAAAATTTCGAAGGTAACTCAATCATTAAGCTACAGAGACTACGCCTAAAGACCACAATAGAATTTTAAAAAATTCTTATTATCAAAGACTTAAAAAAGATATTTAGTCTGAGACTTTCAAAATCTTGAGCCACTACTGAAAGGTGCCTTTCACAACCTTATGAATGTGCACAAAATGACGACTCATTCTGATTCTCATTTCAAATAAACCACATTGTTCCATTGTAAAACCGCCTGTCATAATACAACATTTCTGAAAGAATGGTTACTTCTAGCTAGCATTGTCCATTCAGATAATTCCAGAATTAGATAATATTTAAGGTGATGCTCAGTTGTTCTCATCAAGAAATACAAGACAAAAATTGCACATAATAATATTTACAATAACTCGTACATTCATTTTGCACGGTCAACAGTTCCGAATTATGTATATATGCAGTAACCAGTTATCCAAGAACACAATAGCTCAATTATGCCGCCAAACGACTTAGTAGAACTCAGTTATCCTTGCAATTTCTTGAATAACTCGAAGACAATCTAGACTGAGACGGAAAGAAATCGAGTTGTGTACCTGATCCGAAGGATCTTCTTGTGGCAGCATTTGGGGAATCTGACAGTAGAGGTTCGCACACTGGGTTTCGGTTCTTGGGTTGAGTAATAGATAATGGACTAATAGTTAATGGAGTAACATCTTTCTCAAGCGATCTTAGCTGTGGCTGTATATTTCCCAATGACAATATCGGCCCTCCCAAACGTTCAGCTTGCTGAAGTATGTCGATTTTGCTCGATCTGTAAGTATACCTGAAATACTTCAGAGCTAGCACCGGACCCATCCCTGCCGCCACAATCAACTGAAAAGGAAGATATTGCAGTTCCAGTTAGCATATAAGTTCCTCACATATCCAATGAAAGCATGCTAGTGCAATGGTTTTTGATTTGATTTGATTTATTTGACTAGTATAATGATTTATTTTTTTTAAACTTCTGGGCAAAACGACAACACTCCTGTGTAAAATGTAGCAAGTTGTAACCGGTCATCTAAGTAGCCAGAGATGAAATTTTGAGAAGATCTGCATGCTTAAAAGCATGGACAGACACATGACATGATTTGGACACAACACGAACATGCAAATTTTCAAAAAATGTAAGACATGATACATCATGGGTTTTATATACTTATTGTGTCATATATTTGAACATTATATATTTATTCTCACCAAATTCATCAATCTTGACTATGTTACACCAGTGAAAAATAAATAATAATAACAATAATAATAAAAAAGAGACATTGCATGTCCCCAGCATGTCTGACTAGAAAAAAAGAAAAATGGGACACTTTGTTTAGCGTGTCTGACACATGTCCGTGTCCAAAGCGTGTCAGACACTCATGTGATCCATGCTTCATAGGCAGCATGTAAATGAAGAGAGCATAAAATGAGAAGTAAAACTCACAAGCATAGTTTTCCAATAAGATGGCTGTCTACAGAGGCGGAACATGATCGTGTACATCCCTGACGATGGCATGCCACTAACAATCCAGTTGATGATATAAAAACCAACCAGATTCCCCCATATGGCTAAATGTTGCAATATTGTGAATGAGCTACACCCATAAAACAAACAAAAGTATAGCAGTTAAAACGGACTAAATTAATTTCAATGCAATATTTCTCATTCATATCTTCTTATTATAGCAACATTGGGGGTTTGTAATTGCACTGATTGTACCCATTTTTTATATGAAAAGAAATCAAGAAGTCAAAATTATGTTGATGAACATGATTAACCAAATAATAACGTACTTTGTCTCTAATGCAACAACAAAAGCCTGCAACCAAATACATCCAGAGAGTGCCACCATTGAAATTTCCTCCATTTCACTTTTTTCGAAAGCATAAGCATGTATGGTTATCACAAATACTACAATTGCCTGCAAACCATCTCCATTATCAGCACAACGGAAGTAAGGAAAATGGTAACATGGTAATAGAGAATAATATATTCATTTTTAGTTCAATCTTTCCTAGTCTTACCACACATCCATCTAAACATTCTCACCTCAATTACATTCATTTTATGAAACGTATTGTTTCCTGGTCGCACAATATTATGATGTAAAATAATAAACAGCACTCACATGGAACAGAGACCGCCCAAACCATCCAGCAAATGTGCTAGGATTAAGAAGCCTGTTTCAAGAACGATCCACTTTTAGTTTAATTCCTAGCAGGAAGAATCTGAGCAAGAGATGGCAAAGGACCCAGTTTCCCATCCCAACAAATGCAATAGTTACTATAAGTGAAAACAAATTCTTATCTTTTCTTTTAATCGGGAAAGAAAAAGAATATGTGGATAAAGAGCAGAAAATCACAACCTTCCGCTTGGCAGTAAAATAAAATTTGTGGATGCTGCATCACGGTACTTTCACCAAGATCTTTGTCAAGGACACTGACTAAAACAGGGATGCTAGTGTAGAAAACATTATAAGCCATCAAACTGACAGAATTGAAAAGACTGGTACCTGAGGCGCCTGAAATAAATGAGAAACTGAATGTGTTCTAGTGTTAGTACATTAGAAAACTAAAAAATATAAGTTGTGGAAGAGCAGAATAAAGAGAAGCCACCACATGATAACTCACAAGATTTGGATGAAACATATCACTAGGGATTTATAAAAGCGAATACTGGGATAGAAATGCTGTGCGATTGTACGAATACCGCCCATGAACAAGTATCAACCTTTGCAGAAACCTAAACTCTGCAAGACAAGAAATAGTTGATGTCATTGTCAACATATGGAAGCTCAAATCCAGGCCAAATATCAGAAAACAAACATATGTAATACCCATACATGAAGACCAAATATGTCATAATCTAATCTAACAACTATAAAAATGTGACAGATTTCATAAAAACTAGATCATGTCTCTGGCCTTAAATTAAACACTTGACCTGGGAAGAACATCGAAAAAATCAAAATAACATTTCTCAAAAGGAAGAGTAAGCAATCAAAATTGCACCTATATTATTTAGAAGCATGCAACCTATATTAACAACTTAAGCTCATAGCTGAGTTAGGGGTCAACAATTTATCTTGGTACTAGAGCAATAAATTGATACGGTGTTCAAATCTTACTGACCCGTTAACTATAATACTTACATGTGTTTGGCCCACTTATAGAGGAGAGCCTAACCACACATGAGGGGCATGCTGAGGATATAAATTAAAAAGTAACCGCTCCGCTCTCTAACAGCTTCAGCTTTTAGATGCATTGGTGGTCAACAATTTATCATTAAGTATTACAACTAGAAGGCGCAAGTTCAATTCATATGCAATATATATAAAATAACTATCAAAAATAATATAAAAAAAGCGATCTGGAATAACTTCCAGTTATCCATAAATTTAAACATGTAGCATCAAGAACTCACTCCCAATGCTATAATCAGCTGCCCTCGCTGCCTGTAGTCCTTCTCTACCACTAATTCCAACCCCAATATCTGCTTGTTGTATCATCCTCACATCATTCCCACCATCCCCAATGGCCAATGTTCTGTAGTCACAGGATTTTAAGAGCTCCACAAGCTGCAAAGGTTAAAATTAAATATATATATATATATATAATATTAAAAAAAAGTACCTATAAAGTTAAGAAGAAAACATAAATAATCCAAGGGTATTTCTCGGGAAGAGGCCATTGTGATGACAATAACTAAACTATAAAGAACTAGCTTTAACAGTATGCAAACAAGTATGAGAAGCATAGCTCAAAGTAAATTTACCCTACAGGGTAAAGTGAATTTCTCTATTGAAAAACCATCAAGAAAATTTCATATGCAAAATGTTAGATCTAGAGGATCTATGGGCGAAAACATAAAATAGAAGAGTTTTGGCAATGTAAATTGATTAATGATCATCTATATTAAAAACTATGTTACATAGACTCGGTATGGGTGTTGGGTGCAAGTACATGTCTAGAGATTGGATCCATCAAATCTCAAATTTAAGGATCTGTGAGACTTGGCAAAAATGTCATTTTTATAATTGCAATCTATTATTTGAGATTAAATGGTGTCCAATGTTACATACAATGACTGTGTTAAATACAAATATATAAGAAGTGCACGATGGAAAGTATTAGACACATCACGCCCTTGTCCAAGTGTCGGATGTCCAACATGGATATTTAATTTATTTTGAAGGGTCTGTGCAACATAGATTAAGAATATTACAATCTACATAAATTAAATTAGCAACTAATAGCACCATAGAGAGAATCATGTCTAAAGGTATAATCACTTTTAATTAACATCAATATAAATTAACTCAACAGGTTTAGCGCCGTGCCATGTAAATCCCAATTCATATTGTTTTTCCCTGCTCCTGTAAAAAAATAATGTAACTCCATATCATAATTATTGGTTGGTTAGATACATCGTTTGTCAAGAAAACTTATCATCTCCCTTTCCTTTTTTTCTTTTGTCATTTTAATGTTGAAATTTAATTTGATATTTTGCTAGCAGCTTTAGTTTAATTGACCATATACAAACACATTTATTGCGGACTTCTTCCAAACCTCTTTAGGTAAGTTTTCTTCAAAACATAACTAGTTCTAAATATTTGCAGTCTACTGACTGACTTGCAGTTATGATGTGTTGAAAGCCATTAAAAATAACTCGAACCAAAAGTTTAACGAAGACCACAACCTTCATCTGGACTTGCTGACCACTGTCGCCTAGTTTCCCATTATTTTTTTCATTTTTCCGTAAGTGTGCCTTTTTTTAAAAAAGGAACAATAAACAAAAAAACCCCAATAAATGCGGAAAAAAATTGAACTCGAGAAAGGGCATCTAGCATGAGGAACCCGACACATGGGCGTCTGAGCAGGTGCAAATAAAAAATGAATTACAGAATTTAAAACAACCTACAAACAATTACAATGAATAGCCCATTCGAGAACTAATAGAGAGCACCTGTGCTTTTTGAGATGGTGTAACACGGCAACATATGGCTGTCCTTGACAAAATTGCTAACTCAGTGAATGCTTTCTTGTAATCCTTAAGTGCAATTTCAAGAGCCCATCCATCAATAACAAAAGCCACGTCCCGCTACAAATAATATTACTGACTCAAAAAGACTTTCAAGGAAGATGTTAAAGTGCTCTCCATTGCCAACAGGACAAATTATTGGAGAACTAGTTGCTGAATTTTTAGATGCAATATTCTGATGGAGCCAAATCCATACCTTGGCTTCTGAATTTGTTATTCTCATCGTAAGCAAAACTCTCTCTAAACTTCTACTTACTTCATCTTCAGTTTTGCCATTTATTAACAGGAGCTGGCCTTTAGGCTCTGCCAACAAGTCAGGAAATAGTAAAAGTTAATGGTGAGGAATATTCTAAGACAATTGAAAAAAACGTGAAGACATTTTTTAACTTTAGCACATTCCATCCCATTGTCTTCAAAAGCTGCATTCTTATTGTAATATCCTTACAGTTGAATTTAAATGCAAGATGTTAAACATGAGAAACAGATGAGTTTTTAACTCCAGATGGCTGATATGCAAAACTACTGTTTGTGCATGCATTTAGGGTGCACCACCTTGATCACTTGTAAACAACCATTTCTCAAATGTATACCAAATTAAAAACCAAACAATAATTCTGATTTTAAAAAAATTTGAACAAAAAGAAACCTTTGATTAGAAGACTTCATCAGGAATCTACCAATCACGATTCCCCCAAGGATGAAGGACATCCGATATGGGTAATCAATATAGGATCTGAACTAAAAGAAACTTAGGCCAGAACTAATTGGCTTCTCTCATTAGCTTGGAAATATTTTTGTCCAAAGTTATTCCTCTGTACCATTTTTTTGTCCATGAAAATTCCAACTTTATAAGGGGACACACTGAATGTGTTCACACCCAACTAATATAGTCTGAATTACCAAAACTATTATTCTATTGAAAGCATTCACGCTCATTTAGAAAAGGATAATATTGTAAAATCACGAGATTACATTCGACTTTCAAAATGGACAACCATTTTAAAATGGGACAGAGGGAGTAGATAAAAACTATGCATTTATTTTCAACATGTGCAATCAATATAGGACAGTGAGCAGAGCAAAAAACAACTGATCCACCTGGGGATACAAAATTGCAAGAAAGAGCAATTTGTATGGCAGTATTCTGCTTGTCTCCAGTTAGCATCCAAAAGTTTATTCCAGCTTTTCTAAGTGACTCAATTGTTTCCGGTACACCATCCTGGGAAATTATATAAGAAGATAACAAATTAAGTCCAAAGTCTAAAAGTTAGTGGATGCATGAAGGATATCTGCCCCCACACAGAAAAACGAGTTAAATACAGGTTAAATCAGTGTCCCAACAAAAATGCTTGCCTGTAGACGATCCTCTATGGCAGCTATCCCAAGGATTTCAAAGTCATGCTCTAATCTTTGACAGACCTCAGCTACTCTCCACTGCAAAATAAAAGATTGAGGAAACAAAGTATGTCAATGACCAACTTCCATGCGAGCAGGTATACATGCACATTCTCATAGAAGAAAAAGAAGAAAATGAAAATAACATTAAGATGTACACCTTACCTCCTATCCACCAATGTGCTATTAGCCTCTTTAAACAATGAAGACCATTCTCGATATTCATCTTCCTCTAATTCACGCCAAGCCAAGCATAATGTTCGCAGTCCCATTTGAGCATATTGTTCAACAGCATCGGCAGAAGTCCTTGTTTCTTGTCCTGAATAATTTGCAGTTAGGGAATACCTAAGCAGTTGAAAGCATCACTGAATTCAAACTCAATAATTAACAAATAAATGCTCACAACCCATTTTGACTCTTCACACTTAAAAAGCCTATCATGCAAGCAGGTCCACAGGATAAGTACAAATATATGAGAAAATGAACATCTCTCGTTAACCAAAGTGATGCATAACATGGCTATTCCAAGTGTGAACATTTCTTTGTTTTTGAATAAGTACAAATATCATAAAGCTGCCAGAAGGGGCAGAACCAATTCACACACAGAGTCCACAGGAACAGTAGTTAAGCTCCTTCAAAAACACTAAAAGAGCCCTAAAAGACCTAACATGACAGATATTGCTGTACATCTGGGAGAAAATAGCTACCAGAAAATTAGAAAGAAAAAATTAATGTGTTGCAAAGAAGATTAGGGACAGATACAACTCAGAAACCCCAATTGTCATGGAGTATAACCCCCAAAGGAAACATGGCATCTAATTTCACCAGCCTAATGGCCAGGTGATATCCGGATGGATTCTCAATATAAACATTGAGGGCTCAAATTTTGTTGCCTAGAAAAAGAACAGTTGGCATCAAGCTTATAAATTTGGAACAAGATTCATATAATGTTACTCCCTTCCTTGAATGTGGATGAGTTTAACATCAAACACACAAAATATGAATAGACACCAAATACAATGTCCCCTCTCAAAATCTATGTTTCACGAACTCTTCAAAATAAATCAAATATCCGTGTCGGTCACCCGACACACTCGGACAAGGGTATGGGATATGTGTCGGATACTTTTCAACGAATATTTCTTATATAATTGTATATAGGGCTGCAAATGAACCGAAAACAAACTCGTTTAATAAATGAGCTAAGCTCAAGCTCAAATAAGTTCGGCTCATTTATCTTTATTTAAATTATATAATAAATAATATATAAATATATATAAATTATAGCATAAATACATTATTTATGTATTAAATAATATAAATACCATTTTTTTTTATTAAAATAGCTTTATTTAAACAATATAAATAGTAGTAATAAAAATTATCAAGCTGAGCCGAACTCGAGCCAAGTTAGTTATCGAGCCGAGCTCGAGCTCAATAAATGAACTCAATAAGCAAACAAGCCAAGCTCGAGCTCAACAAAGCTTGGCTCAGCTCGTTTGCAGCCCTAGTTGTATATAACACTATTATTATATGTTCATATTATTGTATAATTGCTATAAATGTCTTTTTGACACTATAAGTTATATATAATACCATTTTATCTCACATACTTGATTAAAAATATAAAAATGACTTCTTTTTTTTTTTTGTCGAGTTTGCATATTCTTAAATTTATAGTTTAATGAGTTTGACCTCTAGATACATACCCACACCTAACACTCGTACCCGAGTTCAATATAGCTCAAAACATAGTTCCAGACTTCTAGTTATATTTAAAAGAAGAAAAAAAAAATGAGTCTTTTACCAAACGAATGGGCACTAGAGAAAATCGGTAGTGTTAATCGATCTAAAAAAATAAAAACAATAATAATAAAGAGGGTTCCGCGAAGAAATGTTTTTGGATGTGTATGTATGCATTGAACAAGTGAAGGACAAGTTGAAAGATTTTCCTATGAATGCATTTATAGTGTCTTCTCAAAATCCTTCATGAGAAGTGTAAAACACATAAAGATTACCGGCACGCGCATAAGGAAGAATTGCTTCATCTGCCCCCTTAGATAGAAGGATGATTTTTCCGCTTTTGCAGTCTTTCACTACTACTGACATTCTTTTCCTATCAGAAGTGAACTCGAGAGTGTCCAGTACATCATACTGTAATATTGCACGATTAAAATTGATCTCTGCAATTCATCAAAACAAAGGAAGCTATACATCATGATGGCTATAAGTATGCCTCGTACACAGCCAAAATCAGAATAATCGTACCAAGAATATTTGCATTCTTATTGAAAAAAACCATATTCAAGCAAGAAGCAGCACGAACAAGAGCTTCCTCATCCTGAGATTGTGCCTTGTATGAGACTGATCCACTTTTGCTACACAAATTTGAAAAAAAAAATAAAAAAAAGAATAAAAATCAGAACCAATAGATGAGAAGTCATTCAAAATAAGCCCAAAGCACAACAAATAGAACATAAGCCATGTGATTGGTCCTATGGGTGGATTTGACAATTCTAGCAAAGCATTGACCAACAAAGATGCTAAAATCACCTTTGCATGGGTATCACAGTATTACATATTGCCATAACTGTAAGAAATCGAATAACATCAGGAGAACCACTGCCAACAGCATTGATTAGCTCCGCATCTGTGTACATGAGGTGGAATAAATTAAACTCCAAGGAATTTACATGTTTCACAAGTGAAAGACAAGTTTTACAATTGAAAGAGATCCTGAAGGTAAAGCATAAAAGCAAATCCACGTGAGAAGAAACACACCAGTGGATACAGTCCAGACTGAATAACTTCAAACTTTACCAGCAGAAAAATATCATGCAAATATGACAGTTAATGCTTCACAACCATCATGTTATTAGACTAGACAAAGTTTACAGGTTTACCAACTCATAACAAGCAAGCAAATAAGAACCAAGAGGTTAAAAGCTTTCAACAAAATATAAAACTCCAGAATTCAAATAACAAATTTGCTTCAACTACAGAGTCAAGAGTAATGGTGAATTAAGAGAAATGGCGCAAAGCTGAAAGGATCAAGCATAAATGCAGAATGAGGCATACTTATCGACAACAACAACAACAACAACAACAATAGCAAAAAGAAAAAACTTCAGACTGAGGCATAACGCTAGGAAATCTGACAAAACCATGAGCTAAAATTAAGAATGCAAATATAATGCATTATCCTTTCTAAGTCATTAAGTTGGATAGCCTTATAAAAAAAAAAATCCATGTACAATTATATTCCGCAACAGAAACTCTCCATTCATGAGGATATGAATCAGCACAGGCGATTGGATTAATAATGGCTTACATGGTGATTCAGCAATAAAAACATGTACAAGTTAAGTAGGCCATATATCTGATAACCATGACAGAATTTTCTCAAAATGATTTAGAAGTTTTGGAAGAAATAAATATAGAATAAAGAAAAATAGGAGTAATAGAATACACAAGGCAATGAGTAACAATACACAGACAAAATGCAAAACCATACCTTTCAGAGCATCCCCACTCTCGTTCCCATAGAAAATGCCATTGATATAACATCTCCTAAAAATCATTTTATTCTCAGTAAGGGTTCCTGTTTTATCTGTCATTATGTACTCAACTTGTCCCAAGTCCTCACTGATTGCTGTGCTGCCATATACAATAACGACAACTTAAATAAATAGTGTGAATAAACTCATGGTTTACCACAATTTAGATAAACGAAAATATATATGTAAGAATAAACTCATTCATGGGTTTCAATTTCATTACTTTGCTGCATGGGCAGGAGTGCCAGTTTCTAGGTCAATCATCTCATTGTCCCAATCAATAAACTTTGCATATAAGCTCTTCACAAGATCCAGAGACACCTGCCACATAACAGTGAAATACTTGAAGCTTTAGAAGTGGCACTCTTATCTAAAATTTACGTTCCTCTCAATTCAAAGAGTCAATTGATCATTCATCAATCCTCACGGACTACATAAGTTTGAGAATTGGATCGGTGGTCTTAATCATAATTGCTAATCATGTATTCAATCAAGTTTATGTATTTTCACATAGTCTATCTTATAATTGCAGATAAATTGGATGAGAATACATATACTTAAATATTTAGAACAAACTAAACAAAGGCCATGTTTGTTTCCACTTATTTGCCACTTATTTAGATTACATTTTGAATTTCATGCTTAAGTAGATGTACTTTAAACAGGTAGGGTGTTTGGATTCACATTTGTATTTTCAGATTATTTGCTTTTCAGCATAAAAATATCAAAATAAGATTAAAAAGCTAACTTTTTTAACGTTGGGTTTTAAATATTTACTTTATGCTAAAATCAATTTTTTAAGTGGAAACAAACGGGGCCAAAACACATACATATACGTGTCAAATATAACTAGCAGTAGTGAGTGTCAAGTCTACATTCTCTAAAAAATATTATTTTTATTTTTATACATGTATATATATCAGCAACAAATACATTCTCCCAAATAGGGAACAATAATGACGATCTAGATATATTTTTGACATATGGAATTTCATCAGATTGCTTGTATTCTTAATAAATATAGATATATTTTAATAAAAAAAAATTAATCTACAATGAATATAACCTAATTAAAACTATGAAACCAAACCAAGTCTTAAGTTCCATCATATGGGATCAGCTACATAAATCCTTCTTCTCCACGCGGCCCTATCAAAAGCCATTTCATTAGTTAAATTAAGTAGATCCATATCTTTATTTACAATGCTAACCAACGTTAATCTAGGCCTACCTCGTCCCCTAATACTTCCATCTACCATTACAGCATCGCATCTCTTCACTACTGCCTCTGTTAGTCTCCGTTGAATATGACCAAACCATCTTAATCAATTCTTTCTCAACTTATCTTCTATCGGTGCTACTCCTACCCATTCCCGAATACACTCATTCCTAATTCTATCTTGTCTAGTCTTGCCACACATCCACCTTAGCATTCTCATCTCAGCCACACTCAGTGTTATCAAAGGCGAGCCTAAGCGCTCGCCTAAGCGTGAGGCGAGGCGAGGCTTCAGCGCTTCATGCGTACTAAGGCGAGGCGAAATGGCGAGGCGATGGAGAAGCGCCTGAAGCGAGAGGCGAAACGAAGTGACGCTTCATCGTATTTTTGCCTGATTTAAGTTCGAATCATCTGCCGAAGTCGATCGTCTGCCGAAGTCGAATAATCTCTAGGTCTTCTTCTGCCGAAGTGAGTTCGAATCATCTTCCTTCTTCTGCCGAAGTGAGTTCGAATTATCTGGGCCCTAGATCGAATCATCTGCCGAAGTCGATCGTCTGCCGAAGTCGAATCATCTCTGGGTCTTCTTCTGCCAAAGTGAGTTCGAATCATCTGGGCCCTAGTTCGAATCATCACCTGCATCTCTTTGTTCGACTTCGAATTGAAGAAAAACACTGTCGAACTCGAACCCGTGTTAAAATTAATTGAATTATTTTTTAAAATTAATTTTTAATTCGCAAAAATTAATTTTTAAAATTAATTCAATTATTCAATTAATTATTTTAATTTCCTGTTATTCAATTAATTATTTTAATTCAATTAATTCAATTAATTTGTTTGTTTTAATTCAATTAATTATTTTAATTCAATTAATTTGTTTAATTCAATTAATTCAATTAATTTGTTTATTGTAATTCAATTAATTTCCTGGTTATTTTAATTTCCTGGTTATTCAATTAATTATTTTAATTCAATTAATTTCAACTATTTTAGTTTCTTTATGTTCTTTAATGTTGTTAAAATATGTTCTTTAATTTCTTTATGCTGAAACATTGAATTGCTTGTTGGATAGAATTAATGAATTGCTTGAAAATATTTATATTTTTATCTATATCATTTATTTTAAAAAAATGTCAGTTTTGGTCGCCTCGCTTCGATGAAGCCCTCGCCTCGCGCTTAGGCGTTCGGTGACCTTAAGTCGATTAAACTTAGCCTTAAATAACACTGGCCTCACTCATCTTATCTACATGTTGTCTCTTGGTTGCCCAACACCCCATCACATACAATACCGCTGGTCTAATAGCTGTTCTATAGAACTTACCTTTAAGTCTAATGGGTATTAGTTTATCGCATAGTACCCCAAACGCACTTCTTCACTTACACCATCCGCCTTAATCCTATGGGCCACATCGCATCAATCTCCCCATTGTTGTGATAATCGACCCTAAATAACAAAAATATTCACTCTTAAGCGGTTCTTGATTCTCAATCTTCACTTCTCCTCTACTTTCATTATTCTTTGTTACTAAATTTACACTCCATGTCTTTGTGTCTTAGTTCTACTTATCAAAATCCTTTAGATTCAAGAGCTTTTCTCTAAATCTTCAACTTTATATTAACTCCTTCTCTGGTTTAATCCACTAGCACTATATCGTCTGTAAAAAGCATACACCATGGCAATTAAAACTATGAATTTTTTAATATTTAATAGAGAAATTTTTTTTTTAAGGTCCTTAATATATAAGATTTTATCCCTCAACATTTCTACAAAAAAAATTCGACTAACAGAAATTTCACCTCAACTCGAAGAAATGTAATCATACTAGAGAAATTTCGAAATTTATCTGAGTCGGGTGAAATTTCTCTGAGTTGGGCAAAATTTCTCTGAATCGAATTTTCTCTATGAAAATGTTGAGGGGCCTTAGCTAAATAAAAAAACATCTTGGACCTCTCATACGACACAAAGTTGGAGATGGATGTTTCACTAATTTTCCCTATTTAATATTACAAAGCACAAATAAATGAACAAGTTCAATACCTTAATTGTGTTACAAAACTTTGGATGGACTATATTCCATGAGTCAATTAGTTAGTGCATCTTTAAGTGTTTACTTGCATGAAAAGTTTGCAAAATCTTATCATAGATGGCAAATTATCCACGTCTTCAATGTCTTTTTGAAGGGAAAAGAGAAAAAAGGTACATTTATCACCAATGTGAAGGAATGAGACCATGGCATCAAATTCTGATCATCTTATAGAAAATATTGAAGCAAAAGAAACAAAAGTTAGTTTTTTTTTTTTTTTATACAATAGATATACTTTTACTAGAAAGAGTATTTAGTAAAAAATTAACATTTTTCCTTAAAAAGTTTAAAATAGTCAACGCACTCATGTCTCAGCTGTATTGCATGTGCGGTTTACATATAGGGATGATAATTACACAACCTCATTCGGTAACATAAGGGGAACTTCGCGTCTCATGTGTTCATGGATTGGGTAATACACAAGCTACCACAACTAACCTAGAGGTTTCAATCATTAAAGGAAATTCAAGAAAACTAATATAATCTTAGCTCACAGGTCTGCTTATGGTTATGTATCAGTTCTTTCTCTTTTCTTTCTTTACATGGACTACTCGCCTTCTACAGTGTATACTTTCAGAACATATTGACCTGTGGTTATGTATGGACTCTTTTCTCTTTACGTTCTTTGCAAGGACTACTTGTCTTCTAAATACATACGGTTAGAACACATCATCACATCTGAAGGTTCAGGCATAAGTAAAAATCATGTCACCTGCAACAATGATAACGAAGAAGACATAATAAGCAGAGCATTGAACATGTGTACCTTTATAGAAATGGGTATCATGATGGAACAAAGAAGCTCAAACCGTAGAGGAATGACCACCCATTCATACCAAGGACTTTCATTTGGATATTGAACATACCATTGCTACAAAACAAAAACACCAAGAAGGTTGGTATAAAGTCGAGAAAGATCACAACAAAAAACATTAGAGGCAAGTATTTCTCCCTCTGTCCCTTTTACGTGTCATGGTTGACCATAAACAGTTTTAATAATAGCATCTTTGAATAATAATAGATTTACAAAACTGGCCTTTGGCATATTTGAAGAAATTTTGTAGCAATTGTGATGGTATTTAAACAAAAAGGGATAATATGAAAAGGTGATGAGTGATGATTAAACTTCTTAAATTTGAACTAGGATACATAACATGGGAATTCCAAAACAGTAAAGCAAGATACACAAAATAGGACAGAGAGTACTTCAAAAGTCTAATACTTCACCAAAAATGAAAGCAACATGATTCTGGGAAATGATACAAAAAATCACCAGTAACTAGCAAGTAAATACAATCAAGCTGGCAAGAACAGTTAGCCAAAAGGAAAAGCCTGATTTTGTAATATGATTATTTCGTTTGAGGGTATTTATGCGCCACTTGACATACTAATAAGAGAAGAACCCTAATACTGTATGCTTTCTCTCTCATAAGCCTTACATTGTTATTTCTTCTCTCTTCATCTCTTATTTCTTATTTCTTCTGTAAAATTGTCACTAACCAAACCAAACCAAACCACACCAAGCCTTAAGTCCCATCAAATAGGATCGGCTTCATGAATCCTTCTTATCCAAGCAGCCCTATCTAAGGCCATTTCATTAGTCAAATTAAGTAGATCTATATCTCTATTTACAACGTTAATAGCGTTAATCTAAGCCTACCCCGTCCGATAACACTCTCTTTTACCGTTACAGTATCGCATCTCTTCATTACTAGCTCTGTTAGTCTCCACTGAATGTGACCAAACCATCTCAATCGATTCTCTCTCAACTTATCTTCTATCTGTGCTACTCCTACCTATTCCCGAATACACTCATTACTAATTCTGTCTTGTCTAATCTTGCCACACATCCACCTTAGCATCCTCATCTTAGCCACACTCATCTTATCTACATGTTGTTTCTTGATTACCCAACACTCCGTCCCATACAACATCGCTGGTCTAATAGCCATTCTATAGAACTTACCTTTTAGTCTAGTGGGTATCCGTTTAACGCACAGTACCCCAGACGCACTTCTCCACTTACACCATCCCGCCTTAATCCTATGGGCCACATCCGCATCAATCTCCCCTGCTGTTGTGATAATCGACCTTAAATAACAAAAATGTTCACTCTTAAGCAATTCTTGGTTCTCAATCTTCACTTCTCCTTTACTTTCATTGTTACTATTACTAAATTTACACTCCATGTACTCTGTCTTATTTCTGCTTATCCGGAAACCTTTAGATTCAAGAGCTTTTCTCCAAATCTCCAATTTTGTATTAACTCCTTCTCTAGTCTCATCCACTAACATGATATAAATCTACAAAAGTATACACCATGACACGTCATCTTGAATATTTCTCATCAACTTATCCATAACTAAGGCAAAAAGATAAGGGCTTAAGGTAAATCCTTGGTGTAACCCAATAGTGATAGAAAATTCATTTGTCTCTCTAGCTGGCGATCTAATAGTGGTCACCACCCCTTTATACATGTCCCTAATCATATTAATATAACCTTTTGTCACCCCTTTCTTCTCTAACACCCACCATATTATATCTCGGGGCACTCTATCATATACTTTCTCAAGGTCGATAAACACCATATGAATGTCTCTTTTCTTTTCTCTATACCTTTTTATTACTCTCCTCAAAAAATAAATCGCTTCCATTGTTGACCTGCCAGGCATAAACCCAAATTGATTATCTGACACCTCTGTTGTATCTCGCAATCGGCGTTCCATCACCCTCTCCCACACTTTCATTATATGACACATTAGCTTGATTCCTCTATAGTTATTACAATTCTGGACGTCTCCTTTATTCTTATATATTGGCACTAAAATACTCTTCCTCCACTTCCTAGTCAACAAAATTTTGCTAAACAACCTAGTCAACCAAGCAACCCCCTTTTTACCCAAGCACTTCCAAGCTTTAATAGGGATATCATCGGGTCCTAAAGCCTTATTTGATTTCATCTTCTTAAGTGCAATCTCTATTTCAAAGTTTCTAATCCTGCGATAAAACCTATAATCTTGGCTAATCGTATTACTAGCCATTTCTTCCCCTATTGTCGTACCTCCATATTCCTCATTTAATAGTTTCTCAAAATAGTTCTTCCATTTTTCCTTAGTCTCTTCATCCTTCACCAATACCTTAGAATCCTCACTCTTAATGCACTTAACTTGATTAAAATCTCTTGTTTTCATCTCTCGTATCTTAGCAAATTTGTATACCCTCCTCTCCTTCTTTACTATCTAGTCTAATGTATAGATCATTATAAGCTTTCAACTTAGCCTCTCTCACTACTTTTTTGACCTCCTTATTAGTCAATCTATAGCTCTTAAGGTTTTCCTCGTTCTATCCTTTTGCCACCTTTTAAAGCACTCTTTCTTTGCCTTAACTACCGCTTGAACCTCTTCCTCCACCACCAAGTTTCCCTAGTCTTTGGGTCCGTCCTTTCGACTCTCCAAGCACTTCCCTTGAGATTCTCCTCATACAATTGGTTATCGAGTTCCGCATAGTGTTAACATCATTTTATCCATTCTATTCTTAAATATTTCTAGTTTATCCCTTTTAGGTCCCACTATCTCGTCCTACGACGCCCACCATCCTTCCTAGCTTGGTATTGCCCTCTAAAACATAAATCTAGTACCAAAATCCTATGTTGAGAGGTCAGGCTCTCTCCAAGGATCACCTTACAATCATTGCATTTTAAGCGGTCCACTTTTCTCACAAAGAAATAATCTATTTGACTCTTAACTGACCCATTCTTAAAAGTTATCAAATGCTCCTCCCTCTTCTTATACATAGTATTGGCCACCACCAGATCAGAAGTCAACGCAAAATCTAAGATACTCTCTCTAGCCTCATTTCTATCAGCAAAACCGTATCCACCCTGCACCCTTTCATAGCCTAGTTTATCTATGCCAACATGGCCATTAAAATCTCTACCTATAACCAGGTTCCCTCCTACGTGCATCTCCTGTAAGATCTCATCCATTTGCTCCCAAAAATCCCTCTTAGTCTGATCATCTAATCCTACTTGAGGGGCATATGCACTAACAACGTTCACTATATTCCCTCCAATAATTAGTTTAACTAACATAATCCTATCCCCTTTCCTAATGACCGCCACTACATTCTCCAACAAACCCTTGGCAATTATGATTCCTACCTCATTCCTACGTCTGTCCTTACTACTATAATACAGTTTAAAACCGGTATCCTCAATTTCCTTAACTTTCTCACCCGTCCACTTAGTTTCTTGTATGCAAGCTCTACTAACTCTTCTCCTAATCATAACATCTACCAATGCTATCATCTTACCAGTTAAGGTTCCTATATTCCAAGTGGCTACCCTAAACATGTAGTCTTGTAAAATTGTCACTAACCAAATAAGAAAAACAAACTTGCAAATTGAGACAAACCTTTCTTGCTTCTGTATCCTTCCAAACATTCCCAGCTATGCCTAGAACAATAACAACCACTATCTGGAAAATAAATATTGCTCCAGTCAGCTTGTCAATCATCGCATCCATAGCTGTAAGCTTTGGTTCAGGTATACCCCTGCTCATACCCAGTTTGGTTTCATTTCCTGAAGGTAGAATAATTAGAATCAGGAATTACACTACCCTATACGAATCAGCAAGTATACAGTAATCTAGACCAAGAAAAAAAATCAATAAACTATCATGTAAAAAATCCAGGGAGTCAGGGGTAAGGATAAGATTCAGTAACAAATTCAGGTATAAATCAATAAAGAACAATCTCAAAAACCACAGCACTTTTGCTTCATGGACTCAGATACGTGTGTTGGGTGTGGATATGTGCTTATGCGTCAATTTATCTCCACTTCAAAAATATTTTTAACATTGTTCTTTTATTGCTTAGAGTAAAGCAACTTTTATGTGACATGTTCAGCGTGGGCAGTAGAGTCAATTAGAAGCAACCATGCAACGAAAGAAACACAATAAGGAACTAAACCAAACAAAATTAGCAAATACACAATAACTCAACTATATAGGAACTCTATGCAGAAATATACAATAACACAAATTAGCAAATTCCTTGGCTGGGTGCATTTCCAACCAAAAATGTCAGACAAATCCCATGCCCATACCTAGGTGTGTTATGTCTTGCAAGGGTTAGAAGAGTCCATGTCACACAGCTTTGAGCATTTCAAGTTTGCATATCCCAAAGAAAAGAGAAGGAAAAATAACAAAATTCATAGACCAAACAAATACTTCACAACTTTTGACTCCCATGGATAGTTGCCATCTTAGGCAGGACTTCATACATGTGACACTGCTAAGGACTTTTTCAAAAGTTTTAAGAGTCTTTGTTAATATAATTCTCAAGAACATGTTCACTCTTACATTCACTGAGCAGAAATGTTAAGAAAATCTTTAAAGATAAGGAATCAAACAGAAAATCTATCATATTGGCACCAACTCTTGTATGAAAGTAGAAATACTAGAAAAGGATAAAAGGGGATTGGAAGAATTTAAAGTCATCAATGGGCTAACAACAACCAGCAACCTAATTTTATTCTTTGGGGTGGTGGCAAGTGTCAATTAATCACAATTAGTAAGATACATGGATAATTAACGCAAATCAATTACTTTAGTAAGGAAATAAATTTACCGGGCATTACAAAGTAATCCCACATTTTAATAGAATTGGCCAAATTTAGATTTTTACAAACTACATGACTTTGTTGATTGTTTTGTTGGTCATTTCTGTTACAATCAAACACATCTTATTATCTAATCTGTGGAATGTAGATGAGTTAATTCATATTTTTTGGACAACCAAACAGGTTCCAATTTGATACCCACAATAATTCCAAAATAAGCATTGCTCCCTCCCTTCCCTCTAATTCTTTGTTGCTCTGCATCACCTGTTAGCTCCTCTAGATAAATGGTGATCCTTGAGAAAGCCCAACGAAGAAAGGAAATGAACAAAACAGAAAATTTATACACGCACATAAAGATAAACATAGTATTTCTTTTTTGTAAGTAATAAAATATCCACTAAGGGCACCAATAGATGTGCAGCCTCTGTACATTGGGAGTATACAAAAGTGAACAAAAGATAAACTATTATAGTTTAGTTATGACTTTGGCATTTTGTATACTAGGGACTTGCCTGTGTAAGTAGCAACTCCACAAGCCCACTCGGTATTCCTCAAGTAGCATGATTGAAGAATTGTGTTTTTAATTGTTAGAGGACAGACATCATTATCAATGAAAGGAGGAAACAACCGCAAATTTGCATCAAATCTTCTAATGTCCTTATTAGGATTAGGACACTCAATTACACCCTGCCAAAGAAATATAAAATGCAAATAATCAACATTACAATAAATTCAAAGGGAAATATTAACAAATTTTTAGTCATGATAATGTATAGAAAAGCTTGCCTTGATTTTGTGTAATAGCTCAAAATCAATTCCCACGCAAGCAGAGGGTATCACCCTTGTCTTAAGATCAGTTTCGCCATCCAAGGCAGACGTCTGCAAAATAGGTTTATATATGAGAATCCCTGAAATATTGCAAAAAAAACTGAATTCATGTTCCTAAGAAAATATTAGAATCCTTCACAACATGATTAAGTAGCATGACGGGGAGGCAGAAACTTGTGTTTCTATGAGAGTTGACATGCACTTTATAAATTTACCAAAAAGCCTGTATGGAAAAACAGAAGGCCATGATAAAATTGCAGTATTAGAAGAAACTGTATTTAATGCAACAAAAATGTTAGGCCCCAATAAAATTGACATGCCTAACAAGCTCACCCTCCAACTCTCTTATATAAAATTGGACCTTCTCCAATTAAGTTTGGGTTTATTTAAGACTCACTTTATATTTCAAGAGAATAGTTTGATGATGACTTAGGGCCAGTGGAATGTGTTTAAGTTTCCTTCTTTTCTGTTTCTGTTTTCAAAACTTCTAGAAACACAACAAAGAGGAAGTAGAGTTGCTTGCTTTTGTTTTCCTTTCTTTGAAACATGCACTTGACACAACAAAATAGGACCTAAAAGGCACAACAGAAAAAGTGTGTTTACATTATTAAATAACAAAAAGTAAAAACACATAGTTCAACACCCCTAGGTATTAATCTAACAATTAATCACAGACTTTCGCCGATCAAAAAAAAATGTGAGGGACGCGCAAAAATATATAATTTTGTATATTTATTATGCGTCATATATAAGGATAAATAATTATAGAAATGAATATTTCATTCAAAGATATTTATAAGTAAATAAATAAAAAAGGCAACATAACACTAATTTTTAAAGTTTAAAAGAGGTATAAATCTATATTGTTTTTCTTTTATCATTGGATCACAAGTTATTTTCTTCAAACTTGGAATGTGTGTCTAAGCAATGGACTCTACTAGTCTACGCGTGTCCAAGTTTAAAAGATTAAAAATAACATGACACATTTGAACATGTGTCTGACTAGAGTTAGGAAGTATCAAACAAGTGTCATTGTTTGTACGTGTCCAACATAGACACACCACCTTCTTAGAAGTATTCATGTTTCTTACTTGGCATTTTGCATCAAATAGAGAGTACCTCTAAATCTCTACGTAATGAGATAAAATAACTGTCCAATTCGGATTTACATTAGTTATTGGGGCCATCTACACATTGAATAGAAGAGGCTAAGATCTATCCAATGACAATGGATTTTACAAAAGGGTTGTCTCTCAAGCTCACTTGAATGTTTTATGTGATCATAACCATGGTTCACTTGTAAAAATGTTTCAAGCCAATCCTTTTAGCCAAAAAAATATAATTTTACCATTAACTTCTGAAGAAGATAAAAAAATGTTTTAAAAAAAGTTTAAAAATTATGTTTACAACTTCTACTTAATGAAACCATCAAACAGACTAGCTTCTGGAGTCACATATTTACCTCTACATAGCAAAGACCTTGGGGTCAGAAGTACCAATTAGAACAAGATCACATGGCACTTCATCATTCTCACGAAGCCATACAATATTACCAACACGAATGTCTTGGGCTTGAACCTACAAGAGAGTACACCAACCCAAGGAACAAAGAGCAAGTGTAAGAAACCTTGGGAAAAAATTATAGAATGAAAGTCATTTAAGAAATAAAATTTAAAAATGAGTTGAATAATGTCCCAACAAATAAGCATAAACATTGTATTAAATCATTTTTATTCACAAGGTGTCTAAAAATATTGGGTCTATTTGGTTGTGTTTTCAATGTTTTTTTTTTTATTTCTTTCAAGAAAACACAGGAAACTTGTTTGGCAAACTATTTTCAGGAAAAGATTTCAAAAACAACCCACATTTTCAGAAACTATAAAAGGTTGTTTTCAGATATTCAAACATTATTTTTGTACAAAAATGAAACTATGGCCATTTTGGAACTTCTCGTTGTTTTGGTTTATGAAAACGAAGAAAACAAAATTTGAGGAGTAAAAGCAGTTTTTGTGAATCCTCTTTCTTTTGTAAAGTTTTTGTCTGAGCTCAATTTTGGTGTTTGAGCTTTTTTTGTTGTATCTGTACATAGGTGCAATTTTCTTGCCCTTTTTTTATTAATACAGAGACATACATTTTACTTATCAAAAAATAAAACTAATTACAACTAAACAACAGACCCAAAAAAACAGTTGAATTATATTTTCCCTACAGGTTTTCTGATGCCCTGCTTGACAACCCAAACTTCTTTCTCATTTGCTTTCTTGTCCGATAGATATCTATTATAGTCATCCCATCCCTCTTTAGTTGCTGACACTGCAAATATTAAAATGAGTGGACCCCATGTACTTGCAGGATTTACTGGAGTAATCAGTGGCCATAGTTGAAGGCAAGCAATCAACAAAAAATACTGATTCATGAACCGGCTAGAAACAAGAGAAAAAAAAAATGTTAGGATAATGAAGGGGGAAAATAAGAAAAAGAAATAATATAAAAGCCATAGTAGGCAGATATGTAAATAAATAAATACATAACTGAATTTATCTTAAAATACATAAGTCCAAAAAGTTTACGAAGGATCAAACTTTGACGAAATAACAAGTAGGAGATTGATGCAGCCCAAACAGTCCCTTGCCTTTAAAAAAAATTGATGTTGGATATTATCTGTTTTTCTGACGATTCAACTCTAGGGTATTTATGTTATTTTACAATTGCAAGATTTTAGGGGGAACTGGTGACTTCAGTTGTATTTCTAGAATTACAGCAGAAATAATATATTAAATTATGTTTAGGATTTTCTAGTAAGTTTAGTTGTTCTGGAATTAAGTGTTGAAGTAATTGCAGTCCATTAGTATTCTTTAGTGTTTGTTGGTTGTGTTGTTTTGGGAATAAGTAGCATTTTATTTATTTAGTTATCAACCTACCTACATACTTTATAACTTCCTCAAGCAAGGAGGCTTACATATTAGGAGGTCAGAAATTTTCAATCAAGCTTTTTTAGGGAAGTGGCTATGGAGGTTTATGTGTGAAAAGTCTTGATGGTACAGGAGGATGGTAGCTTCAAATTATGGGTGTGGTCGAGGTAATTGAACTTCTATAAAGGGGTCTATATCTTATGGGACTAGCCTAAAGAAAGAGATTTGGAGGGGGTGGGATAAGTTTGAAGTTCTGGCCTCGTGCAAAGAAGAGCCGTTAGATGTTGTTTTCCCTTCTGTTTTTCCGGTGGCAATGGATGCTTCAATGGTTGATTATTTGCATGGAAAGGGCAATCAATTTTTTGAGACATTTTCTAACGTAAAGGAGAGAGAGATTGGGACATGGCAGAACTGATGGGAATAATCCATTGAGAGGCTATTAGATATCAACTATTGGGGCAAAGAGGGACTAACTGAAATAGAGAGACTATATTGATTCAGGGAGCTAGAGTGTTGAAGAGAAGGAAGGAGTTATTGCTTTTGATCCTTTTATGCATTATATGGATCATTTGGGAGCAGAACTATGGACTTTTGAGGGTATAGAGGTTCCTTTGTATGGGCTCAAAATACTTTCATTAGCTTTTAATATAACAATTTTTGGATTTTGTATAACTTTTTTTTGTGCACATAGAGGTTTATAGTCCCCTTGGAATGAAATTGCTAACACAAAAATGACAAGAGATACATTTTTGCTGACACTGTCGACCTAGTACCAAAGGATATTGGCTTTCGACATGTGGAAATATGGATTTGGCAACTCCCAAGTGAGGTAAGTTCCATATATTCTAAGAACTACTCACATCTGACCTAGTAGACAAAAAAGAAAACACGAAACTTGGGACTAACCTATTGGTTTCCATTATAATATATGGATTGTAAAAAAAATGATATTGATAAAATTGAACCAAGTTCAAATAATTTCCATGAAGAATGCCAGAATCTTTTTACACTGTCTAAGGCGGTATATTGAAATCAAATAAAGTTCTCAAATCTTAAATAAAAAATCAGTGTGGTTACCTTGAAGGGACCACAAACAGTGATAAAAGTATCAAAAATTTATGGGTTTACTCAACTGTATACAATAGCAGTAGTAAGACACACACACACACACACATATATCTGAAATTTTGGATTATCAATTCAAGAATTACCTGAACTGTTCCCATAAATTCTTTGGAAGAAAGTTCAATAAGGTATATTTTCTGTTTGATATACGGTTGTCGCTGTACAGATCTTGTGATAGCTCATCATCGTTGATATAAACGTAACGCTTCATCGTCAACTTAAAAGCATGTATTATTGTCTAGCATGATCACTCCAACCTTAATTTTGTGGTTGACAACATTTAGAAACCCTGCAATGACAAGAAGTTCAGAGAGTTTCATATCTCAATATAAGAAAACTAAAAACACAATCTTTTGGCATGCATGTCACATATTTCAGCCAAAAACATATGGCCATACACAAGCAAGACAAAGACCCAAAAGAAACAAGCCTGTTATTAGAAGGGTAATGGCAATGGAAATTTGTTTCTATTGAATAATGCATTCAATGAAGAGAAAATATAAACAGCTTAGAAGGGAAGACTTGATCTCCATTGCGAGATTGACTCTCCCACACCAGCATCCAGAAGAATTGCAACATACATTCCAATGCACAAAAAGTACTATACACAACATCCCTAAGGGCATACATAACAGCAATAGAAGGTAAACTATTTAGTATTTACAAAGAACAAAAGATCCTTTTAAAGGAAAGAGAGCAACAAGCAAGATGAGATCGGCAAATTGACTACCTGAAGTCTTGCAAAACACCAGTATGATTTGGCAACAAAAAAAATTCAACAATAGTATATACTTCTTTTGTCTCTAAACACATGAATCATAATATAACCCTTCATATTTATCCCAAAAAAACACAGTTCAAAAGCATTAGTTGCAGGAATCGCGCAACTAGGTGGCGATTCTGAGTAAGAATCGCGATTCCGCGATTCCTAGAAAGAAACGTGTAAGAATCGCGTTTCAGTCCAAGATGGGATCGTAAAGGGCAGAGAGAGAGAAACCCTAACCTTCGACGTCGACATGAGAGGAGAAAGGGCTTCGATCATCTTCGTCACTCTCGCGATCGCCTTCGTCACTCTCTCGATCGTCTTCGCCTTCGTCTTCGTCTTCGTCACTCTCTCTGTGCTTCTCTCTCTCTCTCTCTCTTCGTCTCTGCTTCTCTCCCTCTTCGTCTCTGTTCGTTGTTCTCTTCAGTCAAATATCATATATAATAATAATTTTTATAAATTTTTATTTCTTAACTTTTCAACCTATAATAAATAAAATAAATCATTCAGTTATTTGAAAGAAATCTAATTAAATCATATATAATAAAAAAAATTATAAAATAAAATATTTAATTTTTCTTTTTATTTATTTTAATATAATTTATTGTTCCTTATTTATTATAATTTTTTATTTATAATATATATCAATTAAAAATAATAATAAATTAACAATAATATATTATTTAAAAAATATAATAAATAAATAAAATAATTAATATACATTAAAATAAAAATATTTATAAAAAAACTTATCATGTGCATTAATATATATATATATATATATATTACCGCTTCCCAAGATGCTCCAAACCTAAGAAACTTCTATTGGCTCATGATTCTTCCCCCCGGCCCCCGCCCCCGACCCCGCCCCCGCTCTCGCTTCGTGCAACTAATACATATAGACTTCCTTTTAGTTTGACTAATTTCCGACATACTTTATAGTAAAAGTTTAAACTAAACGGCAGTGATAGGTAGCTTGAAATGGCTCGAATTCAAAAACGGCCTCGTTTTTTAGATGAAGGTGAAGCAGAACCAGAAGCAGGGAAGGGAGGAGGAGGAGGGGAGGAGGAGGAGGGGAGGAGGAAGAAGGAGAAATGAGGAGGGACTGGAGGGGGAGGAGGAGGAGGGACTGGAAAGGGCCCAACATTTGAAATTTGGAATCGGAGGCGGAGGCGAGGCCGGCGATCGGCTGTCTTCTTGACGATCGTGATGGCGAGGCGGCCGGTGGCAAGGTGGCGGCTGACGATCCTCTCTCCCTCTTTCTCCTCTGTTCTTCCTCTTCTCTTCTTCCTCTCTTCTCTCCCTCTTTCTCCTCTGCTTCTTCCTCCTCTCTTCTTCCTCCTCTCTTCTCTCCCTCTTTCGAGCCAATTCGAGCCATTGGATTCGAGCTACGGCTCATTTCCGTAAACTAAATACTTCAAAATGCAGAAGTTGTTTACAAGAGATCTACTTGTGCCACCCATTCATGCAATTAAAACCAGTAAAAGTCATGCTATATCAATCAAACTAGGCTTGAACTTAACTTAGGTTTTTCAATCCAACCCTTAGCATTGGGACTTAGGCCCTGTTTGGGGAGTGGCTAAATTAGTCAATTAGTCAAAAAGTTACCTTTTTAGCCAAAAAGCCAACAACCCATACCAAAAAGTCAAAGATTCTCTTTCTCTATTTTTTGCCTGACTTTTGTAATTAGCCAAACAATCATCCCACTCATACAAGTTTGCGTTACCTACCTTTTTAGCCAATTAGCCAAAAGTTACTAAATTAGCCTGTTCCCAAACGAGGCCTTAGACAAAGAAACCTGACTTATCCAAAATCAAAGCAGTGTTTTTTTGCATTTTCCCTGTAATTATTCCTTCCAAAACCCAAAACTCTTTTCACGTTATACTCCATTATCAAAAAAGACACTTTCAAAATAAACAAAAATTACATTACCCAAATCAAAATTGAATCGGACTTGGCCATTGTTTTACATATTCATCATATCATATAGTAGTAAATTTAAAGCATTAAAGTCAGACATTCTCAATTACAAAAAATAAAAAATAAAAAATAATCAAGACCTATAAGTTCCAAATATTATTACCGGATCAAACAGGGTCGGACTAGAATTTGCCATTCCTTTCAAATATCAATAGATCATCTAATCAAACCATCAAAACCCATTACATGAATCACCAAATCCGTGAAAATTCGTCAACGTTTCATCGGTTTTAAGATTGAAATATCTTCGATTTTTTTGTCTAAAAAAGATAAAAATCGTATTCCTATATTACTTTGACGAAGAAATGATCCTAAAAGTTTGAAGATGGGTCGGGGGTCGTACCTTTCTCTCCTTTCGTTGCAGCCTCCTCTCTCTCTCTCTCTGATGCTCGAGAGATGTTTGAGTTACTTCAACAAGCAGAACACGTCGTTGGATTCTGACACTGTTGCTGAGAGTTGACAGTGAAATTGGGAGTCGGTCCATATTCGCATCTGACCCAACTTGCTAGGGTTGGGCTGCTTTAGTTCGGATCTAATCCAACCCGATGACTTCCACGTAACTGTAACAACCCTCGTCTTGATTACCGATTAACCACTGAATTACGTACTGAATACTGCTAAACCGAACTGATAATGACTGATAATTGGATTAACCTAAGTATTGAATGGATTGATTGAGATCGAACTGAAATTGAATAAGTTTATCTGTTATATTGCATTTCTATCTGTTTAAGTGATTAATTATCTGGTTGCGTTTATGTGTTTAAACTGCTAATTGAAGGCCTTATCAGCGGCCGATTTAGAAACCTTTTGATGTTTTAGACTCAGTAGAATATTTCTGATTTTATGGTATATTTATCTGAAAATTGATTAGGAATTATTAAATTAGATTAAATTAAGTCAATTAAAGAGTTTGATTTAATTACGTTATTGCCACTCCTAGTGGGCCACTTAGAATGATGTACTAGAGCCTTATTACATATTGATCACAACATTTCATCAGCCATTTCTTCACTCTAGCCGACCAAGAGAGGAGAATTAGAGAGAGAGTAGGAGATTGGAGAAGTTCATCTTGCATGCTTGGAATTTGAGAAGAATTGAAGTGTAATTGGCAAAATTTAGCTCCCACACCTTGAACTACAAGACTTAGACAAGGTAAATGAGCCCTTCATTGTTGCATTCTAGGTTGTACTTGCATGTGCTAGGCTCCATTGTAGAATCAAGTAATGAATTTGCTCACATATGTTGAATTGGACCTTAATTGTTTCGTGCATGTTGAGTTTAGTGAGTTTGGAGTTAAATTCTTGGAGAATTGTACATGCATGCTCATACTTCTAACAAAGTCCATGTTTTTACATTGTTTTCAAAGTATTGAGCTCATTAGAGCATCACATTGGAGTTTAAATTGGTTTGAATGCATGCATGTCATGTTCGAATGTTGTTCATGCATGTTCATGTAAATTGGGTTTGAAATTGAGTTTGATTGAAACACCCTTGGGCCTTGATTTCTTAAATTGAGCTTTAAAACTTGTTATTCTATGTGTTTAAAAGAGTTTTCCAGAAAATGGGCTCAAGAGGACCGAATTTGGAGCATCAAAACTTAGTTTGGAACTTGGAGGTTGAATCTGGATTTTCCAGATTTTGGCAGTCCGTTCGAGCGAAGTGCGCTCGGCGGAATTCATGCTCGATATTTTCTTGACTTGTTTCTGATCGCTCGGCGGAGTGTTTCACGCTCGAGCGAAGAAATCGCGCATCGCATCTTACCTTGTGCATCGGCCACTCGAGCGGGAAGTTGGCCTTCGGCGGGGACATTTGTTGGCTTGTCCGCTCGGCGAAAGAAACTCGCTCGCGGAGGCCCTGTTTCATTGAAAATTCTGAAACTGATTTCTGTGCACATCTTTGCATCCTCATTCCATCCTAGGCATTCTTAGGCCTAGTTTAAGGCATCTTAATGAGGATTTAGACATAGAACCACACCGAGGAAATTTAGGGATTTAATTATCATCCTTCCGACTGTGAACTTAGTGTGTGTTCTACTTGTTTAACTGTTTAGGGTTGGCTCTCGGGGACGCGCTCTAGCTGCTATTAGCCCAATCTCTGTGAGTAACAATTGTGTAAAGATATGTTCAAAATGGTTATCTTTTGAATACCGAACTGAATTGTTTATTGAACTGCTATTGTTTACTGAATGAATGTATGTCTGTATTACGTATTGTGACATCCTTAGCATTGGCTATTCTTTATTCTGAGCTCGGTTCCTCGTGGAACCATCTTGTTATTGATGATGGCCATCATTACCGTTAGATCTGTTAAGGCCCGCCCCTTTGGACCTCTTGTTTATAGGCTAATGGATGTACCACATGGTGATTGGTGAAATCTTGAAAAGAAATCTTGTTTAATGGGCGATTTCATTCTTTGTAAGGACATTCATTCATAACCCTTTACGCTTTATGTTATTCACTGGGCTTTAGCTCACTGTTTATATATATATGTAGGTTCTCGGGACGGGCCGGAGCTAGGAGGCGTGGGATTGGTCCCCGCTTTTGTCAAGCCACCTATGTGCCTCACTTTGTGAGGTTCCGAGTTGCCATGCTATGGCTTGGGGTGTTTTGAGTCCCATATCGGTCTCCTTACTATTTTGCTCTCTTTGTATAGATGGTCTCTTGTTGTCTTTGTCTTTGTTAACGAGGATTAGGTCCGTCTTGAATGATTGTATAGACTGTATATGGATTGTACTGTTTTGAACTGTATGAATGCATAAAAATGTTTTTGGCATACAGATTTTCACAGCTCACTGGACACTAGTTATTTACTGTATTGGCTTCCGCCAGGCCTTGCACTCTGTTTAACTGTATTACTGTTCAGCAGGCCTTTAGTAATCTCGGATTACTGGCCAGTTACGGTGCTAAACCCATAGGGCCGGGTTTGGGTCGTGACAGTAACTGTACTTATAGAAGTGTTCTGATCGTTAGTTGATTATAGAGTTGAGTTAGGAATTAATTCGTAATTCGATCCGGTTTAGTATAATTTAATAGATTTGGATTAATTTTTTGAATTTATAGTTCGGTTTCGGATTAAAAAAAATTAAAAATTTATAGTTTACGGATCGATTCCAGATTGAAATCGATCCAGACCATATACAAATAGTCTATGTTTATATTATATACCCCTTCACATAGTATTTTCTCTTATTCCATATAAAACCTAGACTCAAATCCAAATCTAAATCTGCATAGTATCTTCTTTATTGCTTTGTTTGTTTTTTTAGTTTTAATTTATAATGATCTAAATACTTATAGTGGAACCAGTTTTCTTATGGTTGTTTAAATTCTAGAACAGTATGTCGCTATTATAAAAAGACATATTGCTATTGTGAAACTAATATAATATTATATTTATGTTTTTATGAAATTAAAATGTGCTTTTATTTTTTTTAATTATTCAGGCCTCATTTGGAAACAGACTATTTTAGTAAGTTTTTGACTTTTTGGCTAAAATATGAAGAAAAAAAACTAGTATGTTTGGAATGATTTTTTATTTTTTTACGAAAAGATGTGCAAAAAGTAGAAATAAAATGGAATCTTTAACTTTTTTGTATAGGTTACAGGCTTTTTGATTTTTTTTTAGTAACTTTTTGTCTATTAAGCTAAAATACTAGCATGCCAAACGAGGCCTTAATTATGTGAATCCGCAATCCTAAACCGATCCAATCCGTGCTTAAATAGATTGGTTCGGATGGTTCCATGATTTAAATGGATTGGATTGGTTCTAATTTTTTAAGAACCATAGATAATGAATTGGTCCTGGTTTTACTCCAATTCAGACTATACTCACCCCTAGTTGATTATAATCTAAGGGTTGGTTTGGGGTGTCTTAAAAAAATGCACTTTTTGTCTTTTTACGAAAAGATGTGCAGAAAAGTAGAGAGGTGATGTGATGAAAAAAAGATAAAAAGATAAAAAGATTGATTATATAGTATATGCCAAACCAACCCTAAATACCTTGGTTATTTTAGATAGTAGGTTAACATTTTTTTATTTTTTTTTTAAAGAAAAATATTCAAAAGAAATTAAAAATTAAAAAACTGCTTTATTCTCTTTGTCAAAAGAGGCCATAAACTAGTTGTGTTGTAGAGATTTGGGATTCCTGTTGTGCCTTTAAGGCACAGCAGGCTAATATGCTCTCTTGTGGAGCGTCGTTTTGAGCCTTTTTCAACAATTTGAACCGTTTATATTATAGAGTTCGTCAGATCACCGATGTAAAAAATCAAGTTGATTAAATATCTACGACCCTATAACACAAGCATATTTGTTTTTACAAAAATTAACAGTTAACATAATTTTCATAAATTTTTAAAAACAATTGGGACCTAATCATGAGGTTACAAATATCCGATTAACTTGATTTTTACATGGATAATATTCTTAACGAACCCTACAATATGAACAGTACAGATTATCGAAAAACACTTGGGGCAACTTCTCACAAAATGACATAACAGGGTGTTGTGCCTTGAAGACATAGTCGCACCCCCAAATCCGTACTTAGAGGTGTGCCAAGTGGGATTGGTATGTTTTTGATTTTTTAGAAGAGAGAATTAGATTAACCATCCATGAGGTCTATTAAAATTATGTTTGGTTGTATTAAAATATTATAGGATTATTAGTCCATTTAGACCACCAAGCCTCTTAAGTGTGGGATTAGCGTACCCATTGAAAAACTAGGACTATTAATCTGAAGATTGAAGGTGAAAGACCATTTTGCCCTCTTTTCACGAAAAATAACAGTCACTTTTTATACAATGAGGACTTTTATGTAATTTCATAGATTTAATACCACCATATTGGTACACAAACAAATATTTTTATATCTTACATCTCCAATCTAATACCATCACATAACTAATTTACTCGCTCAATTCCACCGTACTAATATCTTATAATTTAATTCTCCAAACAAACATGGCCTAATAGTAAAATTATAATTTAAATTGTGAATAACATATTGGTAAATAATCAAATCGTAGTTTTGACAATTTCAATTTGTTAGTTAAGTAGAAAATAATCTTAAACAATTATCAAGTATTTACATTATATAATATTAATTTGTATGATATTTTTCATATATTAACACTCATTAATTTTACATAATATTCTTCATATATGTCCCTTGTTTGTTTCACATATTGAATATCTCTCACACTTATTTATATTTTGATATTTCATTAGGGTAAAACAAAAAACATGTATTAACTATATAGTGGAATGAGACAATTTCAAAGGCGAATTATAAATTTCAAACCGTAAATCAAACTAATTTGCAGTTAATAGGTAGATCGGTACAAATTAAATTATTTTAACAGATTAAACGGTATTTTGTACAACTCTAAATATGTTTTTCCTTATCTAATGTATTGTTTTTAGCAAAAGACTATACTTACTTAAATGCTTATAAATTTAGTTTTATTTTTAACTATTAAAACTTTGGATAAATTATGCTAAACTCTCTTGGTAATTAGGATAATTTTAACTTGTGAAAATTAGGACAATTAAAATTATAAAATATGTATTAAATTTTTAATTATATTAACATATAGTTTTACCTATAGCCACCGTTATCAAGATTCTTCTTTAAATATTATTGATTGCCTTCATTAAAACTAGGGTAAATTACAAATACATATCTAAAGTCTACTTAAAATACAAATTATTTTCTGTAGTTTGAAAAATTACAAATACCTGTTAAAAAAATTTATTTAACAGAATTAACTAAAAAAAAGAAATTCTTAATTTCTCTCCTACACAATAATAAAATTACCTAAATTATTAATTGAAACATATTTATAACATTATTAAAAACTGTTAATTGACTTGATGATTTATTAATAAAATGGGCGATTTATTATGAAATTAGAAACCTTAGGGGGTGGAATGTAATTTCTAGAACCATGGGGGGCGATTTGTATTTTAATCAAATCTCAGGGGTGTATTTGTAATTTACCCTTAAAACTAAATATGTCAACATAATTAAAATTTGGAAAATTTACCTATAAATCCTATCTTGAGTAATGATGATTCATTTAATCTCATTGATTTTGAAAATGTAGATTTAATACATTATTTGAAAATTAGATTTACGGTTATACCCTTATTTCTATTATGTTTTCTTTTCTTTTTTTCTTTTTCTTTTTTTTCTTTTGTGCTAGAAAGGTAAGGTACACAATTTATGGGAATTAAATTTAGAATTAATTTTTATATGGGAATCTTTTTTATTTGGAAAATATTTAAAAATGAGTACAAAAATAACTAGAAATATGGGATCTTTCAAATATGCCAAAAGGGTGTGAAATTCTTCAAACATTTCAAAAGGAGTACAAAAACTCCTTAGTAAACTTTGGGTAAATGTATAATTTTAAACTATAACACTCTAATGTAACACTTCACAAAAAAAATCCTTATTACACTTTTCTCAAACGAAACAATCCAATATAACACTTAGAAAAACTCCTTAGTATAACACTCTAATGTAACATATAAAAAATTCATTATTGTTCCCAAACGTAACATTCTAATGTAACACTCCAAAAAAATGATGTAAGATTCTTCAAACCATTTCAAAAAAAGTATAAAAATTCGTTAGTAAGTTTTGGATAAATGTATAGCTTTTAAACTGTGAGTGTTACGTTTGGAAAAAAAAATACACTAAGGAAGGAAAAGTTCATTAAGGAATTTTTCTAGCGTGTTATGTTGTTACGTTTGGAAAAAGTATACTAAGAAATTTTTTTGAAGTGTTACGTTGTTATGTTTAGAGAGTTTTTTTTGGAGTGTTACGTTGTTACGTTTGGGAAAAGTACATTAATAAATTTCTTTGAGTGTTACGTTGTTATGTTTGGAGAGTTTTTTTGGAGCGTTACGTTGTTACGTTTGGGAAAAATACACTAATAAGTTTTTTTGAGTGTTACGTTATTAGAGTGTTACATTAGTATGTTACGTTTTTGTTCGTAATGTGAGATTTGTTCCATGAGGAGGGAAAATCCAAAACCTCTATAGTGCAGATTGCCTAAATGTTCAATTTTACATTTGGAGAAACTCACTTTTATCCTTAAAAAATTAAACCCAAACATGTATGTAACTATCCTTTTGTGTAATTTCCATTTTAATAGGACATTTGGATTCATAAGGAAAAAAAAAAAAAAGAATTAAACAATTCACAGATCACATTTTGGGATTTATTAGTGCTTCACCCTTAAAATTTCAGGACACATTTTGTTGGTGAAAATACCAGAAATTTATATTTTATTGATAAAAAATTACAAAGAAAATGAGATACAAATAGATTAGGCTGAGGCACGGATATCACGTTTTCTTTAAGGAAATCAAGCCCACTGCGGTAGGAAGAACCCAAATATCGATGCAGCAGTCACAAAACTATGACTTGTCCCCTCCAAGATACAACAGCCCGAGCACTTGTCATATGGTTCGAGCCAACTCTGCACAAGATAGTAAACCCAAAGCTCCACCACGAAAAACACCTTTCTTTGCTAGTAATCTCTTTTGTATAGAAAATAGTTGGTGTTAATCTAGAAAATAGTAGATAAGAGGAACTATTTATAGGCCACTAGGATTTTACAAAATACACCAAAAAATAGTAATGACCATAAACCTAGAGAAAATGGAGAGTGTATCTAAATATTAACTCACCACCAAGTTCATGAATTCTAATTAATCTCCATTCATGAATAAGACAAAAGGTCATCAAAGCAATGAATCTCTATTCATGAACAAGACGAGATTCATTAACAAAATATATAAATAATAAATAAAAGATATTAAAATAGTCCAACAATCCTCCATTTATTTTAATATCAACAAGGACAAGAGAGATTACCAAACAAAAATAAACTAGTATGCATCATGAAGGTGTGCTCTACATTGGACCTTCATTAGTGAAACAACAACCTCTACTCTAGAGCCAGTAGTAGTCTTAGACTTGAACTATGACTGCTTAGGGAAAATAAAGTATTGCTACTCACACATAATAGTCTAGGTGTTGACATGAGCTTTAATAGCCAGCACATTACGGCCTTGTGCTAATCTCAGTTTTCATGAGCATATTTGAGAATAAGCCTTATTCTCATAAAAAGCGGCCCCACTTTCATGCTCACATAGGTGAAATCTGTCAAGGATGCTCTTGTAATTGACACACCCTACTCAACAAGAGCTACAGAATTTCATTAAGAGTAAAAAAACTCAACCCTCCAACATTGCAGGACAAATGCACTTACATCATAGGGATAAATAACAAAATATTAAGGAGTGCATTTTTTACAACCACCATATGATTCGTTCTTCCCATTGAACCTAGTTGCAAGATCTCTAGTCTCTAGGTTGGATATCCTTATACATAGTTTATGATTTTATAGGCTTTAAACCCATCCCCCTCGATGTATTCCAGATCCTATCTCTCGTCAAGGCCTTGGTTAACGAATCCGCAAGATTATCACAAGATTTTACATAATTCACAGTTATGATGCCATTACTCAAATAGGATCTCACATTACTGTGTTTCCTTCGAATAGGTCTGGATTTACTATTATAAAAATGGTTGTTCACTCTACCAATAGCAGCAGTGCTATTACAACGAATTAACACAGGAAGAATTGGTTTTTCCCAAAAAGGGATTTCATGTAACAAATCTCTCAACCAATTAGCTTCCTCACATGCTGAAGCTAACACTATAAGTTTAGCTTCCATAGTATAATTAGCAATTATAGTCTGTTTTTTAGACTTCCAACATATAGCACCACCACCCAAGGTAAAAATAAAACCCGAGGTAGAGAGTGAATCACCTAACAAAGTGTTTCAATCAGCATCACTATATCCCTCAAGTACCGTAGGATACTGGTTATAAAACAAACCATAATTTTTAGTACCAGATAAATATCTCATAATTCTTCCCATGGCTAGCCAATGATCTCGACTTGGTTTGCTAATAAACCTGCTAAGTACTCCAACAACATATGCAATGTCAAGTGTAGTACAGTCAGTAGCATATATCAAACTACCAATCATATTAGCATATTCCTTTTGATTAATCACTTCTTTTTCATTTGTTACAACAGATAAATATATGTTTGCATCAAAAGGAGTAGCAACATGTTTACAGTCTAGAAAGTTATATTTCTTTAAAATTTTCTCAACATAATGCGATTGATCAAGAAAAATGTCATCATTAGTCTTAGTAATTTTAATTCCCAAAATAAAATTAGTTTCACCAAGATCTTTCATATCAAAGTACCTATTAAGCATATTTCAGTCTCATTTATAATATGCAAATTAGAGCCAAAGATAAGTAGATCATCCACATATAGGCTAATAATCACATGTGCATTCTCACAAGTTTTATAATGTATGCACTTATCACATTCATTAGTCTTACAATCATTCTCAAACATGCAGGAATCAAATTTCTCATGCCACTGTTTAGGAGCTTGTTTTAAACCATAAAGGGATTTAGTTAGCTTACACACCTTGCTTTCTTGGCCAGGCTCTACAAAGCCTTCGAGTTGGTCCATGTAAATTTCCTCATCTAGATATCCATTTAGAAATGTTGTTTTCATATCTATTTGATGAATTTGTAAATCATGAATTGCAGCCACTGCTATCAACAATCTAATGGATGTAACTTTAATAACCGGAGAAAAAGTATCAAAGAAATCAAGATCAACTTGTTGCTTAAAACCTTTAGTGACAAGCCTCGCTTTATATTTATCTATAGTTCCATCCGGTTTAAGTTTTTTACGAAGAATCCATTTACACCTAATAGTTTTACAACTTGGAGGTAAATCTACTAGCTTCCATGTTTTATTTGAAAGTAGTGAAACTATCTCATCATTTACAATCTCTCTCTAGAAAATAGCATAGGTGGTGATAAAGCTTCTTGCACCGTAAGAGGAATTTCTTCTACATTGTAAAGATAATAGTCAGGGCTAAAATCTTTTTCAACTCTAGCTTGTTTACTTCTTCTTGGTTGGATTTGAAAATTTTCTTGTTCTTGAAAAACTTGAGATGGGGTAGAAGAGCTAGGCACGGATAAAATATTTTCAAAAATTATTTGACCCCCACTATTTCTAGATTTGAAAGGAAATTTATTTTCATGAAAAATAGCATCACCTGATTCAAAAATAATATTATTTTCCATATCAAAAAATCTATAAGCTGTACTATGCAACGCATACCCAAGAAAAGCACAGGTGGTAGCTCGTTCACCCAATTTAGGTTGCTCAGGATCTGCAAGCCTCATAAAAGCTAAACAATCCCAAACCTTCAAATAACCTAGATTTGGTTTATGCCCCCGCCACAACTCATAAGGTACAATTTTAGTCTTTCTGTGTGGCACTCTATTTATCACATGGCAAGCTGTCAAAATAGCCTCGCCCCAAAAATTTGAGAGAACACCTGAATCAATAAGCATAGCATTCGTCAAGTCAATTAACGTTCTATTTTTTCTTTCAGCTACGCCATTAGATGAATGTGAATATGGTGGAGTAGTCTCATGAATAATTATCAATAACTGAACAAAAGAGTTGAATACAAGAGATTTATACTCCCGGCCTCTATCACTTATAATTCTCTTAATCTTTTTATCGAATTGATTTTCCATTTCAAGAAAGAATTCTTTGAATTTCTCAAAAGCATCACTTTCATTTTTTTTTATAAATATACGTTTTTGTATTTTGAAAAATCATCAATAAAAGTGATAAAATACAACATGAAAAAACCATTGTTCAACTCTTTGACAACATGAAAAAACCAAAAGCTCTATTCTCCCTCCCTCTCTATCTATCCAAGGGATGAAAGGGCAGAGGCCTTTGGTGTCCCCTCCAGTCAAGAATTGAGGCCTTAAATAGCATAAATAGGGGGTTCGGGTTATCAGGCATGAGAAAGGTAATGTACTTCACTTCACTGACCTGAGTAACCAAATGTTGAACTTTGACCAGGGTTGAGTTTGTCTCGTAAGCTCCCAAGCAGTAAGAGGAGCCCGGGGCTCTGACCGCGCGCCTGTTGAAGAATGAGCCGGCAACTCATAGGCAGTGGCTTGGTTAAAGGAACGCACCGGAGCCGTAGCGAAAGCGAGTCTTCGTAGGGCAATAGTCACTACTTATGGACCCGAACCTGGGTGATCTGTCCATGGCCAGGATGAAGCTTGGGTGAAACTAAGTGGCAAATTCATTAAAATTTCATGTACTAATTCTTGAATCCCCACTATAGTAGAATATTCGTGTGGTATTTTCTCAGATTTTGCGTGAATCACTACAAGAAATTGCATTTTTCGCAACACAACAAAATATGTTGCTAAAAGGAAAAATTCGTTGGCAAAGAGTTTTGTCGACACACAAAGCTACGTTGGCAACCCATAGGCAAAAGTGAGTTGGCAAAAGTTTTTGCCGACGAAATTATGATTGCGTTGGTAAAAGTAATGCCTTTAGCGACGAACATAGTTGTCGCTAAAAGCCTCCATCCATCGTCGGCAATTTACCTTGCGTTGGTAAAAGTCATTCAAATATGATGATTGTGTGGCACTTTTCGCGATACAAATTTGCATGGGCAAAAAATACACTTTTAGCAATAACATATACGTCGGCAAAAGTAAACTTTTAGCGACACATTTACGTCGATAAATGTTGCCATTTGCCGACGATTTGTTTGTCGCTAAAGCTTTATTTTTGGCAACGACAAATTGGCATTGGCAAAAAATACACTTCTACCAACACAATATGAGTGGGGAAAAGTAACTTTTAGCGACACATTTACATCGGTAAATGTTGCCATTTGCCAACGATTTGGTTGTCGATAAAGCTTTAGTTTTGGCAACGACAAATTAGCATTGGCAAAAAATATACTTTTAGTAACACAATATGAGTGGGCAAAAATAAACTTTTAGCTACACATTTACCGACAAGTTATTTGTCGAGAAAGCTTTACTTTTTAACAACGATAAATTTGCAACGGCAAAAATAATTGAAACTCATTTATAATTTTTTAAAAGATTTACAGATTTACAAGAGACATCCCTCACGCACCACTATAACAAACTAATAACATGGATATGAAATCACACAAAATACCCCCTCCATACCCTTCCAGCCAAAACACCAACAGTTGCCCGAACCTACACCTAATGACAACCCCCATTAATGAAAACCTGATCTATTACAGATTGGACAAAAAGTCCTGCACCCTTCCAAACATCAACAACACCAAAGAAACATCCAACAACAACACAACAAAGACCTCATCGTAATAAACACCATCACAAAGAAGATCACCACAAAGATCTCAAAGAATAAAGAAGAACATCACAACAAAGACTAGAAGAATAGCAAATCAGCAGACTGATTCAACACAGATCATCACCAGTTCAAAAAACCATTTCAACTCGGCAATCCAAACAAAATCATATAACCAAATCAGAATTGACGCAGCAGTTTACCTCATTTACTAGAACAGTTAGAAAACAAATCAAACAAAACCAGCAACAAAACAACTCAACCAAATCAGAAATCAGGACAAACAGATCGCATCAATCAAAAGCTGCATCAGAGGAAGAGCACACAGAACAAAGCCAATCAGCACCAGATTCAACGCAACAAAGCATCATGGCACAAAAGTATCCACCAAACCAGCTGCATCAATTGTTCAAACAGCCCTCAAAACTATACAATTCTTAGTAACTTTTAAGCCATCAGGTTAACAGAAGTTAAGTTAAGTAAAAATTCAAACTAATTCACTAGCTGTCATGTTTACACTAGGAGAGTAAGTTATATAAAAACACTCAATTCAAGTACACCACAATGGATTAATTGAAATCGATTTGGTTGTGTGTTTGTGAAACTATTTCAATTTCTGAATTGTACTTCATTTTTCATTCATAATAAATGATGATCTGATTGAAGCCACCCTATTTTTTTTTTTTTTTACTAAACTTATAAAAAAGGTTATAAAAAAAATAACTTATAGATTTGGGTAAATCTTGTATGTTTTTACTAAACTTATAGATTGAAAACGATATATAGATTTGGGTAAATTTTACTAAACATAAGTTTTCTATTTATTCTATAATTGATATATAGTTATCTGTAGTCAGGAAACAACTCCCACTTCTAAGAGAAAATGGACCAGCTTAATCTAGAGATGCAATTTATTGATGAGCAATACAAGTCATATCCAGACTTCGGCAGCAAATTTTCAACATATCTGAAACAATTATCAAAGCAACAAGCAACTTATTACACTACATCTATAATAGATATACGACAATGACATCATTACCTCAACTACAAAGAAATAAAAGACCACCAGTAGAATGCCTTTTAGTCAGCACAAACTTTAGGAGAGACAGCAGATGCTGTTCTGCAGTGTAATATATGAGACCTAATTGACCATCTGATGCAGCAGACTTGGCTCGGAATGACATTTTATTAATATTTTTTTTGATAAATAAGCTTGTACCATATTGACAGCATTGGTAATGTTCACCCCATATACTTTCTCCCAAGCCTGTGCAAGAACAGGTGTGTCTACTTAGCAAATGGCATGTTAATATTTACATAACCTAAAAGCAAGTAAAAAAGCCACATAATATAACTTTTATATAAAAGAAATTAGTTCATGAGAACAACCTTGATCAATGTGTCATCACCATCATTTCCATGACCATGAGAGGAGCCTGTGAAAGGACAATTGGAAAGTAACAAATTGAGTATCAGGTTGCTCCAAAACATTAATAGCTGCCACCTACAGATTATGGTTGTGAGAAATCAGAATCATGCAGATACATACCGCTATTAGTTGTTGAAAAGCAACCGCTAAGTGGAAGAGGAAATGTACATGATTTGGCCATATCCAAAACAATACCCTTCAAGTTGGACAAAACCCATCGCATAATTGACTCATCCAAATTTCTTGATAGAGTGAAATAGAGGAAAATGATTCATGTAACTGACACCACTTGATTGGGGACACAAGGCTTAGTTCGGTTTGGTTTGGTTTTAGCTTTGCAGGTCACAAAGAGATCTCTATTGAATAAGAGTTCAAAGATTTGAACAAGAATTTGTTTAGATTAGAATGACAAAGTTGTCCACTTAAGGTCTTTCCAATAAAGTGATTAAGCTGAATAGGATTTTAGTATTTAAGATAACCAGCCTATTTTTTTCTCACATTAGCACTTCTACACTTCAATGCCTAGCCAAATAAGTCTTTTCTATTTTCTACTTCATAAAAACATAAGTTTTCTTGATGTGAACTTTTTTCGTACATTACTTTTATTTTATCAATAATGAGTTCTTAAAAAAATAAGTGGATAAGAACCCCATTTAAGAATGTGATTCTGAATTGAGGTCTACCTTACAGTATCAATATCTCAAAAATCATTATTGAAAGTCTCAATGTGTCCAAATTCATTGATGAAAAAATGATTACTGAGTGGTGTTCAAGTCTAAAATTTTAGTATGCATTTAGCAAATGGTCCTCAAGTAAATGTCCTAAATGCTAAATCCACCACAAGAAAGGAAGCATAATTTGAATGGAATTATAAAACTGCAGTTAGCATTTAATTCACCCAAAACCCCCCATTGAACTTAACTTCAAAGTCAAGAAGAAAAGAAATTACTCATAATACACTTGAACAACACTAAGAAACTTACAACATGAGAAGACTTACCAAATTTTGAACAAAAGTATTCAGGAGATGTTTGGTTTGATTATCCCTTAGCAACTGGGGAACATGATCCTTGAAAACCTTGTAAAATTGAATCCAACAGAAGGATGTCTAGTAGCAAGGTAACACAGTATCTGCTTAAGAAAACGCTAGCAAATTCCAGGAATGTCATGAAAAAAAAAAACTAACTATGGCATTTACATATACCAACACCAACCACCAAAGCCTTGAATACATATTGAGTTAGTATAAAAATGCACAGAGCTTTGAAAGTAAACAAATGTTCCCATGTATGTGTATACATGTAAGCACATAACAAGAAGGGCTTTCAGTGTTCAATAAATTTTGCAGCTAATTTCTTTAAAGGCATGGGTTCTACAAAATCAGTTCATTGTCAGAAACAGAAAGTGCCAATCAGTGCCATGGTCTCAACTGGTGCCCATGGTGCAAATCAGATTATTAGCAGTCTCATCTATCAAGGTTGTGCCTGATCTAGAATTGGCAATTTCAGATCAGAATGCTTATAAGGAATGCTTCAGGACTAGAAATATTTAAATTTTAAACACACAACATAATCCTCAGTAAAGAATTGTGAACAATAATTTACCATGAATTTCCAGCAGCATTAGAAATAATGTCATAAATTATCCATGGATGAATACCAGCTTGGGCACCAAGAGAAATGGCCTCCACAGAAGAAACAAAATGAATGCCCTCAAGCAGCTCTATTACCATTTTAATTTTGCTGCAATTTAAAAAAGAAAAGTAGACATTAACAATAACATCATCGAATATGATATTAGAACACCTAACATAAATAAACAAAGAAAAAGGGCCATTCCCCCTGTGCCAATCCCTGTTAAATTGGGTTAAACACCTAGCATGATACAATACAATGATAATGACAACAATGATGGAGATAAAGCATTCACCAAGTCAGGTCTCAATTTCCAAACCTATGTATTTCTTACATGTAAGAAAGTAGCACAATCATGTGATTTATAAGTTCTAGACAGAAAAATAAAATAAAAAATAAAAAATGAGTGGTCATCATCAAGGAAATATGTAAAAGTTTGTAACAGATAAAGATCTTAATACCCTATCAACTAAAAATCGCAAATGAAATAGAGCAAAATGAATATCACAAAGAAATAAATAAGTCATTAAGGTCCAAACACAATGATCCAAAGGGACATAGTAAGTTATAGAAAATGTGACTGAATTTTAAGTCTTGGCGGGAATGACCTTCTTAAGTGTTCAATAGATTGTAAAATCACCGGAGCTATCCTTTTGTAGATGCTAGCTTAGTTAGCTCAGGACAACCTCCTTTCGCTTCTCGACCACTTGGCGCTTTTCTAATACATAAAAAGTGGCAAAATAATTCTAAAAACACTAATAAATTGGATTTTCCTCACATTAATCGAAAGCACAATTACAAACTAGAAGTACAAAGAAATATAAAATTTAAAAGCCGTGAATAACATGAAAAAAAGATTGAGAGGACTTACCACTCCATCCCAAAATCGTGTCTTCTAAAGGAGTCAATATATCAATAAGTTCATACTGCCAATTTCGAGGAGCGACAAACAACATGGATATCAGTCCAAGCATTCAATGGAAAAAAATTAATACGTAAATACTTCTAAAAAAAAAATTAAAACAAGCATTCAATGTCGAAATTCAGAAGTATTTCTTTCAACTTCAATTCATCCATCAAACAATTGTGGATGTTAATCGATGTAAAAAAGTAAGCAATCGACATACCAGCTTGATTGGAAGATCAAGATCTGAAATGGAAAGTGTTAAATCTTTATTCCATTCTGGATTGATATACTTCCTTATAACATGAGTCTTTAGTTTCTGCGACAAATTGAATATATCAACATCCATGTAATATTTGAAAATTAGGTAACAAAAAGTATACACATTACAAAGAAAAAATATCACATAAAAACGATTTAAACTTCCATATAAAAAACAATGCTATAACAACTTACATAATGAATGCAACTTCAATAATGGAAATAAAACACACACACACCAAAAAAAAAAAAAAAACATATCGTCAAGCAACTTTAGCCATATGATCTTGTACATAACGATTTCACGGTCAAAATACATTCAAGAAGTTTCAAAAACCTGTTTGATGAAAAAAATAAAAAAAACAAATTGAAATTCTTCATATCAAACTGAGTTTTTAAGATTAACCGCATTTGGGAAAGATCTATACAATACTTGGTCCTGATTTTTGAAAATAAATAAATAAATGAATAATGACATAAATTAGAATGTCTGTAAATGACACATTTACTTATAGCAGTAAAACTCAACCCCATAAAAAAAAAACTTGTGTAATTAATTTTTCCCAAAATATAAAAAGAATCTAATTAAGCAAACTCCAAACCAACAAACCTACCAAAAAAGAAAAAGAAAACAATCCAAACCCACACAACCCTTCATCTCTTGCACTTATTAGTTATAATTCACCCCTTACCATTGCCATAAATAAACCCTAAAGTTTCAAACGCTATACCTCTCTAAAAAGAATTGTCTTCATAGCACATGTTCCCAATTTGCACTATATTCTGCTTTCCATTGAAATTTGCAAAACTGTCTAGCATTGATGGATTAATACCAATCGGTTCCTCCTCGCCTTCTCTTATGTCCAGTCTCTTATATATGTCACACACCAAGGACTAGTTAGATTAGTCATAAGATTCAACTTTCAAGCAAGTTTTGAATACCTTGATGCATAAATAACAGAGCCGTTTAATTCATTTCAACCACGTAACTACATATATGGTTTTCATGATTTTTCTTGCATGATCGTATAAATATAAGTCTGAAATGGAAATCATATAAAATTATTTGAACCATTCATTTATATAACACCCAATTATGATACATCAAGAAACAGGGGTAAGAGTTAGATATTTTGTAATGACACCAGGTTCAAAGCATGAGGAGAAAGTCTCTTCGAATGAAGTGTATTCATAAGCATTTTAAGTCAACGGAACAATTCAATTTTATTGTAAAAAAAAAACCCAAGAAGAGCTTGAAGTGAAGAGTTTCTCAGCAAACATCATAGGAATAAATAGTCTAGCCCAAGGATATACATTTGGTCATCATAAACAAAAGAAATGGAATTAATTGACAAATAATTGTTCTCCTCTAAAAAAAAATCCTTTCAACTATGAAGGAACAAAATGAATTTCTGGGAATTTGGGAGAAACCCTAATTTTAGAAATTTCTCTATATTTTGTGGCCCCGTTGTGTCATATTGATGAACCCAGAGAAAGACTGAAGAACCAAATGGAACATTAAAATTCTACTTTCCAGTCATCCTAATAAACCATTTCATAAGTCTTTGAAGTTGAAGAAACCCATCTACTTGAAATACTAAAAACTGAATAAAGAAAGTGTACTAACTGAAAACATATTTTATTGCTATCTTCCATAGAGCTTGTGGGCAGAAGTTACATGGGGTTTCCTTGCTACTTCAAACCCCATCTCTAAAAGCCGAAGTGTGATGTAAACAAAAAATTTAGAGTTTAGCGAAAACAACATCATAAAGAACGGACATGGAAGATTGAGCAACCGCCAAAGAATCTGGTTGAGGAGATGTGGTGGTGAGATTTGACACCGGTAGACAGAGATCTGAAATCGTGAGATTTTTGGCGTTTTTACAACTCCGATTGCCGAGAAATAGGTGAGATCTTTCATCATTCGCGTAATCTGAATGGCAATCGCTATGAACGGAGATCTGAGGAGTAGTTTGCGCACCTAAAAAAAAAGGGTTTGTGCCGAAAAAGATATGAGAATGAGGGAGGGAGAGAGAGAGAGAGGGAGAGGGATAGAAGACATACCCCTGCAGTGAGAATGAGAGAGAGGCGAGAGAATGAGATGGAACTTCAATTTGCTCTTTACAAAAATAAAATTTTAAAAATATATATAATCACAAGGTAATTAAAAAATGTGATTTAATTAAAAAGTGATTTAAAAAATAAATATTATTACATTTAATTAAATTAGGTGTGACTAAAATATTAATTTAATTTTTTAAATCATATTTTTATTGAAAGTGTCATTTTTTATTTTTTTTAAGTGTAATCTTTAAGAATTTTTTGTAGTACTGAATTTTTAGAGGAAGATCACCAAAAAATAAAAATTAAAAATAAAAACAATTTTTAGTTCTTTTTTTTTTTGAAAAAAATTAAAACTAATTTAAGAAGTATAAAAATCAAAAATATATTTTTAAAATTTTAAAAATTATTTATGACCTCCTAAAAGATAAAATTATACAAAAATGATAAGTATTTTTTTATTTTTTCCCAATTTTTTTTTTTTAGTTTTTTAGAAAAAAATTTTGAAACAAGTTTTTGAAAATAAAACCAAATATATTGAAATTGATAATCTAACCATATTCTTTGGAAAAGTTTAGATTATCTCAAATTAGCCATCTAAATTTCAGAGTGTGTTTGAGCTTAATGAGTTCATTTTGTGATATAATTCGATGATCAGTTTAATTTTACAATTCAATAACTAAAATATTTAAAACTCTTTGAAAAGTTATAATAAAAACACAAATTACTAAATCACCTCATTTCACTAGCAAAACTTTTACCGACGAATAGTGTTATCGTCGCTAAATGTTTAACTCTTTACCCACAACAACTTGTCGTCGCCAAAAGTAAGCACACTAATAGCGACGCTTATTGTGTTGCTAAAAAATAAGCCTCATGGCTAAATTTTTTTAAATTTTGGAGCCAACCAATAATTTTGGCGCCTAATGAATGTTATGCTTTTTTAACGACGACTGTAAATTGCGTCGGTAAAGGTCTACTTTTACCAACGAAATTGATCACTGCGTCGCCAAAAATATAGTTTTGGCTATGAAAAATTGACATCGTTGCCAAAAGTAGTCGCCAAAAGTGCAATTTCTTGTAGTGAATTGAGTATGATTGTATGTGTGATAGCATCTACTATACCAGGAATATCATTGAACCCGATTATTGCAATTGCTCAGGATATCCTTTTTTAGCTTCTGGGGTCTATTTCTTTGTTCAGGATCCCTCTTACTAACTGGAATCAAAGAATTAGTAGATCTGTTCCGTCCAAAATGGGAGTGGTCTAGGGTTATGAACTTATAATCTATAATTTGATGATCGAGTCGATTCCATGATTTTAAGTTCATTCCATACCAGACCAGACCGAAATAGGGATATACATTCTCATTATGAGAATGGGTTATTCAAGCGTATCTAAATAGATACTATGTTTACATATGGATCCTTACATTCTATTTAGGATTAGGAATAGACCTAATCGACTTTTTACATATCTCTCTTTATTTGGGATCCTATTCATCTCTTTGGGCTTATATTGAATCGAGAAATAGGTTTGATAGTCCATGTTTTTGAAATTGATATATAAGGCATCCTCCGAATAATTCAAATCCAAGCAATTGGATGTCGAGCTCAAGCCTATATGACATGAGAGATCAATAACAGATACTCGAACACCCACCTTTGTCATATATTGCTCATTCAATGAGCATTCTCAATATTATGCCTTGAAGAGGACTCGGACCTCAACGCTCTTCAGCACGAGATTTTGAGTCTCGCGTGTCTACCATTTCACCACCAAAGCATCTTGAAAGTGAATCGTATTCCATGAATATGATATCTATCTAGTGTGATATATGGAATATATGACAAAGGTGGGGTGTTGGAGTATTGCTATTGATCGGTCATGTCATATAGGCCCAAGTCAGACATTCAATTGCTTGGATTTGAATTATTCGGAGGATGCCTTATATATCAATATCAAAAAGATGGACAATCAAACCTATTTCTCGATTTAATAGAAGTCCAAAGAGGTGACAGAAGTTTTGAGAATTCAAGAGCAGGTCATGGCGAGACGAGCCGTTTATCATTACGATAGGTGTCAAGTGGAAGTGCAGTGATGTATGTAGCTGAGGCATCCTAACAGACCGGTAGACTTGAACCTTGTTCCTACATGACCCGATCAATTCGATCAGGCACTCGCCATCTATTTTCATTGTTCAACTCTTAGACAATATGAAAAAACCATTGTTCAACTCTTTGACAACATGAAAAAACCAAAAGCTCTACCCTCCCTCCCTCTCTATCTATCCAAGGGATGGAAGGGCAAAGGCCTTTGGTGTCCCCTCCAGTTAAGAATTGAGGCCTCACAATCACTAGCCAATATGCTTTTCTCTCATGCCTTTCTTCGTTCATGGTTCGATATTCTGGTGTCCTAGGCGTAGAGGAACCATACCAATCCATCACAAACTTGGTGGTTAAACTCTACTGCGGTGACGATATTGTAGGGGAGGTCCTGCGGATAATAATTCTAGCAATTCAGTATGTTTTTCAACACTTTTATGAGGCCTCTTGGTAATTTTTGCTTTATTGCAAACTTCGTATTTCTCAAAATTTTTTGTCACTTTAGGAATTAATCCTAAACTACTCATGATTCCCACATATTTACTGTTAACATGACACAAGCGAGCATACCAAAAATTAATAGAAGATAACGTGTAAATGATGTCATAGTAATAATCATAAAATTAATCAACAAAGCAATTTAAGAGATAAAAACAACATTTATACTCATCTGTATTGTAGGAAACCACTTTTGCTTCATATGCCTTGTAGTCTTCATCATTCATCTCCTCAGTTGAGATTTTGTTTGGATTCTTCTCGGTAAGAACATATACAACTTTAAAAAGGCTGAGGTAAAAAAAAAACTTTTCATTTCCACCTCTTAAAATGAACTCCCTTAAATTTGAAAGGCTTGTTGAGATCTCCAATTCCATCATTGGTTTTTTCTGGTACTTATTCCATGGTTGATCTCCTTAAAGTTGTTGGTGAAATAAAAAATTGCAAAGAAAATGAGATACAAATAGATCAGGCTAAGGCACGAATATCTTGTTTTCTTTAAAGAGATCAAGCCCACTGCGGTAGGAAGAACCCAAATACCGATGCAGCAGTCACAAAACTATGACTTGTCCTCTCCAGGATACAACAACCCGATCACTTGTCGTATGGTTCAGGCCAACTCTGCACAAGATGGTGAACCCAAAGCTCCACCACGAAAAACACCCTTCTTTGTTAGTAATCTCTCTTGTATAGAAAATAGTTGGTGTGTTGGTCTAGAAAATAGTAGATGAGAGGAACAATTTATAGGCCACTAGGACTTTACAAAATACACCAAAAAATAATAATGGCCATGAACCTATAGAAAAGAGAGAGTGTATCCAAATGTTAACTCACCACCAAGTTCATGAATTCTAATTAATCTCCATTCATAAACAAGGGAAAAGGTCACCAAAGAAATGAATCTCTATTCATGAACAAGACAAAAGAAAATTCACGAACAAAATATATAAATAATAAATAAAAGCTATTAAAATGGTCCAACACATTTTATATATTTATTATCTTTAATTTAATACCGTTACATTAGTAATTTTATTATACTCGTAATCTCCTCTAATTTGACTCTCGAAACAAATGATCAAATACCACTAGGAGTGGTGATGGGGTAGGAAGATGTCTTCCTTCCACATAGTTGAGCAGGGTGCGACTAGCGCCCATTTTTCAAACAGTGAAGCTGCCTACATTGTCGATTGTGACTGCCTTCTGTGCTGGGGGTTAGTGTATTCCTTTCTTGTCCCAGTGGTGGATCTCTTCCTTTGAGTTGTGTTAAATCTAACCGACAACTGGCCTTCTGTATTGGGGGTTGGTTCATTACTTTCTTGTTCCAATGGTGGGTCCTTCCTTCGAGTTAGATTAAACTAGCATAATTACTCGTGCTATGCACGAGTATAAATAAATAATCAAAAAAATAATTTTTAAAATTAAATAATAATCTAAAAAATCTATCTAAAATATTTAGTAAAAATAATTTAGAATCAATTAAATTTTATTCATTTTTATCACAGTTACATATAAGAGAATATTTTTTATTCTTATGTCATTAATTGTGTGCTCCAAGTTCTTAATAACAAATACATGTCATAATTTAGTTGGTAAAAACTAAAAAATAAATCACAAAAATTATATTTATGATAAAATATAAATACATTTTGTCTTATGAATTTTGCAAATTTAATTTATCATATAATAGTGGTAAATTACATCTGTTAATATATTAATTTTTTTCATGTTTTGTAAAGTCTAAAAATTTTTCTAGCATCAAAATTATAATTTATCTTATGTTATAAGATTTACGTAAAAATGGATTCAAATTCACTTGTGATATTAAATTGAGGCTTAACATTAGATTTACGCCAACTTGTCTTTTATCTAATCATTAAAAATTACCCTTGCTTATTCCCAACTTATATGAATTATTTGACCTATCTATTTATTAAATTAGTAAATAGATATTTGTAAGTATTTTTTATAATAATTAAAAATTTTGAACTTAGTTTTAAAAAACTATATATTTATGTTTAAAACAACTAAATGAATAGTTATATATATTTATGGATGAAAAAATTATCTAAGATAGAGTCACCCTAAATTGTAGGACATATATTTTAATCCTAATAAATTTAAATTTTATCATAGCTTACCAATTTGTGACTGAAATGAGCAAATTTGGGAGATTTTAATATTGGATTAAACAATAAAATGTAACTAAGAAAATTTAATTCAAGTCGATTTTTTTGCCAATAATTCTTGATTTAAGTCTAATTCTTGGAGAATCGTCTAGTTCATATCCAATCCATAAGTTAATAGACCCACCTATTTATTTAATTTTTAATTAGTAAATATATTTTTTTAAAAAAATTATAACAAAAATAGGAATTATGTACATATTTGTTTGATATATTTATTAACAATTTTAAAATTAATTAAGAAATTATGTAGTTATTCTTAAAAGAATAAATTACATTGGTAGTCCTTATATTTTAACTCTTGTATTATTTTTGTCATTGCAATTTTAATTTTCTCGATTTTGATCATGAATTTATAATTTTATCTTAATTTGGTCCAATTGTTATAATTGCCAATATTTTTTTTTATTGAAAATACATACATAAGTAGCATTTGTTATAATTTTATAAATAAAATTATAACTTTGTTCAACTTAGTAAGTTAATGTCAACCAACGCAATAACTATTTTATTTTAAAAACCTTAACCGACATTATCAATTGGACCAAATTGATACAAAATCTAAAATTAATTGTCAAAATCAAGCTAATTAAAATTACAGAGATCAAATTAATAAAAGAGATAAAATGCGGGGACTATCGATATAATTTACCCTTCTTTAAATATGTCTAATAATGATTGTATCAATATTAAGATATATTTATATCTGAAAAACTATTTAAGACCAAATCAGATTAGAACTTGAATAAAAAACTGATGGCTTATTAAAAATATTTAATAATTATAAATTTGAATTTGATCAATTTTTAAGGCTTGATTTGGCATAACCTAAAAAAGTCAAAAAGACACTATCCTATTTAAGTCACATCATCTTATTTAAGTCACATCACCTCTCTACTACATCATTTCAAACTCAACCCATACCCAACCCATATTTGATAAAAAGTCAAAAAATGCACTTATTTAGTTTATCCCAATTTTTTTTGTAATAGAATTAGGTTGTTTGATAATTATAATTCATAGTTTCAATTTTTCCTTGTATTTTTTAAAAAATATTTATAATTATAATTTCTTTTGGAACTTTTCTTTTTAATCTCAAATTAGTTATAACTTGAATTATATAATTTATTTTTGACTTCTCATCTACAAAAACTAACAATGAATATAAATTGTTTTTTAACATTGTAAAAAATAAATAAAGAAATATATTATCAATAATAATAATAACAAAACATATTTTTATTTATCATGTGACATCTCACCACTACATTGATAATAAACATTAATAATAAAACTCATTACAATAATACAGTAATAATATATCAGATGATAAATAGTATGTGATCATAATAATATTTTATAAATATACAAAAATACCCAAAATGATATAAAAAAACAATATGTGATCCATATTCAATTTTTATATATTAAAATTCACACTTAATCTCATCCACACATTAGTTTTTTATATTAATTTATCACCCAAACTATCTACTATTCTTTTAAGTAATATTCACATCTTCAAAACTCATCCAAGCAATGCTCTGATCAAGCTCATCATCATCCTTATTGTTGCCATGCTCACCACCTCCACTAACCATTATGCAACTTCAGTATAGTTTTTTATCTTTGCAAATTTAAAAAGACAATATTGGGGAAATAAAAATGTAGCATTAGAGTTTTAAAGAGTTAAAAATAAAAGATGAAAAAAAATGTGTGGTTTTAGTTTTTCTTATTCCATATATGGGTGATAATTTTTTTTAAATCCATAAATTATGAAACAGTGTTCATTATTTAAAATTTTATTTATTAATAGGCAAGTCAATTAAATGTTTTAATTTTTTACAAATAAAAAAATTTGAAAAATTTGTTAAGAAATTTTAAAAAAATGGCCAAATCATAAAGAACAGTATAAGACGTTATATTCTATTAAAAAACTCATAACTGTATTATCAATTTACATATATCAAAGATAATAATAATAACAATATAAAAAATACACAAACATCCACCAAAAAAATAAAAATAAAATTTCAAATTAACTCCCAAAATAAAGATAGTTAAACAGATATATATTTATTATCAATTTAGTTGGAAAAAAAAAGTCATATAGAGAAAAAAAAAATACTCACACAAAAATAGAAATATACAAAAAAAAAAAAAAATACAAACAAACAAACTTGAAATAAGTTTGGACTATTGTCAAAGAAAGAGACTAATCTTTGTATCGTTACATTTTGAGAGGAGTTGGTTGGGTTGAAAAAAAGATCAAATATTAACTATTCTAAAGAGAGAATTGTGTTGAATTTTTAATTTGATTGGGTTTTTTAAATTTTAGGATTTATATTATTTTCAGAAAAGATGAGAGTGACTTACCATATTATTTTGAGTTTTGAAATTTAAAATCATAGATAATTAATGCCTTTATTGTTTCTTTATTTGAATTGTTTTGATCAATATTATTTTTGAAAAGAGTGAGGGTGACTTCTCACCCGTGCCTGAAGGAACGACCAACAATATTTTTGGTGTCAGATCTGTTACGAAATTCAATTGTAATAAATCAATTCAAAATGATAAATTAATTCTTGCCTAAAAATACCACCTAGTGAAATTGTCCATACACAAATAGTGATATATGGTAAAAAATTCCTATAGCCTTCTAACAATTTGACAAATTAAAATGACAAATAGAAAATTACTCATGCTTACAATACTCCTAAATTAAACATTGCTAGCAAAACTAATTAACGGTGCTTCCTTAATTAATAGCATAGCTAAATATCTCATAAATAACCTCTTGTAATACATCCAAGCTCTCTAATAAAACTATATGAACAAAGTTGAGAACTGTCTGAAACTGCTAAGTGAACATTGAAAGATAAATAACTCAAGTATTGAAATGACACATTATCTCATACTCTTAACACTTGTAGCACATTCAAGCTCGCTATGTTAAAAAAAACGACACAAAGTACAACAAAATAATAAACCCAATAAAATTAACATAATAACCAAATTTATTAGATTGATGTAATTGAGAGTTAATTAACATTGAAAAGAGATAACCAATTCAAAACTATCTTCTATATGTGACCAATGGACATTTTAGCCTGAGTGACATTATCATATAAAGCTGCCTTGCTTTAGAACCATGTTCACCAACACTCCCTCTATGGACTTGACGCATCCTCCATCCTAGCTATGTCCATTGTCATGTGAGAAAACAAACAATAAGCTCCACTACTCTAACTGCAAGAGGGCCAACAAATTAGATTAAAATAAATTTTCTAGGAATTAAGAAATCACCAAACAATAAATTATATAATCTAGTGTGTTTCTTAACAAAAACAAACCCAGAGAATAAACCAATCCAAACAAAACCAAGGATCAAGTAATGCTAAATTCTTTTATGAATGGTCAAGAACAGATAAATAAAAAGATCTATACCTCCCAACTTGCATTATTAGGGGAAAAAACAAAAGGTCTAATTTAATTTTTGAATAAGAATATCTGTAGGAAAACATCACAACCATAGATAATTAATGAAATTATAATTTTCTTAAAAAAAAAAAAAATTCTTCGGTGCCTCCACTTTTTATTCAGCTTTGCAAAATGCATGAAAGTCAATAAGTCATTTTGTTGGCAGCAATTCAAAGCTAAAACAGGTCTAAACTCATCTTTTATGAAACTCACCTTTTACTCGTCTGATTGCATTACGGTTTCGTTGACTCTCCTAGCATAATTTTTATTCTATTTGAATAGCCTTTCACTCCATTTTCAATCCTGAAATAATTGTAAAAAATTCTATTTTTTCAAGAAAATCAAAATAAGGATACATGCTAATCCGCGCAGCAAACATTTGTTGATGTTTCGAAATTCAAATTATACATTTTTCACTACCCTTGAGACAAATCCATTAGAAACATGAAATTCAAATCATGACAGCCAAACTAAATTCAAAGTTACATATAAATAACCCACACAACGTGTAGGAACCATAAGTTTAAACAATGCAAATTTCAAATCAAATTGTATTCTCCTAGAAGATTAATTAATATTTTTTTGACATTGATACACAACAACATAGACAATATAGTGATATTTATCACCAAAAAAAAATAAAAAATAGACAATATAGTGAGAACATGTGCCTAAAATGTAACAACCCTCGTATTGATTACCGATAAACTACTGAATTAGCTACTGGTTACTGCTAAACTGAACTGATAATGACTGATAATTGAATTAACTGAAGTACTGAATGGACTGATTGAAATCGAAACTGAAATTGAATAAGTTTATCTATTGAATTGCATATTGCATCTGTTTGATTGATTGATTATCTGTTTGAGTTTATGTGTTTAAACTGCTAATTGAAGGCCTTATCGGCGGCCGAATTAGGAACCGTTTAGAGTTTTGGGATCAATAGAATATTTGTGATTTAATGGTATATCTATCTGAAAATTGATTAGGAATGATTAAATTAGATTTAAAATGAGCTAATTGCAAACTTAGGCTTATCTACCAAATTGCCACCTATAGTGGACCTTTGTTTATTATTATAATAGAGCCTTATCACCTAATCAAAACATTTGCTCAGCTTCATCTTTGCTCCCACCGAATTTAGAGTGAAAGAGAGGGAGAGAATTAAGAGAAAATTGAATTCATCTTGATGACTTGCTTGGGAATTGAAGGATTTGAGACATAGATTGCTAAATTGAGACTTAGGTAAGTGAATTCATCTTCTTTTTGTTGTCCTTAAGCTTCATCTTGCATGGTTCATGCTCCATTGTAGGATTAAACCATGATTTAGTGCTAAGAGGTTGAATTATGCTTGAATTCATGCATGCATGGCCATTTTGGTGATTTTTGAGTTGAATTTATGTTGGATTGTCCATGCATGTCCATGTTTAAGCTAAAGTCCATGTTTTCATTTTGTTTTCCAACTATTGAGCTCATTAGAGCAAGATTTGAAGCTTGATTTTGGTTTAAAACTCATGCATTGCATGTTTTGAAATTGTTCTTGAAAATGGGTTTGAATTTTGGATTTAATTGACTCACCTTTGGGGCTTGAATTCATAAATTGGCTTTTGAAACTTGTTATACATTGTTTTGGGATGTATTTTCCAGAATTTGGGCCCAAGAGATCGAGAATTGAGTTGAGAATGCTTGGTTTGAGTTGGAAAACAACTGAAATTCAGTTGGCTTCTTTCGAGCGACCAACGTTTCCTCTGAGCCACGCTCGAGCGAAGGATTGGTGGCTCGAGCGTAAAAATCGAGCATCCAGTACTTTTACTGTTTCATCAGACCGCTCGAGCGAAGGACCTCTCGCTCGAGCGAAGCCTTTGATTTTGCAACCTCGCTCGAGCGAAGGAAGGCTCGCTCGAGCGAGACCCCTGTTTTCAGCAACTTTTGAAAAATGCCTTCCAAGTGTATTTTTGCATCCTCATTCCATCCTAGGCATTCTTAGGCCTAGTTTAAGGCATCTTAACGAGGATTTAGACATAGAACCACACCGAGGAAATTTAGGGATTTAATTATCATCCTTCCCGACTGTGAAACTTAGTGTGTGTTCTATTTGTTAACTGTTTAGGGTTGGCTCTCGGGGACGCGCTCTAGCTGCTATTAGCCCAATCTCTGTGAGTAACGATTGTGTAAAGATATGTTCAAAATGGTTATCTTTTGAATACTGAAATGAACTGTTTATTGAACTGATATTATTTACTGAATGAATGTATGTCCTGTATTACAACTGCTTGTGGCATCCTTAGCACTTCTTATCGTTATCTGAGCTCTGTCGGTTCCCTTGTGGAACCATATTGTTTATTGATTGATGGCCATCATTACCGTTGGGTCTGTTAAGACCCGGTCCTTTTGGACCTACTGTTTATAGGCTAATGGGTGTACCACATATGACTTATTGACTGAAATACTGAAATACTGTTTAATGAACTGATTTCATTACCGTAAGGACATTCATTCATAACCTCTTTATGCTTTATGTTATTCACTGGGCTTTAGCTCACTGTTTATATATATATGTAGGTTCTCGTGACCCGGAGCTAAGAGCGTGGGTTGGTCCCCGGTTTGGTCAAGCCAATATGTGCCTCATGCGAGGTTCGAGTTGCCATGCTATGGCTTGGGGTGTTTTGTGTCCCCATCGGTCTCCTCACTGTTTTGTACTCATCGTATAGATCGCTCTTTGTTTTACCGCATCAAGTATCGAGGATTAGGTCCGTCATCAATGTTTGTATATGATTGTATAGGCGTATATATATAGACTGCTTCGAATCGTATGAATGCATGAAAAATATTTTTGGCATACAGATTTTCACAGCTCAATGGACATTAGTTACTTACTGTATTGGCTTCCGCCAGCCTCAGATTGCTTAATCAGATTCATCGCTCAACAGCCTTGATAATCTCGGATTCTTGGCCATTCTGATGCTAAACCCATAGGGCCGGGTTTGGGTCGTGACATAAAGGCACCTTAACAAAACCTAAGCATTCGATAGTGTATACAACTCAACATTAAATGAGAAGAAAAATTGTATAAAACTCAATAGTGTATATGTAAAAACTTAAAAAATATATTTTCAAAACCTTTAAGAGTAATTCAGTCATAAATATTCTATTAGCATCATTATTTCAACACAATTCTTTTTTTTTTTAAATCAATCCATTAAAGTTTATTCACTTGGGTTCCTTTACCCTAACTCTTCCACATTCACATTCCACTTTTTCCATATAGACTAACCAAGAATAACACAATTGGTGAACGAAATATTGAATTGCCTTTTTTTGGCCTTCTAAATGGCAAAATCAAAGTCTAAAAATCTAACAAAATCAAAGTCTAAAAATTTGAAATACCACACAACAATCAAACAGAAAATTACTCATGTCTACGATACTTCTAAATTGAACATCGCTAGCAAAACTAATTAATGATGCCCACTTAATTAATAATACAGCTAAATACGCCATAAATAATTTCTTGCAATACATCCAAGCTTTATAATAAAATTATGTGAACAAAGTTGAAAACTGCCTGAAACTACCAACTGAACCTTGAAAGATAAATAACTCAAGTATTGAAATAGTCTATTATCTCATACTCTTAACACTTGTAGCATATTCAAGCTCACTGTGTCAAAATAGAGATCTCATGTCTCGAGCAATTTGATTACATGCTTGACATTTATTTTCTATATTTAAGCAAGTAAAGCAAAAAAAAAAAAAAAAAAAAAAAGGGAAAAAAAAATGGAAAAATAAAAGTTAAAATTTAAAATTTTAAACTTGATGACAAAATAATGCTGCATTAGATAACATTTACCTAACTATTCCTTTTTTTCGAATAAAATGTTAGAGAGGAGTCAAACAACTTTGACATGTCACCAAAATATTTTACAAAATTGACTCAACTTGAGAGATTGTAGGTTGCAAAACTTGGTCTCTAATCTTACCCTTCCAGTGGATGACTCGTGCCTAAAAATACTTGCCTAAGAATACCACCTAGTAAAATTGTCCATACACAAATAGTGATATAGGGTAAAAAAATTCCTTTAGCCTTCTAATAATTTGACAAATTAAAATGATAAAATAGAAAATTACTCATGCCTACGATACTCCTAAATTGAACATTGCTAGCAAAACTAATTAACGGTGCCTACTTAATTAATAGCAGTTGTTTCTAGTGCAAAAGTTACTTCAATTTTGTTGCCTTAAATGCAAGAGAAGTAATCAAACAGCTAGTTTCATCATTCTCATGGAAGCATTAACAATAACAATATAATAAATCAATTGCTAATTTAATATTCCTTTCATAATCAATTAAGAAAAGCTCCACAATTAGAATACAAAAAAAATTCTGTATAAAATATCAAAAGAATCCTGCATATAATATCAAATGTATTCGTATATGAAATATCAAGACAAAGAACAACGAAGACAATTGCTTTCGAGATGATAATTTACTGTATTCCATAAAAATATTATTCAAAGGATATGATCAATTTAAGAGGGGAAAAAAAGAAAAAAAAACCATAAACTCAAACCCAGTCAACCCATTGCTTCAAATAAAGGAATAATGAACTTCAAATATGAACTTGGCATTCATTTTCATTCTAACAACCGTTTCAAAATTAGAGTGTCATAGTGTTGGTGACAGGTTCATACCCAAATCTTGTACATACCATGATGGAGAGGCTTGAATAGCAATTTCACTCACTTATAAAACTCAAAGCATTATGAGCTGCTTGAAATATTTATGTTCAACAAATGGAATTAAAGTGTAACACCCACGACTTACATATGTCAAAATAGGCAACAAAAGATAACATTCATTTGAATATTTATCAATCTTGGAATTGCATTCCTACTTTGTTTTAATGCTAACGCTATGTTTGGATTATGAATAGGGATTTAGAAAGGGAAAGAAAAATAGATAAATAATTTAGTTTATATTCCATTCACATTTCATTAATTCTTTTACTCTCTCTCTCTTCATAATCCTACCAAAATCCATGATCCAAACACACTTACGAATATTATACAACACATCCGTAACATAGACATTTTCATAAATGTGTCTTTTAAAAAAGAGATAAGCATAACTATGCCAATCTTAAGCAATGTTCCTACAGGAGAGGGGAAAAGAAAGAAAAAAAAAAGTCATATTAGCACCTCCACAATTCAATCCCACAAGAAATTGAAGTGACAAAAAATTATTATTAAATAGTAATTAAGATATAAAGCTCATAGGCATGGCTACTAATAGAATTCTTTTTTAAAAATTACAAAAAAAAAAAAAAAGAAGCGAAAAATCATATGCATAATGCTTCCCTTTGGAATTATACCACCTGGATTTTTATTAACCCAAGAATGACAAATTTAGTGATGTATTTTTTGTTAATGTTAAAGTGGCAGATAACATCAAATTTTATTGCTAAGAATATAATTGAAACTACCTAATAGAATTTCTGGGTAATTTTTAGCTAATTAATGTAAGCAAATTCCTGAACCCAAATAAATATTAGCTAAACACACGTACATGTACCTCAAAGAGATACAGAGAGAAAAAGAAAGTGAGAGGACCAAACATCAATCAATTGAAGAGAAACCCATTACAAATAGTTTCTCTTTCCTTCTCCGATTCAAATCTTAGGAAAGTAAATGCAACATATCAGTCTATTCCTTCTCTTCACAATCAAAAACCTTCCTAACATAATTCAAATTAATCCCAACTAAAGAATCCATATGATCAAAATAATTAGAAAGTTTTATAGCAATATCCAAAAGTTCTCTTTGTTTTGGGAAGAAAGTTGGGAATAAATCTAACCAATAACAAAAATCTACATGATCAAGGTTTTCCTGCTATATACAAATCACAAAGCAAAACAAACAAATCACTGAGAAAAATAGAGTGAAATAGTGGATTGTGCACCAACCAATAATAAAACTTCAAGAGGGCTCAAACCTTACACCTCTTCGGAAATAGAGCATCCTTGGAACCCTCAAGACAATATTAGACATCCAATTGAAATCATTAATAAAAGACAATAATTCGTGACTTAATCAGAAAACCAGATGCCCAATCAAAACTTCATGTTGCATGTATCAGAGACTTAATCAATCCCTAGTTGTAAATGGCCTAATTGATACCCAAAGTATGATAATTGTAAGAAAAGATTAAACCATTGCTTCAAAATTTATTCAATTTTTCAACTCAATAGCAAGCATGATTGATGATTAATTCGTAGACTTGTAGAGTCAAGGAAGACAACCAACCAAAAGAAAAAGTTAGTCAATCAGAATGAGCAACCATAGCTTAAATAAGAATACAAATCACATACTTACCTTAGTGTTTGGATGTGATAGGTTCTAAAGAAGTTTTACTTCTTCCTCATGCTCTCTAATGTGAGCCTATTAAGCAAATTAAAAACAAAAAAAATAGTTTTGCCAATCAACCAATCCAAATATATACATAGTTATATAGTACACCACAAAGACAAATCTTCAAATACAAATTGTAGGAATCCATAACATAAATTTAATAAAGCAATTAAACCTGTGTTTTCTCTTCTTGAACCACTATTGACTATAATCGTAACCTTCATTCAGACATATACCAAGACAACAAAACAAATGCTATGTATAACAAATTACTAACCTGCTTGATGGCTATGTCTAACAAATGTACAACAAAACAAATGGTATGTATAACAAATTACTAAACAAATGCTATGTAAAATAAACTAATAATAATAACAAAATTACTAACCTGCTTGATGGCTGGAAGCTCTCTATAATCCAGCCAAATGCACTGCAGGATGTGGCTGCTTCAATAAGAATCTGATTCTCGATTTACAAATGTTGGAGTCGATCGGTGTTATTCTAATTAACGACAGGAATAAAAATTAAAATTTAGGAATAATTATTGAAAAATGTTTACGCAAATGTAGAGATAGAATAAGAAAGAGACCATAGATTGTGATGGAGGATACCCATTGAATCGTGGCCTCAAAATCGCTTTAAGTGCTTCAGTCGTTCATCAGCACTTCGTATATCAAGTCTCAATTGTTGCTTCGCAATCACCACAAACCCATAGTGAAGACTGTGATGGTTGAGACTTTAGAATGGGCTGTGACGACTATATCGAGGAGAAAGTTGAAGCAGTCTCAAACCCATGGTGAGGAGGTGAAAACAATGAGGAAGATGAGAGGAAGGAGCTGAAACAACAACATTAAACCTACAATGGAAACCAAGCACCCTGTTACCAACAAATATTGCAAAAAATAAAAAACAAAACTAATGTTTAGCATCAAACGAAACAAAACTAAAGTATAGTTCAAATCTACCACAATTTTAACAACGAAACTAACTAATTAATCAACAAAACCAATTAAAGTTTACAACAACTTTCTCCAGTGTTTCAACAAAACTAACTAATTAAATATCTATTTGAGATCTCATTGAACAAAACACTGAATACCCAAACACCGAATACCCACAACCTTAGTCTGCTCCATTGCCTCCATCAAAGTCGTTGCATCGTATGGCAGAAAACATAATGGTGCTTAAATAGATAGATTAATGGGTTGTTCAAAAAAAAAAAAAAAAGATAGATTAATGGTGACTTTAGAAACTGATTTAAAACAAATCTAGCAATCGAAACTGATTTAATACAAATCTAATACAAATCGGCAAAAGGAAATCAACTAATTAATCAACAAAACTAAGTAATTAAAGTTTCCAGTAGCTTTTCCCATGGTTTTAACGTCTCCAACATAACTAACTAATTAAAATAATTATTTGGGATATCCTTGAATAGAGCTAGCAAGACCAAGACACTGAAACAGTGCCAGCAAGGCCAAAATGAATACCCACAACCTTAGTCTGCTCCATTTCCGTAGTCAAAGTCACTACAAAGGTTGATAATGGTGCTTAAACATACAGTAGAAAAAATATAAAGAGATACATTAAAGATAATGGTGCTTAAAGATAGGGTAGAAAAAATATAATGAGATAGATTAATGGTGCTTGAACAAAGGTTGATTAATGGTGCGTGAAACCCTTGCTATTGAGTACAAAACCCAATAAAAAAATATTACTTTTGACAAAATACAATCGTAATAGATCTTTAAGTAAAATCCAGGAATGACAGTAACCAAAATTTAACTTTCTTTAATTTTTTTGCCACTTTCTTAGCAACAAATAGACAATTAATTCACCACATTGATGAAATTTTGCAGGTTCAAAACCAAACCCAAAGACTAACTATACAAACCATAAAAAAATAAAAAAATAAAAATTCAATTGGTTCAGATTGCTGGAGTTCAACACAATTCAATTGTTGCCCTAAAAGGATCTAAAACAATGTCAATACTTCTTTTATTCAACCATAGAAGTTAGCTTCAACCAAAACTAATCTGCTTACAAAAAGGTTGAATAGAGAGAGCAAAAGTATTAAGAAGGCAATGTAAAGTGCCAAACAAATTTCTTACTCATAATAGTAAACACTCATACCCAACTCATTTTTTTAAAAAGGCAATATAATTTCATCCTACTTTTGTAGAAACGAAATCAAATAAAAAGAAATAATTATGTGCTGGTAATTCTGTCCAAGAATTTTGCTATTCGGAATTTTGTACTAGTAACAAATAAGAAAAAAGGAAAACAAACCCAAATAAAAGAGGGGGAAAAAGTGAGAGGGAGAGAGAGAAAGAAGAGGCAAAGATTGATTATCATATCAAAATCTAAAATCCAAAACCCAAACCCATTAATGAAATTTTTCGCCACTTTCTCAGCAACAAATAGACAATTAATTCACCACATTGATGAAATTTTGCAGGTTTAAACCCAAACCCAAAGACTAACTATACAGACTATTAAAAAATAAAAATTCAATTGGTTCAGATTGCTGGAGTTCAACACAATTCAATTGTTGCCCTAAAAGGATCTAGAACAGTGTCAATGCTTCTTTTATTTAACCATAGAAGTGCTTCAACCAAAACTAATCTGCTTACAAAAAGGTTGAATAGAGAGAGCAAAAGTATTAAGAAGGCAATGTAAAGTGCCAAACAATTTCTTACTCATAATAATAAACACTCATACCTAACTCATTTTTTTAAAAAGGTAATCTAATTTCATCCTATTTTTGTAGAAATAGAATCAATAAAAAGAAATAATTCTGTGCTGGTAATTCTGTCCAAGAATTTTGCTACTCGAAATTCTGTGCTGGTAACAAATAAGAAAAAAGAAAAACAAATCCAAATAAAAGATGGGAAAAAAAGTGAGAGGGGCAGAGAGAGAAGAGGCAAAGATTGATTATCATATCAAAATCTAAAATCCAAAACCCAAATAAAACCCTAAATTCACACACCCTCTTCAAAAAAAAAAAAAAAACCAGCAGATGGGAAGCAAAGATTGAACAATAACAAACCCAATGGAACAATAACAAACCCAATAGAACAATAACAAAAGGGAGAGTAAAAAAAGGTGAGGATTTAGCCTTTTACCTTGGAGCTGTGTAGAGAGAGAGAAGGAAAACATTGAGCCAGATGGTACAAATCACCCCCTCTCAGCGGGGTTGTATTCCGTCGGAGGAAATCACCACTGGAGATTACTTAAACTTCTAGAGAGAGAAAGCTTGGTGGAAAGAAGAAGATGTAGAGGTGAGAGAGAGAATGGAGTTTCAAATTTTGAAATCAAAATTAGAGAGAAAGAGGAAGAAGACGTCTATCACGACCCAAACCCGCCCCTATGGGTTTAGCATCAGAATCGCCAAGAATCCGAGATTACCAAGGCCTGCTAACAATATCTGATACAAAGCAAACAGAGGGGCATGGCGGAAGCCAATACAGTAAATAAACAATGTCCAATGAGCTGTGATAGTCTGTATGCAAAAAGACTTTTCATACATATGTACATACAGTGCAAAAACAGTGTACACAACATTTACAATCATTCAGAACAGGGACTTAATCCCTCTTAAACAGTACAGTAACAGTCTATACAGATAACAAAACAGACACAAAAACAGACGAGGGAAATAAAAAAAATACCCCTAAGCCAAAGCTTGATAGGCTCGGAACCTCGCAGTGTGGCACAGTGGTTGGCTTGACAAAACTGGGAGTCTACCCCGACGCTCCTAGCCGCAGTCTGGTGCCTGTACACCTACACATATATATGAGCAGTGAGCTAAAGCCTAGTGAATAACATAAAGCGTAAAGGGGTTTAGAATGAATGTCCTTACAGTAATAAAAACAGTTCATTTCAATCAGTATATCAGTTGTTCAGTACAGTAAACAGTCATATGTGGTACATCCATTAGCATAACAGTAAACAGTAGGTTTTAAAAGACCGAACAGTCAATGATGGCCATCAATTAGTAAACAGTAGTGGTTCCAACAAGAGAACCGACAGAGATCTCTGTAACAGTAATAGTCAGTAACAGTGGTTGCTAAGAATGCCACAATACAGTTCAGATTATAGGACATACATTCATTTAGTAAACGGTAGCAGTTCAAAAACAATACAGTTCAATTGTTCAGAAGATAATCATTTGAGCATATCTTTACACAGTTGTTACTCACAGAGTTCTGGGCTACAGTAAAGCTAGAGTGCGTCCCCAGTCGCCAACCCTACACAGTTTATAGGTTGAACACACACTAAACTACACAGTTGGGAAAGATAATAACTTAATCCCTAATTGCCTCGGTGTGTTCTACATCTATATCCTCATTAAGATGCCTTAAACTAGGCCTGAGAAAGCCTAGGATGGAACGAGGATACAAAGATGCACTTTTAAAAGCATTTTCAGAATTTTCAAAAAACAGAGGTCCTGCTCGAGCGTAGATTACTTCGCTCGAGCGGACATGCAGACAACAGTTCCCGCTCGAGCGGACTGCAAAAACAGTCAAAAGTACTGGATACTCAAAAATCACGCTCGATTGGGCTCACGATAGCCGCTCGAGCATAAGACACAAGGTCCCGCTCGAGCGCAGGTTTCCCCGCTCGAGCGGTCTGCAAAACACAACAAAATGCTGGGGGCACGATTTCCCCACTCGAGCGCAACTTCTCCCGCTCGAGTGGGAGTCAAAAATCTGGAAAACCCAGATTGCACATTCAAGTTCAAAATCAAGTTTTAGCAACTCAAAACTCGACCTCTTGGGCCCAATTTCTGGAAAATACTTGTAAATACATAATATTACATGTTTCAAAGCTCAATTTGTAAAATCAAGGCCCAAGGGTAACTTAATTAAATCCAAATTTCAAACTAATTTTCATGGACATGAAGAACATGGTACATGTATGAATTTAAACCATTTTAAAGCTTCAATGCTTGCTTGAATGAGCTCAAATCTTCAAAAACATGGTGAAATCATGGTCCATTGTAAAAATGTGAACATGCATTTACACTTTCATGAAGGACAACATCAAACTCAAGGATGTAAACATGCATGCATAAATTAAGCCCCAATTCAACATTTTGAGCCATAACTTGGCTCTAGTTTACAACTTTGCTCTAATTCATGCAAGAATCAAGTTAAACACAAGAATGAGGAGATGAATTTCTACCTTAAGTCTTGAATTTAAGGTATGGAGGTTCTATTCTTGCAATCTTCCTACAATTTCCCAAGTCTCCAAGTAAAATGAGATGAAATCAAGCTCTCTCTCTCTCTCTCCTATCTCCCGCTCTAGTCGGCTAGAACAAGAAGTATGGCTGAGGAAATGTGTATGCATGAATGTAATGAGGCTCAAAGATGATCCAAGTAGTGGGCCACTCAATGGCACTATGGTAAATAAGTTAAACTCTTGCCAATTTACTTAATTTAATCTAATTTAATCATACCAAATCACATTTTAATTAAATATGCCATAAAATCACATAAATTCTAATGATCTCAAAACATCAATCGATTTCTGGTTCGGCCGCCGACAAGGCCTTCAATTTGCAGTTTAGACATAAAATATGAACCGATAGTCAAACAGTCAAACAGATAGAAATGCATTTAAACAGATACAGTCAATCAATCAGTTTCAGATTTCAACCGGTTAGTTCAGTATCTCAATCAGTTCCATTACTTATCATAATCAGTCTCAGTTTAGCAGTAATCGGTAATTAATCGGTGGTGATGATGAGGTTATTCTGATCTCCTTCTTAAAAAGAGTTTAGTCCTCTAAACTCGAGTTACTTTCATTCTGGAAGAAAACAGGATTCAGTGGAAACAGTTCAAGATATCTTTTAGCCATGTCATCTTCCCTTTCCCAAGTGGCATACATGCCACAATGGTTTTGCCAATCAACTTTTACTAACGGAATCTCTTTGTTCCTCAACTTTTTGATCTGCCTGTTCACAATCTGTATAAGCCGTTCCTCATAAGTGTAGTCATCACTTAGCACTACACAAGTAGGCTCTATCACATGGAAAGGATCCCGGAGGTAGTCCCTCAACATAGAAATATGGAAGACATTATGCATATGCTCCATTTCAGGAGGAAGCGCAACTTGATACGCCACCGGATTGATTTTCTCAATAATCTCATACGGTCCGACATATCTCGGCGCTAAGTTGCCTTTGACTCCAAAACGAGTTTGGCTTTTCATCGGTGTCACTTTCACAAAAACGTGATCACCCACTTCATATTCCCTATCTCGTCTTCTGACATCTGCATAACTTTTCTGTCGGCTTTGTGCAGTTTTCAGTCTCTATGGTATCAATTTCACTTTCCCAGTCGTTTCGTAAACAATCTCGGGCCCAAGCAAAGGCCCATCTCCGACTTCTGCCCAGCAAATCGAAGATCTATATTTTCTGCCATACAATGCCTGGAAAGGCGCCATACCAATACTCGAATGATAGCTGTTGTTGTAGGCGAATTCAGCTAAGGGCAAATGGCTTTCCCAGTTTCCCTGAAAATCAAGGACACACATTCTCAATAGATCCTCCAGAGTTTGGATGGTCCTTTCTGACTGACCATCTGTCTGAGGATGATAGGCACTACTCAGTCTTAGTTCAGTACCCAATGCAGTCTGTAAGCTTTGCCAGAATCTCGATGTAAACTTCGAATCCCTGTCAAAAACAATGGACACAGGCACTCCATGCAATCTAACAATCTTATCAATATAGAGTATAGTCAATTTGTCCGTATTATAAATTGTTTTAACAGGTAGGAAGTGAGCAGATTTAGTCAGTCTATCAACAATAACCCAAATCAAGTCCATACCTTTACTGGAGCGAGGCAATCCCACAATAAAATCCATGGTGATATGTTCCCATTTCCACTCCGGTATCGGTAAGGGCTGCAATAAGCCTGCGGGTCGTTGATGTTCAGCTTTAACTTGTTGGCAATGAAGACATTTTGACACAAAATCAGCAATTTCTTTCTTCATTCCCGGCCACCAGAAATTCAGTTTCAAATCTTGATACATTTTCGTATTCCCCAGATGGATAGAAAATTTTGAATTGTGGCCTTCTTGCAGAACTCTTCTTTTCAGTTCAGTATCATTCGGTACACACAGTCTTTCTTGAAATTTCAGTACATTGTTCTCAAATTTGAAACCCGGTCTTGGTTTAGATTCCCTTTCTTTGATGATCTTCTTCAAGAAGTCATCCAGTTGCTGTTTCTCTTTAATTTCTTCAATCAGTGTCGGTTGAGCAGAAATAGCGGCTATTGTTCCGCCTTGTTCTTGCAAAACAATTTCAATTTCAGATTTTTTAAGGTCACAAAGCAACTCTCTCTGCCCGGTAAGCAAACAGGCTAAGTTTCCAATTGATTTCCGGCTCAATGCATTGGCAACGGTGTTGGCTTTTCCCAGATGATACAAGATCTGTAAGTCATAATCTTTAATCAGTTCTAGCCATCTCCGTTGTCTCATGTTCAGTTCTTTCTGTGTGAAGAAATATTTTAAGCTCTTATGGTCGATATACACTTCACCGCCGCCCCATCTGAGATAGTGGCCTTGATTTTCAAAGGCAAATACTACTGCAGCAAGTTCCAGGTCATGGGTTGGGTAGTTCTTTTCATGCGGTTTCAGTTGTCGGGAAGCATAGGCAATAACTCTCCCATTCTGCATTAACACACATCCCAAACCGTTATGAGAAGCATCACTAAAAATGGTAAATCCATCCGTACCTGAAGGTAAGGTGGCAGTGCGATCACGAGTCGAGTTTTCAATTCTTGGAACGCTGACTCCCTTTGGTCAGTCCAGTCAAATGATGTCCCCTTCTGAGTCAACTGAGTCAACGGTAAGGCAATTTTGGAGAAATCTTTGACAAATCTCTTGTAATACCCGGCTAACCCCAAAAAGCTTTGACTTACACATTCAGAGGTCTAGGCGATTTACTCTACTTCAATTTTCTGCGGATCGATAGAAATTCCATCTTTGCTAACAACATGTCCCAAAAACATAACATGATCAAGCCAAAACTCACATTTAGACAGTTTAGCATAAAGTTTCTGCTCTCTTAGAGTCTGTAGGGCAAGTCTTAGATGATGTTCATGTTCTTCTATACTTTTGGAGTAAATCAGTATGTCATCAATGAATACAACAATAAAGTCATCGAGGAATGGTTTAAAGATTCTGTTCATGAGGTCCATAAATGCAGCTGGTGCATTGGTAACTCCGAAAGGCATAACTAAGAATTCGTAATGTCCATACCTCGTTCGAAAAGCAGTTTTGTCTATGTCTTCTGGTTTAACTTTCAGCTGATGATATCCGGATCTAAGATCAATTTTAGAAAACACTTGAGCACCCTGTAACTGATCAAATAAGTCATCAATACGAGGCAATGGGTATTTATTTTTCACAGTTACCTTGTTCAGTTCGCGGTAGTCAATGCACAGTCTCAGTGAGCCGTCTTTCTTTTTCACAAACAAAACAGGTGCGCCCCATGGTGAAGTACTAGATCTGATGAACTTTTTGTCTAACAGTTCTTGCAGTTGCACTTTCAGTTCTTTCAGTTCAGTTGGAGCCATTCGGTAAGGAGCTTTAGATACTGGCTGTGTTCCCGGAATCACATCAACGGTAAATTCAATCTCCCTGTCAATCAAATCCCCTGGCAGATTATCTGGAAAAACATCTGGGAATTCTCTGACTATGGGAATACTGTTCACATTAGCAATATCATCAGTAGATACAGTCAATACAGAACACAGATACCCTTTACACCCCTTTCTAATCAATTTAACAGCTTTTACAGATGAAATCAAATACGGAGGAGGTACTACTCCACTTCCACTAAACACAAATTCAGGTAAACCCGGTGGACGAAAAACTACTTGTTTCGTTACACAGTCTATGGTGGCATGATATTTCGTTAACTAGTCCATCCCCAGTATTACATCAAAATGATCAATGTTCGGTGGCAGTAAGTCAATAAACAAATGTGCATCTCCGACAATGATTTCACAAGCAGGGTACATGTATGCACAAGTCATGGATCCCCCAACGGGTGATGATACAGCTAACAGATAATTCATGGGTTCTAAGGGTCTATTCAATTTTTGCGAGAAAGCATGCGATACGTAAGAATGTGTAGACCCCGAATAAATCAATACATATGCATTTTGAATACAAATAGAGAGGATACCTGACACAACGGTCTCAGTATTTTGTACATCTCCCGGTACTAGGGCGAACACTCGGCCCTGCCTCATGGGCTCTTTCCCGATAGCCTTGGGGTTCGGTTTTGGTGCGACGGTTGATGCTGCGCTGCATGCAGCTTCACTATTGCCCTGAGCAGGAGAAGGGCAATCTTTAACCATGTGGCCCACCTTGCCACACCTGTAACAAGCACCAGATAGTTTATAACACACTCCCTTATGGTTCTTACCACATTCGGAACAGGGCGGTATGGAACCACTCCCTTGGCTGGGGCTAGTTGTTGACCCCGTATTCTGTTTCTTGTTCAATGGGTTATGCTTGCCTTTCTTGAATTTAAAACTCTGTTTTTTACCACGCCATTCGAATATTTGGTGTTTCAATTTTCAGTGCCTCGATGTTCGCTTCAGCCATCAAGGCTCGGTCAAGAACATTCACATAAGTCGGTAATTTCAGAACACTTATTCTGTCGAGTATTGCAATATTAAGGCCGCCTTCAAACCTTTTGGCCTTCTTGTAATCAGTGTCCACCATGTGCGATGCATATCTAGCAAGCCCGGTGAACTTTGTTTCATATTCAACAACGGACATTGTGCCCTGTCTTAGCTGTTCAAATTCAGTCACCTTTCTGTCTCTGACACACTGAGGGAAGTACTTTTCAAAGATGGCTCCTTTGAATTAAGCCCAAGTCATAATAGTATTGTCATCACGGGTAAGCATCCACCACCTTCTAGCCTCTTCTTGCAAAGTGAAGGTGGCCAACAGTACTTTATGTGCCTCCGAGCACGGAAACACTTCAAACAATTTTTTAGTCTCCAAAACCCATGCTTCAGCTTTTAACGGTTCAAGGCCTCCCTGAAAGGATGGCGGTTTCAGTTTGCTGAACTTCTGGGTAAGAGCAATTATGTCCCCATCATTAACATTCGCATTCTATTCTGGCTATATCGGAGGAGGAGGTGGGGGCTGTTGGTTCTGTTGTTGATCTAGTCTTTCAGTTATTAGTTCCATCATTCGTTCCAGTCTTGTCATTCTTGCCTCAGAGGATGAGGATTCAGATTCATTTGTAGTTTTTGCATTATCCATTTCACTATAAGCAGTTATAACAGTTATCAACATAAGCAGTTGCACACTTAAACAGTTTATCACATTAACACATATTCAGTCATGTCCACACACACTTTTCATGCTCATGCGATGCCCTAATTGCTTTTCGAGGACACCCTATAACTCATTTGGACACGTATGTACGGTATAACTCGTGGTAAGTATCGCTCTGATACCACTCTGTCACGACTCAAACCCATCTCTATGGGTTTAGCACCGTAACCGGCCAATAATCCGAGATTACCGAAGGCCTGCTTAACAATAATACAATAAAACAGAGTACAGGGGCATGGCAGAAGCCAATACAGTAAATAAACAATGTCCAATGAGCTGTGACAGTCTGTATGCAAAAAGACTTTTCATACATATGTACAAGCAGTGCAAAAACAGTGTACACAACATTTACAATCATTCAAAACAGGGACTTAATCCCTCTTAAACAGTACAGTAACAGTCTATACAGATAACAAAACAGACACAAAAACAGACGGGGGAAATAAAAAAACACCCCTAAGCCAAAGCTTGACATGCTCGGAACCTCGCAGTGAGGCACAGTGGTTGGCTTGACAAAATTGGGAGCCTACCCCGACGCTCCTAGCCGCGGTCTGGTGCCTGTACACCTACATATATATATGAGCAGTGAGCTAAAGCCTAGTGAATAACATAAAACATAAAGATGTTTAGAATGAATGTCTTTACAGTAATGAAAATAGTTCATTTCAATCAGTATATCAGTTGTTCAGTACAGTAAACAGTCATATGTGGTACATCCATTAGCATAACAGTAAATAGTAGGTCTTAAAAGACCGAACAATCAATGATGGCCATCAATCAATAAACAGTAGTGGTTTCAACAAGGGAACCGACAGAGATCTCTATAATAAGAATAGCGATCGATAAGTGGTTGCTAAGGATGCCTGTCTGATTCGAATATAGGACATATATTCATTCAGTAAACGGTAGCAGTTCAAAAACAATACAGTTCAATATTTCAGAAGATAATCATTTGAACATATCTTTACACAGTTGTTACTCACAGAGTTCTGGGCTACAGTAAAGCTAGAGCGCATCCCCAGTCGCCAACCCTACACAGTTGGGAAAGATAATAACTTAATCCCTAATTGCCTCGGTGTGTTCTACATCTATATCCTCATTAAGATGCCTTAAACTAGGCCTAAGAAAGCCTAGGATGGAATGAGGATACAAAGATGCACTTTTAAAAGCATTTTCAGAATTTTCAGAAAACAGAGGTCCCGCTCGAGCGTAGATTACTCTGCTCGGGCGGACATGCAGATTCTTGATTCCTTCGGCGTTAAGGCATTTCACGCCGAGCGATCGCAAAATCTTGGAGTACTGGATGCTCAAAAATCACGCTCGATTGGGCGCTCGATAGCCACTCGAGCGTAAGACACAATGTCCTGCTCGAATGCAAGTTTCCCCCCTCGAGCGGTCTGCAAAACACAACAAAATGCTGGGGGCACGATTTCCTGCTCGGCAAGAACTCTCCCGGCCGAAAGGAGTCAAAAATCTGGAAAACCTAGATTGCACATTCAAGCTCAAAATCAAGTTTTAGCAACTCAAAACTCGACCTCTTGGGCCCAATTTCTGGAAAACACTTGTAAATACATAATATTACATGTTTCAAAGCTCAATTTGTAAAATCAAGGCCCAAGGGTAACTCAATTAAATCCAAATTTCAAACTAATTTTTATGGACATGAAGAACATGGTACATGCATGAATTTAAACCATTTTAAAGCTTCAATGCTTGCACGAATGAGCTCAAATCTTCAAAAACATGGTGAAATCATGGTCCATTGTAAAAATGTGAACATGCATTTACACTTTCATGAAGGACAACATCAAACTCAAGGATGTAAACATGCATGCATAAATTAAGCCCCAATTCAACATTTTGAGCCATAACTTGGCTCTAGTCTACAATTTTGCTCTAATTCATGCAAGAATCAAGTTAAACACAAGAATGAGGAGATAAATTTCTACCTTAAGTCTTGAATTTAAGGTATGGAGGTTCTATTCTTGCAATCTTCCTACAATTTCCCAAGTCTCCAAGCAAAATGAGATGAAATCAAGCTCTCTCTCTTTCTCTCCTATCTCCCTCTCTAATCGGCTAGAATAAGAAGTATGGCTGAGGAAATGTGTATGCATGAATGTAATGAGGCTCAAAGATGATCCAAGTAGTGGGCCACTCAATGGCACTATGGTAAATAAGTTAAACTCTTGCCAATTTACTTAATTTAATCTAATTTAATCATACCAAATCACATTTTAATTAAATATGCCATAATATCACATAAATTCTAATGATCTCAAAACATCAATCGATTTCTGGTTCGGCCGCCGACAAGGCCTTCAATTTGCAGTTTAGACATAAAATATGAACAGATAGTCAAACAGATAGAAATGCATTTAAGCAGAATCTGATCAATCAATCACCTTGATTTCAAGGTTAGTTCAGTATCTCAATCAGTTCCATTACTTATCATACTCAGTCTCAGTTTAGCAGTAATCGGTAATTAATCGGTGGTCAGTGATGAGGGTTGTTACAACGTCTGTGGGAGAAAAAGGAAGAAGTTATTCAGTGCAAAATTGATTAAACCAAAGCTAAATTTGGACCATTTATTAAACTTAGTAAAATTGATCTAAACCATTGAAATGTCCAAATAGGACAAATGAGAGTAGGATATTTTCAACCCTTAGATTAAATCAATCTGATGGTCTATATTTTGACACACTACAAATGTCCCATCTCCAATTCAAAAACATCCTTCCCTTGTTATATAGATTTTGAATTTTAAAATTCAAAATCATAGATAATTAGAGTTTTTTTTTTGAATTAACCAATAGAGTTTTTTATTATTATTTTTATTTCTTTAAAATTAACAAATTAATAAAATTAGTTTGGGAGTTTGGAACTCCTACAATCAATGTTCTTAAAACTCCATTTTCCATATATAGAGCCCAGGGATGCTATGATGCCTCCAGAAAGCATCCTTTTTTTGATAAAAGAAAAAAAAAAGAAGAAAAAGATCAAATATTATGAGACCAAACACGTACAAATATTCATTTTATAATGGCTTTATTTGGGAAGTTGAGTATTTTAATTGTCTATTTATCTTTTTAATTATTTTAGCTTGGCTAAAATAATTATGTTTGAGAAATTCGTTTTCTGTTTTTTGTTTTTTTTTATAGTTAATTTGATGATTGTGAGAAAAAAAAATAAAATGATTATGAGTTGGACGTGGCATTTTATCTTTTAATGAGTTATTTTAACCCAACCCTCTTTCCAAACACCCCTAATATGTTATTCAAAAGTAATAATAATAAATAAACAAATTGATCAAAAGTAATAATAATAAATAAACAAAACGATCAAATAATTGTAATTTATTAAATTATCATATTTGTCACATAAAAAATAAATAAAATATTTTAAATATATATTTATATATATTTCTTTTTAGACATATACAATAAACTAAATAAAATACAATTATTTGATCAATATTTTTTTAAATGATACATATGAAAAGATTTTTATAAAATACTAAAGTATTTAAATTATCAAAACTAAACAACTTCACGTAAACAATACCCTTTGGTCTGGATTGGAAACCCTTTTGTCGGTATTGGATTTGAAGCTTCTTAGAGCATTCCCAATCCAAAACTTTCAATTAGATGATAAAATATACATATTTTTAATTAAAAAAGTGAATATAAAGTACATTAATATTCACCCAAACTCCAATCACAAATCATTATTTTCTTCTCTAAAGATTTTCCTGTAAAATATTTTCTTAAAAAATGAATAATTGTTGTTCATAAATAAATATTTAATTTTCAAATATTTGTTAAATATATTTAATATTATACTCATTTCAAAGGTATGATTTCATTCTTTTTAGGGCGCTTGGTTCAAAAATCTAAATTTGAATTTCTTTTACCCAAAGGTTCATACGCAAAATTATTATGTCTATACGGACATACTTTTGCACAATGATCAAATTACTCTTATATATCTTTATTAACCGTTTTACACAGAGTAATAGAGAAAGAATCATTTCCAGAGCAAGAGAGAAAGATTCAAGACGCAAGAGAAAAGAGATTCAAAACCCTCGATGACTTCGTCGCCATTTGGGAGTCTGCGATCCATGAGCAGTTATTGTCGCCATAGTCGGGCGCCACCATTACCGCCTCAAGATCTCTCTCTCTCTCTCTCTCTATTTGTCTGTCTCTCTTCTCTTATATTCTTTTTCGTCTCCCATTTTTCGCTAACGACAATTTATTTGGATTTGATCTGACATGTTCATTCCTTGAGGTGGATGATTTACCTCCTCTCTAGCGTCTCTCTCTCTCTCTCTCTCTCTCTCTCTCTCTCTCTGCAACTCATCTCCCCTCCCTCTCTTATCACTACTTCTCTTCACTCTCCGCCGCTCTACCATTGCTTCTGTCGCTCTACCATCACTTTCCCACCTCATACTACGACTTCTGCTATGTCATTAGCGACAACTAAACGATTCAAAGATTTTGTCTCCAAGTTGCAATAACTTTTTCGTTCTCAATCGAAAAAGAAGATCAGAGAGGTTCATGAGTTTAATGTGAATTGATTTTGTTTCTCATGATTTCTCTTTTTCTCTCTCTCGACTTCGTGTCGTTTGGTTTGTCGTTTGATTGTTCAAGAAACCCTCAAAATAGGTTACTTCATTTTCTCTCTCTACATACATGAACAAAGCTTCTTTGTGTGTTTGTGTGATTTGGAGTCTTTACAAAACTCTTTAATGATTTGTTTTTTAATTGATTGTATTGTTTGTTAGTAAAACATTAAGGCGTTGTTTGGTAACCCGTGAGTCAGACTATTTTAGCCTTTTTTACGAAAAAAGTCATGTAGCCTGACTGTAGTTGAGGTAACAAGGCTTCTATCCAGCTGGATGTCACTATGTTAATAAAAAGACATTTTTACCCTTTGTGTAGCTCATATCAAAAAATAGAAAGTGACAACTGATGAAGAGGCTTTCATCTCTCTCATATGTCATTTGGGTCTGAACGGAGGGTTTGAAGAACACCATTGTACCTCTCTCCGACGGATCTCACTCCGGCGGAATCAGAGTCGGAGCGGAGTATTGGATTTATTTTCTAGTGTGGCCCAATAGCCTACATATTTTTACATGTTTTATTTTATTTGGACTCCACAATTAGATAAAGTCAATATTATATATAAAGTTCAGCAATTAGAATTTTAATATAATCACTCTTCTAAGATAAGAAGGAAATCTTGATGGATTAGGAATTCATCTAACAGAGTCTATTTGGCCCTCTTCTCTCCTCTATATAAGGATGGGTGACTCCCCTTTAATATTATGAGTATTTTCTCCATCACTTTAAGTTTTATAGTCATCCTAATTAAGAGAGAACAGAGAGAAGAATGTGAGCCCAGAATTAAAGGTTTAACTATTAAGGGTATTTTCTCAACTTCTCTAATTCAATGGCTGACAAAGGTATGTTCGTTTTATTCTTGAGTTGTATTGAATTTAAGATCCTATTAAGTTTAAATCCGCATTATTATTATGGTTACATGTATTATTAATACTTACATGTGGTATCAGAGCTTTAGTTTGTGAATCAATATACTTTGGAATAATAATATATTTATGAATATTGTTATTATATTACAATTATAATTATTCACAAAAAACATACTTTTGTTTGTAAGGTTTGAACTCTGTCGGCATGTGATGTACACTCTACTAAGTATGCACATCATGGACTCCCTCACTCACAAGACAACATGATCTGTTAGGTCCTAACCTAAATAAGAGCACAGTCCACTCACTTTGTTTTGTGATTTGTTAGCTGCAGGCTTTTATGTAATTCTATATGATGTTCATATGCATGTTTTGATTTATTATCAATTTTAGTGATAATAATTTTTATAATCATCATAATATGATATTAAATTGCGTGTATTGCTTGCCGTTATGATAAAGTGCATTGATTAAAAGCAATTTTATAATTTGTTGAATCATTCGGTCTATTAAAGAATTATGATTTTACCTCATCTGATTATATGCACTTATTGTTGATATTTATATATTTTCATAATTTAAATTTGATATCATGATATAATTTTATGACATTGAATATTAAATATTAAAGTGGTTAATCCATATTAGGTGTAATTCTTATTAACCATTATATGAGATATTCATGATTGTTATATGACATGATTTTGATATATAAATATTCATGTTCGTCCAGAGTTGTTATTATTATTATATTGGTAATTGCAATCACATAAAAGAAATTTTAGAAATCATAAAATAGTGATTTCATTAAAATTGTGATTGAATTAATGATAATTAAATAACTCAAAATTAATGAATAGAGAATATTGTTGGTTAGTTCTATATTCATAGGGTTTACTAATTTAGTAGCTGCCAAAGTGGCCTAGATTTGTAAAACTTATGAATATAGAATTACATAAAAGAATTGTTAAAAGGGTAACATTAAGTTCGATAATATTCTCAATTGCAGTTATAATTAGGAGATTGAGACTAGCCCAAAGGAGAGTCACTTTCAAATAGTTATAAACTGGGTAGGATAATGTAACTTATGTAATTTGACAGATTAGAATTGAATACCCAAAGGTAACATGACTAGCTGAAAAAATTGCATAAATTACTTTAGACATACATAAGTGATTCTTGACGAGTGAACAATAGATATACCTAAGTTTTGCCCAAAGGAAAGACTTATGTGATATCAATAGTTTATCATAATTCTCAAAGCTTTAATATGTATATTGTTTATGCCTTTTTCCATGTTACTTATGAGATCTTGTGTTAATACCTCTTAAGATCTGTCAAAAAGATAACTTGCTATCTAAGGTGGTTGGACTTAGAAGGGAGGCTATATTGACTCCTCCGACTTTCCTGGGATCTTACTTTGTTATTGACCAAAGGACTCTTTAGTGACGTTACCCTAATGCTTAAAGTAAAATTTGGTTAAAGGCTATTGAAGATCGACAAGCCACTTGCTGGCACTATTATGGTTTAATTAACAACAATGAAATACAATGGCCACCGAGGAGTTTAGGATCACATCCTCAATATGGTGACAAAGTTGCAAAACTTAAAACTTTAGGGATGCAGGTTGATGAAATTTTCCTCGTGAAGTTTATTCTCAACTCACTTCCATCACAGTTTGGTGCATTCAAAATTCACTATAACACCAATAAAGATAAATGGAGTTTAAATGAGCTGACTAATATGTGTGTTCAGGAGGAAGTGAAGTTGAGGGAGGAAGGACGTCAAACTGCATTGGCTGTAACTCATGGAGCTATAAAGAAAAAGATGGGTAAGTTTGTAAAATCAAAGAAAAATCCACCAAAGAAAAAGAACAAACCTGGGGAAGAAAATCAGGCTCAAAATGGTTTCACTGTCAAGTGCTACTTTTGTGGCAAGAAGGGACATGTGAAGAAAGACTACAGCAAGCGAAAGACTTGGTTCGAAAAGAAATATAAGAAATTTTTTTTTGTTTGTTATGAATCAAATCTTGCTGAAGTATCTTTTAATACTTGGTGGATTGACTTTGGGGCCACGATTCACATTACAAATGACATGCAGGGATATCTCTTAACCAGGAAACCAAAGGAAAGTGAAAGATTTGTCTATATGGGGAACCGTCTCAAAGCTGAAGTCGTAGCTGTAGGAACCTATCGACTGATCTTAGAGACGAGTCATCAGATGGATCTAGAAGACACTTTTTATGTTCCTTCAATTTCTAAGAATTTAGTTTCATTATCCAAATTAGATCGTGTTGGATATTCAGTTTTATTTAATTGTGGAAAACTCAATTTGATGTTTAATTCAAAAGTGATTGGTTCTGGTAATTCATGTGATGGTTTATATAAAATTACCTTAAATCATGAGTTTGTACAATCATTAGTAACTCTGCATTTGAATATTGGTTTAAAACGTGGTCTAATTAATGAGAAATCCTCAATCTTGTGGCATAGACGGTTGGGGCATATCTCTAGAAATAGAATTGAAAAATTGGTGAAGAATGGGATTTTGGAAAACCTAGACATCACTGATTTTCAGATATGTGTGGATTGCATTAAAGGAAAGCAAACCAAACACACCAAGAAAGGTGCCACAAGAAGTAATGAGCTTCGTGAGATAATTCATACAGATATTTGCGGGCCACTCAACATCCCATGTCTTAGTGGTGAAAAATATTTTATCACATTTATAGATGACTTCTCACGTTATGGATATGTGTATCTAATTCATGAAAAGTCTCAAGCTGTTAACATCCTTGAGGTGTACATAACTGAAGTCGAGAGACAATTAGATAAAAAGGTTAAAAGCAAGGAGATCGACAGGTGGTGAATATTATGGTAAATATGATGAGTTAGGCCAAAATCCTGGTCCATTTGCCAAATTCTTAGAAAAGAAAGGCATTTGTGCTCAATATACAATGCACAGTACGCCACAAAAAATGGAGTTCTTTGAAAAGGCGTGTCGTACATAAAGATATAGTTAGGAGTATGTTAAGTTACTCAATTGTACCTATTTTAATGTGGGGTGAAGCTTTAAAAGATCGCAATGTATATCTTAAATAGGGTTCCTAGTAAAAGCGGTCCCAACAACTCCTTTTGAGTTGTGGTAGTAGAAACCTAGTTTGAGGCACTTACATATTTGGGGTTGTCCAGTAGAGGCAAGAATCTTCAACCCACAAGAGAAAAAGTTGGACTCAAGAATAATATCTAGATATTTCATTGGTTATCCAGACAAGTCTAAAGGGTACAAATTTTATTGTCCTAATCACAGTACGAGGATAGTGGAGACTGGTAATGCTAGATTCCTAGAGAATGGTGAAATTAGTGGGAGTGAGAAAACACGAGTGGTGAATTTTGAGGAAATTAGGATAGATGTGCCAACATTTGACCTTTATCAAAAAATTGTTGTTCCTCAGACTATTCCACAGGCTGAGGAAAACGAACAACATAATGAAAATCCTTCACCACCTTATGTTTCACCACTTCATGAAGATACCACCATTGAAAATATTGTAGAACCACCACAACCGGCAGTTCTGAGAAGATCTCAGAGGGAAAGAAAGCCTGCCATTCCAGATGATTACATGGTGTATCTACAGGAATCTAATTTTTATATTGGGATTATCAAAAATCCAGTCTCATTTTCACAAGCCATGAATAGTGATGATTCTTCTAAATGGGTCAATGCTATAAATGAAGAGTTAAAATTCATGGAACAGAATAGTGTTTGGGATCTCGTCGAATCGCCTAATAACTGCAAAAAGGTCGGGTGTAAATAGGTCTTCAAGACCAAACGTGCAAAAGGCAATATTGAACGATTTAAAGTCAGACTTGTTGCCAAGAGTTTTACTCAAAAAGAAGGCATAGACTATACAAAAACGTTCTCTTCAATATCTAAGAAGGACTTGCTTAGAATCATCCTAGCATTGGTAGCTCATTATGACTTAGAGTAGCATCAAATGCATGTGAAAACTGTTTTTCTAAATAGGAATTTGGATGAAGAAATTTATATGGAGCAGCCAGAAAGATTTGCAAAGAAAGGTAAAAAATATTTAGCTTGCAAATTAAAGAAATCCATATACGGCCTTAAACAAGCTTCCAAGCAATGGTATTTAAGGTTTAATGATACCATTATCTCTTTCGGATTTAAGGAAAATGCAGTTGATCAGTGCATATATCTGAAGGTTAGTGGGAGCAAGTTCATTATTTTGGTGCTATATGTGGATGACATTTTGTTAGCTAGTAATGACCTTGGCTTATTGCATGAAACCAAGGAATATCTCTCCAAGAACTTTAAAATGGTCGATATGGGTGAGGCAAACTATGTTTTTGGCATAGAGATCTTTAGGGATCGATCTTGAGGATTGCTAGGACTATCACAGAAAGGATATATTGATCGTGTTTTGGAGAGATTCAATATGCAGTGTTGTTCAATCGGTGATGCACCCATCATGAAGAGTGATAAATTAAGTGAAAAACAGTGTCCAAGGAATGACTTGAAAAGAAAACAAATGAAGGACATTCCATATGCTTTGAGGCTACAAATCATGCTTTATGGTTGCGAAATTTCATCTCAGGACTTGGTGTTATTGACTCAATTGCCAGGCCGCTGAAGATATATTGTGACAATACCGCAACAGTTTTCTTCTCTAAGAATGGAAAGTACTCTAGTGGTTTCAAACACATGGAAGTAAAGTACTTAGTCGTTAGAGAAAGAGTTCAGAAACAACAAGTGTTAATTGAAAACTTAAGCACCTCTCTTATGATTGCTGATCCATTCACAAAGAGATTGCCACCAAAGACATAAAAAGAGCATGTTATCAGAATGGGTCTTTTAAGCAACCCTTGATGTGTATGGTTAATCGTGAGTGCTTATTTTTTATTTGACACTATTTGCGCAATAATAATTTTGTTTCCATTTTTCCTGTTTCTAAAAGTGTGTGTACACATTAATTTGAATATTGATAAACAGGAAATGTCTTAACAAGACAAATTACAGGGGCCTTTCAGAAAAATAATTATATATCCTGATAATGGACTGGGTTGGTGAAGGTTATCGATGGTGTAGTGCATTGAAGGAAATATGACATAAATGTTGTATAACCGCTATGACTCACATTGGTGATCTGAAGTAATCACTGTATTATAGTTCCTAATATATCTGAACTTATTGGCTATTTCTTAAAATTCGTGATCACGTGTCAAAATTTTTAGTGTGGAATCCAACGAGTCAAAATTTTTTATAAGTTGCATATTTTTTGGAAAAACTCATAATTGCATCATAATCGGCTTAATGGGCAAAGTGGGAGAATGTTGGATTTATTTTCTAGTATGGCCCAATAACCTATATATTTTTACATGTTTTATTTTATTTGGACTCCACAATTAGATAAAGCCAATATTATATATAAAGTTCAGTAATTAGAATTTTAATATAATCACTCTTCTAAGATAAGAAAGAAACCTTGATGGATTAGAAATTCTTCTGATAGAGTTTATTTGGCCCTCTTCTCTCCTCTATATAAGGATGGGTGACTCCCTTTTAATATCATGAGTATTTTCTCCATCACTTTAAGTTTTATAGTCATCCTAATTAAGAGAGATCAGAGAGAAGAAGGTGAGCCAAGAATTAAAGTTTCAACTATTAGGGGTATTTTCTCAACTTCTCTAATTCAATGGCTGACAAAGGTATGTTCGTTTTATTCTTGAATTGTATTGAATTCAAGATCCTCTTAAGTTTAATTCCGCATTATTATTATGGTTACATGTATTATTAATACTTACACGGAGTCGCTTCCCGAAGATAGATGGCGTTGGAGTGATCAACGACAGAGATGGCTTCTGATTGAGCAAGGCGGAGATTAAGGAATTGAAGGAGTTTCTGACGAAGACTAAGACGGTAAAGAAGGTCGCCGGATTTGTGCTGCTGCCAATGGTAGCGATGATAGATGGCTCGGCTTGGCGGAGGAACCGGACTTGTGGCCCAGCTCGCAAGTGAGTTGGAAGACCCTGGCGGTGCACATGATCGGTATGCAAATTCGCCGCCCTCAACCGTCGACTTTGCTGTGTTGGTCTTTCGCCGACGACTTCATCACAAGCAAAGCGTCATCACCTTGCGGCCGAGTCGTTGTCGCCAATAATTTGCCGTTAATTACGTCATTAGGCATTAAAATGCAAGTTGACATGGGTCTTCTTTAACCAATTTTATAGAGATGGGGTTGTAAAAAGAGATAAGCAAAGAGATCAAACTGCCACGTCATAGGTTGCCTTTTGTATTTTATTGTTTTTTGTATAGGTAGTTTAGTCATTTTACATTACACCATCATTTCAAACATATTTTTCAATACAACAACTCAAATAAAAATTCATCCTATATTTCTAAACACAAAAACTAAAATAGCCTATTAAAATATTCAAATAACCAAAAAATATAAAAAATAGTCACTTCCCAAACACTTACTAAATATTAGATCTTGAAAATTAGCTCATCAATGCTCATCTCCAATCTGCAATCTCTCTCTCTCTCTCTCTCTCTCTCTCTCTCTATGTATGTATTTTGTAATTGGTTGATTGTGAGCTATGGTGATCCAAATTGTTCTTCTTGTAAAAAAATTTAAACAGATAAAAATATTTTAACAAATCAATCTCTCTCTCTCTCACCTAAAAAAATAAACAGATAATTTTTTTTAATTATTTGTTATTGTTGTTGAATTTGAACATATTTGAAAGATGAATTCATTCTCATTAATGATGAAGATACCTATAGATCTGATCTGTTTCAACAGATCAAAAAATTGAATTTCTATTTTAATAAATAAAAAAATTTATCAAAAATTAAAAAATTAGGACAAAAATTTAAACAATGAAAAAAAAAAATTAAACAATTAATAAAATTTGAATAAATATTCACAAAGAGAAAAACAATTAAACAAATTGATATTAATTTGAACAAAAGAAAAAAAATTTGAACGAAAGTAACAAATTGAGAGATAAAATTAAAAATAAAATAACCTTTAAAACTATTACAAAAAATTATACACAAAACTATTTCACCAAAAGATAAACTTATCACCAATAAAAAAAATATTTATAAGATGTGATATCTTATACCTACTTTAATTTTAACTTAGACTAAATTTAAGAAGACCAAATAAGTCTATATTTTTATTTTTTTTATATTGTGTGCAAAAAAAATAAAGAAGAAATATTGATTGATGTGACCTAAAAAAAATAAAAAGATAAAATAAATACACTTTTTTAATTTAGCCAAACTTGACCTTAAATTTATTACCAATTTACTATTTTGTTAATAATATCAATTTAAAAAAAAGTCAAATATACATAAGAAAAATTATTTATTTACAATATAATAAAAATATAAAATAAGGGATGAAGCCAAACTTGACAACTCAAAAATAATCCCTTTTTTTTTTTTTTTTTTTTTTTTATCACGTCATCTCTTTATTTTTCTACACAATTTTTTCGTAAAAAAATAAAAACTATACTTATTTAAATCATCTTAAATAACCCCTTAACATCTCCAAATAAATACACATTTTTTTATCTTTTTTAATCCCTTCAATTAACATCTATCCTTTACTTTATTTTATATAATTTTTTATAAAAAATTTAAAAAAACACTTACTTAAAACTTCTCAAACCGCTCCCAAATCTACCTATTTTTCTTTATCCCGCTATATTTGGCCTTCATTTCGCATGTAACATTTTTGAACTTTATGATTTATGATTAAAATAATCAAAATAAATATTTAATTCAATAAAATAAAATATTACATTCAAATTATAATTTTTTTTTTATCTTTTCTTTCATTAAAATTAAAAAATCAAAAAACCATATCCCAATCTAAACTTTTTAACTCAAAACTAAAATATAGTCAGAAAGGAAAAAAAACAAAAAAAATCAACCGACATCCATACGAAGCCTTAGAGGATGAATGCATCATATTTGAGAGAGTTTTAGAGGATAGATTGGAGTACCCAATTCTTCAAATTTAAAGACGGAAAGGATGGATGGGAGATGCTATTTTGATGGTCTTTATATCTAAAAACATTCCCACCAAAAACAAAAAAGTAACAAAAATGGAAGACAATCACAAAATTAAAAGGTATTAACGAATTATTTTAAAATAAAATGAACAATTAACAACCAGAGAAAAAATCTAACTTCTCTTGCAGTCGCAAAAAACAAGTAGTAAATTCTATACATCCAAACGGTTATAAATCTGTCTATCCATTATCACCGTCACCGTCAAGCTTCGACAGGTGGAGGGAAGTTAAGATCCAGATCAAGAACTCCTTTTCTGCGATTACTCTCATGTGCGTTATTACAGTCGACAACAACAGATGAGGAGTCCGACTCACTCAGGGCTCCACCTCCGAGTCCCCCGTCAAACTCAGTGCCGACTCGTTGGTACGGCTGTCCCCGACTCACCATCCCCGATCGTACAAGCGCATCAAAGTACAACGCCGGATGCGCGTAAGGTAGAACCGCCACCGCCGGCCGTTGGTAGAAAACCGGATACTCAGCAACAGACACAGTACCGACAACACTTCCGCCGAGGCGGCGCGTGAGGTCGAGTTCCACCGGTGCATGGGAGATCCGATCGGGGCTTGATGATTCGACCGTGCTGCTCTGGCTGGGGCTACGATTAGGGTTAAGTTTAGGGTTAGGGTTAGGGATGTTGATGATGGGCAGTGTTTGGGAGGAGGGAAAGGGGAAGTTAGTTTTGGCTTTGGGGCCTCGGAACTCGATGGAGGCGGCGTCGTAAGCCCTGGCTGCCTCCTCCGCTGTGTCGAAGGTTCCTAACCAGACACGGCTCCTCTTGTTGGGGTCTCGGATCTCGGCCGCGTATCGTCCCCATGGCCTCTTCCTCACTCCCCTGTAATGCACCTCCTTGACGCCGTTAGTCTTCCCGTTACCTCCCTTAACGCCGTTAATCTTCTCCTTCGCAGCCATACAGTACCAAAATTATTATTAATGAGAGAGAGAGAGAGAGAGAGAGAAGTTGGGATGATCTGAGAGGAGACGAGGGAATTTATAGGAATTGTGGAGGTGGGGTAGTTTTTAGAGAGAGAAAGTAGTGAGGGATGGATGGGGTGTGGGGGTGGGCGCAGTCAGCGAGGGGATTGACTGGTGTAAAAGGAACGCCGCCCCCGGGCAGAGAGAGGAGAGAGGGACATTTGTTGGAGAAGTAATTGGTTAATGTGTCACGTAATATTTTTTTTAAGGAAAATATTGTAAATCTCAAATTTTTTTGTCAAATAAATAATTAAATATATCACATAACATTTTTGATGTATCAAAAAAAAAATATATCTTACATGAGAGTGGAGTTTACAAAATTATGAACCCCACTTCATGTGAGTCATTCGATTATTTATTTGATAAAAAATTTAATATCTTTGACATTAACCTTTTTTTTTAATGTATTCCTTTGTCCCAAAATAATGGACTTTTTTAAGAATTTAATTTTTTTAATAGTATAATTATTATATTTCAAAAAAATTAATTTTTCCAAAATTACTCTGTCAATGTCATAATTATAATTTTTATGTTATTAATGAATTTAAAAGAATGACAAAATATGAAATTTATATTATTTTTCTATTTTGAAAATAGATTAATATTTTGAAATAATAAAAAATAAAATAAGAGACTATTTTAAGACGGTTGGAGTATTATAATTAATAAAAAAGATGAAATTTATAATTTTATATTGGAAATATTTGGCAAGAAAAATTTTAGTATTTGTTAGGTTAATTTACAAAAAGATAAAATCGATTAAAATAATTAATAAGATAAAATGTCACATTAAATTCATAATCATTTCATTTTTTCTCTTACAAATATTATATCTATTTTTAAAAAAATTCAATCATCTTTTTAAATATAAAAATTTTAACTTACTAAAATAATCAAAAACTAAAATAACTTAATAAAATAGCACATTAAATAACTGACAAATATAAAAGAATGTAATAATTTATAATTAGGGATTGTTTAGAATTATCTAAATAAGTGTACTTTTTGACTTTTTATGAAATATGAGTTAGATTTGGATTAGATTTAAAATCATGTATTAGAGAGATGATATGACTCAAATAAGATAATTTAACTTAAATAAGATAATAACATTTTAATTTTTTGACTTTTTTTAAATATGCCAAACCAAATTTAAGTAAAAAGCATCCTCACATGACCTTCCAATACCAATTAGCCTCCGTTTGGAAAGTGGATATCTTTTTGATTTTTTTTTGACTATTTTAGCTTTAGCTAAAAGTTTGGTTTGAAAAGAATTTTTTGATTTTTTATGAGAGAAGAATATAATGATTATGAATTGAATGTAATGTTTTATCTATTATGACTAAAATAACTAATTTTATTTTTTGTGACTAAAATAATTCCTTGCCAAACGAGGCCTTAATAATTTTTCCATTAGGTGGTTGGTTTAATAATTGTTTGTTAGCACAGGGGGGCACGTGGCACGCGGGAGCTTCGAAGACAAGCGGCCCAAGACGTCGTTGTGCCGGCCTTTTCCCTTAGGCGGCAGTTAGTCCACCGAATTTTATTCAATGTTTTTCACGCTCCTCTCTATAGCGTATAATTCACAATTGTAAATGATATTTTTGTTTTGTATCTAGGCTAAGTTTAGAATGGCTAAATAAGTTTATTTTTTTTATTTTTTTTATATTATGTATAAAAAAAAGTAGAGAGAATATGTTGATTGATGTGACTTAAAAAAGATAAAAAGATAAAATAAGTGTACTTTTTTAGTTTAACCAAACTTGACCTTATTATTATTATTATTATTAATTTTTTAAATAAAATATAAAAAAAAATTAGTATATTTACAATGATTTTTTAATTTTTTACGAAAAGATATGTAAAAAATAAAAAATAAATTTTTTTTTGACTTTTTAGTATAAGTTGTTAGCTTTTTGATTTTTTTAATGACTTTTTAACTTTTAGATAAAAAAATGATATTGCCAAACGAGACTTTCACTCTATATTATTTTTAAAAACAAGTGATTAATTTTTTAAAATATTAATAATTAAAATTATTAATATTTTCATTTATCAATAAAGAGTTCATTTGAGAAAGGAGAGTTTGGATTTTTTGGGTTAAAATAGTCACACAAAAATAAAATAAGTTTTTTAGCCTAATAAAACAAAAATCACATTCAATTCATAATTATTACATTCTTTCTCTAAAAAAAAAAAGTTTTAAAAACCAAAAGCTTTACCCAAACAAGCTTTTTTAACTCCAAATTAAAATAGTCAAAAAAGCTAACTCACTTCCCAAATGAATCCAAATATCTTTACCTACAACCCACTGCGGCCTATTTTGGGAAGTTGGTAATAATCAGCTTTTTGGTAAAAAGCTGCTTATAAGCAGTTTTTTTGTGAGAGAGGAGGTGGGTTATAATCCAAAAAGCGGATTATAACCAAGTTGCCAAAATAGCCCTGTATTGTGATTGCCCCGTGTTATTTTTACTTTTTTAATCTTTTATGAAAAGAAAGATGAGAAATTATAAAATTAAGCGTGAATATTATTCACTTTGTTTTGTTTTAATTTTCAAAATAAAAAAAATTAAAGAAAATTTGACTTTCTTATTTTTCATATTTTAATATTTTCAAATATATTTGTTGCTTAAGCCACAAAAAAATAAAAAAATAAAAAAAGAAGAAGAAGAAGAAGGAGGGAAATATACTTGTATTAGAAACAAGTTTTTAAACAAAGAATTTATACAAAAAAATAAAGTTTTTATTTATAAATTATCAAATGCTTTAAGTTTTTAGAATTGATAAAAAATAAGTTTTTATCTATAAATTATCAAATGCTTTAAGTTTTTTACTAGGTGGGGTTAAATATATTTATATAAAAATTATCAGCGGTGTTAAATATATTTAGAAAAAAATTATGAAGAATTTTTATTACATGATTGTCAAAAATAATAATGTAAAGTGAGCCCATCGATGCCTACGTAGAATAAAAATAAAAATATTAAATTAAAAATTAGTAATACAACTCGTTAAGAGCATTTCCAATGGTTCACTAAAAATTTCATCAAATTTAAGTAAAAAAAGACAAATTCCTCAATTTGATATCAGCAACTCCAACAGTGATCATTAAAACACACTGGACGTCCGGGGGACGACTAGCTGGTCGACCGAAAAGAGAAAAATGAATTTCTTTTCCCACACTCAGAAGCATTACCTGCTCTGTAATTGCTATGAAAAACACACTGGACATCTCTTGCTTTCTTTATATTCACAATTCACAATTTGCTCTGCAATTACTATGAAAAACTCAAAAACCCACCTCAATTTATCCATTTATTGATCTGGATTTGTTTTCAAACTTAACCAATGTTCCTGGTTTCATGGGTTCTGTTGAAACTCAACCAATGGTTCATGGGTTGTTGTGATAACCCTGTCTTGTGTGTAAGTTAATTAATCATGATTATGTTGTGATTATGTGATTAATTTGAATTTGGGTATTAATTGCATAATTATATGTGGATTTGGCCTTATATCTGTTCATCGTAGGAAAATTTGTTCAACTTACTGTTGTGAATTGAAAATTGAAGGCCTTATCGGTCACATAAATCGAAATTGACTACGCTACTATGATTAGCATAATTTTTAGAGCCCATGGTAAAATTTAATTGAAAACTAATTCAGAACGAATTAATTAGTTTAAACTGATTGAATTAAGTATCATTACTTAGCCCTAATCAAATTTGATTAGGCAAGCCTATGTAAGGGCCTAATTATACTTATATTCATCTTCTTTGGAGCTCAAAAATCTGAAATAAACACTCTAGAGAGAGAGAGTGAGCCAATTGTAGAGCTTGAAATTGAGGAAGTTAATTCAAAGAGTTAGCTAGAATTTGGAAGATTTGGACTCCTAGGTGAGTAAATGAACCCAATTTCATGAGTTCAAGTTCATCCTTGCATGAATTCTAGCTTGTTTTGAGATCAAGAACAAGAATTAAGTTGAATTTAATGAATTTGAAGTTAATATACACATGCACGTAAGAAATTGCCATGAATTTGCATATTTGAGCATGAAACATATAGTTCATGTTAATTTGAGAGTCATTTACTACATGCATGTGAGAATTATCATGATATGAAACTCAATTCTAAGGATTTACGTTGTAATTAGTAGCTGATTATTGAAACATGAAGAATATGACACCAAATCATACATGCATGCATAATTTTAATGAACTCCATAATTTTGAGCATCATTTATGCTATATAAGGAAGGATTAGAGTCAATAATTAACATGCATGAATGATTCATGAAGATATGAAGTTTGTATTAAGTTTAAATGCATGAGCTTTAACCATACCAAGAAAAATGTTAAATGATTTGAGAATTAAATCATGGTTTTGGTCAATTGGTCTCAAATAATTCATATTCTCATGCCATGCATTGACCTTCCATGTTTTTGTATCAAAAACACGAGCTTTGGGCCTTTGAATACTAAGTTTGAACATTAAATGCAATTCTGGAAATTTCAAAATTCGACATGTTACCCAAAAGACAATCTAAGATGGGGAGTGAATTAGGTTTTTACAATTAAAATTAATAATACCATAATAAAAATTATGACTAGCACAATAGATAAATATAATTAATGAAATAAAAATAATTAAAACTAGTGTCTTAACAACTATGTCAGTTAATGATTTTACCACAGTAAAAATGTGAAATATAGTTATGGCAATTCAAAATAAAATAAAGAGATAAGGGAGAGAGAGGCAAACAAATTTACAGTGGTTCGGCTTCAACTCGGCCTACGTCCACTCCTCAAATTTCACTATCTTCTAGCTTCACAGGGGTGCTAGTAACCTCTTTACAAATAGAGTAATCCTCCATAGATTTTACACAGACTTCACAACCTCTTTACAAATGGAGCAATCTAGCTTCACAGCCGTTTAAGCTCTTTATTGTCGGTTGAAAATTGCGTCGGACACGTGTCCTCACTTTTGCGTTAGCCGACCGACAAAAGCGAGACAGGTCAATCAGTCAATCAGCTGCCGCAGCTCTCTCTCCTTCTTGTCGTCTTCTCCTTCATCTTCTTCTTAATCACTTTCTTCGCCTTCTTCTTCCTCATTCGCTTCGTGAGAGAGATAGAACAGAGAGATTGAGCAGAGCAGAAAGGTTGTCAAAAACTACTTTCCTTTCGATTACATCTCTCCCTCCTACTACATGGCCTCGTCTTGTCCCCTTACTCTTTTTCCGGACTTGAATGATCTCGTAAGCACTGCTGGGCCGAGTGCCCTGACTCCCACTTTTCCCAACCTACCTATGATGTCGATTAAGCAAAGAATGGCAACTCAATCGGACATTGAAGCCAATCATTTCACACTGATGTCCTGTATGGAGACGGTGACTGCAGTCACAAAATTGGCTCACTGACTGCAGAACAGAATGAGTGAGCTCCAAGAGATCAACGCCCAACTCGCTCTGCTTCAGCGCATGTACAAGGGTGCGCGAGTAGAAATAGGCGCATTGAAAGCCGAAAATAAAGAGCTTAAATGGAAGACCACCTCCATGGCCCGATTTGGAGCAACGCCGTTCTTAGCCTTTGATAGTCAGCGGGAAGTCGTCACTCTCGACAAAAGCATGGGGCAGGGACGTCAAGGGTTGTCAAAGGTGATAAAAAGAAGAAGAAAACGATGGAAGAGGCGAGTAAGTAAGATCGGCGTATGGCCGGAAAAAATTAAGAAATTTTTTTTTTTTATGTTTATTTTGATCGGCGTATGGTCGTAAAAAAAATGAAGAGTGTTTTGTTATTTTTTTTATGTAAATATTTGTATTTTGATTTATTTTTGTTTTTATGTTTAAGTACTGAAAAATAAAATTAAAAAGTAAAAAAATAAAAAAATCAAGCCCAAACAAAAAATAAGAATGAGAAGAAAATAAAAATAAAATAAATTAAGCCTAATAGCAAAATAAAAAAAAATTAAATTAAAATAATACCAGCAGAAATTAAACTTAATGGGATGTTGGTATTGCTGGAATGGTAATGTAAAAAAAATACCATGAGAGTTTTAAAAAAATCAATGTATGCAAAGTTAATTTTACCTCAAGATGCAGAACCAAAAAAAAATTACTCAGTTGAGAATAGCAAACTGTTAAGGAGAATAAATGTATGAAAGACTTGAGAGCATTCAACTGATATAAATGTTTCCATATCAATGTAGTAATACACATATCATTTTAACAAAAATTCAAGTTTCACAGTCATAACAAAACTTTTTAAGTAGAAATTGACATTCCAAACTCGCCACGAATAAAATTGAAGCGATCCTCGCTTAAGGGTTTTGTGAAAATATCCGCCAATTGCTTGTTGGTGTTTACAAATTCAAGTACAATGTCCCATTTTTGAACATGATCTCTTAAAAAATGATGTCGAATTTCAATATGTTTTGTTCGTGAGTGTTGAACCGGTAAATTGATGGCACTAGTATTATCACATCTAATAGGGATATGATCATAATGCAAATCAAAATCCTCAAATTATTGTTTCATCCAAAGTATTTAGGCACAACAACTTCCTAAGCTATATATTCAGCTTCGGCCATTGATAAAGCAACAAAATTTTACTTTTTGCTAAACCAAAATACTAATGAGTTACCAAGAAAGTGACAAGTACCATTGGTGCTTTTTCTATCAAGTTTGCATTCGGGAAAGTTGGCATCCGAGTAACTAATTAAATCAAATGCAACATCTCTAGGATAAAACAATCCCAAATTTTAAGTGCCAACAAGATATCTAAAAATTCTTTTAACAGCACTGAGATGTGATTCCTTAGGATTTGATTGATATCTAACACATATACAAACACTAAACATAATATCGGGTCTACTTGCAGTTAAATAAAGAAGTGAGCCGATTATACCTCGATATTTTGTTTGATCAATGGACTTACTTTTTTATCATTGCCTAGCTTAATGGATATGCTCATAGGTGTTTCAGCTATTTTTGAGTCATACATATCAAACTTTTTGAGTAGTTCTTTTGTGTACTTAGCTTGGTTGATAAAAATTCCTTCCTTACATTGTTTGATTTGAAGCCCAATGAAATAATTTAGCTCTCCCGTCATGCTCATCTCAAACTCATCTTGCATACACTTAGCAAATTCCTTACACAATGTTTCATTAGTAACACCAAATATAATTCATCCACATATATTTGCACAATAAGTAAATCATTATTTTTAGTTTTAACGAAAAGTGTTGTGTCAATCGTTCCTTTAGAAAAATGATTTTCAATCAAAAATTTACTTAATTGTTCATACCATGGACGAGATACTTGTTTCAAACCATATAAAACTTTTGATAATTTAAAAACATGATTTAGAAAAACATGATCTTCAAAACTTGGAGATTGTTTAACATAAACTTTCTCATTTATAAAATCATTAAGAAAGGCACTTTTTACATCTATTTGATAAATTTTGAAATCTCTAAAGCATACAAATGCAAGTAACATGCGAATAGTTTCTAATCTAGCAACTGGAGCAAAGGTTTCATCGAAATCAATACCTTCTTCTTGATTGTATCCTTGTACAAGTTATAGCGACCCCGGTCTTTTTCCCATTTGATTATTGTATCCGGACTTACGTTCCGTGGATTCCGCTGTTATATTTGTTGTTGTTGTCCTTTAATTCCTTATTCTTGGGTTATAGGATGTGTTGGGTGGGTTTGGAACAGGTTGGTTGAGCGTAGGAACCAAAACTAGTTGCCCAGATTTTTGGCTTGTCCGCTCGAGCGGGGAGTTTGACGCTCGAGCGGGGATTTGTTGTTGCTTGTCCGCTCGAGCGGGGGTTTTGGCGCTCGAGCGGGAAAAACACCCATCCAGTATCTCTTGTGCAGGGTTGGACGCTCGAGCGGGAGTTGGGCCGCCGGCGAGAATAAGTGTGCCGCCGGCGAGTTGACGCCGAGCGGGAGCCTGTATCTGAAATGCCGAGAGTGTGCATTCGCCGCCGAAGGGAGTTTGACGCCGAGCGGGGTATAAAATTGTGTTTTTGGCGTTTTAAAGCAGTTTTTCATCCTCTTTTCGGATTCCAAACCCTAGGTTACAAGTTCTCTCTCTCCCAACTCATCTTCTCCCCTAGGATTGATCTATCTAGAGTGGATTTCTACCCTAGTTCCTTCACAAATAAGATAGAGGAGAGTGAGGGCTTTCATTTAATCTGAGCAATTGTTGGTTTGGAGCACTTTGGAGTTTTGGGCATCATCTTCATCTTCTTCTTTTGAGCTATTGCTTCGAGGTAGGGATTTCCTACTCCTTGTATACGTTTTAATCCTAAGTGTTGGTGTTTTGGTATGTGGGGGGGGTTAGTTTGGTAATTTTGGGAGAAACCTTAGGGTTTGTCATAGATTAATTCATGTAATTAATTTAAGGGGGAATTGTGTATTGATTAAATTCATGAGATTTGGGAAAATTGAGATTTGTTGATGTAGTTGAATATTTAATCACTCATCTGTGAAATTGATATTATATATATTATGATATTTATTTCTTGCTTAGAAATAATTGTTTTGGGCTATCGGTGGAGGATAGCTAGTGATTGTTGTAGACCTTGCATGTGGCTTAGGTATAATCGAATTTAGTCATTTATGTTGTTGTTGAATTAATACAGAACATTACTTGTATTAATTATGTGTTGTATATGGCAAGTATTGATTATGTTGCATATGCATTTGGTAGTGGAGAAGATAGGGGATGAACTCCCCGGTTTAGGGAAAGAAAGGGGATGGACCTCTAAACCGACTTGTTGGGAGAAGATGGGGAATGAACTCCCGGTTTAGGGAAGAAAGGATGGACCTCTAAATCAGATTTGTTGGGAGGAGAAAGGGATGGACTCCAGTAGCATCACTTATGTGTGTGCTTATTGATAATAGAATTATTTCTATTCGTTGTTGTTATGATACATCACCACCATGTGTATCAGTTGGGAAGTATGGAAGTGAAGTTGATTGTGAATGATGTAACACCGCATGTGTGTTTATTATGTTGTAAGAAAGGTTTAACCCGATTTGTTATCTTTGTTGAGTTGTTGGCGTGTTTGAGCCATGTTGGTATAAATGGGAAGTGAATTGTGTCATAGACCATGTGTCATAGACAATGTAGGCATTCGTGTCTTAAAATTTGGAATTTATTATCTTGTGCTAACCATGTATCGGATGCTAATGCTTTAGTTAATTCTTATGCCTGGTTTAGTATGTTTCTACTGGGCTGTGGCTCACCCTATATGGGAACTTCATTTTCAGGTTCAGGTGGTTCACTCCCTCCAAGGACTTAGCTTGTGAGGAATTAAATTTGAAGACTTGTTTTATTTTTATTTGTTTTATTTGAACAATGTAATCTTTCAAGCCTAGGGCTTTATCTGTTTTTGAGTTAGAACTCAGTGAATTGTGTCCAAGTGTTGGCTTGGCAAGATGTAAGCCTGTAGGGCATTTTCTGATGTTTTATTTCATAATACTCTGATGGATGGACTTATATTATTGTTTTAATATAATGATGCATGTTTATATTATTTATTATGGGTTTATTTTTGAGGGCGTTACAACAAGTCTAGCCTTGTTTCTTATAATTGTGCCCGATTCATCAAGCATGTTTCGAAAGATTCATTTGGTACCAATAATGGTATGATCTTTAGGTTTTGGCACAAGTTCCCACACTTTGTTTTTCTCAAATTGGTTAAGTTCTTCATGCATAGCTATTATCCAATGTTCATCGAATTCGGCTTCTTGAAAGTTTTTAGGCTCAATCTGTGAGAGAAAAGCCAAGTTACTACAAATATTTCTAAGTAAAGAGCGAGTTTCAATAACTTTTGTAGGGTCACCTAAGATTAAATCCTTAGGGTAATTATGAACAAACTTTCATTCTTTTGACAAATCATCATTGTTTCCTTCTTCTTGAGGTGGGAAAATAGGTTGTTCAATCTCTTTGTTCAACTTACATGGTTGATTCTCTCTTTTGTAGATACTTGAATCTTCCACATTTGGTTCCAAATCTATATTATCACTAACAATTTGCTTTTGAGTAGAGATGTTAGTTTCATTAAATGCCACATGTATAAATTCTTCCACAACAAGAATTCTTTTATTAAAAACCATCATAAGCTTTGCTAGTTGATGAATAGCCAATAAAAATTGCTTCATCAGATTTTGAATCAAATTTACCTAAGTTATCCTTACCATTTTTATGCACAAAACATTTACAACTAGAAACATGCAAGTGACTAATGTTAGGCTTTCTATCATGCCAAAGTTCATAAGGAGTCTTTTTGAGAATAGGTCTAATTAATGTACGATTTAAAATATAGCATGCGGTATGAACGGCTTCGGCCCAAAAATATTTAGGAAGATTATTTTCCCAAAGCATTGTTCTACGCATCTCTTCGAAAGTTCTATTCTTCCTTTCTACTACACCATTTTGTTGAGGGGTTCTAGGTTCTGAAATATTATGTCAAATACCATGCTCATCACAAAACAATTCAAATTTCTCATTTTCAAGTTTTCTACCATGGTCGGTTCGAATATTAGTAATAAGAAAGCCTTTTTCATTTTGGATTCTACGACAGAGTTTTGTGAAAGAAGAAAATGTTTCATCTTTGTGTGCTAAAAATATAACTCATATAAATCTGGAATAATCATCAACAATGACAAGACAATAACATTTACCACCTAGACTAGATGTCCTTGAGGGACCAAATAAATCCATATGCAATAGTTGTAAAGGTCTAGTTGTAGAAATATGAGATTTTGATTTAAATGATATTTTAGTTTGTTTTCCTTGTTGACAAGCACTACAAATATGACCTTTTTCAAATTTAATTTTTAGAAGTCCAATGACCAAATCTTTTCTCAAAAGTTTAGCAATTAAATCCATATGAGCATGACCAAGTCTTCTATGCTATAACCAACTATTTTCATTATTAACATATAAACATTTAACATTACTAGCATAAAGATCATTAAGATGAAAAACATAAACATTATCATGGCGATTACCAACGAATAAAGCTTTATAATCATTTGTGCTTTCAATTGTGCAATGTGATTTATCAAAAATAACTCGATTACCTTTATTTCATAATTGACTAATACTAAATAGGTTATGCTTAAGTCTATCAACAAGTAAAACATTTTCAATAGAAGGGTTAGGAGAAATACCGATGTTACCAATACCGATAATTTTTCCTTTCTTGTTGTCTCCAAAAGTAATAAATCCTCCATCTTTCGATGATAGTTTAGTAAAAAATGATTTATCTCCGGTCATGTGTCTGGTACATCCACTATTAAGGTACCACTTCCCTTCTTTAGTTTTAGACTTAAAATAAACCTACAAGATGACAATCAAGTGTTGGTTTTTGGTACCCATAGTTTCTTGGGTTCTTCTTGGTTAGTTTTGTTAGATTCCTTAACAATCCAAATCTTTTTAATTCCCATGTTTATATTATTTTTGAATGGACAAGAAGATACATAATGGCCTTTCTTTTTACAATAATGACAAGTAATATGAGGGTGAGTCATGAGAGGTGTCTTTTCAAAAATTGTATTGAGATTCTTTTGTTTTTTAATAGGGCCGTATCCAATGCCCGCCTTATCGAAAACACATCTTTGATTTCCAAGAAGCATGTTAAGATTATCTCTACTTTTTACAAAATTTTCAAGTGTTTTTGTTAAATCATCAACATTGTTTTGTAAAGCAGTTTTCTTATTAGAGATGGTGTCAAAATCATTTTTCAAAATAATTTTTTCTTTCTTTAATTCTTTTACATTAATAGATAAAGATGCAATAGATTTCTTCAACACATTATTTTTGGCACAAACTTTTCTAAATTCATTTGATAGTTCATGGAATGCACTTTCAAGTTCTTCATAAAGAATAGTTATCTCATCTTGAGTAGAGTCTTCATCTTTAAGAGCTATGAGACATAAGTTAGCTATTTCATTTTCAATTTCATCACTTGAGTTTTCATGTTCACTTTCTCCCCAAGCTACTACCATGGTCTTTTTGTTTCTTTTGTAGTCTTTTCCATAATTCTTCAATTTTGGACAATCCGTCTTCATATGTCTAGGATTTTGCACTCATAGCAAATAATAGGCTCTTTCTTGTTATCTTTGTTGTACTTTTTCTTGAAAGGTCTTCTTCCTCCATAATTGTTTTTCTTAAAGTGCTTTTTGAGATTTCTACTAAACATGTCATAACTTCCATCCTCACTGGAGTTTTCATGTTCTTCTGCATTTGATGAGGTTTTGAATGCAATTCCACTTTTCTTTTTGTTTTCAACATCCTCATGTCCTTTCATGGTGACTTCATGAGTCATAGGGGAACCCATAAGCTCATCTAATCCAAGTGTGGAGAGATCTTTGGCTTCTATAATGGCAGTGACTTTTGTTTCCCAATTTTTTGGTAAACACCTAAGAATTTTTCTTACCAACTCACTGTTAGTATAAGTTTTGCCAAGAGATTTCAAAGAGTTTATAATTTCAGTAAATCTAGTAAACATATTTAAAATAGGTTCATCAGAGTTCATTTTAAACAATTCATAACTATGAACAAACATATCAATACGAGATTCCTTTACTTGGTTTGTACCTTCATAAGTTATTTCAAGTTTGTCCCAAATTTCTTTTGCCGAATCACAACTTGAAATTCTATTATACACCTTAGAGTTTAATCCATAAATAAGGGTGAGTTTCGCTTTAGCATTGACTTGTAATAACTTGTGATCCCTTTCATCACATTCATCTTCAGTTTTAGGTACACTAATATTGTCTACTAATTTTTGGACCTTTGGTGACAATAATCCACATGGTATAATCAGTGGCTTGTAGGTATCGGGTCATCTTATCGTTCCAATAACTATAGTTGTTTCCGTCAAATAATGGTGGCCTATTTGTGGCTTGTTCTTCAGCTAAGGTTGCCATGGATCGAAACTTCTAGATGGTTAAATCTAAAACAAGAGTCTAGGCTGTAATACCAATTGTTACCCAAAAGACAACCTAAGAGGGGGGTGAATTTAGGTTTTTACAATTAAAATTAATAATACCCTAATAAAAATTATGAATAGCACAATAAATAAATATAATTAATGAAATAAAAATAATTAAAAAAAGTATCTTAACAACTATGTCAATTAATGATTTAACACAGTAAAAATGTGAAATATAGTTATGGTAATTTAAAATAAAATAAAGAGATAAGGGAGAGAGAGGCAAACAAATTTATAGTGGTTCGGTTTCAATTCGGCCTACGTCCACTCCTCAAGCTTCACTATCTTCTAACTTCACAGGGGTGCTAGCAATCTCTTTACAAATGGAGCAATCCTCCACTAATTTTACACAGATTTCACAAGCCCAAACCCCTACAAATCTTAGGTGATTCATAATCTCTCAAAATTTCAAGAATACAGTATTTGTAACACTTTTACAAGATGAAATTGTATTTTTGCTTTCAAAGAAAGTTTACAATAAATATCTCTCAAAGATAGATATATAAAATGAAACTTTGATTTTTATATAAATCTCACACAGGAAAAATAGGCTTAAAGTTATAAGGCTCAGTGTATAATTTCTGAGAATAAATGTGAGCGATTATAGATCAAAGAATATTTTCAGGTTTTTTGTAATTTGTTTACATTAGAGGCTTTGGTATATATAACGAAAATTATAGCCGTTTATAGTTGTTGTATTCATTTGAATTTATAACCGTTGTATTTCCATCATTACCAATTTTAATATCTTCCATTTGAACCTTTTGGCCTTTTGAACCTTTATAGCCGTTTATAGATGTTGTACTTCCATCATTATTAATTAAAATATCTTCCACTTGAACCTTTTGGCTTGGTCAGGTTAGTTGAACCTTTGGTTTGGGCTGTTTGAACTCCTGATTTAATCAAATATTAAATACATTCAAACAATATTTAGGATAAAAGTTTATGTGAGAAATAATGGGACAAAATAAATTTTGATTCTATTTTTTTTTCAATTAAAATATAATCATCAAAATAAATTTTTGATTCTATTTTTCTCTTTCAAATAAATTAAAACATAATTAAATAAATCATCAAAATAAATAAGTCTAACACAGCATGTCTACTCGAGCGGGGGAAGCACCGCTCGAGCATGAAATGTTAACTCCCAGAAGTTTTGCAGACATTTATGTCCGCTCGAGCGAGAGAAGTTATGCTCAAGTGCCCAGTCACATGTTTGACTCTTAACTCGAGTGTCCAAAGTTACGCTCGAGTACAAAAATAAGGTAACCAGTACTTTTGCTCAAGCGGCAAAAGCTGCGCTCGAGCGGAGAGCCCTGTTTCAAAAACTTTAAAAAGGTGTTTTATGATTTGTTTTCCGTTCGCTTTCATTTCTAAGCACTCTTAGGCATGCATTGAACATTATAAATGAGTTAAAAAGATAAGGAAGAAGCCTAAAAAAGAAAAAATGAATTAAGAACTGATTGAATCGCTTGTGACCCATTATGTTTATGTAATGTGTACGGTCAAGCACAAGAGCAAATCATCCGACAAATCACTGTGAGTAATGTCTTAATAAAGATATGTTCAAGTACGTTGTTTTTCACAACGTTACTTCTATGTGAGCCTTATGGGTTTGTAATTTGAATTATAGATGAATAGTTTGAATGCCAGTCTTTTACACAAGACTAATTGAATACGAATGTGATTAGGATCATGAGTATGACACACATATGGATATGAGTATGGAAATGAATGAATGGGCCAAAGGCTGTTTAACATGAATAATTGGGCCAAAGGCCGTTTGACATAAGTGAATGAGCTAGAGGCCGTTTGATATAAATGATTAGGCTAATGGCCGTTTGACATAAATGATTGAGCCAAAAGTCGTTTGACATGAATGATTGGGCCAAAGGCCATTTGACATAAATGGTTAGGCCAAAGGCCGTTTGACATGAATGATTGGGCAGAGCCTGTTTAATATGAATGAATGGGCCAAAGACCGTTTGATAAGAACGAAATGGGCTTGAGGCCGTTTGATATGTTTAGGCCTGAGGCCATTTGATATATTAGATCGAATCATGAAAGGGTCTAAGGCCGTATGATATGGCTGCTATAAATTTCAGTTATGTACTCCTTTATTTTGATATTATTCACTGGGCTATCGCTTACTTTCATTTACGTGTGAGTAGGTGAGCAGAGAGATGTCCAAACCCAGCCCTAGTGAAAGACATGAGAGGAGTCAAGTTTTATGGAGTCAGCCAGACCGTCTCCGGCATGAGACTTTGCGTTGTTTCTTTTACCTCTGATTTCCCTTTTGTTATTTTGATCAATATGTTGGATCACCATGTACATAAGCTTTTTGTTAGGCTGACTATATGTCTGAAAGGTTCTGGACACGTGAAATGTGAACTTTGTTTATACATGTGAGTTATTATGGAATGTTTGTTTTACTATATAAGCATAGCTCGTTGGACACAATTTTTAAGTCTGTTTCCGTTTTGGCCCTTATTCTATTGAACACATGTTTGACTAGGTTTGAGGCCATAGGTCATCTCATGATTGCTGGCCGGTTATGACCTTAATCCATAGGGCCGGGTTCGGGTCATGATAGTTGTGTTCTCATATCATAATTTGTGCTGCGAATTGTTGTGAAAACTAGAAACCTACCTTAATTTACCTATTTCTTGATCTGGGTTTGTGTTGAAACTCAAACTCAACCAATGTTTTTGGTTCAGTGACCATTTTTGTTCGTGGGTTATGTTGAAACTCAACCAATGGTTCATGGGTTGCGTTCACAAATCACAATTTGTGTTGTGAAAACTAGAAGACCTACCTCAATGACCTATTTTCTAATCTGGGTTTGTGTTGAAACTCAAACTCAACCAATGTTTCTGGGTCAGTGACTTAGTGACCAAGTGACCAATTTTTCTTCATTTGTTGAAAAATGAGCAAAATCTATACATTTTTATAATGTCGAAATAGATGCTTTGCCAAGAGGCTTCAAAGAAAGCTGTTGCTACAAAGCAAATGTTTGGAGCCACACAAGGCAACACTCTGGCCAATGGAGCCAATCAACAAATGCATATAGATGAAGAAAATCAAACAACGCCATATCAATCTGCTATTAGTATAATGCAAGCTAATTTAAGTGATTTCTATATTTGGTTAAAGACGAGGTCGACCTTGTTAAAGAGGAGGTTGACTACGGTCGACCTCCTAGTGTAAAATTTTCACAAAATTTTGCTTGAGGTGGTCATCCGGAAGGACTTCTGGTCGGACGTTCGGTGGGACCCACCTCCAACGTAAACACACAGTAAAATGGTAAAATTTGACCCAGCTCCTCAATTTGATAAAATTTTTGCTCCCTTCTCATTTTGATAAAATCGTTAGAGAGATAAAAACTGTCATTTTTCATCAGATTTAAATTTGGTGATAAATCTGATAAATTGTTGGAGATGGTCTAACTATTCAAATTGTTCTACTATAAATTCACTTGGATAATTTTTTTGTCATACATGTGATTTATGTTTATTGGATAAAATGGTAATTTACACTTATTGGGGAGTGAGAAGAATGAGGTATGACTTATCCTATGTGTTTATTTGTTTGGTCTTATTTATATTTTTTTATCTAACTTGATTGTCAGTGTCATTTGACCAACAATTGATGGTTAGATGACACTAACAATGTATTCTTTTATAGATCCGAAACTGTGCAACTTACCTCTTTATTGAATTTCTCAATGTGGGGGCAAAAATGTCCTTTACAACAACAATTTATATTGGGTGTTACACTTTACATATCTTATCTCTTACCAAATGTATAAAGGATTTGTTTGAGGTGTGAGTTGATTTTTTGATTTTTTTGGTTATTTTAACCTGTGATTAAAAAATCTCGTTTGCGATGATTTTTTTTGACATTTTTGACTTTTGTGAGAGAAAAAAGATAATGATTATGGGTTAGATGTGATATTTTGTCTTATTAGACTAAAAAGTCTATTTTATTTTTTCGTGACTATTTTAACTAAAAAACCTGGGATTTTTTCTTTTCAAACAAGCTCAAATTAACTGTGTTAATAATAGTGCAATGACAAAAAAAAAAATGTCTTTAATAATATATATATTTTTTTGATCGAATGCTAATTGTTGAATTGGCATCAATTTTATTTACGAATTCTTTATTGCGATTATTTATTCAAATAAAAAGTGTTTTCAGTATAATAAAAAAATCAAAAATTAGTTAAAATTTTAATAAAAAATATATTAGGTCAAGTTTGGAATATTTTAAAAAAGTTAAAAAGTCAAAAAGTTACTTAGGCTTCGTTTGGGAAGCCATGGTTTGGACTTTTTTGGCTATTTTAGCCACAAAAAACAAAATAGGCTATTTTAGCCATAACAAACAAAACATCACATCCAACTCATAATCATTACATTCTTCTCTCACAAAAAAACTCAAAAAAGTCAAAAAGTCAAAAGGTCCTTCTCAAACCAAGCTTTTATCTCCACGCTAAAATAGTCAAAAAAGTTAAAGAGCCAAAAAGCCAACCCACTCCCCAAACCGGGGCTGAAAAAGTTAAAAAGTTAACACTATTCACTAAAAGTCAACAATTACGTTGCACAACTCTCAATTTGAATTTTTTTACAAATCAATTTTTACAATTTTTTATTACACATTTTTTCATAAAAAATCAAAAAGTTAACCCAAATATCCATATTTTCAATCTCAATTTTTTAGTTTAAAAAGACAAAATATATACTTATTTAGGACATCCCAAACAATTCTTTAGTTTCACATTTTATTTTATTTTATTTTATTTTTGTGTGTATCTTTTTCTAGTGCTCCTGGCATAACTCTTTATTCAAACTACGAGGTGTGAGCCCACTTGATTAGTGTGTTTAAAATATAAATTTTAATTTTAAATTGAAAATTTGTTTATATTTTATTTAAGTTGTGAAAGTGTTATATGATTATATGTTCAAATCTTATACCTCTCTTATAATTATTTTTTTCTTTCTAGAGGAATAAATTGATACTTGACACAATAAGAGAAGGTCACTAGACAAAAAGGATGAAAGAGGTTTACGGAAATCAAATAAATTGATTGCTTTTAATAATAGTATAGATAGATATTTTAAAAAAGAGAAAAAAAATAACTATTTATTCAAATAGATTGGTTTGGAATGTTCTAGAAAATTATATTTTTTGATTTATTAGTTTATATGGGTTGAATTTGGGTTGGATTTAATGTGATGTGTTAGAGAAATGATGTGATTTAAATAAGATGATGTGACTTAAATAGGATAGTGACTTTTTGTATTATTTAGTAGATGTTAAACTTGGCTAATAGTCACAAAAAAAAAAGATATATTAAAAAGTTAATAAGATAAAATATCACATTTAAATCATAATTATTTTATTTTTTATATCAAAAAAATAAAAAAAATAAAAAAATTTATCTCAAATGTAACTCTTTTTAGTCTAAAGACAATGAATGTATGAGTTTTTCTCTTTATTTTTTTTTAAAAATAAACGAAGGAAAAGAAGTTAGAAATGCAGGGTGGGGAACACGCGACATGAGTGAGGTTGAGAGGAGACGGAGGCAGTATAGGAATTGTGAGGACGAATTCAAAAAGATGTCACATCATCACCGTCTAATTTGATTGCTCCTAACCTATCTAGCTAAGCTAGACCCTACCCCTATGCATTAGCCGGCTTTCACTCTCACTCCCTACACGTACGCTACTTTCAACCCCTCCTCTCTCTTTCAAGAAGTTGTTGGTGAGTTTTGGAGCACCGCCACATAAGTCTATTTTGAAGGGTGATTAAAAATTATTTTTAAATTTTTTTTAAAAAAGTAAAAAATGTAAGAAATAATATGATTTAAAATTAATTATAAATTAATTTTTAATTTTTAACTGATTTCTCTAAAGAGACTATAATATTTAATAGTATTAGAATTGGTAAAAGGAGATAAAGGGCTGATTTTGCATGTCTTAAAAAAAATAAAAAAAATATAAAAAAATTAAAAAATTATCATTATTAATAAATTAAAAATATAAAAAAATAAATTTATATTGATGCAAAGTATGAGTCATGAATATATGATACAGTGATGTCTGTCTTGGTACAAATTACACACGAGTGCACAACAAATTTACACAGGACAGTGCTATTTGGTCCGTGGAGGCCTATCGTGGGTCCCGTTTTGATAATTTGAACCGTTAATGTATAGAATTCGTCGAGTACTATATGTCTATAGAAAATCACGTTGATTGGATATCGCTAATTACATGATCAAATCAGTTTTGTATAAAAAAAGATGGTGTTATAGTTAACGGTTGAAAAAAAAACTAATTCGATCAGATAACTATCGATATCCAATTAACATGATTTTTCATAGACATATAGTACTCGACGAATTCTATATATTGAACGGTATAGATTATCAAAACGGGACCCGTGATGGCTTCACGGGCTGAACAGCACCGTCTAATGCAATGCCCAAAAAGTAGGTAAGTATTTCTTAGCCTCCGTTTGGGAAGTGGGTTGACTCTTTGACTTTTTGACTCTTTTGGCTATATGAGCCTGGGTTCAAAAGCTTAGTTTGGGAATGACTTTTTGATTTTTTTGACTTTTTTAACTTTTTTTGTGAGAGAAGAGTGTAATGATTATGAGTTGAATGTGAATGTGATTTTTTGTCTTTTGTGGCTCAATGAGCTTATTTTGTCTTTTGTGGCTCATTGAGCCAAAAAAGCCCAATGAGCCACTTACCAAACCATGCCTTAGCATCAATTCAGTCTCGGCAGGCGATACGGCTACACAACTCACAATTCTTATCTTTTCCTACACACTAATTTATACAATTTTTTAATACACATTTTTTCGTAAAAATTCAAAAAATTAACTCAAATAACTCTATTTTTTTCTTAAATTTTTTTTGTCTAAAAAGTAAAAAAATATATTTATTTAAGATACCTCAAATAATTCAAAATTTATAAATTTATATTAAGTGATTAAAAAATATAAAAATTATAATAAAAGACATAAATCATGATTGATATAAGATAACGTACCAGATCGGCCGATAATTTTTTACCTTCTTTTCTTGCGCTTTCCTCTCATCTTCCGACCGACAGCTACTTTTGATGACCCGCCACTCTCAAGCAGACACGCGTCCTTGTTTTTGTGCGAGAGACGCGTCCTTTCGGACATCCTTGTCTAGTATCATAATCGGCTCCGGATATTATTTCAAGAATTTCAAATGAATGGTACCATTAAAAGCACGGTAAATTACAAATATATTTCTTAAAATTATAAATTATTAATTAATAATTCAGATAATATCCTCATTTTTGAAACTTACTTAAACGATAAATTATTTTGTAATTTTAAAAATTATATTATATTTCTTAAAATTTTTAATTTAATAATAAATAAGTCTTTTTATTAATAAATTATTAAATTAATTAATTTAATAATTTATTAATAATATTAAAATTTTATTTTAATTAATAATTCAGATAATTTTATTATTGTATAAGAGAATAGTTAGAAATTTCACTTTTTAAATTAATTTTGTTAAATAAAAAATTCTAACAGGGAGGTATTTATAATTTTTCAAACCACATGAGACAATTAATATTTTAAACAAATTTCAAGAGGTGTATTTATAATTTATCCTTAAAAATAATAATAATAATTTGATTATCCAATTTTTAAAATTTGAGTCTGAATTTTTAATGGAGTTATTACATGGCAGAAAAAAAGTACCTATCTATAAATAAAAAAAAAAAGTCAAAAAAAGTACAATTTCATAAGAAATTTTACAAATTTAGGGATTATTTGGAAAATACAAAATATATTTTTTACTAATTTTTTTCAAAAAGATATATAAAAAAAATAAATGATATGATTTAAAAAAGATAAAAAAGTGTGTTATTATAGTAATTCCCAAACAATCTCTTAATTATTAATATGTATAAATCTTTACATGGATTATATATATATATATATTTTTGAAAAGTTACACTGTTGTGTTATTTTTCTATTTTTAATTCGTATTTTTTATTTTTTTATAATTTTATTTAATTTTTTAGATGTATTTAATCTAAATATACTCAAAACTAATACATTTATATTTAAACAAAAAAATAATAAATACAAAAAAATTAAAAAATTTAATAAATCACTAAAAAAACAAAAATTAGTAGAAAAATAATCCTAAATGCCCACTAATAAATTTCATTTTTGTAAATGAGATAATAAGTTTGTAGATTTGTGTTGCTTTCGTATTAGTTCTCTCAAAAGCATTTTTAGAGTTTTTAGAGAATATTTGAGGTGATATAAAATAAACATATTTTTTGGCTATCTATAAAAGAAGATGTATAAAAAAAGTAGAAATGTGATGAAATTTAAAAAAGATAAAATAGATTAAAAAAAAAAAAGAAGTATACTAAGCAGATGCCAAATCTATCTATCTATTTATTATATAAAAAAAATGAGATTTTTAGTGAAGAGTCTAATGAGAGTTTCAATATTTCAAACTAATTTTTTTGATTTTCTTAATTTTAAACAATTAAGAAAATCTCTATAGGCTAACTTTTATTTATAATCTCACATTGGGAAAAGAAGAAAAAAAATGAGTTGTGAGGGGATTGATAGTGAAGGGATTAAGAAAAATTATGTTTGTTTTGATAATAGTTGTAAGTATAGGAATTGTTAAATTATTTTTATATAAAATAATAAAACAAATAAAAAAATACAAAAATTAAACATTAATGTTTAAAAAAAAATACCCAACATGTAAAAAATAAAAAAACTTCTAATCCCCTCACAATTTTTCTAATACCACTTCCACCTCCTCCATTCCAATCCCCTTTCCACTACAAAAAAAGGCGTTTTTTGCGACGGTAACGAGCCGTCGCAAATGTTCTCGGACCCCGTCGCTAAGGCTTTTTGTGACGGTAAGATGCCTTTTTGCGACGGTAATGAGGGGTCGCGACAAAGGGGGTTGCAAAAGAGCTTTAGCGACGGTACGTACCGTCGCCATTAGTTTCTGCGACGGTAAGGTCTATTTTTTACGACGGTATTTTTCCCGTCGCCAATAATGGCAAAAAAATCAGTTTTCACGACGGTACGTATTTACCGTCGCTAAAAGTGAGGTTTTGAGACGGCAACCACCCCGTCGCTAAAACTCTGAGATCATATAAGTATTGGCGACAGCAAAGGTTACCGTCGCTAAAGGTGTCTTCTACATTCAATAGGCACAGCTTTTGCGACTATATTTGTTGCCGTCATAAAAAGCCTATATTTGGTTTTATGACGGGTTCTTATCCCGCCTCAAAAAAAAAAAAAAAAAAAAAAACTGAAAAATTATTAAAAAATTAAAATAACTCAGATAAATAAAAAATAACTATAAAAAATCCAAAAATTACGTAATAATATAAATACATACATAAACAAAAGTTGACAAATAATGAAAATTAATAATATTGTTCCATTCATAACAATACATAAATAAAAATTCATAACAATAAAAATTATGCCACTACATAACATCCCATAATACATACATAATGTTGCTCACAAATTTAAATAACATAAATCAAAATCAAAACTAAAAGTTTTCGCCTTCATTCGCTCGTGGGTTACAAAAACAAAAATTTGTCATAATCTTGATACGCCGCATTCCGTAGAAGCCAATCGCTACTCAGAAATATCTGAAAAAACAAGATAAACATAATTAAAAACCATATAATGGTGTTAATATTTTAATTATAGAAAATATAAAAAAAAATTGACTAATATATAATTAGAAAGATTGTTTAGTAAATAATTTTGATCGACAAAAATCCGCTCTAACTCCCAAACCGAAATCCGATTCGAGCCCCGCCTTCTCCCACAAGTCTCTCATGCCTAGGCGGTCGTGGTGCTAAGTTTCGTGCTAAACCGACGCCAAGCAGGATTTTGGGCGTTAACGCCAATTAAAGTTTCTTAAAAAGTAGTTTGCCTAAAGTGAAATGCTCTAACTCCCAAACCGAACCCGATTCGAGCCCGTCTTTTCCCACAAGTCTCGTGCCTAGGCGGTCGTGTGTGCCAAGTTTCGTGCTAAACCGACGCCGCAGGATTTTGGGGCGTTAACTCCTCCAATTCAAGTTTCTTAAGGAAGTAGTTTGCCTAAAGTGACATCCGACTCTAACTCCCAAACCGAACCCGATTCGAGCCCCTTTCTCCCACAAGTCTCGTGCCTAGGCGGTCGTGTGTGCTAAGTTTCGTGCTAAACCGACGCCGTTTGGTGATTTTGGCGTTAACTCCTTGAATTCAAGTTTCTTAAAGAAGTAGTTTGCCTAAAGTCAAATCCGGCTCTAACTCCCAAACCGAACCCGATTCGAGCCCCGCCTTCTCCCACAAGTCTCGTGCCTAGGAGGTCGTGTGTGCCAAGTTTCATGCTAATCCGACCCCATTTGGTGATTTTGGAGCGCCAACGCCTCGAATTTAAGTTTCTTAAAGAACTACTTTGCCTAAACCGAAATATGGCTCTAACTCAAACCGAACCCGATTCGAGCCCGCCTTCTCCCACAAATCTCGTGCCTAGGCGGTCGTGGTGTGCAAAGTTTCGCTAATCCGACTCCATTTGGTGATTTTGGGCCAACACCTCGAATTTAAGTTTCTTCAAGAACTAGTTTACCTAAACCGAATATGGCTCTAACTCAAATCGGGAACCCGATTCGAGCCCGTTTCTCCCACAAGTCTCTCGTGCCTAGGCGGTCGTGTGTGCCAAGTTTCGTGCCTATCCGACACCATTTGGTGATTTTGGAGCGCCAACACCTCGAATTTAAGTTTCTAAAGAACTAGTTTGCGTAAACCGAATATGGCTCTAACTCCAAACCGGAACCCGATTCGAGTCCCGTTTCTCCCACAAGTCTCGTGCCTAGGCGGTCGTGGTGCCAAGTTTCGTGCTAATCCGACCCCATTTGGTGATTTTGGGCGCCAACACCTCAATTTAAGTTTCTTAAGGAACTAGTTTGCCTAAACCGAAATATGGCTCTAACTCAAAACCGAACCCGATTAGAGTCCGCCTTTCTCCCACAAGTCTCGTGCCTAGGCGGTCGTGTGTGCCAAGTTTCGTGCCAATCCGACCATTTGGTGATTTTGGGCGCTAACGCCTCAATTTAAGTTTCTTAAAGAACTAGTTTGCCTAAACCGAAATATGGTTTCTAACTCCGAAACCGGAACCCGATTAGAGTCCCGCCTTCTCCCACAAGTCTCTCGTGCCTAGGCGGTCGTGTGCCAAGTTTCGTGCTAATCCGACCCCATTTGGTGATTTTGGAGCGCCAACACCTCGAATTTAAGTTTCTTAAAGAACTAGTTTGCCTAAACCGAATATGGCTCTAACTCCGAAACCGGGAACCCAATTCGAGTCCCGCTTTCTCCCACAAGTCTCGTGCCTAGGCGGTCGTGGTGTGCTAAGTTTCGGCCTATCCGACACCATTTGGTGATTTTGGAGCGCCAACACCTCGAATTTAAGTTTCTTAAAGAACTAGTTTGCCTAAACCGAATATGGTTTCTAACTCCAAACCGAACCCGATTCGAGTCCCGTCTTCTTCCACAAGTCTCTCGTGTTTAGGCGGTCGTGTGTGCCAAGTTTCGTGCTAAACCGACACCATTTGGTGATTTTGGAGCGTCAACACCTCGAATTCAAGTTTCTTAAAGAACTAGTTTGCCTAAAGTGAAATCCGGCTCTATCTCCCTAGCCGGGATCCCGACTCGAGCCCCGTCTTCTACCACAAGTCACTCGTGCCTAGGCGGTCGTGTGTGCTAAGTTTCGCTAAACCGACGCTGCTTTGGTGATTTTGGCGCGTTAACTCCCCGAATTCAAGTTTCTAAGGAAGTAGTTTGCCTAAAGTGAAATCCGCTCTAACTCCCAAACCGAACCCGATTCGAGCCCGCTTCTCCCACAAGTCTCTCGTGTTTAGGCGGTCGTGTGCTAAACCGACGCCTTGGTGATTTTGGCGCGTTAACTCGCCGAATACAAGTTTCGTAAGGAAGTAGTTTGCCTAAAGTGAAATCCGCTTAACTCCCAAACCGAACCCGATTCGAGCCCCGTTTTCTCCCACAAGTCTCGTGCCTAGGCGGTCGTGGTGTGCTAAGTTTCGTGCTAAACCGACGCCATTTGATGATTTTGGCGCGTTAACTCCCCAATTCAAGTTTCTAAGGAAGTAGTTTGCCTAAAGTGAAATCCGGCTCTAACTCCCAAACCGAACCCGATTCGAGCCCCGTTTCTCCACAAGTCTCTCGTGTTTAGGCGGTCGTGTGTGCTAAGTTTCGTGCTAAACCGACGCCTTGGTGATTTTGGCGCGTTAACTCCCGAATTCAAGTTTTTAAGGAAGTAGTTTGCCTAAAGTGAAATCCGGCTCTAACTCCCAAACCGAACCCGATTCGAGCCCCGCCTTTCCCATAAGTCTTCGTGTTTAGGCGGTCGTGGTGTGCTAAGTTTCGTGCTAAACCGACGCCGCTTGGTGATTTTGGCGTTAACTCCCAATTCAAGTTTCTAAGGAAGTAGTTTGCCTAAAGTGAAATCCGCTCTAACTCCCAAACCGAACCCGATTCGAGCCCCGCCTTCTCCCACAAGTCTCGTGCCTAGGCGGTCGTGTGTGCTAAGTTTCGTGCTAAACCGACGCCGTTTGGTGATTTTGGCGTTAACTCCCCAATTCAAGTTTCTTAAGGAAGTAGTTTGCCTAAAGTGAAATCCGCTCTAACTCCCAAACCGAATCCGATTCGAGCCCGCCTTCTCCCACAAGTCTCTCGTGCCTAGGCGGTCGTGTGTGCTAAGTTTCAGGCTAAACCGACGCCGCTTGGTGATTTTGGCGCTAACTCCCGAATTCAAGTTTCTTAAGGAAGTAGTTTGCCTAAAGTGAAATCCGACTCTAACTCCCAAACCGAACCCGATTCGAGCCTGCCTTTCTCCCACAAGTCTCGTGCCTAGGCGGTCATGTGCCAAGTTTCGGCTAAACCGACGCTTTGGTGATTTTGGCGTTAACTCCCCGAATTCAAGTTTCTAAGGAAGTAGTTTGCTTAAAGTGAAATCCTATCTAACTCCCAAACCGGAACCCGATTCGAGCCCCGCCTTTCTCCCACAAGTCTCGTGCCTAGGCGGTCGTGGTGCTAAGTTTCAGGCTAAACCGACGCCGCTTGGTGATTTTGGCGCGTTAACTCCCCGAATTCAAGTTTCTAAGGAAGTAGTTTGCTTAAAGTGAACTGCCTCTAACTCCCAAACCGAACCCGATTCGAGCCCCGCCTTCTCCCACAAGTCTCTCGCCTAGGTGGTCGGTGTGCCACGTTAACTCCCAAACCGAAACCCGATTCGAGCCCCGCTTTCTCCCACAAGTCTCTCGCCTTTCTCCCACAAGACTCTTAACTTAGAATGTAAAGAATGCAAAAAAACATTTAAGCTTAGCATGCAAAAATAGATTTTATACCAGATCTCCTGGTGGTGGTGTATATGGATTCTCGCTTTCGCAGATTCCCTAAATGCCCGTGGCCACTGATGCATCAGAACCTATGTTAGTCAAGGCATAATGTGTTAATCATATTCAATTTCATACATAAGCTTCAAAGTGAAAATTGAACTATCAAACAATTGTGATGTTTATATGGAACCTCTGCTGGGATCCACACTCGCCTCGTGACACAAGGGCCATCATCTCACCTCTCATCTGGCCAGAATCGTAGAGAACTCGCCAATCTCCTCCTCAACTCATCCCTTAGCTCAGCACGAATCTGATCAATAGTCGATGGCTGGGGTGTTGACTGTGATAGCCCAACACCATCTTTATACACCACTCTCCGAGGCACGATTCTCCGTATGTGCGACAATATCCATGTGTGTCATGACCTATCAACTCATGGAAAATGGCATTCTAGCCTCCAAAGTCCGACCATCCTCGTAGCATAGAGAGTTGATGATTAAACTCATCCCGTATTGAATAAGACACACAAGTATACGCCAAATTAAGATGGTTGACACACAAAAATAAACTTTAAATACAATCACAGTGTTTGGAAACTACTAAGGTCCGGATAACCTCTGGGTCATCTACTCTACGTGTCATAAGCCAAACATTCATCTTATCAAGAGACGCCTCCTCATCGTCATCTAAATTTTTTAGAAATATGAAAATTAGAATCCAAATAATTTGCAAATATACAATGTCTATTTATATACATAAATAAAACAATAAAATGTAAACCTCATGCCGTATCTGAGAGAAAGTAGTACGCCCTGTGGTATGAGCTATGCCGTGAGCTCGCCGATTTTTAGCGTTCCTACTTGCAATTTTCTATAACAAGTTCAACAAATGTAAGTATGTAAATATGATTTGTATGTTTACATATCATAAATATAACGTAATTGTATACCTCAGCATCGGAAGTACGCCAATACTCCACAAGTTGTTCCCACTGGCTTGGCACAACGTTCATAGGAACATCATCCTTCAGATTAGGATCAGAGCTTCTAGGCTTGAAATACTTAGCCTTAAGCTTGTTCTTGTGATCCTTCCATATGTCAGTTGCGCTTTTCATGCAGTGGGCTGTACTCCTCCGGACATAGGTTCCAATCGTCCTATAAAACACAAAGTTTAAGGCTAAGTATAACACAAATTTGGAATTCGAAATTGTGGACAAAAATTTACTTTTACCCTCACATCCTTCCAGATAGCATCAATTATATCATCAGCACAATCGCTCCAAATAACAAAAGTAAGAGGAACAATGTTACCATTCCGGACAATAATGCCAAGTTGAGTAGTTAACTTGGCCGCGTTATCCCCTATTGGGCAGTAATTTCCATCAAATTGTATGTCCTGCTTTTTACCAAGACTTACTCTTTAATGCCCTTGGCACATCCTCTACCACGCCTACTCGAGGTTGATGAAGAACAAACATGACCTGCGATATACAATAATAATAAACAATATCAATGGTAACAACCAAATACAAATTTAAATAATGTGAATACAAATCATATCAAATAAACCTGATGTGGGCTGTGAAGAAGTCGAAGGGTCTCGCAAAATACAATGACAATAAACAAGTTATATATAATGAGCATAAATAAATGTATGTGTAAATAATTTTCATGCAAATCAAAGCAATTTATATACTGCGGATGGCTCATAAGTCGATGATGATAGTCATGGTGCCATCGATGGTGGACGACCGATGGTAGGCGTGGAGGCCGAGTACATGGTAGTCAGCTGTGGTGCCACCGATGGAGGTCGACACGGTGGTAATGGCCCTCGATGGTGGTGGCACTAATGGCCCCTCCGATGTCGGGCCGATGTGATGCCTCCTCGATGGTGGTGCTATCGATGTCTGTTATGTAGCACATCGACATCATGCGCCGGATGACTCCTTCCTTCCTTCCCATAATAATCTGCAAGCAATATAACATTAATTGACATTAGAAACATAGACAATGGTTTGTCATCAACTATAATATGACATGAATTGAACTAATACAATTACAAAGACAAAGTAAATTAAGAAATTGATGATTAACTACAACCTTGGCCTTAATTGAATTACTAATTGATTACATATCACCTATTTGAACATCAACTGCTTCCTCGCGCTTCCTCACCCAACCAACTTCTTCATCACGAAGCATTATATTTTCTTCCAATTATTGGCTCATGTATGGCTCGATTTAGGATCACGAACTCATATCAAATAAACCTCTTTGAGACATCTTCACTACGACTTGCCACCGTTGTAACGGGTCCGCAACATACCAAACTTGCTCGCTTGGGACACCAAGATGAAAGGTTCATTGGTAATTCGATCATCTCGTACAACAAATGATTGAAGTTCACCAACGTGAAATTGAAGACATCTTCTTTCTTTCCGTGAATGTTGTCAATCCAATCACACTTAAACAACACATGTTTCTTCTCATTGGAATATCGAATCTCAACAATATCTCACAATTGTCCATAATAGTACATGCACCCCAGACGAGGATTCTTGTCTTTTCGACTAGCATAACTTATGGTATCGCCTTCAAAGCTACACCACAATTTTGTGTGGCTCGACGATCATCCATGGCCTTTACTCGATAATCTAAACCCATTCAAGATATACCCGTTGAACCTCCTTGCCAAAGTTATGAAGACCATTTGCCAATAGAATAATCTCTTCGTAAAGTATGACATCAAGAGTCCTTCGCAAAGTTTGGACCTATTTAACACGAAAATGTAAAATTTAAAATGTAGATCGACTTAAGTAACTAGAATCTATAGAGTTAAATACATACATGTTCCTTGAACCAAATGTGAAAAGTTTCAAAATGTTCACGCCGGTTGATGATCGCTTTATTACACGAGGCATTTTGAGCTTAAGTACTTCAAGGTGTTTGTCAGGTAGATTGAAATTTTAGCCATACCAAAAATTTAGTTGAAAATTCAATAAAGCATAATAAAATATTGAGTGAGTGACTTAACCTACTTTATGAATGGTTGAACCGCCGCTTGTATTGCATAAGATGTACCGATGAGCTTGTACCCAAGAAGTATTATCAAGATAAAAGCTTGTGTTTTCACCAAGAGTATGACCCAAATTATCAAGACCACTATAGTTCCTCACGTCGACTAGATTTGGTTTCCACATCATCGAGATATTGTGCACAAAAATTCATGCATTCTTCCATAAGATATCCTTTAGCAATTGATCCTTCAGATTTGAGCTCTATTCCGCACGTATTGCTTCAAAGTAAGAAGATACCTCTCAATTGGATACATCCATCGAAACCTAATCGCTCACCCAATAAGGCTTCATCACTAGATGTATAGGCAAGTGCTCCATTATATCAAAAAACTCGAGGAAATATTTTCTAGATGACAAAGTGTTACAGAATACGATCTTTAATATATTGCAAATCGTCAAGACGATTCACTTTCGAACACAATTGTCCAAAGAAATTGCTCAATTCAATCAAGGGTTCAATTACATTCTTCGGTAACGATCTGTGAATAGCCAATGGAATAAGTTGTTGCATCAGAATATGACTATCGTGGCTCTTAAGACCCCCAATGCTTCTATCATGTAAGCGCACACGACGTGATATATTGGATGAATACCCGTTGGGAACTCTTACTTCCTTCAACACTTTCAAGAACAAATCTTTCTCATCCTTGGTCATCGTGAATTGTGATGGTGGTAAATAGGCTTTATTCGACCCTCTTAACTGCAAATGTAGGGGTTTTCTAATATTCATATCTTGTATATCACGCCGAGCATTAACACCATCCTTCGATTTTCCTGTAACCCCTAATATTGTCCACAACACATTGTCACAACACATTCTTCTCTATATGCATCACATCGAGGTTGTGTCTTATTAGATTGTGCTCCCAATATGGCAATTCATAAAAGATACTCTTTTTCTTCCAACTATGGGTGCGATGTCCAGCTTTCTCCTTCTCTACCTGTCTCCTATGCCTCTCCTTAAGGTCATCCCTCTTGTATTAGGTTAAAATACCCTCAGATTCTAATTATAGCAACATCTCGCCTGCATAACAATTTTGGTTTGAGTCCGACTTCCGACTACCATCAAATGATACTTTATCCTTCCGAAATTTATGGCCAAGAGGTAAAAATCATGATGACCCAAGTATGATTGTTTCCTACTATGCTTCAACCAACACGATGTAGTTTCCTTATTGCAACAAGGACATGCATATTCGCCTTTAGTGCTCCATCCTCGACAAGTTTGCGATGCAGAAAATCACTAATTGTCCACAAGAAGTCAAGATGCATTTGAAACATTTGATTTGTTGATGCATCAAATGTTGACACACCCTCATTCTATAGTTCTTTCAACTCCTCAATCAACGTTGCATATAAACATCAATCTTGTCACCAGTCCTTTCGGTCAATAAGCACGGATAAAATTAGAAATGGTTGCTTCATGCACATCCATGGCGGCAAGTTGTATGGAATGAGCACAACAGCCAAGTGCTATGAACTATGTTCATCGCCCGAATGGGTTAAAACCATCGATGCTAAGCCAAGCCTTACACTTCGCAATCATTACTAAAGTCAATATTCCGACGGTCAAAATCTTTCCATGCAAGGGAGTCGCCAGGATGCCTCAAGACACCATCATCGCTTCGTTCTCTCCGCATGCCATCTCATTAACTTGGCGCCTTGGATGACATAAACAACCTCTCAGAACCTTGACTTTAAAGGAAAATACCTCATCTGCTTTTGCAATTTATTTGTTTGCCACCCGTGTTAGGACCATTTGAACCACCATCACCATTTGATTTCCATCTAGAATCAGCATATGACACATTTATCAAGATTGGCCCCTCGTTTAAACAACATGCAACTGGGACATGCATCCCACGCCTCATACGTGAAGCCCAAATCATAGACCTTTTGAGCTTTATAATATGAGTCCGAAGTTTCACACCCAACGAAACGCCTCATTCAATAACTCAAGCAACATGTCAAAAGACTTGTCCGTCCACTGATTAAGCACCTTCAAATGTAGAAGTCGAACAATGAATGACAAAGATGTGAACTTCTGACAACCCGGAAACAATTCACTTTGTGCATCTTGAAGAAGTTTGAAATACTTTGCGCTCAGATTTGGACCGAAATGGGTTCGATGCATGATCGTGCCCTGTGGTTCATCACCCTCAACACTTGTACCGGCATGTGGATTTCACATACCCCCTTATATTATTCCAATCATATCATCTCCTATGTCTAAATTAGCTAATGTTTCATTCTCTCGATTACTATGCAGAGATATGTAAGATTCCCCATGATTAATCCAATGTTTGTATTTTTTAAAAAACCCATTCAAAATCGATGCTCCTCCGCACACCATCTCGTACAAAATAGTATCGATTCTCACACTTCCTACACGACAACCGATCATCGAACCTTCAACCCTATTGGTGTAGGCAAACACAAGGAATTCATCAATCCCATTAATGTATTCACTGACATCCTATTTGGCAAATCAATCAAACTCTTATCCATCATCTGCATACACATCCACAAAAATATCTCACCAAAGTAACTCTAAATATAATACCTACACATAAATATTCACTGACATCCTATTTAAAGTACTACTACTTAAATATGTTATATTTTTTAAGTAATCGTTACATATTATTTCAACTATTAATTTAAATAAACTACAAATAATTAAAAAATTAATAGTAGCATGAAAATTAATAAACTACATAAACTTAAACAAAAAAATAAAAATTAATTAATAAGGGCTATGAATGATATGTAGCATGTTATGCATGATGGTGAGTAAGAATGATTTATATTTTATCATCTCTTGTCATAATTCCACATGCAATGCAAGGTAGTGAACAATCATGAATTGGTCTTTCTCTTCATCTTTTGTCTGCAATTTTTTTATTTTTTAAATTATACTTACTTATTTCTTATAGTTAAACCTCTCTCACTCCAACAAGAATGAGTTCTTCAATGCTTATTTTATGAACCAAAAAAAAAAATATTATTGAAACAAAATATTATTGAAACAATGCTTATATATATATATATATAGATATTTATAGATGATTGAAACAAAATATATATAGATTTATATATATATATATATAAAGATTTATATATATATAGACATTCAGATTTATATATATAGATTTATATACATTGCATATATATACAGATTTATATATATATATACATTCATCAAATTAAAACAAAATATTATTGAAACAATGCTTATATATATATAGACAGATTTATAGACAGATTGAAACAAAATATATATAGACAGATTTATATATATATAGACAGATTTCAGATTTATATATATATAGATTTATATACATTGCATATATATACATATTTATATATATATACATTCATCTATATATATATATATACACAGACCGAGAGAGAGAGAGAGAGAGAGAGAGAGAGCATACGCAGAGAGAGAGTCGTCACGAGCCACACCACATCAAGACCATCGCAGACCATCATTGTCTTGGTCAGAGTCTGCTTTGAGAAATTTGGGGGTGAAGTTAGGATTTGGGAGGAAGGATCGAGCGCAAAGGGAAAAAGAAGAGGGTTTTTTTTATTTTGAGTTTTTATGACGGTATGTCAGAGTCACGCAAATAAAAGGCATAACTTCCTAAAACGGCCGCTTTGACTTAATAATTTTTATGACGGTACATTTCGCCGCAAATGAGATATGCCGCCTCAAAAAGGTGCTTTTGACGGTTTTTTTACCGTCGCTAATACGTCAAGATTTCGACCCTCCGCTAAGTTTCATTATCGACGGTAACTACCGTCCGCTAAAGGACATTATTTGCGACGGGTGACGCTACCGTCGCAAAAAACCGTTTTTCGCGACGGGGGGCGCGGCGTCGCTAAAAGCTCCGTGTTTTTTGATCCCTTTTCTTGTAGTGTTCCAACCTCCATTTTAATCTCCTTCTCCATCCTAATCACTTTCCCAACTCTACAAACAAATACAACACTAAATGGGCCTCACCTCCATCCTAATCTCATTCCACTCTCTACACCTCAAAACAAATGGGGCCATAAGTGAATTTTATACCCCTATCCCATTTAATTTAGTGAAGATCTTGTGAGAGTTTCAACATCTCATACAAATTTTCTTAATTTTAAACAATTACAAAAATCTACATTTGCTAGCTTTTATTTGATAATCTCACATTGGAAAAAAAATAAATAAAAAAAAGAGTTTTTTTACTCATATAAAGTGAATATTATTCTCCCATCCCATTTGATTTAGTGAGGAGCCTTACGAGAGTTTCAACATCTCGTACTCCCTCTGTTCCAAAATTTTTGGTAAATTCAATTTTTTTTGATAATACAATTATTGTACTTTTAAAAAAATTAATTTTTTAAAATTACCCTTCGATAGTACATTTTTTGGGGAATATCAATGCAATAATTGTACGTTTTATGTTGTTAATGAATTTAAAAAAAGGACAAAATAGAAAATTTATATTATTTTTGTACTTGATTTTTGAAAAGGGACTAATATTTTGGGACAATAAAAAATGAAATAAGGGACTAATATTTTGAGACGGAGGGAGTACTAATTTTCTTGATTTTCTTAATTTTAAACAATTAAGAAAATCTCCATTAGTTAGATTTTATTTGATAATATTTTATTTTACAATTCCACATCGTAAAAAGAAAGAAATAGTGAATTGTTTTACTTACATAAAATGAATCTTATGCTCCCATTTATATAAGCAAAATAAAATTTTTAGTGAGAAGTCCTATGATCAATATCTTATATTTATTTTCTTAATTTTCTTAATTTTAAACAATTAAGAAAATCCTCATTGCTAGCTTCCATTTAACTTTTATTTTACAATCCTACATAGACGTTTTGATTTTAAAAATAATTTTATATAAGATTTTGAAGCTCTCATAATATTTAATTTTAAAATAATTACAATCCCACATCAAGAAAAGAAAGAAAAATTGAGTTGTTTCACTTATATAAAGTGTTACAATCTCACATCAAGAAAAGAAAAAAAAAGTTAGTTGTTTCACTTATATAAAATGAATTTTATAAAGGGGATATTGAGGGAGAAACCTTCTAGAAGTTCCAAATCCTCGTTCTAAAATTATTAAATTTTCTTAATTTTAAACTATTAAGCAAATTCTCATTGACTAACTTTCATTTACCTTTTATTTTACAATCATACATCGGGAAAAAAAGAAAAAAGGTGAATTGTTTCATGTAATACCCTGACTTTTATTACCCGAATTCATTACCAAATCCTCATGTTATTACCACTTAACAAGATTTTAACCATTCAAGAACAAGTAACAAAAATAAAAAATAAAAAATAGTAACATTCTCTTATGACAATGATGATGAAATAAAAAAAAGTCATGATACAATGCTCTTAGGTTTATATTGAATGACAATAATTAAAAACAAAAGGAGGGATTTACCCTTATACAATACATGGCACTCGGCCTACAAGTAAAGGGCCTTGTGGCTAATAATTAAGAGATTTCAAGTCATGAATAATGCTCCAGCCTTGTACCTGAAAAAGTTTAGCAACACGTGGGATGAGTACTAAGCCCAGTAGAGATCCTAAAGATCCTAACCAATCACAACATATAGATAAAAATGATCATGAATGCATCAAGTCTTACTATATAAGTAGTGTGACATTTAATATCTAAAATATACACATATGACTGCGTTTTTCTCGAAATGTTTCTCTTGACACACTTCAGTATAAAATCATTTCTTCTTTTTCACATTCCCATCATTACTTCCAAAAGAAAATGTTTTGAAACCTAATTCTTTCTTAGTTGAAACTTCTAATGTAAACACAAAAGAGTCTAACTTAAATAATCGTTCTGAAGCATAACCCCACATGCAAATCATAATCTCCATCCTACCTCTCAATACACCATAAGCATTTATATCCTAAGATATATATCTACAACCTTCCCTAACCATAGGCCCAAGGATTTAAAAAGGTGATCGGTATGAAACCGTTAACACATGTATACATTCAAATGAGATAATTGAAGTAATACATACTACTAATCTCATATCTACAATATGAAAACCGACAACACATATAAATACCCTAAATGAGATAACTAAAGTAATATATACTACAATTCCATCTCCACCGGCCTACAGTACGGATGGCAGATTCAACAATACCAATAACACAAAACACTTTATCGTTTTGTGGTCGTCTTTGTGAACGACATTTTGATTTACTCATCCTCTGAGGAAGAGCATGAGGAACACTTGCGAGTGGTGCTTGAGTTGCTTAGAGCTCGTAAGCTATATACTAAGTTTGGAAAGTGTGAGTTCTGGCTAAGAGAAGTTAAGTTCTTAGGCTATGTGGTATCCGGGGAGAGGGTGACTATAGATTCATCCAAGATAGAGACGGTGCAAGAATGGGCATAGCCTAAGAATGTCTTTGAGATTCGTAGTTTTCTGGGGTTAGCCGGGTATTACCATCGGTTTGTGAAAGACTTCTCGAGATTAGCCTCACCTTTGACTAGGCTAACGAGGAAAGGAATCAAATTTGTGTAGAGTGAAACTTGTAAAAAGTCGTTCCAGGAACTTAAAGTTAGACTTACCCTTGCTTCTGTCTTGATTATTCCGGAGAGGGGTTTGGGATATTCAATATACTGTGATGCTTCACGGGAAGGTTTGGGTTGTGTTCTGATGCAAGAGAGGAAAGTAGTGGCTTATGGGTCACGACAGTTGAAAACCCATGAGAGGAACTACCTTACTCAGGAGTTAGCGGTGGTGATTTTTGCCTTGAAAATTTGAAGGCATTATCTATATGGTGAGAAGTTTGAGGTGTTTTCTGATCATAAGAGTCTGAAGTATCTGTTTACACAGAAGGACTTGAATTTGAAGCAGAGAAGGTGGATGGAGTTCATAGAGGATTATGATTTTGAGTTGCATTACCATTCAGGGAAGGCCAATGTTGTGGCCAATACCTTGAGTAGGAAGTCTATTAGTAGTGTGGCTTGTATCGCCATCCGAGAATGGGAAATGTTAGGTACTCTTGGTGAGTTTGACATGTATCTTGGCGAGTCCGTTGAATCTGCGGCCTTGTTTACGGTAGCTGCACAACCTACGCTTGTGAACCGAGTGTATGAAGCATAAAAAGGTGACTTTGAGGTAAAATCCCTTCGGGAGAAGATTACCAATGGGAAGGTAGAGAAGGGCTTGATTGTGTATCCTGACCTGAGTGAGATACTGTGATCGTTTGTTCGTGCTGGAGTCTTGTCGAGAGGAAATACTCTGGGAGTTTCACCATTCATGCCTTGTGGTGCATCCGAGAGGCATGAAGATGTTTCACGACTTTAGTCGCTGGTTTTGGTGGAGGGGTATGAAGAATGATGTAGCCGTGTTTGTATCGAAGTATCTTACTTGTCAACAAGTGAAGGCTGAGCATCAGAGACCAGCGGGTTTGTTGCGATCCTTGCCTATAACTGAGTGGAAATTGAAGCATGTTACGATGGATTTTGTTGTCGGCCTTCCGAGGACTTAACAGGGTAGTGATGCCATTTGGGTGGTAGTTGACTGATTGACCAAGTCTGCGCACTTCTTACATATGCGCGTGAGTGATTCGGTAGATTATTTTGTCGACTTGTATATTAGAGACATATTGAGATTGCACGAGGTCCCTGTGACAATTATTTCGGATAAAGATCCGTGTTTCACAGTTCGGTTGTGGCAGAGCTTGCAGAGTGCCTTGGGCACTAGATTGACCTTTAGTACTGCGTATCATCCTTAGACTGACAGGTAGTTCAAACGTACTATCCAGATCCTTGAAGATATGCTTCAAGGTTGTATCCTTGACTTCAAGAGGTCATGGGAGAGGCACCTGCCCTTAGTGGAGTTTGCCTATAATAAGAGTTTCCAGTCGAGTATCGGTATGGCACCATTTGAGGCCTTGTATGGCCGACTGTGTAAATCTCCAGTGTGTTGGGCCGAGGTGAGTGATGCACCTTTGTTGGGCCCAGAGTTAGTTCGGAAAACGATGGAGAAAGTTGTACTTATCCGTAAGAGGTTTGTTACAGCCCAGAGCCGCCAGAAAAGTTATGTCGATCGTAGAAGGAGACCCTTGTCTTTTGAGGTGGGAGACCATATGTTCTTGAAAATATAACCTAGGCGGGGTTTGATGAGATTTGGAAAGAGTGAGAAGTTATCTCCTCAGTTTATTGGCCCTTTTGAGATCCTTGAGCGAATTGAGGAGGTTGCTTATCGTTTGACGTTGCTGTCACAACTTTCCAGAGTGCATGACGTATTTCATATTAGTATGCTTTGAAAGTATAAGCCGGATCCATCGCACGTGTTGGATTGGACCAACTTGGAAGTAAAAGAGGATGCCTCATATAAAGAGAGACCGGTGAGAGTCTTGGATAGACGAGACCAAGTCTTACGAGGCAAGACAATTCCCTTGGTCAAAGTATTGTGGAAACATCACGGGGTTGAGGAAGCAACTTGGGAGCGTGAATTGGAAGTCCGCGAGAAATGTTTAGACTTATTTGTTGATGTTTGATTGTATGTTGAGATTTTAGTTTGTGTATGAACTATAAAGACATTGTATATGTTTTGAGTCGTGAGAATATTATATATGTTGAATATGATTTAGAAACACAAGTTTAATTTGAACATTGTATATGTCATTTAAGTTTTGGAAATGCAAATTGATGATAAACACTAAATATGTTTGGAAATATGAGTTACATGTATTGAAATTGGTTAAATTTCGGGACATGTATATTGTGAAACTATTCATCTTGTAAAAAGATCGGAGGACCGGTAAATGGGTCATGGTGTTGAGTATTGAGTTGTAATCATTTTGGAAGCTGACTAAACTTGATTTTGAAACTTAAATTGTAAATTTCGGGGACGAAATTCTTTAAGAGGGGAGATTATAGCGATCCCGATTTTTACTCGACTCTTATGATGTTTCGGGCTTGGGTTTAATGCTTTCATATTGTTGTCTATCTCTTTCTTCCCTTGTATACCTTTGAAATTAGTCTTTGGGTTGTTGTGGTTGTGTATGGAACAGGTTGATTACTTAGTTTTCAAACTTTTTGTTGCCCATATTTTTGGTTATACGCTTGAGCAACAATTCTTGCGCTTGAGCGGGCTATATACATTTTGGTACTCCGCTTGAGCGGCCTTCTTGCGCTCGAGCGGGAGTTACAAACTCTTAGTACTCTGTACTTCTGCAAAAGTGTTGGAGGAGTGTTTTTCACGCTCGAACGGGTGTGCGCTCGAGCATCCCTTCTTGAGCTCGAGCGGTTGGTCTGTCGTCTGCAAAAGTTCTGGAGGTGTGTATTCTGCGTTCGAGAGGAACAAATCCTTGTTTCTGACACTCGAGCGTGAAATCCTCTGCTTGAGCAGATTGGACCTATATCAGATCGCGAAAAGCACTTTTTACATCACTTTTTCATATCTTTGTAGCCAAAACCCTAGAGTTGAGAGCCTCTCTCTCTAAAATACTCTCTCTTTCTCTACATTTTAGCCTAGGTCCTTTGATCTCTCCATTCTACTTCCTTTGATAAAAAGGTGGAGCTTCTCAAGATCTTCTCTTTGAACCGATTAGAGTTGGATTTTGGCATCTTTGGGATTTCTCTCTTGTTTGACTGATCTTTTCTCTTTGAGGTAAGAATATTCTATACTTTAGTATGAGTTTTAACCTAGTTATTTGTGGTTATGTATAAATGGTGGAAATTTTGGGAGTTTTTCGGTAAACTTAGGGTTTGGTCCCAAATTGAAATAAAGGTTTCTATGTTATGTCACATATATGATTATGAGGTTTTGAATATGAGGATATCTTGTGTTAAAATGGTAATTTTTAGCCTTTGGGTTAATACTTGAATATGGGAGAGATTTACCCTAAATGTGTCTTGAATATTATTTTGTATAAATAATGAAATTGATGTGAGAAATGTGAAATTGAAAAAAAGTGTAAATCACTCATTCATGGAAAATTTGATAAATTATCTGTTATAAAGATTATATATTTATTTAGAAATATATGTATTGGGCTATCGGTAGAGGATTGCTATGATTGTTGTAGAAATTGCATGATGATTCGGCGAATTGAAACTAATCATTTAAGTTTGTCATTGAATATGACGGTGTGATTAAGGCATTAAATATGTGTTATGGATAGTCATTGTATATGATGATGAATTTAAATACATTGTACATGTATAATGTTTGGGAGAAGAAAGAGGATGTACTCCATTGTTTAGGAGGAGATAGGGCATGGACTCCATTGAGAATTAAGTTGGCTAGAGTATCCAGGGTGAAAGTTTCAAAATCTTGTGAATACATGGGTGCCGATCCTACAGACGGAATTTTCGTAAAATAGTAAGGTTGAAGTGTTTGTATGATGGTTATGTGGATAGAGAACCACTGAGTTGTAATATCAGTTGGATCATTTGGAAAATTATGTACATTTGCTATATGACTTGGAATGAAATGAATTAACTCAAAATGAATAAATGAGAATGGATTGAAGTATGAATATCATTATTGAATGGTTATGGAAAGAATGTAAGTTGATCTTGAATATTGAACTTTTATCTGACACTTATATCTTAGTTAAGCTTCATACACTGTATTAGACTATTTTTACTGGGCTTTGGCTCACCCTACTTAGGAAACCGTTTTTTAGGTATCGGGGACGTACTTCTTCCAAGGATATAGCTTGGGAGGACTTAGGAGCTTGAGGCTCTATTTTGTTGTTTTGTGTTTAAACGTTTATTCAAGTCGAGGGCTTAACTTGTATAAAGCTTAGGACTCTCTTTTGTTATAACTAAGTGATATCTTGGAAAGATGTAAACCCATAGGGTATTTATTTTGTTGTTATTAATTAATGTTACATGCTATAGATTCATAATGAACATTTATGAATGTATAATGCATGAAATATCTTTTGTATTATGTACTCTGATGAATGAAAGGTTATTAACTCTATTATGTTCACTTCTCTTATGAATTGGTTCAAATGAAATATTTTGAGGGTGTTACAAACGGACCCCTTTTTCACATTTTATCAGGCACAAACCGAAAGGGACGAGGAAACCTCTATCAAGGCGCCACGCTTTGCCGGCTCAACATGGCGGGTAACGGACCCCCAAACATTATCACAATAAGGTATAATCACTCTAACCAACATCAATAATACACGGTGCAGTAGATACACCCAGTTCGATAACCACCATAATAATTACTATCAGTTAATTACATTAATTCATTTCTTTTAAAATATACTCCGCGAACCACTGTTCCACACGGGTTTTCCTTTATTTCAAACATTTCCAAAACACATCATGGGGTACTAAACATCAAGAGCATAACTATTCAATAATAGTCTCTCAACGGAAACAACACTTACAAACATTCCAATTACCTCTTTAACAACATAATTCATAAATCAACAATGGTATTGTCTATTCACCACGTCCACTTCCAAGCAACAACATGTCATCTCATATCACACAGTCCATCCTTACTAGTACGCATGGCATATATATAACAACAATCAATACCATCCTCCACTGATGGCCAAGGACAAACTCTAGATGCCAATTATATAATCCAAAATGATAGATACACCCTTAGGTAATTCCATGTTCTTGTTCATTGGAAACTCTCATATCTTATAAAAAAGATAGCTAATCCCAATTTGCAATTTACATACAATCTTTTTTCAACATTTTACAATTTACGAATGGACTACCAAACCCTTCCAATCTCATATCCTAAACATACTTTTCACAACCCAAAATCAAATGTAAACATAACCCATAAACCCACCAATTTAAACTCAACTCTTATGCTTTTTTAACAAAATCAACCATAAACTATACTTTTAAATGTAGTAAAAAAAATACCAAAAGTCTATCTATAGAGAGGTATTGAAAAGAAACTCAAGAATCCCTAGCTCTTGGAGCGAAGAAGAGAAAATCCAAAAATCCACCGACGGCGAAAACATGGTCCGCTCAGATTAAACTGAAGCCCTCATGCACTTTCACGCTTTTGATCTTTAGGACTTGGGGTAGAAAATAGGTGTAACTAGATGAAACTCAAGCTTTTACGTCTAAGAAACCCTATGTAGACGTCCCCGAACGTCCCGAGAGAGAATCCCGTTTTGTTCATTGGGCTCACTACAGTTCAGAACTCAATGTCACGGTCTTGTATCTAATTCGCAAAATGCAATACAAGACCGATGAATTATCAAATAATCCAAATTCAGCAAATCATTTTTGAAAATAGATTTTTTTGAAAGAAGTGCCAAACATAGACTACTTTGCCAGATACAGAGTCGCCACCTAAATATTTTATTTTGGAAGGGAATTTAGGAAACCCTGACTCGTTGCTTAAGGCCACGTGTTCGTCATCACCAAAGTTGCCTCGGCTCGGGAACTTGGGTACGACAGAAGGTTACTGCGGAGCACCGCCGCCTCGATCAAAGATCAGTCTCTACTAACCATGATATCGAGTTTTGAAAACAATATGAGCTCTTATTCCGGTTATTAACCTAGAATTACTATGTGATGCGCACAGCATACAAGTATAGACTGGATCGCCTGAGTTGGAACAAAACATTTCATGTTTGTTTTTTAAAGCGGTTTGCTACTCGCAAGTAGGCTAAAAAGCGGATTTTGCCACCCTCAAGTGGGCTTAGAAAACATGGTGATTTGCCACTATCTAGTGGGATTAAAAAATTCACAATCAATAAATTGTTCCAATTCAGATAATCCAACCTCCACCCACAGGCATTCAGGCAGTTATATCACTTAAGCACTTAGCCTCATGGTAAGCATGCTATCATGGCAGTCACTTACACATATGCAAGGATGCTAAAGCATAAACACTTACCAAATACTCCAAGCCAAAGAAAGAAGCTAATTAGAAATCATGCATGAATCCTAACTATGCTGAGATGCCTAATGCAACACATACAGGTATGCAACTAAGATAGGCTCGGCTATTCTAAGATGGCATATGAAATGCAACAAATGATACACGTATTCAACTCGGAATTGAAATACAATGCAGTTAGTATGATACGCCGAGCCCGGTGCATGTAAGACAGATGAATGGATGCAAACATGCGAGCATAAGTATGCTAATTCAAACATGCCCTAAAACTAACCATCATAAGCTGGTAAATAAAAGGGAGAAAGACGTGGGCTTGGAAGACATACATCACACACACGCATGCTTATTATAACATTGCCCTCCTCGAAGGGTCCGAATAAATAATACACAACTGAATGAATAACGAATTATAGCTAATTATTACATAACCCTAATTAATTAACAAATTAATTAAGATAAATAAGCTAGCATGCAAATTAAACAAAAACGGACTGCCTCAGCTCTGTTTTGAATGATAGGGATGCATGCATGCTCGAGTCGTCTTGTCGGGAAATCCATCGCGATGTCCCGACGGTTTCTCGTTATGATCGTCCTGCATCGCATAAAGCTCCGTATACCGACCAATTTTTGCTGCTGGTTTCCGGTTTGTTGTAACAGAGAGCAAGAAAGGGGCATGGCAAAGTATTTTCAACATATGTATGTATGACCACTCTTCCCGTCATTGCATGAGCTCTAGGGAGTGTAGTCCTCGATCCTCGTGCCACCAATCACGCATCTCGATGCATGATGGCCGAGGAGTCGAATTGCACGACTCAATATGAAATGGATGCACACATAAACACAACAAGACCTAAACTCCATCATGGGTAATCCGGAGTGTCGGCGACCGAGAATCGAGGCACGTTTCGTCACTTGAAGTACGAAACATCCCTCGTTTCCCGTGTTTGGACTAAACCCTATTCCAAACACAATGCAATATACATGGCATGCACAATGCGACTCGGACTATGCAACCTAAATGCAATGCTACTAAATGATGCAAACATGCAGAGAATGACATGCAAACGTGCTACTAGCATACACAATGCTATGAACTACATGGCATACTCGATGCAAGACACCTTATGCAACAATATGACAACATATGATTAGCATACACAATGCGAATATCAAATGGCATACTCGATACAACGAACTACATGGCATGCGCAATGCTATGACTAGAATGGAATACACAATGCAAGATACACTTAAACCAAGATGGGCGAGCTTCAGCCACACCCAAATCAGTGGCCAAACATGATGGAATGAAAGGTAGGAACACTCATGCAAACATGCCCGATGCAAGGGATCGAACCTAAGGCATCAAGTGCCACTCTACCAAAGCATGGCAAGGGATGAAATATGGCATTCAATCATACATTTTCCAGCTCTGAAATGATATGCAAGATGGTCCTGAATCATGCAAATATGTCACACAATGCATGCTAGATGGCTCGAATACCGAAACTAGTGAAGTGCGTTACACTAGAGGTACACAAAGCAATGCACAAATGGAAAAACTAGCCCCAAACAGGCCCTAGGTAGGTTCAAGATAGTGGGAAAATGGCCTAAAAAGATGGCTCAACATGCATAGAAATGAAGCTCATGCAATGGTCCAAAAACGAGGCAAACTAGCACGACTCTCAAACACATTTAAAGAGTGGAAAACATGAGAATATGGCATACATGTAAGCTCTGAAATATGATGCACAATGGTCCTAAAATATGGAAACACCTCAACATAAGCATGCAATAGGCCCCAAAACACAAAGCTAGGCAAGAGTATTGAACTACAACCATGCATAGCAAGCATCATTCGACCATGAGGCATAAAAATAGAGCTAAGAAAGTCCAAAACATGCACAAAATCAGTTTAAGGCATGGCCAAAAAGTGCTAGATTCAAAGACCAAAATAGCATACAATACAAGCTAGTGAAGAGGGCTTACATTTCAAGTATATGGAGCATTCAAGAGGTCACTAAACCAACAAAAATTTAAAGGTATGACATGACAAATAAAGCCCAAAAATCCACTGAAATGTGGTCTACGCATGCAAGAATGATAGGCCCCTTTGATAGGCTATGAATGGGATTACTCTACACATGCAAGATGGACACCCAATATGACAAAAAAAGGCTCTCGACAGAGCTTATACAGGTCCTAAAACTTATTGAAAAGGGCCTGAAACAAGGCTTGGAAGCATGCAAATAAGGGCTCCTTTGATATGCTATGAAGAGGGCTATTCTACACATGCAAGATGGACATCCAAAATGGCAAAATAGGCTCTGGAAAGAGCCTATGCAGGTCCTAAAACCCACCAAAAAAGGCCTGAAACAAGGCTTGGAAGCATGCAAATAAAGACTCCTTTGATAGGCCAAATGTGCTAGTAAACAAGACAAGAGGTGAGAGGGTCACCCCTCTTTGATTTTGATGCTCAAAACAGCATAATAACCACTGAAAATTCGCTGGATTTTAGTGGTCAAAAGGGCCAACAAAGCTCAACACAAAGGCCCTAATGCATGGCTCAAAACAAAGGGAAATGAAGCATGCAAGGGGGTAGATGGCCCCCAACAGAAAAATGGTCTTAAACAAACATGTTAATAAGCTCAAAATAAGACTTTTTTTTTTTCAGTTTATGACAAAGCCCAAATATGCTTGCAAACTAGGCTAAGAGATGGAACAAAACAATGCCAAAAAGAGGGAAATAGAGTGTTACCCTTGTAGCCAAAAGGACCAGCAGCTTCTGGACCAAAACAGCAAGACTTCAACCTCTGAAAATGGGCTCCAAGATGCTTAGGTTGATAGTGGAGGTGTTGTGCTAGGACGTGGTATGCAAAAGGAGCAAGAACTAGGGGTGTGCATAATACCGCCGAAACCGCCAAAACCGCACCGCCAAGGCAAATTCGTTATTTTTTGCCAATCGAATCGCTGGTTTTTGGTAAAAAAAATGACAAATTCTAGTGACACTTTTATCAATCCGCCGGTTTCTATTTTTCTTCCAAACCGCACCGACCCGCACCGCTATTAAATAATGTTTTATAAGATTCTAAAAATTCTTTTTTACTTAAGTTTGCTTGTTGTTCTATACCTTAGAATATAGTATTATATTACTGCTCGAGGGGAATTCAAGATGTCAATAATCCAAAATAAAGTTGGATTCCAATTCACTTTTTCAATCTTTTTTTTTTTTTTTTTTTCTTCTGGCCATGTTGCAAACTTACATCAGCTCACTTTTCAATCTAAATACTTTTCAACAGTAAACATTTTCAATATATTATAAACCTTGAATGATATTAATTTTATGTATTGTATTTGATCATTGTAGTTTCCACAAATGCTTGTAATGAACTGATGGCATAGTGGTTGATATTATCATGTTGTTGCTACACTTGCTGCATCAGAAAAAAGTTTCGTAAGATGCTTAACATCACGGCATCTCTCATCTTTTTTTTACTCTTTGATTTAAGTTTTGTAATTTGAATTATATTTTTTATAAACCGCCAAACCACTCGAACCGCCAAGGCAAATCCGCCATTATTTGCCAACCGAACCGTTGGTTTTTGATAAGGAAAATGACAAATTTTAGTGACACTTTTATCAATTCGCCACCCGCCATACGGTTTCTATTATTCTCTCAAATCGCACCGACCTGCACCGTGCATACCCCTAGCAAGAACTATGGAGCTTTGAAGCTAAAATATAGAGACAAAGGAAGAGATATAGTGTATGCCCAAAACCAACTTTTGAACCTTTGCAAGGGAAGAGGAGCCTTCCCTTTATAGCCCAAGTGGTTCAAAGCTTCTCCATACACGTGTATGGAGGATCAATTCTGTGCCTTCCAGCTAGCAACAACCGAACCAACTCGGAGACAAAAGGTAAAGTCGGGCCGACCAGTTCAGGTGGTCGGCCGACCACTCCCCTTGGTTGGCCGACCAGGGTCAAAAGATTCAGCTGGTCGGTGGCCTCTTAGGGTGGTCTCCAAGTTGAAAGCAAGCTAGTGGTATGGTAGAGACCAGCAATTGTGGCTTAAAAACCAAGGAGACCAGCTTCCTGACAAGAAAATCGTCCAGCGGGAGAAAATGTGGTCTCCCATCCTTGTACCACCTTCCAAACAATGAAAATAGGGTCCATACCAAAAATGAACCAAGACGGATGCAAAACGAGGGTTCGGGGGCCAAACGCTGCAAATGGTGCCCTCAAACCGATCATATATCGAAAGTGGCGTGCGACCACGAAGGTGGTCTCCCGGGCCACAATGTCCTTCTAGAGAGAGGAAAAAAGGTGTGTACCAAAAACCGGAGCAAACGGAGAAAGTTAAGCGATCCCAATCCGAGGCGCACGACCGACGGCTCCGAAACTGAAAACTGGTCTCCAAACGGGAAAAGCGGCCTACGATCACGAAACGTAACCTACGGCCACTGAGAGATGGTCTACAAGACCTCTCCCTCCCTTCAAGAAGAGAAAACATAACCTGGTTCGCAAACCGAGGCAAAGCACAAAAGAGTCCCGAAGTCCGGAGGCAAGGCTCTTAGCCAAGACTCCATAATCTCAGAACAAGCACAACATGCGCAATCACCGAGTGCTGAATCGATGACGTCTGAGTCTTTAGGTCGGTCAAAAATGGGGTTTGCCAGCTTCTCTTGATAGAACTCAAAAGTCATACATAACGGGAGTGATTGTCAAAGCCCAGAGACGACCTATTTTTGACAAGGCCGAAGACTTAGACAAACATGCGGATAAGAAGAGATGTGCCCGCAGTGGGCAAAATGCAAAACGATATGCACAAAGTTTAACATAACTTATGATTATGTAAAGAGGGTCAGAATGAAGCAAATATACACAATAAATGCAACAGCTTTTGAGCAAGAATGTCAGGCAAATCAAACTATATTTCATGCAAGAAGGATTATGTAAATAAAGTCAGAATAAGTAAATATTCACAATAAATGTGAGCTTTTAAGAAGAAGGCAAATCAAACTACATTTTATGCGCTTATGATGTAAGAAGATTATGCAATCTTAGCGAGCATAAAGTGATAGATACACAAAAGTGAAGAGAGTGTGATGGGTACACTATATGAATAAAGTGTGATTGATATACTAAGTGAAGCAAAGTGTGATAGATACATAAAGCGAAACGAGTGTGATGGATACACTAAGCAAATACGTGATAGATACACTAAGCGAACGTGTGTGATGGATACACAAAGTGAACGTGTGATAGATACACAAAGTGAGCATAGTGTGATAGATACACAAAGTGAAGCGAGTGTGATTGATACACTATATGAAGCAAAGTGTGATAGACACTAAAAGTGAACACAAAGTGTGATAGATGCACTATGTGAAGCAAAGTATGATGGATACACTAAAAGTGAACACAAAGTGTGATAGATGCACTAAGTGAACAGAGTGTGATTAATACACTAAAAGCAAACACAAAGTGTGATAGATGCACTAAGTGAATAGAGTGTGATTGATACACTAAAAGCAAACACAAAGTGTGATAGATGTACTAAGTGAACAGAGTGTGATTGATACACTAAAAGTGAACACAAAGTGTGATAGATGCACTAAGTGAACAGAGTGTGATTGATACACTAAAAGTGAACACAAAGTGTGATAGATGCACTAAGTGAACAGAGTGTGATAGATACACTGAAAGTGAACACAAAGTGTGATAAATGCACTAAGTGAACATAGTGTGATTGATACACTAAAAGCGAACACAAAGTGTGATAGATGCACTAAGTGAACAAGTGTGATAGATATACTAAAAATGAACATAAAGTGTGATAGATGCACTATGTGAACAAGTGTGATGGATACACAAAAGAGAATGAAGTGTGATGGATACACTAAAGTAAATGAAGTGAATATGTACATGATAGATACACGAAATGAGGATGTGTGTGATAGATACAGAAAATGAGAATATGTGTGATAGATACAGAAAATGAAAGATGTGTGATTGCTACACTAAGTGAAGAGAGTGTGATTGATACACTAAATAAATGAAGTGTGATTGATACACTAAGTGAATGAAAAAATTGTGATAGATACACTGAGGGTGAATGAGGTGTGATTGATGCACTGAATAAATGAAGTATGATTGATACACTAACTGAATGAAGTGTGATTGATACACTAAATAAATGATCTCAAATGGAACTTCTTTGAATGAACCGTACATACAATATCGTGCATGAATGAGAAAGAAACTTGAGAGGTACAATGCAATACAATGTAAGATGCAATATACAAGCATAGCGGCGCTTTAGAAAGCACTCATAGGGTGAGTGGCGATGAACCACTCTACTCGATGAGGATCTCCTTCGCGTTTTTGCACACTTACCTTCAACTCGCAGACAATGGCTCAACATCGACAAGGGTTCTTCATGTAGAACACTTTGGTCAGCTTTTCTTCCTATTCATATTCACAACTTTTCCTATTCTCCAACGGGGTGACAGACTAGGTTGGTTCAGTATCCACCTATCTCAAACTATGGGGCTTCCATACAGATTTCAAGCGAAGGACACATCTCTGGGTATTTAAACCAGACTTTAGTCTCGAAAATCTTAACCTTTATGCTTCTAGGCAACAACCATTCGAACTCTAGTTTCCACTGCCGCAGCTTGGTCTCCTAGGAACTCATTGCGAACACAGCCAAGATGCCTCTGGCAGGGAATGGTACTTAGGGAGAGCACTTTTGATCGCCATTTTGGCTTGAAGCAGACTTGATCTTAAGCTTGAGGTAGAGGCACATTCATACTTCAGAGCATTGGCAAGACCTGAAGAGGTACACACGGAATGCAATCTCGGAACTTACTGAAGTTGAAACAAACTCAGATACCCAACATTTTCCCTCTTTTCTTTTGCTTTGCAGTCTGGAACCTATATAGCTTCAGATAGGTCCTGATTTTACTGTTCTCATGTGACCTGGGTTGAACCCTGCATTTTTATGAAAGAACAGATCCTGTTTTGCACAAATGTAAAGAATAGCATAGCACTCGGAGTGCAAAACGATTTTATTTTTGAAATTGAGAGATGAGTTCTTGACCGGGGTATTGAACCTACGACTGAACACAGTGCACTATGACTCAACAACGAAAAACAAAAAGGTAAACAACCTAAACACATCAAGTAAAACTCGAAATGACTCGAAACAAGAATCGAGATAAAACAAAAAGACACGACACTCGGATGTGCATGGGGAGCCTGTTTCTCTGGGTATTGCTTCCCACCCTTTCTCATTTGTGATTCTTACATCACTCGGCCCTCAAGCTCGCTTTTCCGAAAAGCCATTTTCCTCACTTTTTTTCTCAACAGACATCTCTATTCTTCATCTTCATTTTTATCCCTCCCCTGGGTGGTTGATGGATAAACAAGAAGTTGCGGGCTCTTGCCCCTAGCATTTTGCGAGATTCTCTTTCTTCTGCTCACAACAGTGAACTTCCTCCACAGAGGGCTTGTGATGCGGCTGGATGTGTAGCAGATCTACAATTGACATTGGTTGACGATGCTCTACTGGGGAGTTCGGACGTGATTAGATCTGTCCAGATGAGGGAATGGAATATCCTGCCCCATTCCAGTTCATGCTTTGCTTTTGGCTTGATACCTCGTTGCTTGGAGGATATGAGAGCTTTCAGCCCTTTTCTGTTAGCTTCCACTGTGCCCTTATTGGCGAATAGGGTGCCCTTTCCGGCAAGTATGTTGCCCTTTCTGGCAAATGCATTGACAACAAGGGAAAGACAGGAAGCCAGACTCAACTGTGCCCCTAGTTCATTATTTTGACCATTTTTTATTTTTGGCTTCTGCTTAAAACAATTTTAACCAAAATGAGAGTTAGATTAACGCGCTTGTTCGATTTTCTGATTTGAAATCATGCGAGTTAGATTATAAGCACTGAAAATTTTCCTTTTTTGAGTCCAAGAAATGGTCCAGTTTTGGAAAAGTGGAATAATTTTGAGAGAATTAGTCAACCTCAGTAAAAATTCTCAAAACTGTTTTTGCGAACAGCCATTGCTCAATGAGCACAAAACCTACTCTTGAGATGCACAACCTCAGATTCGAAGGAGAATTGCCCATTGTTTAAACAGCACTGCATGGCAACGGAAAGTTGCCCCTTGTTTGAATGGCACCGTAGTGCGCTGTATGGCAACGGAAAGTTGCCCCTTGTTTGAATAGCACCGCAGCACACTGTAGCCGGTTTTTAAGGTGACGATCACAACCAAGCTCTCGGATACAGAGAGGACAAAGATGACTAGAACTATCACATGAACACAGTCGAATTTGAAGTGTTTTACGGCTGGACTTCAGAATGAAGTTACCTACGTATCCCAAAGATGGGAATCAAGCCTTACGTAGTTCGAGGGTTAAGGTACACTCGGGTATTAACCTCTCCTTTTGCGCTCTAACTTTTGCCAAGGCCGCCCTTTCTGGGTTTTTAACCTTGTGAGCTTTGTTCTTCTCTTTTTTTCAATTCTTTTCTTTTCATTTTCTTCATTTTTCTTCTTTTCTTTTTTTCATTCTTTGCATTATTATTATTATTATTTTTGTTCTTTTTCTTCTTTTTCTTACTCTAACTTTTGCCTGGGTCGCCCATCTAGGTTTTCGGCCCAGCGAGCCTCTCAAGGGTAAAAGTTTAGCTTTGTCCATGTTGAATGGTTTAAGATCTCGGAGCCATCTGAATCCAAAAGAATGACTGCTGTTTGCTGATGATGTAGAAGTCTATCCAATAGAGGGTGAATTTGCCCCTAGTGTTGTGGATAGAAACTTGGTTGTCCTTCAGCAATATTTTCTTCTTTTCCCTCTCTAGGATTTGGCATTCTTGCTAGTCTTCCCTGGTTTGCAGAAAAGACTCATCTTTGACTCTTCGAGCGCATCTGACCTTTTTTGCCCCTAGTCCGAGGGGTGCTTCTCATCCAGCTTTGCAAGCTTTCTTTTGACGACGTCCGACCTTCTTGATTTGACTTTCTTACCCCTAGTTCAAGGGCTGCTTCTGATCTGGCCACACAGGCCTTACGTTGTGGTTGACCGTTGAACATTCTGAATCCCAATTCAAGGTTTGAAAGTGAGGGGTCGAGTCTCGAGGCTGAGAGCGATCCTAGGTTGCACAATCTCAAGAGCGATTCCACACAGGTTTTCGCAGGATCGCGCAAAACATTTTTTGAAATTTTTTAAGAAAACGACAAATCGCTCGCGCTGAAGACCACGCGGAACCAATCTGGATCAAGCCAGGATCCTTCCCAGTACTCACACTAACAAGCATGATCTCATTCATTAAGGGCTTAGCATGCCTCTCTTTCTCTCACTTGATCAAATTTTTGCAAATCCCAAGGAATTCCTTTCTCTTTGTTTTCAACACATTGTTCGAAAAGTTTTGAAAAACTTAGGTCAATACAATAACTTAAAGGCACAAAAGAGCAGGTGAAATGCACTGTCGTTTCATTCAAACTTCTGGCACAACTGGCGCAAGGCAGAAGCAAACACAAGAGTGTGAAAATCACTGCTGTTTCATTCAAATCTGTTGGCATAACTGGCTCCAAGGTAGAAATAGACTCAAAAGAAAGCAAAAAGACAAACACAAAACAAGATGGTGATGTCCGAGGTAACACTCCCGGAATCACCCGACTCCAACGCAACACAACTGACTTGATACAACAAGACAGACCCGACTGACTCAGTACAAAAAGATTGACTATATACAAAATAACAAAACTGACCCAATACCCAAGTCAGAAAGTTCAAAAACTAGTATTTGCATATTGCTCAAAATAGTGCGTGCCATACGCCACATCCGGAGTAAATCGAGCGCTATCCGCAGGTGGTTCATCCCCCGATCACATAGTCAAATTATCCCCCATAAGTTCACTGATCAAGTGCCGATAGACTTTGCAAGACTGGCGCGGCGATGACCCTGTTGTCAAACAGATCCTCAGACATCATGGTGCGCATTTAAAACAACTCACGCTGTCATGACCGGTTTGTTGATGGTAGGCACAGTACTTAGTCTGGTCATGCTTTGGAGGGAGAGGATCGGGTAGAGGCTGTTGTTCCAACAGTTTTAGATATCCTTTCCGGAGTAAGGCCTCTAGAGCCTTTGACAAAGGCATATAAAGTGGGGTAAAAACCCTCTTGACTCGAGGTGGATATTTGGTTTTTTGCGAGCTATTTCCGGATGCACCGGTGAATGGGGTAGCTGTTTTTAATGTAGTGGTGGTGACCATGCCCACTTCAGAAGATCTTGCAGCTGCATCACCACTGGTGATCACATTCGAATTGTAGAAAAATGCCCTCCTGGGCTGCTCCTTCTCCTAGTCAATGAGGCCCTGCCTTATAGCATCCTCGATTTGCACCCTCATCTCGTGTAAATCTGAAAAAGTGGGGAAGGGGAGAACAATCATTTTCAGATAAGTTTCGGCCGAGATTATGCATAATCATCCGAACCGATCTTTGTCAAGGCCTAGTGGTCATCATTGAGGCCTTGGCCTCCACCCAAGTTACGGTCGAAAACTCTCATTAGGCTCCTGCCTAGTTGTCTCAAGATCACGGGTTGTGATCTCGATGTATGTATTATAGGAGTACTGAGCGACAAAAGTCTCGGCCATCTCATCCCAATTCCTCTTAACATCGTCTTCTAGTTTTATGCATCAGATGGTCGCCACACCCGACAGGTCCAAATTAATAAAGAAAGCTCAGAGTCCTGTAAGGCCCATCGCCTTAATATGTCCGAAAACACCATAAGTGCACCATGGGATCCCCGACCGCCAAAGCGTCAATATGTGGCATCTTAAATCTGCTCGGCTATGTCAGATACCCATCCTCGATGTCCGAGATAGACTTCACACCTTGAGATTTCTTGAACAGCTTTTTCAAGCTTTCACTTTTAATGCCGTGGGGTCCACCTCGAATTCGAAGGGAGAATCCAGTTGATTGATAGGAGTGGGTGCCTTGGATAGTTAAGGTAGAATTTGGGGCGGAGCCAGCCCTGTTGGGATGTTTGCATCCTCCCGGATATTCTGGACATTTGGTGTCTCCGTATTGGAACCCTCAGTGGGGGGAAAGCTTGGTGTGAAGTGGATGCCCCGGCTTGCTGCTGGAGTTTGGTGATTAGCTTTGCTTGCTCGACCATGACCTCGCCCGCCGCTTGACAAATTTCGCCATGACATACCGCCTTGTCGCATGGTTCTCATGTTTCCCTCGAGCTGACGCATCATTTTTTCCATCCTTGCCATACTGCCCTGATTTATCTAAACTACCGGTATGTCTATCTCTGGAGTAAAAGCAGATATCTCAACCTAACTGCACACAGGTGAGATGGATAATGACTGCTGATCCGAAGACTGTTGAACTGATGATCTGCTCGACCGGGTTTTACCCCTCGGGCGAAGGAACACCGACGGTTCTTGAACTCAATCTGACCTGACAAAGTCTATCAGCACAAGCCCAATGTACCGGGGGATATTGGAGCCTTTTGAAGCTATAGTTCCACGACTACCTTGCAAAAGAGAAAATAGACAGTATCTCAGCTTGATTTCACCAGAACAGATATAAGTATAGCTGAACGACTGTGCTCTCCATTGAATTCTGCCCAAAACTCTACCAGTAAACTGATACCCTCAGGTAAAACTGATCCCCAAAATACTGGTGCCCTCAAGCCTGATGCCCAGACTTGCAAACTGATAAGTGCATTCCTGTAGAGACACACTCTAAAGCACATAGCAAGCAAGTTAGAACCAAAACACCCCTATGTTGGGGGAGGGTTTCCCTGTCCGATTTTGTCAGGAGTTAGGGTTTCACTACGCACGCAGCGGTTTCAAACAACCTACAATCGGGTAAGCAACTCGTCCTAGCTTGGAATGGTCACTATGGACTCCGTGTATGCACTAGGTCGAATGGTCAAAAGGGTGCCTCGAATAACCGGTTTGTGTTCTATCGTGGTAGAGCCTCAGAATCGTCACTTTATGGCACGCAGACTCAAAGAAACCGCTCAGAATAGTAGATGGCAAACACGGTGTCCTAAGCGCACAATGCACATGCAATGCAAAGAAACACATAAGTGCGCCAAAACAAGATATCATGAGTTTGAGTCAAGTTCTCTAACTCCCCAACAGAAGTCGCCAAAATCAGAGACGCCCTCGAACGCCCCAAGAGAATCCTTTTTATTGGGCTTACTACGTCAGACTCAATGTCACGGACATGTAGCTAATCTCGCAGAGTGCATGGCAAGACTGATGAATCATCAGAGAGACCAAATCGGCAAATCGTTTTTAAAATAGATTTTTTTGAAAGAAGTGCCAAACATGGACTACTTTGCCAGATACAAAGTGGCCACCTAAATATTTTATTTTGGAGGGGAATGTAGGAAACCCTGACTCGTTGCCTAAGGCCACGTGTCCGTTATCACCAAAGTTGCCTTAGCTCGGGAACTTAGATACGATTGGGGAAGGTCACTGCGAGTTATTCGCCGCCCGATCAAAGATCGGCCGCTACTAACCATGATATCGAGTTTTGAAAACAATATGAGCTTTTATTCCGGTTATTAACCTAGAATTACTATGTGATGCGCACAACATACAAGTATAGACTGGATCGCCTGAGTTGGAACAAAACATTTCATGTTTGTTTTTGAAAGCGGTTTGCTACTCACAAGTAGACTAAAATGTGGATTTTTCCACCCTCAAGTGGGCTTAGAAAACATGGTGATTTGCCACTATTTAGTGGGCTTAAAAAACTCGCAATCAATGAATTGTTCCAATTCAGATAATCCAACCTCCACCCACAGGCATTTAGGCAGTTATATCACATAAACACTTAGCCTCATGGTAAGCATGCTATCATGGTAGTCACTCACACACATGCAAGGATGCTAAAGTATAAACACTTACCAAGTAGTCCAAGCCAAAGAAAGAAGCTAATTAGAAATCATGCATGAATCCTAACTATGCTGAGATGCCTAATGCAACACATACAGGTATGCAACTAAGATAGGCTCGGCTATTCTAAGATGACATAAAAAATGTAACAAATGATACACGTATTCAACTCGGAATTAAAATACAATGCAGTTAGTATGATGTGCCGACCCCGGTGCATGCAAGACAGATGAATGGATGCAAACATACGAGCATAAGTATGCTAATTGAAACGTGCCCTAAAACTAACCATCATAAGTTGGTAAATAAAAGGGAGAAAGACGTGGGGTTGGAAGACATACATCACACACACGCACGCTTATTACACATTGCCCTCCTCGGAGGGTCCGAATAAATAATACACAACCGAATGAATAACGAATTACAACTAATTATTACATAACCCTAATTAATTAACAAATTAACTAAGATAAATAAGCTAGCATGCAAATTAAACAAAAACGGACTGCCTCAGCTCTGTTCTGAATGATAGGGATGCATGCATGCTCGAGTCGCCTTGTCGGGAAATCCATCGTGATGCCCCGACGGTTCTCGCTTACGATCGTCCCTATCACTGCATAAAGCTCCGTAAGGTCAGCTGACTAGTTTTTGCTGTTGGTTTCTGGTTTGCTATAATAGAGAGCAAGAAAGGGGCATGCCAAAGTATTTTCAACATATGTATGCATCACCACTCTCCCCGTCATTGCATGATCTCTAGGGAGTGTAGTCCTCGATCCTCATGCCACCAATCACACATCTCGATGCATGATGGCCGAGAAGTCAAATTGCACGACTCAATACGAAATGGATGCACACATAAACACAACAAGGCCTAAACTTCATAATGGGTAATCCGGAGTGTCGGCGACCGAGAATCGAGGCACGTTTCGTCACTTGGAGTACGAAACGTCCCTCGTTTCCCGTGTTTGGACTAAACCCTATTCTAAACACAATGCAATATACATGGCATGCAAGATGCGACTAAATGATGCAAACATACAGAGAATGGCATGCAAACGTGCTACTAGCATACACAATGCTATGAACTACATGGCATACTCGATGCAAGACACCTTATGCAACAATATGACAACATATGATTAGTATACACAATGCGAATATCAAATGGCATACTCGATGCAACGAACTACATGGCATGCGCAATGCTATGACTAGAATGGTATACACAATGCAAGATGGACTTAAACCAAGATGGGCGAGCCTCAGCCACACCCAAATCAGTGGCCAAACATGATGGAATGAAAGGTAGGAACACTCATGCAAACATGCCCGATGCAAGGGATCGAACCTAAGGCATCAAGTGCCACTCTACCAAAGCATGGTAAGGGATGAAACATGGCATTCAATCATACATTTTCCAGCTCTAAAATGATATGCAAGATGGTCCCAAATCATGCAAATATGTCACACAATGCATGCTAGATGGCCCGAATACCGAAACTAGTGAAGTGCGTTACACTAGAGGTACACAAAGCAATGCACAAATGAAAAAATCAATCCCAAACTGACCCTAGGCAGGTCCATGACAGTGGGAAAATGGCCTAAAAAGATGGCTCAACATGCATAGAAATAAAACTCATGCAATGGTCCAAAAATGAGGCAAACTAGCACGACTCTCAAATGCATTTAAAGAGTGAAAAACATGAGAATATGGCATACATGTAAGCTCTGAAATATGATGCACAATGGTCCTAAAACATGGAAACACCTCAACATAAGCATGCAATAGGCCCCAAAACACAAAGCTAGGCAAGAGAATTGAACTACAACCATGCATAGCAAGCATCATTCGACCATGAGGCAAAAAAACAGAGCTAAGGCAGTCCAAAACATGCAAAAAATCAGTTTAAGGCATGGCCAAAAAGTGTTAGATTCAAAGACCAAAATTGCATGCAATACAAGCTAGTGAAGAGGGCTTACACTACAAGTATATGGAGCATTCAAGAGGTCACTAAACCAACAAAATTCAGAGGTATGAAATGCCAAATAAAGCCCAAAAACCTACTAAAATGTGGTCTACGCATGCAAGAATGATAGGCCCCTTTGATAGGCTATGTATGGGATTACTCTACACATGCAAGATGGACACCCAATATGAGAAAAAAAGCTCTATATAGAGCTTATATAGGTCTTAAAACTCACTAAAAATGGCCTAAAACAAGGCTTGGAAGCATGCAAATAAGGGCTCCTTTGATATGCTATGAAGAGGGCTATTCTACACATGCAAGATGGACACCCAAAATGGAAAAATGGGCTATGGACAGAGCCTATGCAAGTCCTAAAACCCACCAAAAAAGGCCTGAAACAAGGCTTGGAAGCATGCAAATAAAGGCTCCTTTGATAGGCCAAATGTGCTAGTAAACAAGATAAGAGGTGAGAGGGTCACCCCTCTCTGATTTTGGTGCTCAAAATAGCATAATAACCACTGAAAATCCGTTGGATTTCACTGGTCAAAAGGGCCAACAAAGCTCAACACAAAGGCCCTAATGCATGGCTCAAAACAAAGGGAAATTAAGCATGCAAGGGGGTAGATAGCCCCCAACAGAAAAATGGTCTTAAAAAAACATGTTAAGAAGCTCAAAATAAAACTTTTTTCAGTTTATGAAAAAGCCCAAATATGCTTGAAAACTAGGCTAAGAGATGGAACGAAACAATGCCAAAAAGAGGGAAATAGAGTGTTACCTTTGTAGCCAAAAGGACCAGCAACTTCTGAACCAAAACAGCAAGCCTTCAACCTCTGAAAATGGGCTCCAAGATGCTTAGGTTGATAGTGGAGGTGTTGTGCTAGGAGGTGGTATGCAAAAGGGGCAAGAACTATGGAGCTTTGAAGCTAAAATATAGAGACAAAGGGAGAGATATAGTGTATGCCCAAAACCAACTTTTGAACCCTTGCAAGGGAAGAGGAGCCTTCCCTTTATAGCCCAAGAGGTTCAAAGCTTCTCCTAGAAGCTTAAAACCAAGTTTGAAGATCCTCCATACACGTGTATGGAGGATCAATTCTATGCCTTCCAACTAGCACAGCTGGAACCAACTCAGTGAGACAAAAAAGGAGAAAGCTGGTCGACCAGTTCAGGTGGTCGGCCGACCACTCCCCCTGGTCGGCCGACCAAGTTCAAACGGTTCAGCTGGTCGGTGGCCTCCTAGGGTGGTCTCCAAGCTGAAAGCAAGCTAGTGGTATGGTGGAGACTAGCAATTGTGGCCCAAAAACCAAGGAGACCAGCTTCCTAACAAGAAAATTGGCCGGCGGGAGAAAAGGTGGTCTCCCACCCTTGTACCACCTTCCAAACAATAAAAATAGGGTCCATACCAAAAATGAACCAAGACGGATGCAAAACGAGGGTTCGGGGACCAAAACACGCAGCCGGGTGCCCTGAAAACTGACTGTTAAGCATCGAAAGTGGTGTGCGATCACGAAGGTGGTCTCCTGGGCCACGGTGTCCCTCTAGAGAGAGGAAACAAGGTGTGTGCCAAAAACCGGAGCAAACAGAGAAAGTTAAGCAGTCCCAAACCAAGGCGCACGGCCGACAACTCCAAAAATCGGAAACTGGTCTCCAAACGGGAAAAGCGGCCTACGAACATGAAATGTAGCCTACGGCCACTAAGAGATGGTCTACGAGACCTCTCCCTCCATTCGGGAAGAGAAAACAGAGCCTGATTCCCAAACCGAAGCAAAGCACAAAAGAGTCCCGAAGTCCGGAGGCAAGGCTCTCAGCCGAGACTCCATAACCTCAGAATGAGCACAACATACGCAATCACCAAGCGCTCAATCGATGACGTCTGAGTCTTAAGGTCGGTAAAAAATGGGGTGTCTACCCTCTAAAATGGCGAAAAAGGAGAGGGAGAAGAGAGAGAAAAGCAAAAAGTGGCTTTTTCAACGCATTACGGCGTTATATAGACGCATAGACCGCTCGAGCGCAAGAGGTGATGCTTGAGTGTTCGACACAAAAAATGTGACCGCTCGAGTGCAAGAATTGTCACTTAAGTAGTAGAATACAAACTCTAAAAATTTTATGCATAAGTGACCGCTGCTCGAAAGCATAAGAAGTACCGCTCGAAAGCAGGAATGGCCGCCGAGCGAAAAATGACAACTCCCAAAGATCTCTCAGAGACTTGCAAAAGTGCTAGAAATTTACAATGTCCACTCGAGCACAAGAAGTGCCGCTGGAGCGCAGAAGCAAAATTCTGGGCAACTACAGTTTGAGAAACAAGTTGCCAACTTGTTCCTAACGAAACTAAGGCACTTCAATATCCAAACCCAACAAATAATGAGTATAAGCAAGACATGAATAACCATAAAAGGCAATAAAACTCGGATCCAAAACATCAACAGGTCGGATTCAAACTAGGGTCGCTATATTTCATTTACATAAAGTGAATCTTATGCTCCAATTTATATAAATTATTAAATTTTCTTAATTTTATTTAAACAATTAAGAAAATCCTTAATGGCTAGCTTCTATTTAACTTTTATTTTACATTCCCACATCGGGAAAAGAAGGAAAAAGTGAGTTGTTTCACTTATATAAAGTGAATCTTATGCTTACATTTATATAAACAAAATGAGATTTTTAGTGAAAAGCCTTATAATCAATACCAATTTTTTTTTTTGATTTTCTTAATTTTAAACAATTAAGAAAAAATTTCATTGGTTAGCTTCTATTTAACTTTTATTTTACAATTTCACATAGAGGTTTTGATTTTAAAAATAATTTTGTTTGAAATTTTGAAACTCTCATAATATTTAATTTTAAAATAATTACAATCTCAAATCGAGAAAAGAAAGAAAAAATGAATTGTTTCACTTATATAAAGTGAATCTTATACTATTTAATATTATAATATTGTACATGTTTCAATTCAAGATGATTTAAATTTTAAAATAAAATTAAAAAGTTTTAATTATTTAATTTTGTTGTAAATTGGTTGGTTTTTTAACTTAGCCGATTAGACTGAATCATTTTCGATTTAACTGATTCACTGGTTTAACTGTAGTTTTAGTTATTTTATCAAAATATATTGCTTAAATTTGTTTAATTTGATTTGAAATAAACTAAGATTGGCCTTATTAAAAATTGAACGACTGAGATTGTTTAATTAAAAATGAACTTCCTGTCCAAACAACTGTTAACTTTTATTTTACAATTCCACATCAGGAAAAGGAAAAAAAATGAGTTGTTTCACTATATAAACTTTATGCTCTCATTTAATATTGTAGTGTTGTGTATGTTTTAGTTTAAGATAGTTTAAATTTTAAAATTAAATTAAAATGTAAAAATTTTAATTAATTAATTTTTTGTATAAATTTGTTGGTCCTTTGACCTAGTCGATAGGGTGAATTGTTTTCGGTTTGACTAATTCCCTGCTTTAACTGCGATTTTAATGGTTTTATCATAATATATTGGTTAAGTTTGTTTGATTCGAAATAAATTAAAGATTGACTTAATTAAAGATTAAATGGCTAAGATTGCTTAATTCGAAATATACTTTCCGCCCAAACAATTGTTAACTTTTAAACAATTAAGAAAATTTCCATTGGCTAGCTTCTATTTAATTTTTATTTTATAATCCCACATTGAGAAAAGAAGGAAAAGATAAATTATTTCACTTACATAAAGTGAATCTTATGCTTCTATTTATATATGGAAAATGAGATTTTTAGTAAGAAGCTTTATGATCAATATCTCATACTAATTTTTTTTTTGATTTTCTTAATTTTAAATAATTAAGAAAATCTCGATTGGCTAGCTTCCATTTAACTTTTATTTTACAATCCCACATAGTGGTTTTGATTTAAAAATAATTTTGTATGAGATTTTAAAACTCTCATAATATCTCTACTAAAAAATACTCTTTTATAAAATATATAGATATATTGATAATCTCAATGTCACTCTTACTGCTCCTTAATACAAAAATTATGAGATAATTATGATAATTTAAATTTTTTATTTAAAACTTATAAATTATGAGATAGATTATTATAATTTTTAATTTATATTTTGTCGATTTTAAATTTAAATTAACAAATTGTTTTCCATATTTAGTGACAGTTTGAATTTTAATAAAATAAAATTTAAAAATTTTAATTAATTAATTTTTATGTAAGCTGGTTAGTCTTTTGACCTAGCTGATTACGCTAAATTGTTTTTGATTTAAATGATTTGTTGGTTTAACTGTGATTTTAGCGGTTTTAGATGTTACAATTATTCTTTCTTACTCATTAAATTTTTAAAATTTCTTTAATTATTCCCTTTCAAAAACCAATATGATAATTTTTTAAAATTCATATATTTTTATTTTAAAATAGTGAAGTATTAGAACTACGTTATTTTTTTTTATAACAAAGTATAATTTTAATTATTAATTGTCAATACAACAATTTTAATCTATCTATACTATATATTATAGTAAAGGAATATTTGAAACAAAACTCTTAAACTTATATATAAAATTTTGTTTACGAGAGACAAAATATAAAAAAATTAAATATAATTATCGTATTTTTAATAAATAATATATTATTTTATCCCGTGGTATAAAACTTTATTTACGAGAGACAAAATATAAAAAAATTGAATATAATTATAATATTTTTAATAAATAATATATTATTTTATCCAGTGTATAGAACAGGTGATATCTTAGCAATACCTTACATATAAATACATTTATTTAAGTTACATCATTAAAAAAATATATTTATTTAGATTATTTCAAAAAATTCTTTAATTACTTCATAGTCTTGTATTTAAAATTGAGTTCATTTATAATTGATGGATGCTTAGCCATGGATTCTTAAATCCAACAACTTGTCCATCTATGGACTTCTTGACTTTTTTATGTTTTTGTTTTTTGCTTTTATAATAGTTTTTAACTTTTAATGACAAGTCCCCCCCCTCCCCCCATAATGTTTTATGAATTTACTTTTTAAATATTTATATAACTAATATTCTCATTTAATCGATAACAAAATGAGAATAGATTTTAAGGGAATTTTTTTTAAGATCTCTCATATTAAGATTTTATACTATAAAGGATATGAAATATTTTCATAATAGTTGTAGTCCCTCAAATTTTGATCCTCAAATTTTGATCCAGAGAAATTTCAATTAAAAGAAATTTCAAACCAGAGAAATTTGTTTCGAAAGACAGAGAAATTTGTCTGAAATTTCTTTGGTTTGAAATTTCTCTAGTTTGCTTATAAATTTCTCTATATTTTAACCAATTTTGTCTAATTTGTTCATAATTTTCTTTATATTATGAACAAATCAAAGAAAATTACAAAGAAAATTGAGCTACTCATAAACTAATTATTCTATAATTTTTACAAGAAAACAGCATGCTAAGTTCATCAAATAACTTAAAATACAAAATCTAATTACAATTTAAAAAACAGCAAACACTACACATCCCAAAAGATCAAAAATAAAATTAGAAATTAGAAATTAGAAATTCAATGAAAATCAAACAAGCAACATAAATTAATGGAAGCTTAATGTGGGCAGGAAAAATTCAAATGCCAGAGAAAATTTAAGAGAAAATCAAAGAGACAACTAGTTAGAGAAAATCAAGCAAGACATAGAGAGAAAGAGAGTCCAATGTGTTTAGAGAAAATTTATTTAAAGGGGATATCTTACTGCCAGAGAAAATTCATCTCAAAGGAAAAATTACATACAAGGAGACAATTAATCAGTGAAAATCAACCAAGTAACCTAAATTAGTGAGAGTTTAATGTTTTCAAGGAAAATTTAAATGCTAGAGAAAATTCAGTTTAAGGAACAATTAACTAGTGAAAATCAAACAAATAACACAAATTAGTGGAAGTTTAATGTGGTCATGAAAAATTAAAATGTCAGAGAAAATTGGAGAGAAAATCAAAGAGACACCTAGCCATAGAAAATCAAGTACGACACATAGAGTAAGTGAATCCAATGTGTTTAGAGAACATTGTAATGTTAGAGAAAATTCATCTCAAGAGGAAAATTACACACAAGGAGGCAACTAATTAGTGAAAATCAAACAAGCAACATAATTTGATGGGTCCAGGAAAATTCAGATGTTAGAGAAAATTAATCAAAATTTTGGCCCAAACTCAGAGAAATTTCACCCGACTTAGAGAAATTCAGAGAAATTTCTTTAATTTTCTTTGTGTTTTGGAGATTTCTCCGTGTATTATACAGAGAAGAGAGAGAAGAAAAAAAATAGAATAGTTTCTTGTCAACCCTTTAATTCTTCAATCTATAAGGAAAGTAATTCAACAAGTGATGCAAATATGTGTCTTACAAATATATATATTGTCTGTACAAAAAACAGGGACATGGTTACTAATATATTTGTCATTCAATTTTATATTCATTTTTAAGTAGCAGAGTCAACGAAGAATATACACCCAGACAACTATGGAAGTTTGAGGATGTCGAATTGTAGAAGAAGAGGCAAATAACAGAGATATTATCCATTGCCGTACCTAGTTTCTTACGTTTCTAAGCACAAACCACATATTAGAGTAATCTTTTAGCGGATTCTTCCTAAAACACCACCATAAAGATCAATCCTTCTTATATATATATAGAGAGAGAGAGAGCCCTAATCAAAGATTTGCAGTGTGTACTAAAACTCATAGATATATATATATATATATATAGAATATAGAGATAGAAGAGAGAGGAATAAAGATTTGGTATATGTATAGATATATATATATATAGAGGGAGAGGGAGAGGGAGAGGGAGAGGGAGAGGGAGAGAGGGTGTGATATATGGGTGTTGATGACGGATTTTAGGCTAAAAAAAAAAATGTTGTAGACCTCTCTTATTACTAAAAGTTGGAAAGGGATGTTAGACGGCCTCGTTTGAGAACATGCTAATTTAATAACTTTTTGACTATTTGTCTAAAATATGAGTTAAAAAAAACTAGTACATTTGTGATAAATTTTTGACTTTTTACGAAAAGATGTGCAAAAAGTAGAGAGAAAAGAGAATCTTTGACTTTTTAGTATGGATTGTTGGCTTTTTAGTTTTTTTAGTGACTTTTTAACTTTTTAGCTAAAAAAAACATTTGCCAAACAAGGTCTTTCCCTAGATTTTATCACAAATAGAAGGACCTACAAAAAGCTATTAGATTAGCTTTTAAATTTTTTCTATCATATATATGTTACTTTTAAGTTTTCGAGTTGTTTTGGATATGACTTACAAGTTAATTTTTTTGTTTATTATAAAAAGAAGTGCAAAAAATAAAGAAGTGATATGATAGAAATAAGCCAATAAGCAACTTATTTCTTGTGTTCCCAAAGGAGCTCTTAGTTTTAATTGTATTAATTTTATTTTTTAATTTTTCATATTATGTCAATTTAGTCTAATTAATAATACTTCAAAAAATTTGACTAAAACTATATGGCAAAATAGTCCATTAAATTCTTCAAATATATTGAGAGATTATTGCTTAATTTCTAATAGTCCATCTCCCTTTTGAAGGAGTCATTTTGTTTTTAATTTCTGTCTAAATTTTGAACTGATGTTATCAATTTGACTAAATAAATACATTGTGAAAAGTTAAAAGGTAAAATTGATACACTTAAAACTATAATAATCAAATTTACATAAGATAAAAATTACAATAACCACAAATATAATTTATCCAATAACATAAAATAGATGCATATAACAAACTATGTTTTCCATTTTTATTTTGTTTCTACTCTGTCCAACCTTATTATTTGGGCTTCTTTTACTTAAAATCCAATTTATTGATTAAAAATACTCAATTTGTTAGAAAAGTGTGTAACTAAAAAGCTCACTTTACAATAAAAAGTTATTAAAAAAAAATATGCATGACAGATTAACTTTTTTAGCATTAACTTTTTTTTTTTTTTTTTTATAGATTTATTTATAACTAATAAGCTAACTTTTATTTATGACTAATACTCTAACTCTTAGGGTCATCATATGGTGTGTACCATATGCAACACAAATATCATAATTAAATATTTTAAAATCATTATTAAAAAAAGAAAGAGCCATGACAAAAATCACACAAAGTATAATTAAAGACTTTTTTTTAATCATAATCATACTAAAATAATAATCATAATAGCCCATAATATTTACAATAAATCATAACTAATATCACAATAAATCATAATTAAATATTACAAACGTTATAATTAGGACATATGATAGAGAGTGTATATCATTAAATTTATCTTTTTAACACCTATTCCATAAAAATAAAATAAAAACATAGGCTACCTGTTTGGGAACAACTTTTTTTTTTATTACTAAAACAGTTAATAAAAATAAAAAAGATTAGAATAATCGATAAAACAAAATATCACTTCCTATACATCAATTACTCACTTTTTTTTTCTTTTCTCATAACCATCTATTTAACTATAAAAAATTTATAAATCATCTCAAACATCTAAAACATAATTTTTCCTAAATTTTATCACAAATAGAAGGACCTACAAAAAGCCATTAGATTAGCTTTTAAATTTTTTTCAAAGTTTTCTATCATATATGTTACTTTTAAGTTTTCGAGTTGTTTTGGATGACTTATAAGTTGATTTTTTTGTTTATTATAAAAACAAGTGCAAAAAATAAAGAAGTGATGTGATAGAAATAAGTCAATAAGCAACTTATTTCTTGTGTTCTCAAAAGAGCTCTTAGTTTTAATTGTATCAATTTTATTTTTTAATTTTTCATATTATATCAATTTAGTCTAATTAATAATACTTCTTCGGAAATTTGACTAAAACTGTATGGCAAAATAGTCCATTAAATTCTTCAAATTTATTGAGAGATTATTGCTTAATTTCTAATAGTCCATCTCCCTTTTAAAGGAGTCATTTTGTTCTTAATTTTTGTCTAAATTTTGAACTGATGTTATCAATTTGACTAAATAATTACATTGTGAAAAGTTAAAAGGTAAAATTGATACACTTAAAACTATAATAATCAAATTTACTTAAGATAAAAATTACAATAACCACAAGTATAATTTATCCAATAACATAACAGAGATGTATATAACAAGCTATATTTTCCATTTTTATTTTGTTTCTACTCTGTCCAACCTTATTATTTGGGCTTCTTTTACTTAAAATCCAATTTATTGATTGAAAATACTCAATTTGTTAAAAAAGTGTCTAACTAAAAAGCTCACTTTACAATAAAAAGTATTAAAAAAATATATGCATGGCAGATTAACTTTTTTAGCATTAACTTTTTATTTTTATTTTTATAGATTTATTTATAACTAATAAGCTAACTTTTAGGGTCATCATATGGTGTGCACCATATGCAACACAAATATTATAATTAAATATTTTTAAATAATTATAAAAAAAAAAAGAGCCATGACAAAAATCACACAAAGTATAATTAATGACTTTTTTTTAATCATAACTAGCCTATCACCCGTGCTATGCACGGGATAATTATAGATATTTATATTTATTTTTATTTTTTTAATATATAAATTAAATACATGGGGTTTGACCGAGGAGTTTGAAAGAATTTAATAAGTGTTTATTTATTTATTTAAGAGGCATTTACACAATAATTACATAATATATAAATTAAATACATGGGGTTTGACCGAGGAGTTTGAAAGAATTTAATAAGTGTTTATTTATTTATTTAAGAGGCATTTACACAATAATTACATGGGTCTCTTGGGGATGCAAAAAGTAAGAAAATTAGGATTTCATTTATTGCGTTATTCATTTAATAAGTGTAATTATTATAAATTAAGTGTTTATTTTAATCAATAGTGTAATTATTACAATCTTTGAATTTATTGTAATCAATAGTGTAATTATTACAATCTTTGAACCAATCACCAATCACCAATCACCAATCACCAAGTCAATTTTTTTTTTAAAAAATATTAAAAAATCAAGAAATTAGGATTGGCATGTTGGAGGTTCCACAAGCCTTGGGTTTTAAAAGACCATTTTCCTTAATATATAGATTATACTAAAATAATAATAATAATAGCTCATAATATTTACAATTAGTCATGACTAATATCACAATAAATCATAATTAAATATCACAAACGTCATAATTAGGACATATGGTAGAGAGTGTGTATCATAAAATTTATCTTTTTAACACCTATTCCATAAAAATAAAATAAAAACATAGGCTACCTGTTTGGGAACAACTTTTTTTTTTAAAACTAAAATAGTTAAAAAAAGACAAAAAAGATTAAAATAATCAATAAGACAAAATATCACATCCTATACATTAATTAATCACTTTTTTTTTTTCTTTTCTCATAACCATCTATTCAATTATAAAAAATTTATAAATCATCTCAAACATATGAAACATAACTTTTTTATCTAATAAAATAAGAAAAATTAATTAAAATAGACAACTTCTCCAACGAGGCCTAAGATTAAACACAAACCAAATCAAAGTCTCCTCCCTCCATGACCAAAGCCCAAGAAGCAAAAGCTATGACCTGGTCCAAGTGGTTGCATTGACCAAGTTTGGTTTGTTGAAATCAAGATTAGCTTCATTTGGAGATTATGTTTTTAGTGAAAAAGTCATTAAAATAATATATTCCCAAATTAGACTTTACACTTTAATTCATACATTTTCCATTTCTATACTTCAAATCAAATTGCATTGTGACCATTATAGGAGTTGCCATTAGCTGGACATTTGGTAAATGCCCCATGTAAGAGTATGATATCTTTATGGGAAAATAAAAAAGATAAAATTATATACCAATGTAATTTCAAAAAAATAATTACAGATCAATGGTAGATTTTAAGAATATTAATATTTAAAATCATAAGATTTTCAACGTATTTGTAATTAATTTTTTTTAAATGTACTGAATTGTAATGCTATCAATAAAAATTGGCATTGTTTTGACACAATAGATTATTGATAGCTTCTAAATATATTCAAATTATTTGTTTAAGCACCTCGTTTTTTTCAGACACCTACATAAAAAAATTTAAGTTCTTACTTTTTCTTTGAACATCCACTTTAATTCCAAAAAGGTTCCCATTTTAAATTTAACATACCGCTATTGCCCACCATCATCATTGCCGCCCATTATTTACCATTATCACCCTCTTCCCCCATCCCCTGATGCCCATCGTCAATTTGTCATTATCTGAAACTGATTTTGTATGATTTTACTAGATTCCTTAGTTATTGTTAAAAAAAAATATATTATTTAGGCCTTGTTTGGCAAGTGATTTTTTTAGTCAAAAAATTAAAAAGTTATTAAAAAAATTAAAAAGCCAATAACCCAGACCAAAAAGTCAAAGATTCTATTTTCTCTCTACTTTTTACATATTTTTTGTAAAAAATTAAAAAGTCATCCCAAACATACAAATTTTTTTTACATCACATTTTAACAAAAAATTCAAAAAGTTACTAAAAAAAAAAAAAAACCTACTCCCAAACATGTAATTAATTTTTAAGTTATTAGAAAGTTATTTGAAAGTGGTTTGTTATGATTTTCACTATTTCTTTACCTTCAATCCAAGCCGACGGTTTGTTTCTTACCAATTTGAAGGGGCTAAATGTGAAATGGGTCAGGTCCAAGCCTCGGGCCCGCCCAATCCAACAAAGTCTGAATCCAAGTGGGTCAGATGAGTATATGGACAAATCAGTTGAGCCCAACTTCATGATCAATAGCCCACCCAAGTCCTCAAGCACTTGGGCCCAACCCGCAGTGGAAAGGCTAGTCCAGCCGTAGTGCTGGTTTGGGCCGAGCTGCGGGACGGAATTTGTGAGCCGAACAGATAATGGTCCGGCCCATCTCAATAAATGACCCTGAAAAAGGCCGAGCCGAAAGATCAAGATCAATCAAGTACATGAGTACCGAGCTGGATAAATCTCACAAGGAAACGTGGGATCTGTGAGTGCAAGAATGTGCAGGTTGCCACCTCAGCTGGTCCCCCACACCTAGAATCACGAAAGTTGTTGAACCAAAAGAATGTGGTTAGTTATCAGCATGCCTACAATGAGAATATGCAATCAATGACAACTGCCAAGTGGTCCCCCACCTGGAGCAATGCTGAAAAGACACCTGGTAGCATATACACTCCATGAACTCACCTTGAGAAGCAAGTAAGGAACACTATATATACAACATAAATTTCACATTGAAGGTAACTGAACTATTCTGAGCAAAATCACATCTACATGCGAATTCAACCCTCTATATATTACTTCTCCGATCACTAATTCCCACACCGGAGGGGTTATCCGACCAACCCCCCTACGGACAAATTTAACGGTGCTTCTTGTGGCAGAGTCCGCCCCTCGATAGTCCAACCGGAGTGGAGCCCCGATCCACTTTCATCTAGTGCGAACTGCACGCACAATTGGTGCGTGAACGCGATCACTTTATCTCGAAGCTCAGATTCGGGCCCTCCTAATAGAGATTGAGGATGTTCCACCTTCAATACATACTCCACAGACGGAGAAGACGAAGGACAAAGGTTTGGCACTCCCGATAATTCTGGAGGAGTAAACTGGAAACAATAATCGAACCCCTGAATCCGTCGAGCATCGATTGCCCTACGCCGGAGGTTCTTTTCATCATTTCCTTCTGGAAAAGGATTATAGAGATCGAATTATAGATTCCATGGGAATGGAGATACAGGAATTGAAAGCACAACTTAAGAAGGTGTTGGGTGATCCAACGAAAAAGAGGACGGAAGTAGAGCCCTCTCGTTTGCAACAAAGGAGCTCGTCCAGAGAACTACCAGTGAAAAAATTCCCCAAGAATGACTCCAGGCAACGAAGCCAACCTATCCCAACACAAAGTGAAGCAGCGAGTAGCCACACACGCAGGTCACGCCGGAGGAGGGCCAAGAGGCAAAAGACGGGTAGTCAACAAATTGAATACCCTTCTCAGGACCTTCGCACTTGGCTGATTGGCAATAGGCAGAACGAGCAACATCGAGATCATCTGGATCGTACTGTTTACCAAAGAGAACATCGAGCGCTGGACAGACTTGTCTCTTCGCCATTCTCTCCGGAGATTGAGACCATGAGACCTCCCAAGAAGTTCACTCCACCAAAGTTCACTTCGTATGATGGGAAATCTGACCCTCTGACACATATCAGCCATTTTAGACAGATGATGTCCGTTTGGAGCCGAGATGAGGCACTGATGTGCAAAGTCCTCCCATCCAGCTTGAGAGAAACCAGACTCCGATGGTTCGATCGACTTCCCGTTGGATCAATTCATGGCTGGAAGTAGCTCTCCGAAGAGTTCCTGGCTAGGTTTGTCTCCAATACTAAGATCCCAAAAGAGCCGGATACACTATTCGGTCTCAGGAAGGAGCAAGAGGAAACGCTGCGCAGTTATGCTAGGAGATACTGGGAAGAGTATAACGACCTAGAAGAAAACGTGTGTAGTGAGCAAATGGCCGTCAGGTTCTTCAAACATGGTCTGCGCCCGGAAAGTAAGTTGAGACAATCACTTACCAAGCGCCTGGCCACAGCTTTGAAAGACTTGTGCGCCAGGATTGAGCAGTATGCCCGCCTCGAAGACGATCAGATCCCCATCGAGGTAGTATCAGTAGAACAAGCAGCCCGGCCGAAGAAGAAAACTGACCGAGGAGAACACCGAGGGATTGCAGTGAATGAGGTAGATAAGTTCAAATCCCACGAAGCCATTGTGATTGTGTTCAAGGAGCCAATCTATCGAATCCTGGAAAAAATCAAGAGAGAACCCTTCTTTGCTTGGCCACCAAAAATGTTGGGAGATCCAGCTCGGCGCAATCAGAAGCTCAGATGCACCTACCACCAAGACAGGGGACATATGACCCAGAACTGCAGGGCACTGAAGCAACACTTGGAAGACCTGGTGGTAGCTGGGCACCTGAGGGAATACATTGATCAGGGTAAGGAAGTGGCCGAACTAGGGAACCCACCTCCAGAGGCAAATGTTGAGCATCCACCCCGGCTGATAATAAATGTGATCCATGGGACAGCGGCTCAGGAATCTGAGGAGGCACTGAAGGAAGAGATCGCTAAGGCTACACAAATTCAGCGAATCATTTTAGTGGAGCCGGCATCGAAAAAGGTGCATACCGTACCTAAGTCCCCCCCGTGCACTGTTTCATTTACTAGCAAAGATTTTGAAGGCATACAGTACCCACATACTATTGCATTAATTATAACTGTTGGGATTGGGAAATGATTTGATGTGAAACGAGTCCTAGTAGATCAGGGTAGTGCAGCAGACATACTGTATTATGATTTATTCAGAAAGCTCGGCCTTTCCGAGCAGCATCTCACCCCAGCTGCAGCCCCGTTGGTCGGTTTCAATTCACAAATGAATGGCCGCCGCGTAATAGTATTGCTGAGAAGGGACGAAAACCCTCCAAATAGAGCTCTTAGTTATTAATACACCATCCCCTTATAACGCCATACTTGGCCGCCTGTGGATTCATCGAATGGAAGCAGTCCCTTCAACTTATCACTAGCTCATCCGTTTCCCGACAGAACACGGAGTAGAGCAGATTTCAGGGGATCAAGTTGCGTCCAAACATTGCTTCATGGCAGCATTAAAGGCAAAGCAACTCTACAACTGGGTACAGACGGTGGAAGTGGTCGGATAGCCAGTCTTGGAAGATGTGGGAGGAACTCCAGAAGAAAAGATGGTGGAAGATTTGGAGAAAGTCTTGATAAAAGAAGACGACCCGGAAAAGTACTTCCTAATCGGTACCTCGCTAGGCGCTGATGAGAAACTTTAGCTGCTGGAACTGCTGAGGGAAAATATGGAGGTATTCGCATGGTCAGCATATGATACTCTAGGGTTAGACCCAGAATTTGCTTTCCACAAGCTCAACATCAATCCTTCAAATCTACTTATCGCATAAAAAGTCGGAGATCCTCAGTTGAGCACATCGAAGCAGTAATTGCCGAAGTCGAAAAACTCCTGGCCTTGGGAGCAATCAGAGAAGTTCAAGACTGCAATGGTCGCCTAAACAGTTGTGGTCAAGAAGAAGAACGGAAAATGGAGAGTTTGTGTCGATTTCACTTGCTTGAACAAAGCCTGCCCTAAAGATTGTTTTCCACTGCCTCGCATCGACCAACTAGTAGACTCAACAGCAGGGCATGAGCGCATGAGTTTTTTGGACGCTTATAGCGGTTATCATCAAATACCATTGTTTGGTCCGGATCAAGAAAAGACAGCGTTCATCACTCCGAGAGGGATTTACTGCTACAAAGTGATGCCGTTCGGCCTCAAGAATGTCGGGGCGACCTACTAGCGAATGATCACTCGGATGTTCAAAGACCAACTGGGGAAAACCATGGAAGCCTATATAGACGATATGGTAGTAAAGAGCAAGTTTGCTACAAACCACCTCACAGACTTGAGAGATGTTTTTAGCATCTTGAAAAACCACCAGCTTCGCCTCAATGCCTCGAAGTGCGCCTTCGGGGTAGGAACAGGGAAGTTCTTGGGGTACATGGTCACTCACAGAGGAATTGAAGTGAATCCGGATCAAATCAGAGCAATACAGGATCTCGAAGTGCCAACAAAGTCTAAGGAATTGCAGAAACTAGCCGGAATGACGGCCGCACTGAATCGGTTTATTAGCAAATCCTTAGATGGAGTAGTGAATGTACCGAAGCACTGCAGAGTCTCAAAAGATACCTTAGTACACCCCTTCTATTATCCACCTGCAACTGTGAGAGGAGCTGCACTCTATCTAGCGCCTCGTGATCATGCCGTGAGCGCAGTATTAATTCGAGAAGTTGATAAGGAACAGAGATCAGTATATTACGTCAGCAAGACTTTACTAGACACCGAGACACGGTATCTACCACTGGAAAAGTTAGCTTACGCACTGCTTATCGCCTCAAGAAAGTTGCAACATTACTTCCAGGGGCATACCATTAATGTCCTCACTAAATTTCCCCTCAGATCTGTATTCAGTCGAGCCGATTTCTCTGGCCGAACAGCAAAGTGGGCGGTAGAACTTGGTGAGTTTGACATTCGGTATCAACTTAGGACATCAATCAAGGCCCAGGTCTTGGCGGATTTTGTTGCAGAATTCACTCCCACCCAGAGTACCGAACCGGGGAATCTGAGTTCGGCACAGGTGCCATGCGCCACCGAACAAGGAAAACCTAGTGCTTTCGAAGCATGGAAACTCTTTATTGGAAACATCTGGCAACTCTACGTCGATGGTTCATCCAATAACCGAGGCTGTCATAACCATGATCTCTTCTGAATTCTGTGTCATGGTAAGTCCACTGCTCTGAATGGTGACTGACGGATCAGGTATCTGTCTTACCTTAGCGAAGGAGAATACTAGCTATTCTGAACTAACTGTCTGAACTGAAAGAGAAAACACACAGCATTTTAGCCTAAGCAGAACAGACACAAGCATAGCCGAATCATCAGATTTCTACTACTAATCACCGCTCGCAAAATCATCGCCCAAAATCAATCGATACCCGCAGATATAACTGATTCCCAGAATATTGATACTAATGCCCGCAGGCCTGATGCCCAGACTTGCAAATTGGTATATGCGTTCCCTGTAGAGATACACTCTAAAAGCACATAGCAAGTAAGTGAGAGCCAAAAACACCTCTATGTTGGGGTAGGGTTTCCCTGTCCTATTTTGTCAGGAGCTAGGGTTTTACTACGCACACAGTGGTTTCAAACAACCTATTATCGGGTAAGCAACCTGTCCTAGTTTGGAATGGTCACTATGGATTCCGAATATGCACTAGGTCGAATGGTCAAAAAGGGTGCCCCGGTAAAACCAGGGTTTGTGTTCCCATACTGTCAGAGCCTACAACCGGTCAGCCTTATGGTCATGCCTTGACAAGACGAGCCTTCGGCAAACCGTTCAGGAATGGCAGATGGCAAACACGGTGTCCTAGGCGCACCAATGCACATGCAATGCAAAGAGACACATAAATGAGATCAAAACAGGATATCACGAGTTCAAGTCAAGCTCTCTAAATCCCCAACAGATTCACTAGAAATCAGACGCCCCTAACGCCTCTAGAGAATGAATCCTGCTCGTTTTTTGGGTCTCAAAGACAGTCAACTCAATTTGTCATGGTTCTTAATCTTAAACCAAAGAGTCCAAATCCAGCAAATCGTTTTGAGAAAAACAGTTTTTTTGAAAGAAGTGCCAAACATGGACTGCTTTGCCAGATACAGAGTCGCCACCTAAACATTTTTAATGGGGGAATTTAGGAAACCCTGACTCGGTGCCAAAGGCCACGTGTTCGTCATCACCAAAGTTGCCTCGGCTCGGGAACTTGGGTATGATTGGGGAAGGTTAGCTATGAACACCCCCTCTCGCCCGATCCGAAGATCGGCCTCTACTAACCGTGATATCTCGTTTTGAAAACGTTATGTGTTCTTATTCCGGTTATTAGCTAGAATTACTATGTGATGCGCATAGCAAAACAAGTATAGACTAGATCGCCTAATTTGGAACAAAGCATTGCATATCCGTTTGTTTGGAAACGTTTTGAAATTTGCTACTCGCAAGTAGGCTAAAACACAGATTTCAACGAGTTGTTCCAACTCAAACAATCCAACCTTCACCCACAGGCATTCAGGCAGTTTATCACATAAGCATTTAGCCACATGGCATGCTGTCATGTTATCATTCACACTCATGCGAAATACTAAAGCATAAATATTTACATCAGACTGTACAAAACAATGAAACTAGTTAGCAAAACATGCATGACCCTAATTCATGTTATGGCTAATGTATCACATACGTAATGCAACTAAGTAGGCTCGCTAATCTAAGATGGCATATGAAATGTGACAAGTAACACGATTTCGTTAGATTTGGAATACTTATGCAGTTAGTATGATGCGCCGAGCCCGGTGCATGCAATACAAATGGATGAATGCACGCATGCATAGCATAAGGTATGCTAATTGAAGTATGCCTTAAATCTAACCATTATAAGCAGTTAAATAAAAGGGAGAAAGACGTGGGGTTGGAAGACATGCATCACACTTACGCACACTTATTACAATTGTGCCCTCGCTCGGAGGGTCCGAAAGAATAATATAGGCCACCTAATTAACTAACTCACAAGCTAATTAATTATTATAGAGCCAAATGAATAACTAGCTACAACTAATTATTACACAACTTAATTAATTAACAAATTAATTATTACAAATGGATGCTAACTAGCTAGTATGCAATAAAAGAGAGTTGCTCCAGCTCTATTTGAAGAAGAGAAAGGCATGCATGCTCGCTTCGGTTCTTTGCCTCAAACACCTTTCGCTGTTCTTAGAGGCTCTGCTTGCGTGGTGTCTTCCAAAGGCTTGTTGTCAACCTTACCAAAACACCGCAGGGAAGTCACCAAAGGCCTGTCGGCCAGAGAGGAGTATCGCCAAGGGCGTAGCACTGCCGCCAAGGGTGGCACATCATAATATCAATGGTAGCCGACCACTAGTGTGTCAGGACACCAAACTGCAATGAAGCACAAAATAGAGAAAATGGAGGGTTTCCTAAGGACATGTACGCACCATGGCACTCCAAATCACCTCAAAACATCAAGGGAGAGGCCAAGTCGGATCCACAACCATCAATCATGCATCTTGATGCATGATGGCCAAAGATCCAACTTGTGCAAATCAATATGAAAATGAATGCACAAATAAAGCAAGTAAAGCCTAGAACTCTATCATGAATCATCAAAAGCTTCGACGACCGAGAATTGAGACGCGTTCCATCACTTGAAGTATGAAATGCCCCTTGTTCCTCATGCTCGGATTAACACTTAATCCAAGCAATGCAACACATAAGCATGGCAAACATGTAATGCGAACAACCTAACAAGGCTAATGACATGCAACAAGCACATAAGCATGATGTGAGGTGACAACCTTGGACAACATGACGAAATGCAACATGAACATGTGAACATACAAGGCATGTAAAGCTAAATAAGTATGCAACAATATACTACATGTAACAAACATGTGACAACATGATAAGATGGGCTTACACCAAAGGTGGACAGCTCTTAACTAGGTCCAAATCAGTAGCCATAGTGATGGAATTGATGGCATGAAAAGCATGAAAAGGCAAGGCAAGTATGCATGCCAAATGGCTCAAGTATTAAGGCATAAAGAGGACGACTCTTAAGCACACTTAAGGAGCAACAAACATGGATATATGACAATGAGGTAAGCTCTGAAATACATGTAAAGTGATGCCAAATCAACTCAACAATGCAAGCATAGCATGTTATGATGCTCAAAGCTCAAAGTAAGCAAGGGGACTTAAGCCATGGCCATGCAAGGCGAGCCCCAAAGGGCCAAGGGGACCTAAAATAGTCCTAGGACAGGTCTAAGCAAGACCAAAACCAAGCTCAAAGCTAGCCAACACGGGCTAGAACACAAAGCTAAACACAAGGAGCATGCAAGGCATTAATGAGGCAATGCACTACACCTATTGAAATGCAAGACTTGGACAACCAAAAACAGAGTTACATCATGGTATAATAGGGCCCAAAATGCACTGAAATGATGAGCCAAAGGCTTAGGCTTAATGGCATGCACAAAAGTCCATCTTTAAGACATAAAGCACAAGCTATACAAAGTATTCAAGGCATGTCAAATGCAAGTGTATGACAACATTTAAAGGACTGAAATAGCATGTGGAATGAGGGCAAGGCATGCAAACATCACATGTATGACATGATAGAGGCCTCAAAACCCAAGACTAGCCTAAGCATTTACACTATAGCTATACAAAGCATGAGTGATATGGCCATGGCAGCCCAAAACAGTCCTAGAACACTTCAAAATAAGCATAAAATCAAGTTTGAGCAAAGTCAAAATATGCTAGTATGATGAATCAAAACATCATGCACAAAAGGCTAGTAAATAAGATTTGTTCTACATCTATATGGAGCATGCAAAGGATGATCAAACCAACTATTGATAGGGTCATAACATGTCAAATGATGACCAAATACATGCTGAAATGTAAACCAAACAAGCTAAAATGACATGGCAAAACATGGAACATATGAAGCTAGTTTAGGGGAGTTACACTACTAGTGCATCATGCAAGCATGGAGTAACAAAACCAACCCAAAAAAGATTCATGGCATGGTAAAACATCACCAAAAATGGACTGAAATGGATTCAACAAAGACCATGCACACATGCTACTTTGATGAGCTATAAATGGAGTTACACTATACATGTAAGATGCAAGCAAGACATGACCAAACCAGCCTTGGACAGGGCCAAGGAAGGTCCTAGAAGTCACAAAAAAGGGCCTGGACCAAGCCTCAAAAATGCATAGAGGGATGGTCCTTTGGAAGGCCAAAAATGCAAGTAAAGAGGAATACAAAGAGAGGGGACTACCCCCTTTGATTTAGGACCTCAAAACCACACCTCTACCACTAAAATCCCACTGGATTTCAGTGGTAGGAAGATCAAACCAAGGCTAGCTCGGAGGTCTCCAAATATGGCTTAAAACGAAGCCAAACAAAGCATGCAAGGGGGCTACACACCCCAAACAGCAAAATGACCTTAACCAAACATAAAAAGCACTCAAAAAAAGACTTTTTTTAGTTATAAGCAAAGTCTAAAACAATATGAAAAGAGGGCTAAAGCGAGGTACAAGAAAGTGCAAAAATGGGAAAAATACTCACCCTTGAAGACCCTCTTCGAAACCAGCAACTTCAGGGGGTAGAAACCAGTTTTCAGACCTCAAGAATCCCTCCCAAGAAGCTTAGTCCAATGGTGGTGGTGTATATCTAGGTGTTTTAGTGTAAAAGTGCAAGAAAAATCAAGTTTAAGGCACAAAATACACACAATATAGAGAGAGACACCTTTTTTCCTCTTCAAAACTCAGAACCCCTGCATAAGGAAGAGGACTCTTCCTTATATAGAACAATGCAAAGCCAAAACTTCTTGAACAAGCTTTTCAAGGCTTCCATCTGGCTCAAATGAAAATCCAGCTGGCTCAAAAGATCTGCTTGAAAACCAGCTGAGATAGGGGGGGTGCCGGCCATCAGTAATGGCCGGCAGTGCCATACTGATGGCCGGCAGGGCTTCATCAGTGGCCGGCAGGGGCAAAGCCATGGCTGGCAGTGCACTATGAGGGCCACTCTAACAGGACCTAGTCAGCGTCCAAAAACGAGGTAGAAAGGATACAAGGTCCGAGAAACTCGAACCGGTGTCGTTCCGCCGTGACAGTCGAATGCTGGGCGAGCAATCGAACCAGTTGTTGGGTGTACCTACAAGCACAACCAAGTCTTGAGGACGGTCAAAAATGGGGTGTCTACAGGCGCACCGAGCCCTAACTCACAGTAATCGTGGCCACGAACGCAAAGAAGATGCACAAAGAAGACGCATAAAGGTGCGACAAATGTCAGAGGTTCGCTCCACTCATTCATCAGCCAGCCAAAACTCTCACTCCACTCACCAGCCCAAGGCCCTTTGCGCAATGGGGCCTGGATATTGTTGAACCACTGGCGCGAGGTACTGGGAACAGATGATTCTTCATTGCTGCAATTGACTATTTCACCAAATGGGTTGAATTTGAGGCACTGGCAAGCATCAAGGAGGCATACACGAAGCAGTTTGTTTTGAGAAATGTGGTAGTGCGTTTCGGCATTCTGTGGATACTGATTGCGGACAACGGAACACAGTTCGATGGGAAGATCTTCAGAAAATTTTGTGCTTATCTCAGAATTGAGTATAGGAACTTTTCTTCAGGGTACCCGCAGAGCAATGGACAGGCAGAAGCATCAAACAAAACCATCATCAACGGAGTTAAAAGCGGCTTGAACATGCCAAAGGCAAATGGGTTGAAGAGTTACCTCATGTATTATGGGCCTACCGAACTACAGCACAACGCCCCACAGGAGAAACACCTTACTCTTTAACCTATGGAATGGAGGCCATCATCCTACTCGAAGTAGGTCTCCCAACCCTTCGGTCTGAATTATTTGAAAGCTCCAGTAATGAGGAAGCTATCGCGCAAGCACTGAATATGGCAGAGGGCCGAAGAGAGGCAACCGATCGACTCAAGCATATCGCCAGCTCATCAGAAGTTTCAACCAAAAAGTTTTCCCAAGGCAGTTTATACCAGGAGAATTGGTTTTGAGGAAAGTCATGGATCACAAACGTGTGCCTGGTGAGGGCAAACTTGGGTTGAACTGGGAAGGTCCATATAAAATCACAGCCATTGCTGGAAATGGAGCTTACTACCTAGAGGATCTGAATGGCAAAGCAATACCTCGGCCCTGGAATGTAGCAAACCTCAAGAAATAATACCAATAGGATCATCTCCTAACTTCTCTATCAGGATGTAAAGACACTTATTTGTTGACCAATGCAAATGTTTTCCCACTCCTCTCAGATTTGTCCAATTCTTGTAATTAGCTTTGATGTTTATCAAATGGAATTAGCTTTGGTTTTTACCAAACGGAATTAGCTTTGGTCTTCAACAAACGGAATTAACTTTGGTTCTTACCAAACGGAATTAGCTTTGATATTTGTCAAATGGAATTAACTTTGGTTTTAACCCAAATGGCTCAGTTTCATAATGACTAAATGGAATTTAAATTTAGTTAGAACTCAAACATGCTAAGTGGTATAGCTTGGTGGAAAAATGTTTGGCAACTAAATTGGAATTTAGCCAAGTGGAATTGCTTGGTGGAAACCGCACTAATGTATCTTAAGTAAAATGTCTCTATTTAGCCAAGTGGAATTGCTTGGTGGAAACTACACTGCATATCTTAAGCACACAATTCTTGCAGAATTTCTTAAGTATTTCTTAAGTATCAGCACATCAACATTTCAGTATTGATTCAAACTAGCAGAGTTGGAACAAACTCAACTGAGCTACGTCAAGAGCAAACTTCTAGCATTAGCCTTACTCACCCAAATTGGGGAAAAACCTACCTGGACCTGAGTAAGACATCTCTCTTTGCATTTCTCTCATTCAAATGCGCTCATACTATCAAAGTTGAAACAGACTCAAGCAGTTCTATACAAGGGACAACACTTCAGTATCGATCTTACTTAGCTCCAGGTGGGGGCAAACAGTTGTTTTCTTTCGAAACCAACCTGGACCTAAGTAAGACCCACTTACGAACTCAAAGTATAGCCATACCACATATCCGTCAGCCACGCCGATCACTAGTTCGGCCCCGAGGTCCCAACAATGCTCGGCCGGGGGCAAGCAGTACAGAATTAGGTAGAACATCCATTTAAAGGCAATACAGAACCAGACCGAGCATCTATTCGGCCCCGAGGTCCCAACAATGCTCGGATGGGGGCAAGCAATATAGGAAATGTCCAAACATAGAAGCTACACAGCATCAAATTGCAAGTTCAAAGAGAAAACTATATCATCCAGCAAAAGGCACAGAAGGCCTCACAACCAGCAGCAAAAAAAAAAAAAAAAAAAAGGAAGAGAAAGAAGAAAAGGAAAAATTGTCTTCACCAAAACAGAAAAGCAAAAAGTTCAGATCCTTTCAACATCAATTTTCATCAACAAGGCAATTCAGAGCAAAGATCGAATTTTGTCCAGGCCATCTGTGGGAGGAAAAGTAGAGGAAGCTCCAACTTCCTGAGAAGCAGGAGCCACCTTAACTACATCTCTCGTGGCTGCGGTCTCTAGGGTTTCAACCCCTTCAACGTCCACCGTTTCAGCAGCAACATTCATGCTCTGGGTCTTGCTTACAGAATCATCTTCTAGGGAAACATTGTCTGGCAGAACAGCAGGGGTAGGAGTAGTCTTCAAACCTAAGGATTTCGAAAGAACAGGGACATCATGATACAGAGAAGAGCCCTCAGGAACCATCGCAGCGGCTAAGGCACTCGTCCAACCCTTCACAAAGAGCTTGTCTCGTAGCACTAGAACCTCCTCGTTGTACGCCGCCCCAGCTTCATTCCAGCCCTATTGCTAGTGCTTGGCCTCTAGTGCAGTACGCTCAGCAGCCATCGCAGTAATAACGGCCTCCAGTGCGGCCACCTTCCCCTCAAGTTGAGCCTGGGTCTCAATGGCAGCCTTCTTCGATTGTTCAGCAGAAGCGACAATCTTGTTCAAACGAAAGGCTTCTTTCTCAGCGGTTCGGCGTCCTTCCTTCTCTGACTCCAAGTTTACTATCAGTCTTTCTACATTCATTGCAGCCTCCAGCACGGCCCTTTGCAGCTCTTCAGCACAGGTAATGGATAGGTGCATTCTCTGGATACATTGCAAAGGACGACAAGGAACTTAGAAAAAAGGAAGACAACAATGCAACAGTGAAGTCAAGTAAAACGAAGAAGACACTTACAAGAATATCATTTGAAGGGTCCCTTCAAGATAGGAATGTCACGAGGCCCATTATGGTCGGCCATATCAATAGCATCAACAAAAACTTGGTCAAATTAAAAGCAAAATCTTGTGAAGCTTAATAACCTAATCGAGGTGGAAATGGGCCCGCCTCATATGATATTGGCGCCTTATTTCTCAAAAGCATCATCCTCAACAGATTCTCGAGAAGCTTCCCCACCACCGCTTTGCCTTTCTCTTTTTTGCTCGCGGCAAGAATCGGGTCAAGGGTCGCCAAGAAATAGGGGTCCCGAAGCTCCAACTTCCATTTTACCTCCATGAGGCTCTTACCTCGGTCTTCGCAGAGGGGTTTGCAAAGCAAGGTTCAAGGCCTCGGCCTCCAAATCCACCAATACCCTTCTTTCGCCATTGCACCCGCCTCCCGCGGCGGGGGAGGGCGCCTTCGTAAAACGCATCTTGGCTTCTGTGACATTTCGAGACCAGAGGGGTGAGAGACGTGTCAGTCTCGGTATCAGAGTCTAGAAGGGCAGCAGCGAACCTTGCCTTTTTTGGAATAACAGAACGGTAAGTTGACTGGTAGTCCAATAACTCAGGTGCAGATCTCTTCTTATATCTCATGGCAGCCTTGATGGCTTCAGCATTCTCACGATTCGGCCTTCGTTGGAAACGGAGGACTCGTGATAAAAGAAAGCAACCCATCAGAGCAATATTCAAAATAAAGTAAGAAACACCGAAGGCATTAAAGAGAGAGGCTCGGACCTGGGTAGCCGTCTTTCTGTGGCATCCGCTCGACCGAACTTCGCTCAAGGGAACTCCCAATTTCCACCAACTTGAAGAAAATCGTCATTGTGTTTATCCGAATCGTAATCCAAGAACTAAATGACAATCACCGAGCTTAACATGCAGTAGTATGTACTATGGTCTTTATGAGAAAGGGTGTAACATCCCAAAATATCCCATATATCAAGGTTCGTGCCCGCCGCCTTGAGGGCGACACGCCGCAAACAACACGGAAAAGATTCACAGACACCGCATTGGGGTTAATCGACTTGATGTAGAAAACGGGCGACTAACGGTCGAGAGGAAACCGAACCCTCCTCGACTATCACAAATGGGAAAGGCAACGGTGTTCCTCGCATCCATACGCTTACGCCTACTTTCGCCAAGGAAAGGGTAACGCCACGAGGAATATTGTAATCCGATTTTAACATGGCCATGGCCTTTGGGGTATCAACTATGAACTAAACTTCCCATTCGACTAAACTAGTGGGACAGAAATGGGATTCAGATAACAGGATATGGGACACGGATAGCAAGGGGACCAGACCAGATGTTTAAAACAGAAAAGGGAAAGAGAATAAGAGTCACTAGAGGACTTACAGAGATCACGACAATGATAGCGAAGTAGGATCAGCAGCGAAGAAGCCCAAGCGGAGCACCAGCAAGATCGGTCCAGAGGAATGGGAAGAAGCTCTTTCTCTCTCTCTTTGGAACTCACTAGAGGAATGAGAAAATTAAATCAAAGGATTTGAATCGATAGCCTGAGCATTTATTACACCAGTCGGCGCGCAAGCACACGAACCACGACCTTCGGTATGGAGTTGGCGCATTACCTTTGCACACCTATCACGCGCCGCCACGTGTTACATGAAAGGACGCATATATGAATTGTGTGTCAGGATTGAACCGTCACCAAGGCTGAACTGGAAGAGAACCAAAACGACGTGACGCTTGGAAGGCAGAACAATAGCTCCCCCCAAGGGAAACCTTAGCGTGAGTTAGGGGGCAAATGAAGGGGCTAAATGTGAAATGGGTCAGGTCCAAGCCTCAGGTCGGTCCAATCTGACAAAGTCCGAATCCAAGTGGGTCAGATGAGTATATAGACAAACTAGTTGAGCCCAACTTCATGATCAATGTTTCACCCAAGTCCTCAAGCACTTGGGCCCAACCAAGAAGGAAAGGCTAGCCCACCATAGTGCCGGGTCTAGTCCGAGTCATGACTAATGGAGCCGAACAGATAATAGTCCGGCCCATCTCGATGAATGACCCTGAAAAAGGCCGAGCCGAGGCGCATCAGTACCGAACTGAAGTGCATGAGTACCGAGCTAGATAAATCTCACAGGGAAACGTGGGATCTGTGAGTGCAAGCATGTGCAGGTTGCCACCTCAGCTGGTCCCCCACGCCTAGAATCATGGAAGTTGTTGAACCAAAGAAATGTGGTTAGTTATCAGCATGCCTACAATGAGAATATGCAATCAATGACAACTAACAAATGGTCTCTCACTTGGAGCAATGCTGAAAGGACACCAAAAGATATACACTCCAAGAACTCACCTTGAGAAGCAAGAAAGGAACACTATATATACAACATGAACTTCACATTGAAGGTAACTGAACTATTCCGAGCAAAATCACATCTACATGCGAATTCAACCCTCTATACACTACTTCTCCGATCACTAATTCCCACACCGTAGGGGTTATTCCGCCAACCCCTGGGCAAATTTCTAACTGCTTCTTGTAAGGTGAGTCCCGCTCCCTGGATAGTCTAACTGAGAGCGGAGCCCCGATCCACTTTCATCTAGTGCGGAATCCGGTACGCACACTATTCACTTGAGAGGGAAACATGAAAATGATCACCTTGCAGAAACAGAATCAACAACAAAAGCATCAGCTGCAAAATCAAAATCAAATCGTCAATTCAAGAGAACATCTTCAGATTATCAAATTGTCGTCACACTATAACACATGTCTATATTTATTCACTCCCGTACAATAATATGTCTCACCCACCAACAATTCACAAAAAGTTAAATTAAGGAGCACTTATTAATTACAATATTAAAAATTTTTACAAAAATATTTCACGTAAGTTTTTATAATTGATTTCGAGAAATATAAAAAAAAAATAATATTATTTATAATTAGTGTATCATGGACAATATAAAAAAATATGGATATAAGTCTTAAAATAAATTATAAAATGATAAATTATTTTTTTATACAAAATTTGATTAAAAATTCAATATAATGGTAATATCACGTCATCATTAGTATGCAATATCACCAACTAATAGTAAATAAACACGTAGAGAGTGAACCTCACATGTCAAATGTAACTAACAATCCAAGAAATTTCACATCTTTATAGTGAGATTATTTATACTTGCATGTCAATAATAATGATATCACCGTTACATTTAAAATTTTGATAGATAATATGATTTATAGTAATCTCTTCATTTTCAATCAAAACAACAATTATTATTTTCATAATTTTTAAAATGTCATTGACATTTCACTTTAATAATAAATTTGTAATTATTTTTATTTAAAATATTTTCTTTATATTTGCAAAAAAAAAAAAATCACAAAATTTAGGGGGGCACATGACCCCCTTGGTCCTTACATGGCCCCGCCATTGCTTAAGTCTATGTTTTGGATCGTAAATCTTAGATTTTGTTGAGGAATTTTTGAAGAAAAAACAAGAAAAAATGAATTTAGAATCCATCCACAAATTCATGTACAAATTCAAGATCGTAACAAAGTTTTTATTTATTTATTTATTTTATATACTCTAATAATATGTTTGAATCATAAGTTTAGATAAAAATTTAAAAACAAAAGGAAAATAGAGCAAAATTAATTTATATTTCATCCAAATTTCTCTCAAAACCTTTTCATTTATAAATCTCTATCAAATTCATGATTTGAACATGACATTATGGTATTAGAGCATCAAGTAGCAAAATAGAGCTCAGATTCTATTTCGTATCCCTAGGATTTCGAAGTTACTGAAATCAACTTCTGAATACACCATTGCGTAGCTCTCATCGAGTAGAACAATTTGAAAAAAAAAAAAAAAATTCACCTCAAATGGACACCGAAAGCTCTCCCAGTTGCAGGTTAAAGTTGGCCTAAAAATTCAACATTTGAGTTGAGAAGACAGACTGAGCCGAGCCAAGCTGAAGAAGAATATTCTGTGACATCACTGTGGAATATTCCGTGACATCATCGTGACATCACTATGGAATATCTTGTGACATCATCGTGACATCACTATGACATCAATGTTCTATGGAATATTTCGTGCCACGTCAACAAGGTACCATGTCATCAGTAATTTCCAAAATTTGCATTATGGTTCTTGAATGTTGGTGAAATTGTGTTATGGCCTCTAAATTTGTTAAAAAATCGCAATTTAGCCCCAGTTATTTTTGAACCTCCAAGTCCTCTCAAATTCAATTGTTTTTCATTTCTTGGCATACCAAATACAATTCATTACCTCCTTATGGTATCTCACTAAGATTGAGTTTTGTTCAAATTTATGGATTGGAGAATTTTTGCCAAGATAGACAATTGTGACGAAGTTGGCTCAAACTTCTCCTCTCTTTACTTCACCATGAAGAAAGAAACTCCTAGATCATCCTTGAAGGTCCTAGATGATCCAAAAGCTATTGGAGAAGATGGTTTTGAATTGAAGTTCTCAGTTGGTCAACAATAGAAGCCATCATGACGCTTCCTGGACGCATCCAACACACGGTGGAATTGGTGGCACTAGTTACTCCGCCTCTCCTCGTAAACCTATAAAACAAGCCAAAACAAAAAATTACAAATACTTGGGGCTAAATTGCAATTTTTTAGCAAATTCAAGGGCTAGAATACAATTTCCGCAACATTTCGGGGCCAGAATGTGAATTTCAAAAATTTTTACTGACATAGTACCTTGCTGACGTGGCACAAAATATTCCACAGAATATTATGCAGTTATATCGGAATGATGTCATGATGATGTCACATGGTATTCCATAGTGATGTCACAATGATGTCGCGATGATGTCATAGAATATTTAACAGAATATTCTATAGTGATGTCACAGAATATTCTTCTTTGGCTCGGCTTGGCTCAGTTTTGCAACTCGGGTCGGCTCGGTTGGTTCAGCTCGATTCGTCTTCTCGGCTTGGATGTTGACTTTTCAAGTCAACTTTGACCTGCGATTGGGAGAGCTTTCGGTGTTCGTTTGAGGTGAATTTTTTTTGTTTTCAAATTGCTCTCCTCGATGAGAGCTATGCAATGGTGTATTCAAAAGTTGGTTTTGGCAACATTGAAATATGGTAGAGTTTTGAAACAGAGATGAGGAAGCTCTGTTTTGCACAACGATGTTCTAATAACAATTGTTTGTTGTGCCAGAGAGCTTCACATATGAATACACAAGACAAACTCAAGAGATTTATGTGGTTGGGCGATTGCCTACTCCACAAAAACAACTTGATTTCACCAAATTTGGAGAAAATTTACAATCACTCAATTCCTCACTACTCTCTACAATTTCATGTTTGTCATACCAAATATAATAACTTACCTATTTATTTATAAGTTTCTTTTGAGGGTGAGAGACGAAAACGGTGACGCCAAAAATCACTGACTCACCGTCTCACCGGAAGCTTCACCATAGCTTCTATTGTTAACCTTCAAAGGTTGAACTCAAGATGATGTTTCCTTACAGCAGTTTTTGGAGATTCTAGGATCCATCTTGAACCTTCAAGTCCTCTTCAGAGAAGAGAAATCATTCTTCTATTTTTTTTTTCTTTTTTAATGGAGAAGTTGAGACAATTCTTCACAATTCTCCACCTTGGCAAAAATTCTCCAATACATAAATTTGAACAAAACACCACCTTAACGAGATACCATAAATAGATAAATAACCAACTATGCGTGTGTTTCAAAGTGAACACACTCTAATACCCAAAACAAATTCTACTGTACCAAACAAAACAAACAAGTGCTTTTCAAACAAATCAAAATGAAATAGCAAACCCAAAAGCTCGAGACTTATCAAGCCAATCCAAAATGCAGAACAAAACGAACTAGTTCTTCTAATTTTCTGCAACAAATCCAAATTCGAAAGACCAAAAGGTACCAACAAGTTGTTATCATCAACTACAAATAAAACCATGGTGAACAACTGCTTGTACCTAATGTTCAAGAGACTAATCAAAAGAGGCTTCAAATTCTCCTTCTAAACAACTCCAAACAGTGGTATGAATTTGCTCTCACAAAACTCAATTCAAAGACAAGAGAGCCAAACAAAGGAGTTTAAGCAAAGTTGACATGTTAATGCAAGAAGCTTTGACCAAATTTTGAAATATTAAGCACGCTTAAAAAACAAACCAAAATTTCAAAATTCATCAGCAGTCTTAATGAGTCAATTGAATCTCTAAATAACCTCAAAAATTAAGAGATTTAGGATTATTTAAAGCATCTAAAGGCTTTACACCAAACGATCTATCTCCAATAAATACCAATGATCACAATACTTAAGCGGAAGCAAAACAAACGAAGCCATATGGAGTAGATGCATAAAATCAATAAGAATAAATAACGATTACAAGTCTCACAAAGTGATATAGTTACCACTGTACAAATTCTATTGGTTGGCCCTTCAAATTTGCTCTTCCAAATAATATCCAATTTTTTGTTAGATAGCCATGTCTAATCTTAGAATTCCTTCAACTTTTTCAAGAGTTAAATTGAAAATTTTGGAATTTTCAGGGGCTAAAACAAAAAATTCAAAAATAATTGGGGCTAAATTGCTACTTTTTGAACAAATTCAGGGGCCATAACACAATTTCACCAACATTCAAGGGACATAATATAAATTTTAGAAATTACTAATGACGTGGTACCTTGTTGACATGGCACAAAATATTCCACAGAATATTCTGCAGTGATGTCACGATAACGTCACAGGATATTCCACAATGATGTCACAGTGATGTCACGATGATGTCATAGAATATTCTATTGTGATATCACAGAATATTTCATAGAATATTTCTCTTTGGCCTGGCTTGGCTTGGCTCAGCTTCACAGCTTGGCTTGGCTCAGTTGGCTAGGCTCGGTCTGTTTTCTTGGCTCGTATATCGACTTTTCAGACCAATTTTGACCTGAGATTAGGAGAATTTCTGGTGTTCATTTGAGGTGATTTTTTTTTTTTCCTTTTCAAATTGCTTCTTTCGACAAGAGCTACGCAATGGTGTATTCAGAAGTTGGTTTTGGCAATTTTGAAATATGGTAGACTTTTGAAACAAAGATGTAGAAGTTCTGTTTTGCACAACGATGCTTTGATACCAATTATTGTGCTAGAGGACCTTAGATATGAATACACAAGACAAACTTAAGAGATTTTACGTGGTTGGACAATTGCTTTCTCCACAAAGACAGCTTGATTTCACTATACTTGGAGAAAATTTACAATCACTCAATTCCTCACTACTCTTTACAATTTCATGTTTGGCAAACCAAATACAATAACTTACCTATATATTTATGGGTTTATTCTGAGGGTGAGAAACGAAAGCAATGACGCCAAAAATCATTGACTCACTGTCTCACAGGAAGCTTCATCGTAGCTACCATTGTTGACCTTCAAAGGTTGAACTCAAGATGATGTTTCCTTACAACAACTTTTAGAAATTGTTGTGCTCAAAGACCCAGATATGAGTTAAGTTTTCGAAAAAAACAAATAATAATAATACACTCACAAACAAAGATGCACAAGAATAACAAAACAAATTCTAATTTACTCAAACAAATTCAGAATAAATACAAAATCTCACAAACAAATGCAAAGGAGAGATAACCTCTCCTAACTCACAATCTTTCTTAAATTCAAATATTTTCTATCTTGGCATACCAAATATAATAACTTACCTATCTATGTATAGGTTTTTCTGAGGGTGAGAGACGGAAGCGGTGACGCAAAAAATCACCGACTTATTGTCTCATGGGAAACTTCACTTTAGCTTCCATTGTTGACCTTCAAAGGTTAAATTCAAGATGATGTCTCCTTACAGCAGCTTCTAGAGATTCTAAGATCTATCTTGAACCTTCAAGTCCTTTTTAGAGAAGAAAAATCATTCTTTTATTTCTCTTTTTCTTTCTTAATGGAGAAGTTGAGACAATTCTTCACAATACCTTGGCGAAATTCTCCAATACATCAATTTGAGCAAAACTCCACCTTAGTGAGATACCATAAACAGATAAACAACCAACCATGCATATGTTTCAAAGAGAACATACTGTAATGTCCAAAACAAATTCTGCTACACCAAACAAAACAAACCAGCGCTCTTCAAACAAATCAAAATGAAACATCAGACTCAAAAGGTCAGGACATATCAAGCCAATCCAAATTGTAGAACAAAACGAACTAGTTCTTCTAATTTTCTGTAACAAATCCAAATTCCAAAGACAAAAGGCGCCAACAAAGTTGTCATCGGCAACTACAAATAAAACCATGGTAAACGAACCACTTGTACCAAATGTTGAGGAGACTAATCAAAAGGGGCTTCAATTTCTCCTTTTTAACAACTCCAAAAAGCGGTACAAATTTGCTCTCACAAAACTCAATTCAAAGATAAGAGAGCCAAACAAAGGAGTTTAACCAAAGTTGACGTGCTAATGCAAATAAGCTTCAACCAAATTTATGTGTTGGAGAATTTTTGCCAAGGTGAAGAATTGTCTTAACTTATCCATTAAGAAAGAAACAGAAAAATAGAAGAATGACTTCTCTTCTTTGAAGAGACTTGAAGGTTCAAGACGATGTTTCCTTACAGCAGATTCTGGAGATTCACAGGCCAGAATGAATTAGGGCTAAATTATGATTTTTTAACAAATTCAGGGGCCAGAACAGAATTTTACCAACATTTAGGGGCCGGAATACAAATTTTAGAAATTACTGATGATGTGGTACCTTGAGTTTTAATTAATTTAGATGAAGTCCTCTGAGTTAATTTTTGATTAGCATACTAGACTTATGGTAATTGTAAGTCAACTTAGACAAAATGGAGAGACACTTATTGATGTTCGTGTCATGGAGAAGATATTGACGTCCCTAGACCCAAAATTCGACTTTGTTGTGCAAAAAACAATCTGATGGTTGAAAGCTGTTGAGATTTGTGCTCCACGAAGCACTGGATAATTTTTCTTGTCTGTGTGCATCAGGATGATGTCAATGTGATGTTAGCGGCTTGGCGGCTCAACTGACGGCTTGGTAGCTTGGCTCGGATGTCGGCTCGTGATGATGTCAGCTATCGGCGGTGATGATGTCAACAATCGGCGATGATGACATCAGCGTCAGTCATATCCTCCGATAGAGTTGACTTTTCTAGGCAACCGTGACCGCCTCGTGTGGCTTGCTTCGCTCCTATTTGTTTTATTTTTACGTCACTGGAATCCTCTCGACAAGTACTTCAATTTGGTATACTCAAAAATAGATTTTAAGAACTTTGATTTCTGGGCAAAATTTAAATTTTGCTCTGTTCTTCCTTTGTTTTGCAGATTTTCTGCAATTTCAAGTTACCTTGGCTTTAATACCACGTTGGGGAATTTAAGTTTCACTTGATGATATGTAGGAATATAATCCTAATGATTATTTTGAGAATATAAATGGAATAACAAACTATTTTATTTATTTGAATTATGGATACATGTAGTATCTCTAAGATTTATTTTTCTTTCTCTTATCTATCTCATCATCTAAAACAATAACATATATCATCTATTTATAGATTTCTATTCAGGTGTGAATACCTGATGGCTGTGAGTCAGAATCACATAATTAAATATAAACACTAAACTATACCAAATTCTTTTAGAATAATGGCAAGTTCAGGTATCGATTCATAAGGACAATTGTGAAATTAGACTAATTTAATCGCTAAATTCCTAAATTAATTTTGATTAAAAAGATTGAGAGATTTTATGACTAAAAAGGAATTAAATGAAATTGAGAAATTAAATTGACAATTAAACGTATGGTCTGAGAGATTGATTTTTGGGAAAAATCCTAGGGCAAAGAATTCACCACTAACCATATAAACGAGATTAAACATCGGCCAATAATTTTAATCGGTTTGAAATACCCAATATTTCACAACTACATGTTTGAAATATTAATCAAGAGGGTTGTAGCATTCAACGTACAGGCACGAATCATCCCGAGTAGCACGAGGCATTTGCTCTAAACTACAGTAGCAACACAACCCATCTCTCGTAGCATGACTTGTCTCGTACTTTGAATACAAACACAAAGAAAACTAATATATAGAAAGCATTAAACAATCACAGAGAGTAAAATACTTGAAGAGATGAAAAGAACAATTATTATAAACTTCTAAAACATCCATACATGTGTTCAAACCGTTTCACAATTAAAACCTATGAAAAATCCCTTTTACATGGCTAGGGTTTCATCAAAACCCTAGAAAAGAAGAGCTTAGCCACTCATGGAGGAGTGGGAAGAGGTGGAAGAGATGGAAACCCCCATGGAAGTTGTCCTTGAAGCTTGAGGGAAAATTACCTTCTCTAAACCCTAGCTTCCATTTTCATGTTTTTCATATTTGATTTATGATGAAATTCTCCTTTTTCTTTTTCATGCTTCTAGGTTCTTCTTCTTTCTCCTTCAATCTATTTCAGACTTCTTGCCATGACCCAACCCCAATGCTTGGGCTGGATTCGCAACTAGCTTAATTCTAAAGTTATTAAGGTTTAATTAGGTTAAACAAATTAAATAATGCATCGAAATAAAGTTAAAATAAAAAATATGCATATAGATGTCTAAGGTGTACATGAGAACTTTTGTTGATGTAACACGAGTTAGTTAATAATTACAAGTAAACACCAGCAAAAAGAGAGAGGAAAAAAAAAACACAATATTCATCTCAAGTCTGGGTCTCTGCTAAAGGGTAAAACTATTCCTCCTTAGATTTCTCCACCTGAAAAGGGTTTAACAGCCATAAGCACATGGTAGAGTGAAGAAAATTATACTAAGAGCATAATGGTACACAAATCACCATGGATAATTATTTAGGCTAAATAATGAATAGTTTGGTTTGAATAAATCAATTATTTAAATAACAGACATATAATACAGAAGTCATATAAACAAAATAACCATAATCACGGTACAGAATAGAACAGAGGGTCAATGGATCCATGATAGATAGAGGGTCACAAAGTGACTAATAAGAGGGCCAATGGTTATTTAAGTCTCCCAAGGCGTGGGATCGTCAGAGGGTCACTAAAGTGACTAATCAGTGGGCAAAGGGTTATTTAAGTACCATAGGGCATGGGACTTCCTTAATGGTACTTACAAAATTATTATTCAAAAACACATTTAATAAATCGTTATATCCATGGGTTTCTATTTTTAAGCGAATATGATTAATAAAATAAATAACATAATTGTGATGCTTATTTAATTTAGAAAGCATGATTTACATAAAATAATTCATAAAAAATAAAACAATTTTATGGTTACTCAAGGTATAATATGACTCACCTTAATATCAATTCCTACTTTTTCTCTAAGTTTTCTTGATCTCTCAAGGCTTTCTTCTTTTACTACCTATTCCGTTGAGTCCTGTGCTACCTACTGATCCCCTTTTATACTTAGGTTCGGAAGGTGACACAACACTCTAATCAAGTGTTGATTCACTAATCTACACCTTAGCTTCCACAGGTGGCATCAACAATATTCTCCAACCACTTGCCTACGTTTCATTATAATTCCCTCTTGGCCCAACTATTTGTGTTAATTTCATGGTTGTTTTGATTTGGCCCCAAAAAATATATTAATCACATTTTTGGTAGATCAATGCCTTTTAATTCAAATTAGATTACATTTTAGCACATACAACCATGAAATGAATATATTACTATTATTTATTATTTATTTTTATTTTTATTTTTATTTTTATTCTTCTTATTTTTATTTTTATTTTTGTTATTACTATTTTTAATTTGGTATTAATGTGGTGTTAAAATGAAGTAAGCATTCAGGGTGTCACACTTCTGGATCTTGTTGAGTTGGGTTTGTATTTTTCAACATCCCTCCTTAAACCCAATTGGGTGGGTTTCTTCATTCTTTCAATAGTTGCAAGCATTATAGCTTTCTCTTTTGCTGTGAGGATCTTTACTCTTGCTCTCAAGTGTTTGTATACCATATATTTGATTCTTTTCTTGCACTAGTGGTAGACCTTCAGTGTTGCATTTTTAGTTGTTTTGTAGTATGAGTATTGCTGTCATGACCCAAACCCGGTACCTAAAGGTTTAGCATCACAACAAGACAATATAAATAAAATAATTCTAAAACTTCTGTAGTAGTAGCACAGGTAGATAATTTAAATAAATTAAAATAAAATAAATGGGTATCAAAAACTTTATTTAAAAGGAAAATAGTCATTTGGGCTTTATTTTATTACAAGAGTCTAATTAGAATTATAGATAGTAAATAATAATAATAAAAAAAACACTACGATCTATTCCCAATCTCGATCTCGCTAAATCTCATCACTTGAAATGGGATAACAACTATAAGTACATGACAGAGTGAGAAATATTATACAGTGAGTATGAAAGCAAATAAATCACCATGGATAATTATTTAGGCCAAAATAGTGAACAATTCAGTTTAAATTATTTTAAACTATAAAATTTTAATTCAGAAGTTATATAAGCAAAATAATCATAGCCACGGTATAGAACAGAGGTCACCAAAGTGACAATCAGAACAGAGGTCAATGGATCCATGACAAACAGAGGGCCACAAGGTGACTAATCAGAAGCCAATGGTTTATTTAAGTCCCCCAAGGTATGGGACTTCCGTGGTGGTACGTCTAGAAAATAAGTGTTTACAAAATTATTATCAAATAATTTCTAAAATTTAAACAAACATATCCATGGGTTCAATTTAAGCAAATAGAGTTTAGAAAATGATTAACGAAATCGAAATATTAATATAATTTATAAAACACAAATCGGATAAAATAAATTATGGTAACTCAAAACATACGTAAAATATATGATGGTGACTCAAGGTATAATATAACTCACCTTAATGTTAATTCCTACTATTTATCCCACTCGATTCTCCGAGTTGCACTTCGTGATTTTACTTTCTTTCCTATTTGTTTTTTCTACTGCCTTGCTCCTACGTTTTTCACCTTTCTCCTTTTTATACTTGGCTCACATACTTGCTCAACAAGCAAAATTCTCCCCTACTCAATTACTATACAGGTGTCACAAATCAATGCTCTCGGGTGGCATTTTTTAAGTGCCGTAAATCCTACATTATCTACACGTGGCTTAACCAACGGGTTATACACCTTTGTTGTGCCCCCTGTAAGTTTTATTGAGTAACTACACTTTGGCCTAATAAGTATATATTATATACTATCTGTTGATAAATCTCAATGATCCCCGTATTTTAGCACATATATGTTTATAGTTGCTTTGAATTAGCCTATAACAATATATTAACCATCTTGTTATGTTTTGGTAGCAACCATGCTTTAGATTTCATTTTTATTTTATTTATTTATTTATTTATTTTTATTAAATTAATTAAACAATTGGGGTGTCACAATTGCACTAGACTTTCTTCATTCTTAGACATTCTGTGAATGTTTTATCTTGATGACTTTTTTACTTTGCCTTTTGTTGAGATTCTTCAACTCCTTTAGGTTCATTGTTCGTGAAGAGGAAAAATAAATCAAAATCTTTATCCATGCGCCTCGATATCTCACGTATATCTTGGATTGGCCTTGTTTTGATATTTCTTGGTGATGATTCTTCACTTGAAATGATACTTGTCCCTCTTCGTGAGTGTGGGGTCATTATAGTCTCTAGGTCCTGACTCTTTTCTTGGATGTCATCTAACATCGAAAGCATTTGATTGACAATCCTAGTTTGATTCTTTGTCAAACTCAAAGATCTGCTTGAATACCTTTTAGAAGTTCCACCGCTTATTCTGCTTCATCAAACCCTTGGGTTTGCATTTGTCCACCATGAAGTTTTATTGGACTTGTTATATTTTCTTCGGATCTTCTTGATTCTTCAACAATCAGTGTAATTTTGTTAATACCTTCTTTATCTTGCTCTTCTTCTGCCAATTCTTTTATCATATTGGCCTCTTGATCTTTTTCTTCAATATCTTTTGTACTTTCATTCTCTTGTGCAACTTTGGTGGAATACACACCTTCATATTCTTTCAACTTGAATTCATCTTCTTTAATGCATTTGACCCAATATTCTGTGGGTAGGACTTTTCCTGCATGTTTGATGACAATGTTGTCAATTGATTTCCAAACTTGTTGCGAGCATTTGGAATCTTCAATATGCTTCCAAATCTCTGAATGTATTGACCTTGTCAATAGTTAAAGAAGAACCCAAAAGCATGAAGAAGAAGAAGAAGAAGAAGAAGGAGAAGCTTCATGGAAGCCCTCTATTGTTGACTGTCAAAAGCTTCACCATGAAGCAAATATAAAAAACATGGAAATTGAGTTGGTTGCAACTCATAGCCATCTGGTGTTCACACCTGTGCTTACATCTATAAATAAATTGTATTTGTTATTGTTTTATATGATGAGATAGAAAGATAAATCTTAGAGATGCTACTTGTATCCAACAATTCAAGAAATAAAGTAGTTTGTTTTTTTTATTCTCAAAGGGATCTCATTCCCATTTTTCATCAAGTGAAATTTAATTTTTCCATCAGTGGTATCAGAGCTAAAGTAGCCTGAAATTGCAAAAAATCTATGAAACAGATGAAGAACAGAGCAAAATTTGAATTTTGTTCAGAAATCAAAGTTCTCAAAATCCATTTTTGAGCATACCAAATTTAAGTACTCGTTAAGAGGATTCCAACGACGCAAAAATCAAGCAAAATGGAGCTAAAATGAAGCCATATGAAGTAGATGCATAAAATCAACAAGAATAAATAACGATCACAAGTCTCACAAAAGTGATACAGTTACTACTATACAAATTCTATCGGTCGGCCCTTTCAATTTGCTCTTCCAAATAATATCCAATTTTTTTTTGGATAGCCATGTCTAATTTTAGAATTCTTCCACCATTTTTAGGGGTCATATTGAAAATTTTCAAATTTTCAGGGCTAACTGAATATTCTAGAATTTCAAAGGCCCAAACAAAAAAATTCAGAAATAACTGGGGCTAAATTTTGAATCTTTAACAAATTCAGGGGCCATAACACAATTTCACCATCATTTAGGAGTCAGAATGCAAATTTCAAAAATTACTGATGATGTAGTACTTTGCTGACGTAGCACAAAATATTCCACAGAATAGTGATGTCACGATGATGTCACATGATATTTCACAGTGACGTCACAAAATATTCTATAGAATATTCTTCTTCCGCTCGGCTCGACTTCGCAACTCGGCTTGCCTCGATTGGCTCGGCTTGATCTGTCTTCTCGGCTCGGATGTTAACTTTTTAGGCCAACTTTGACCCACGATTAGGAGAGCTTTTGGTGTTCGTTTGAGGTAATTTTTTTTTGTTCTTTCAAATTGCTCTACTTGACGAGAGCTACGAAATGGTATATTCAGAAGCTAGCTTTGAATTGAAGTTCTTAGTTGGCAACAATTAGTATTAGAGCATCGTTATGCAAAATAGAGCTTCCGCATCTATATTTCAAAACTCCGCCAGATTTTGAAGTTGCTAAAACCTTCTGAATACACCATTGCGTAGCACTCGTTGAGTAGAGTAATTTGAAAAAAAAAAAAAAATTCACCTCAAATAAACACCAGAAGCTCTCCTAATTGTCGATAAAAGTTGGCCTGAAAAGTCAACATCCAAGCTGAGAAGATGGACCGAGCCAAGCCAACCGAGCTAAGCCAAGGCCGAACCTAGTTGAAGAAGAATATTCTGTGAAATATTTTTTGACATCACTGTGGAATATTCTGTGACATCATCGTGACATCACTGTGGAATATCCTGTGACATCACTGTTTTGGTATTAGAGCTTGTTTTCTGGTAGATTGCCAAAAAATTTGTTTTGGCAGAATTTTCTCAAATTTTGAATACTTGAAGTACTAAGTCCTGAAGTAGATTGCCACAAGATCTTTTTCATACTAAGCTCTGATACCAATTGTCGTGTTCAATGACCGAGATAGGAGGTAAGTTGCTGAAAAATAAATAATAATAATACGCTTACAAATAAAGATATACAAGAATAACAAAATAAATTCTAATTCACTCAAACGAATTCAAAATAAATAAAATTCTCACAAACAAATACAAAAAGGAAAGGTAACCTCTCCTAACTTACAATCTCTCTCAAATTTAAATATTTTCTATCTTGTCATACCAAATACAATAACTTACCTATCTATTTTTGGGTTTCTTATGAGGGTGAGAGACGGAAGTAGTAACACCAAAAATCACCGACTCACGGAAAGCTTCACCGTTGCTTCCATTGTTAACCTTCAAAGGTTAAACTTAAGACGATGTTTCTTTACAACAGCTTCTGGAGATTCTAGGATCCATCTTGAACCTTCAAGTCCTCTTCAGAGAAAAGAAATCATTCTTCTATTTTTCTTCTTCTTTCTTAATGGAGAAGTTGAGACAATTCTTTACAATTCGCTACCTTGGTGAAAATTCTCCAATACATAAATTTGAACAAAACTCCACCTTAGCGAGATACCACAAACAGATAAACAACTATGTATGTGTTTCAAAGCAAACACACTTTAATGCCCAAAATAAATTATGCTGCACCAAACAAAACAAACAAGCGCTTTTCAAACAAATCAAAACAAAACAGCAGACTCAAAAGCTCGAGACATATCAAGCCAATCCAAACAAACTGCAGAACAAAACGAACTAGTTCTTCTAATTTTCTGCAACAAATCCAAATTCCAAACTCCATCATGATGTGAAATTCCAAAATTCCAAAAAACCAAAGTTGTACTAAGACCTGAAGTAGATTGCCACAAGATCTTTTTCAAACTAAGCTCTGATCTTTTCCTCTGGCACAACAATCTATTTGTTGTGGCAATCTACTTTGTTTTGGCACAACTATAGTGTATTCAGAATTTGTTTTGCACAGATATATATGAGAGATTATAGACAATCTTACAGATAACATTTATCAGATTAGGGACTAAAGTAATCCCAAAATGTCAATCACTAAAAGGAGCCGTAATGGGTGAAAGTAGGCTAAAGCACATACATTCATATACACTAACATTATTGTTGTGCTCAAAGACCTAGATATGAGGCAAATTGCCGAAAATAAATAAATAATAATAATACACTCACAAACAAAGATGCACAAGAATAACAAAATAAATTCTAATTCACTCAAAGGAATTCAAAATATATACAAAATCTCACAAACAAATACAAAGGAGAGATAACCTCTCCTAACTCACAATTTTTCTTAAATTCAAATATTTTCTATCTTGGCATACCAAATACAATAACTTACCTATCTATTTATAGGTTTCTTTTGAGGGTGAGAGACGGAAGCGGTGACACCAAAAATCACCGATTCACCGTCTCACGAGAAGCTTCATCGTAGATTCCATTGTTGATCTTCAAAGGTTGAACTGAAGATGATATTTCCTTGTAGCAGTTTCTGGAGATGCTAAGATCAATCTTGAACCTTCAAGTACTCTTTAGAGAAGAGAAACCATTCTTCTATTTTTCTTATTCTTTCTTAATGGAGAAGTTGAGACAATTCTTCACAATTCTCTATCTTGGCGAAAATTCTCCAATACATAAATTTGAACAAAATTTCACCTTAGCAAGATACCATAAATAGATAAACAACCAACCGTGCATGTGTTTTAAAGCGAACACACTCTAATGCCGGAAACAAATTCTGCTGCATCAAACAAAACAAACAAGAGTTCTTCAAATAAATCAAAACAAAACAGCAGACTCAGAAGCTCGAGATATATTGATTGGAGCCTAAATGTTACATATTTAACTCACTAAAATACATTTTATTAATCTATTAATTTGTATTATTTTATAATTTTATATACTTTTGTGTGTTTTTATATATTTTGAGTGTTTATTCCTTTATCATTGTAAATAATACATTTTAAATATTATATTATATATTATGAATTAAAAAATATATAAAAATAACAAAAAGAAAATGGGAGATGTCGAGACTACCGACAATCTCCATCATATATATATATATATATATTAATTATATAATAAAATAATAATAAATCTATAACATATATAAAAAGAACATAAAAGTGGTGTAACGCATGGTGTAATGTTGGGCTTCTTGGTGTAGCTTTGTTGCTTCTTTGGTTTGTAATGTAGATTTGGGCTGGCTACGTGGCTTCAACTTAGCCACACACACGACAGCAGAACAAAACAAATTCCATCATTCCTCCTACAAATTCCTGATTCCTTCATGTTTTCAATCTGCGAAGCAGTAGAAATTGGTTTCTCCTAGAAGATTCATTTGTTCGGTGCACCGCTTGGATAACAATTGCTAGCATTCAAGCAATATCGCCTCTGCAACTACCAAAACTTAAGCTAATTTCTTTGCTTGCTCAGCTACTGGAAAGATTTCTAATGTGTTGCTAAAGAGAGTCGGTTAGTTGGTGCACAAAGCCAAGTCTATATATATAGAGAGAGATATGTGTGTATACTCTTTGTTCTGTTTCGCTTCTTGTCTTGGTTCAACTTCTTTGTTTCTCAGTTCATAGATTACTGCCCCAAATCCACAATGTGGTATGTAATTTAGAACTTTTCTACTCCTTTTCCTGCTATGTATGAATATATTGACATTTGATTTGCGTGTCTCTGTTTTCATGGGTACTGTTAGTCCATAGACAAATGAGGCACACCACCTGCTTGACAAAATGCCTAAACCCTAAATAAACAAGTAAATGAATCAAAACATATCCAAACCTTTAAACCAATAATATACAATTGAAATTTAAAACTAAGAAATAAACCTATATAAGGTTTTCATTACAATATTTAGATTGCTCAGTTTGTGAATTTGTAGGATTGCCTAACTCATCCCATTTATTATTAATTGGTCAATAATATATTGGTGCTCCTAGAAAGACTTGAAGTTTGAACTCTTATTATAGTCTTAGACATACAATGATACAAGAGATTTTGTTAATTATGTTATTCTTTATCAAAAACTTTCGTTCATTCATTGTGATAAACAAATTTCACCTATTGAAATCAATAATATAATGTTTAAAATCTAAAGTTCTTCAAAGCAGATGATATCCCATGAGACATTTAATATCTGTTAAAGAATGAAGTTCAATAAACCTATCCACTGTGCAATTTTGATTATTGCATGACTTTATTCTTATTTGTGGCAATATGCTGAGAAAATTTAGGGAAGTAGAAGGTATTATTTATTTGGTTCTTAAGAAAAGCTTCCTAACAGCCATTTGAATTAACGAATTTGGTGAGAAAATAAAAGAAATAGGGAGAAAGAGATTATTTCTTTGGATGATCAAGGAGATCAGAAAAGGAGAGAAATTGTGAGAAATAGAACACTCTTAAAACTTGTGTTTTGTTTTTCACTATAATTGGTGAGGGAAGGTGTTGTATAAAATCAAAATACCTAAATTTTAAATAGGTGTGGTTTTTTATTTGTTCATCCAAGCACAATGGTGAGAGACCCCAATTTTTTATCAAATGGTTTGTTATATTTCTTTCTCACTATTTGACACCTAAAAAACTAAATGCACAATTTTTGTTAGACCTGGTTTCTTTACTGTAATTGGGAAACTTTTTCATGATTTGGTTAGCTAGATAGAATATACAAGTTTAAGCCTATCTTGTAATTGTTTGCTAATGAAATGTAATGTTGAACTTGTTCATATTGTGGTTATTTAGTTTGTTATATTTCTTTTTCACTATCTGACACCTGAAAAACTAAATGCACAATTTTTGTTAGACCTTGTTTCTTTACTGTAATTGGTGAACTTTTTCATGATTTGGTTAGCTATATAGAATATACAAGTTTAAGCCCATCTTGTAATTGTTTGCTAATGAAATGTAATGTTGAACTTGTTCATATTGTGGTTAGCTAAATAACACCTTTAAGCTTCTACTTTATGTTTGATTGCCAAGGAAATGAAAGAAAACAAAAAATAAAAAAATAAAAAGACTTGATTGTTAGTTTTGTTTTTGAATGTGTAAATTAATCAAATTTGAAATGAAAATTAGTAGCCTTTGCTAAATAGAGCTTAAAACAAAGCATTTGACTTAGTTCAATTGGTTTATTTTATTTAAATTGAACCTACTAGAAACTGAAGTTTCAATTTTTTGGCTACTAATAAGTGGGCTATGTGATTTGTTGTGTGATTTTCTAATTTGGTTTATTTTAGTTGACAGTGAGATATACTGTCAGGTCCTTTGGGATCAGGCGTAAAGAGAAGATTGCTTGCTATGTCACAGTTAGAGGTAAGAAGGCAATGCAACTTCTGGAGAGTGGATTGAAGGTAAAGGAATATAAGTTGCTGCAAAGGAACTTCAGTGAAACTGGCTATTTTGGCTTTGGTATTCAGGAGCACATTGATCTCAGAATTAAGTAAGTGGATATATTTATATGACTTCATTTTCTTTGTATAAAGCAATATTTGTTTTAGTAGTTCTCTACATATAATAAGCATTTAAACATAGTTATCTCGTTATGTAGAGTTGTTGATAGTTATATCTGAGATTTGGAGCATGTAGTATTTGGTTTGATTTGTTGTACAAGGTGATGGTGCCAGACTAATAGATGGGCTTGACAAGGTCTTACAGTCTAACTATTCTTGACCATACAACTTATGGCATATATTACTTTCTTTTCACTTGACTATATATTCCACGATTATTCTTATGCAAGATATTGGAAAGATACCATCATACCAAGTTCATTATCATGGTTTTCTCATTATCTGATTTGCCAGTTCATATTTTCATATTGAATTGTTGAAGAATGAAGGCTTTGGTGAAGTTATAAATGATTAGATCATGTGGGTAGTTTGTGTTCCATACCATGTTGTACATGTACTCTTGCATTGATTTGGTTTCATATTGGTGCACTAATGAGATATCTTGTTTATACTTTGGGATTTATTTGGTAGAGCTATGGCATATATGATCTAGAATATGAATTTAATCATTCCTAAGTATTTGGATTTGGACTGCTCTATAGGGAATTGGTTTTCATTTAGCCAATGTTTGGATCAAGGATTTGAAAAGGGTATTTGTTGAGGGAAAGGAAAAGAAAGGGAAAATTGAAAAAAAGAAAAGAAAAGAAAAGAGAGCTTAAATCATGTTTCTTCTTTGTCTCCACAAATCTCTACTCAAATCCTTGTTCCAAATAAGATCAGGATTGGGAAAGCAAAATATTGGAGAGTACAATTTTAGTTTTTTTAGTCAATTACTTAAAAGGGCAATACGGGTGTTTTAGAAAAAAAAATGCAGAATAAAAATTTAGAGGGCTTCCCTAATTGAAGCTCACTAACATAATCATATATATATATATATTCAACCATTACTTGCAATAAAACCTCGTCTATGCTAAACAATACAAAATAAATTCAATTTATGAGAGCCTTTGTTGTGAGTTAGAGCTGTAATGCTTGGTCAGGTATAAGAATTTGGTAATCTATTCCCGAATCTCCATAAATAAGAGAGTAAGATGATTTGGGTATTTGAGGCACTTGGAAGGATGTTTTAATGCTTCTTGCTTACAGTTCAATATTTTGCTCTATTAAATATTGAATTGGTTTCTTGTAGCGTCAATCTCAAGATCACACAGATGTTAACTGTCACGCCCCGAACTTGCCCCGAAAAGTCCGGCAACGTGACCGGCCAGTAATTCGTAAATTACCTCCGGCCTTACTGTACAAAACATAAATAAACGGGGCATGAAGCGAAGAAACCTAATAGTCCAAGAGCTGTGCATTTACATGAACATACATTACATGCCAAAAATGAGTTAATTACCCACTATCTTTACACAACATGATCATATACAAAACATAGATGTATGCCACAGATGCAAGACAAAAGAAAAGCTCTCAAAACGGCCTTCCAGGCCTAGCTCCGGCTCAGAGCACTCAAAACGGTAGGCTTTCAAAACGGCGGCTCGATCCGAGACTCCGCCTAGACTTGGCTCCCAGATGCTCACCTATAAATACATAAATACAGGCAATGAGCTAAAGCTCAGCAAGTAACATTAAAGTAAAAGGTTAGTGAACGAAGTCTGACATTTTCATAAAACCATAATAAAACAGTCATAAACATACTTCAGTCATTCATCATTATAAGAACATACATAATGGCATTCTCCATAGAACATAACATGTGTCGACTAACGACTAGAGTAACCGGTCCCGGACACCGATTAAACACATACCGAGATCTCGTAACCTGGTCATGGGCTTGTCCTTCCATGCCGTCCCCCATGACTCATGACGCATGGGCCTACATGTTCTCGCCCCCATGACTCAACTGACTATGGATGCCATACTAGGTTTGCAATAGAACATTTGTTCACAGAAAACATTCTCATTTCAAAACGTATCATATCATAGCACTTTTAGAACATAATTTCATATTAACATATCTTTACAGAAATGTCACTTACAGAGGGTTTCCGAAACCGGTTGCACGGTCTTCACCTTTTGACCTGCAAACATCAACATTATAACACATTCCTTAACATATATCATCATCAATTCACATAATGCATGCATTCTCTTAATGGTGTTACCATCTCATAATCCCATTATCTTAACTTCTTTAAGGTTTAAACATGCCCAGGATGCGATGAGGATGCCAAAACATTCATTGGAACATTTCCTGAAATTTCTGAAAAATGGGTCCCCGCCGGCGTAAACCGCTTCGAGCGGATGTGAACGAAGATGAGATTACGGATGCGTGCAATCCCTTCGGCGGCGATCCGCCGAGCGGATCGTGAAAATCGGGTTCTTCTTCCAAGCTTCCAACCCAACATGCACTCTCCAAAATCATGGAGATCAAGGTCTAAATGCTTGAAAACACTTGAAATAAGGCTTCATATTTCAAAGATCCATGGAGGTCTCCTCAATGTGCTCAATAATCATAATTTCATGTCATATAGGCTCAAATTACACATAATTTCTCTTCCATTCTATTTACTTGCCATGAAACCATGGATGATTCAACTTTATTTCAAGAAATTAGGGGAATTCTTGCCTTAGTTTCTTTAATGGAGTTGTAGAGCTTAATCTCTCCTTTCCCTTTCTTCTTTCCTCTTTGCTTTCTCTCTCTCCCGAATGTTCTCTCTTCTCTCTCCCCTAGATATTTCTTTCTTTGTATTTGAGTCAAAGTGGGTCAACAAAACCTTTATCCTTATCTATACATATCACATAAATCAAATTGTGCCAAAACTTGAGCCAAACAAGGCTTAGCGATTCAGACGAATTTCAGTCTTCAATTTATCGTTTCAGATAGTTCTAAAAATTCCCGGTATCACATAGACATTTTCAATTTCATTTTCTGAATCCATTTCAGTCACCGATTTCAATCCCGTAGTTGTCATTACAACAGATATTATTACCAAACAAACAGATAATTCCCAATTAATTCATGCTAAAGCTTAATTAATTACTGATAATTCCGATTTACGATTCCGGGTCGTTACATTAACTTTGTGAGTCTCTTTTTACATTAAATATTGAATGGGATTCTTTGGGTTCTTATGTGTTTTCACGGCCCTTTTGAGACCTCAAATTGGGTTCTTTGTGTTCCTGTGCTTAACCAAGACTTGTTTAGTTCTTTTTTAATGTGAGTTGCATTTGATAATTCACATTTCCACTGGTCAATTTATTATTCCTATCATTTCACTTTTGAAAAACCGGTGTTGACGCTGTGTCATTGCAGTCCACCTCTGTTACAGATGTTTTGATTGGTTAAGATTTCCAAAAAAAAAAAAAAAATGCCTATTATGAAATGCAATGTTTTTCCAGCCTTTATCTATTTATGTAATGAATAACATATTAGCTTTTTTTGAAAGGTTAGTCAAAAACGTTTTTATTTTTTATTTTTGTTAAATAAGAGTTATATTTAATATTTAGAGTTTGGATTTATTAATATTTAGATGGTTTATAAGTTGATATTTGAGAGCTGAGGGTTTCAATTAGTTCTTGCTTTAAAAAATTTGAACAATTGACAGATGGATTCTCAATAGCTTCATCTTGGGAGAGGATCAGGGAGATGTAATTTTTTCGTACAACTATCAATATTACTTCAAAAGGAGAATAGTTGAAGGGACTACAATAAGAATGGAGGGCCAAAATGTCACAAATTAGGATAATGATGTTCTTCTTTAGACTAGGAAATGAGTAGCTTTAGTGTTTTGATTTTTAGGAACTTCTTTTTCTTTCTTGATAAGTAAAACTTTTAAGAATATTTTATTTAAAATTTTTAAGAACAAATTTTTGGTAGGTGGAATTAAGAAATATTTTTTGTACAACTATCAATATTACTTCAAAAGGGGAATAGTTGAAGGGACTACAATAAGAATGGAGGGCCAAAATGTCACAGATTAGGATAATGATGCTCTTCTTTAGACTAGGAAATGAGTAGCTTTAGTGTTTTGATTTTTAGGAACTTCTTTTTCTTTCTTGATAAGTAAAACTTTTAAGAATATTTTATTTAAAATTTTTAAGAACAAATTTTTGGTAGGTGGAATTAAGAAATATTTTTTGTGATAAAGGAGTTATGTTTCTTATTATATAAAGGGAAAATGTGCATATATTTTGTAATTGGAGTTTTTTAGAAAAAAGATTGTGGTGGGACCAAAATTCTGCATTTCACGAAGCATGATTGGATGAGGAACTCAAACATACAGCATTTTGTAAGCGCACATGTGCTACTGTAAAGCTATTAGAAGTGGTGCCTAAAGAATGTGATTTTGGTTGTTTGGAAGTACTATGAAAGGATGACTTAGCATTTCTTGTGTTGGAGTAACAGTTGTGATGTTTGGTTAGAGTTAGAGTGGTGGTTACAATCTATGGGCACTAATAACAGTTGATGCAGTGGTGGAAGGGTCGCAATGGTAGGGTTGATGGTGGCACACTGGTGTTGAAGAGTTGGTTGCCTTGATTGTTGAAAGGAACATTTGGGAGTGTTTTTTGCAATTCTATAGACGTTGTGGAAGGTAACAAATGACTTAATTTTTAATACAAAGGAAACTGAATGGGAGGTGATTATAGTTATGTGATTGTTTTGTATTGGAGATGTGCAGTATAGTTCTTGTTTTGAATTGATCGTATTTCTCTCCCTAGTTTGTACTCATCTTATTAATAAATTTTTTGTTGGTAAAAGAAAAAAATTTAAAAATAAAAAAAAAGAACTTGTCTTGTATATATAGAAATTTCTTAAATAAGCATTATAACTGCGACGTGACTCCACGTGCGTAGCGCGTGGGGTTCAACTAGTAAAAAATAAAAAGAAAGAAAGGAAAGAGACGGTAGTGGTGGTGTCACCCACCATACCACTAACTAATATATATACATATATTAATTAATTAATTAATTAATATAGTATTTTATTGTTTTGTTTTTGCAGGTGATGGACTTGGCTATAAAAAGCCATGAAGAGGAGAAAGGAGTTCGGGGAGGAGCAGAGCTTGCAGGAAAGCTCCAGCTCCAAGTGAGAGTGTGTATTTTTTTGGTTGTAAATATTAGAATAAGTGTTAGGAAATAATTTCATTTCTTAGGGTAGAGATGAAACTCTGACTAAATAATTGGGGTGAGTTGTTGTTGGCTTATTTTTTCTACGAAGGAAAATATCATATGCGAGCATGCCAGTAAGGATTGAAAAATCTTTACAGATTAAATTCAAGCCAATTATCAAGCGATTGTGTTGACGGTTCTTTTGCCTTAAGGAAGAGGACTTCAAAATTGCCAAGTGTAAAGAAAAGAAAAATTAAAAGAAGAAGGAGGGAGACAGAAAAAGATGATTGAGTGAACAATCAAACTAACCATTAATTTATCTCTACTCCTATGTTTCGAAAAAGAAGTGCATAAAATAAAGTGTAGAGAACTTACCTCTGCTCCTATGCTTTGAAAATGAAGTGTATAAAATAAAGTGCAGAAAATCAAGTGTAGGAAATATAAATGTTAAGAAAAATATAAATCAATTGTCTTTGATTTGAACTCTGAATCTTTTTACAATGTGCCATTGATGGCTATTTATAGAAGAAAAAATACAGCAATAACTACTTAGTAACTACCCATATCTCTCATCTTCATCTTTGTCTTTCCATGTGTTCTTCCACTCATCCACTTTGTCCTTCATATTCTCCACATCTCTATAACTTCTTTTAACTTCCAAATGAATAAGAGGATGCCACGTGTCTTGAAAATAATAACAATAATAATGCTAATAATAATAAGAATAAGAATATTTTATGGTGTCAACATTACCCCCTGTGGCCTTTAAAAATGGTGTTTACTTGAATTTTTGAAGGGCCGAGCCAAGCACACATACTGTCGTTTTTGTGCCTAAAAAAAAAAAACCAATTAGCCATCAATTTGAAAAGATAAGCCATTTTCAACTACTGATTTAAATGCATAGGTTTTTCCTAGCCAAGTTCACCATTTCAAATGCTAAGTTATTCTTTAATGCATCAAACTCATCAAAACAATGCTTAAAGATGATTGTTTTATTGGCCATTTCATCAAAATTAAATTTTGATATAAACCACAAATCCAAAAAGGATTTTGAACACCAAGAATCATAGTACAAGATGGCCTTAAAAATTCAAATAACTTGATATTTTGAATAATTTCAAAAAATTCAGATTCATGAGCATTAAATTGTTCATCATTCTTAGCCATGTTTTGCTTGAGAATATGTTCTTTGGCCAAATAACTTTCATTATTCATTGACAAATGGGATTGTTTTTCTATTTTATCTATTAATGGATTATGAAAATCCTCCATGTGAGTTTTATCATTTCTCTCTCTAATGGATTGTTACATTTTAGCCATTAATGGCTTATGAAAATCTTTTATAGACATCTTATGTTCATGGTTTGACTCTCTAAAAATGGGTTTTTCAACCCCTTGAGTCTTATAAGGAACAATATTTTTAACCATGCTTGGCTCAACATGTTTTTTAGCCATGTTATTTTCATAAATTGGCTTTTTAAAAATGAGTTTTTTGACCCCCCGAGCCATTGATGAAATTAATTCTTTGCTTTTGCTATTTTCAACTATGGAAAAATTCTGAAAAAATTCATCAATTCCGCCCATTAAAGCCTTAGTTAAAGACTTGGTAGTGAGAGTTGACAACTTATCATTTCATTGGCGAATTTTCATATCAAGTTGATGAATTTATCTAATTAAATGGTGTCTTTTTTCTTCAACCAAATAATATTGTAAGCGATTAAAGTTTATTTCATCAAGCAAATGTATCTCTTATTAAAGATCCAAAATTTTTTGCTTACGCCAATAGATTTCATCTAGGCTATTTGAAATGGACGAATTCAATTCATTTTTTATTTCTTACACTTGAGGTCCCACTAGGCGTGCCAAAAATTATTGGCTTATTTTTCCTATGAAGGAAAATATCATAAATGTGAGTGTGCCAACAAGGATTGAAAAATCCTTACAGATTAAATTTAAGCCAATTATCAAGCGATTGTGTTGATGGTTCTTTTGCCTCAACGAAGAGGATTTCAAAATTGCCAAGTGTAAAGAAAAGAAAAATTAAAAGAAGAAGAAGGGAGACAGAGAAAGATGATTGAGTGAACAATCAAACTAACCATTAATTTATCTCCACTCCTATGTTTCGAAAAAGAAGTGCATAAAATAAAGTGCAGAGAACTTACCTCTACTCCTATGTTTTGAAAATGAAGTGCATAAAATAAAGTGCAGGAAATATAAATGATAATAAAAATATAAATCAATTGTCTTTGATTGAATTCTGAATGTTTTTACAATGTGCCATTGATGGCTACTTATAGAGGAAAAAATACAACAATAACTACTTAGTAACTACCTATTTCTCCCATCTTCATCCTTGTCTTGCCATGTGTTCTTCCACTCATCTACTTTGTCCTTCATATTCTCCATCATCTCCATAATTTCTTTTAACTTCCAAATGAATAAGAGGATGCCACGTGCCCTAAAAATAATAACAATAATAATGCTAATAATAATAACAATAATAAGAATATTTTATGGTGCCAATAGTTGTATTTGATATTTTTAGTTTTGATTTGATTTGGATAAATTGTATAACTTTTAGCTATTTTTGTGCAATAAATGTTTTATTTAAATCATGTTATACAATTGTTTTCATTACTCTGTACTAAAATTGTTAAACGAGTCATACTTAATAAGACGGGCCATGCATCAATCTTAGTTTAGTGGTGACAGTTCGTGCTAAGTGAAGAAGATTCATAGTTTTCTAGTTTTAATTTTCAACTCTTTTAATGATGTATTTTTGATCAACTTACATCATTTTATCCAAATTAATGATTTTCTATAAACTAATACAATAATTCCTGATTATAAGGTGTAACAACCCTCGTACTGATTACCGTATAACCACTGAATTATATACTAATTAATGCTAAACTGAACCGCTAATGACTGATAATTGAACTGATTAAAGTACTGAATGAACTGATTGAAATCGAGACTGAAATTGAATGAGTTTGTCTGTTATATTGCATATTGTATCTGTTTGCTTGAAAGACTACCTGTTTGAATTCGTATGTTTAAACTGCTAATTGAAGGCCTTATCGGCGGCCGATTTAGGAACCGTTTAGTGTTTCATGATCAGTAAAATATTTGTGATTTTATGGTATTTTTTTTATCTGAAAATTTATTAGGAATGATTAAACTAGATTAAATTGAGTTAATTACGAACTTAGGCTTATTTACCAAATTGCCACCAATAGTGGACACTTGTTTATTATTATTGGAGCCTTGTATACACTTGAGCATATCAATTTATCAGCCATTCCTTGCTTCCCAACCGACCAAACTAGTAGAGAGAGAGGGTGATTGAGCTCAAATTGTTGAATGGTTAGAAGAACTTAGAGATTCATAACATAGGTTGCTAGTTTGAACTTCTAGGCAAGAAATTGAAGACTTAGGTAAGAAAATTACCATCTTCTTGTTATGTTTTAAGTTTCATCTTGCATACATCTTGGTTATAGAGAAGTTAAGTCATGATTTTGCTCATAGGTGTTGAATTGAAGATCAATTGTTGCATGCATGGTTGAATTAGTGAAATTGGAGTTGAATTCATGCTTGAATCATACATGCATGTCCATGTTTATATTCTAGTTCATGTTTTCAGAATGTTTTCCCACTAATGAGTCCCTTTGGACAAGAATTGAAGCTTAAATTTGATTTGAAGCTCATGCATTGCATGTTTTAAACTTATTCTTGAAAATGGGTTTGAAAATGGATTTAATTGACTCACATTTGGGGCTTGAATGCATAAATTGGCTTTTGAAACTTGCTATACATTGTTTTGGGATGTATTCTCCAGAATTTGAGCCCAAGAGGTCGAGAATTGAGTTGAGAATGCTTGGTTTGAGCTAGGAAGGCAAATCTGGAAATTCAGTTGGCTTCTTCGCTTCAGCGAAGATTCCTCGCCGGCGACCAACGTTTTCCTCTGAGCCCCGGCGAAGGATTGGTGGCTCGGCGTAAAAATCGAACATCGATACTTTTCTTTGTTCCATCGAGACGCTCGGCGAAGGAAGGCTCGCTCGGCGAACCCTTTGATTCGAAGCTTCGCTCGGCGAGCATCGCGCGTAAAAATTGAGCATCCAGTATTTTTACTGTTTCATCAGACCGCTCGAGCGAAGGATTGTTCGCTCGAGCGAAGCCTTTGATTTTGCAACCTCGCTCGAGCGAAGGAAGGCTCGCTCGAGCGAGGCCCCTGTTTTCAGCAACTTTTGAAAAGTGCCTTCCAACTGTATTTTTGCATCCTCATCGCATCCTAGGCATTCTTAGGCCTAGTTTAAGACATCTTAATGAGGATTTAAACATAGAACCACACCGAGGAATTTAGGGATTTAATTATCATCTTTTCGATTGTGAAACTTAGTGTGTGTTCTATTTGTTAACTGTTTAGGGTTGGCTCTCGGGGACGCGCTCTAGCTACTGATAGCCCAATCACTGTGAGTAACAGATTGTGTAAAGATATGTTCAAATGGTTTTATTTTGAATACTGAACTGATATTGTTTATTGAATGAATGTATGTCCTGTATTTCGAACTGTATTGTGGCATCCTTAGCACCCACTGTTATTGACTGTTACAGAGCTCTGTCGGTTTCCTTGTGGAACCATACTGATTGATGGCCATCATTATTGTTGGGTCTGTTAAGGCCCGGTCCTTTTGGACCTACTGTTTATAGGCTAATGGATGTACCACATATGACTGATTGATTGAAATACTGATTGACTGAAATACTGAAAGATTGAAATACTGTATAATGAATTGATTTCATTACTGTAAGGACATTCATTCATAACCTCTTTACACGTTATGTTATTCACTGGGCTTTAGCTCACTGTTTATATATATATGTAGGTGCTCAGCCACCAGACCGAAGCTAGGAGCGTGGGATTGGTCCCCAGTTTTGTCAAGCCAGCCTATGTGCCTCACCGCGAGGTTCCGAGACGCCATGCCATGGCTTGGGGTGTTTTTGTTTCCCCTTTGTCTCCTCTTTGTATTGTACCTTTTGTATAGACTGCTCGATCTTTGTTGTCTAGGGACTTGATCCTGACTGTTTGTGAATGATTGTATAGACTGTATATGGATTGTACTGTTTTGAACTGTATGAATGCATAAAAATGTTTTTGACATTCAGATTTTCACAGCTCTATGGACACTAGTTATTTACTGTATTGGCTTCCGCCAGGCCCTCTACTCTGTTTGACTGTATTCAGACATCGCTCAAGAGGCCTTTGGTAATCTCGGATTCTTGGCGATTCTGATGCTAAACCCATAGGGCCGGGTTTGGGTCGTGACATAAGGTTAGTGGTGGATTTAAAATCCTGAGGAATTTCTTATTTTATTTTATTTATTTTATGTTTTATTAATTTTAATTTTATTATTCTTAAATTACTTTAATTATTATTTTTGTATCAAAACAACTCGATTAGTCCTCAAGGATCGACACCTGGTCTTAATCGCTATACTTCAGAATAGTAGTTTTTACTTAGTTATAAATATAATATTTTGGTGTGCAAACGACAAACATCACATATCAAGCCAATCCAAACAAACAGCAGAACAAAACGAACTAGTTCTTTTAATTTCTGCAACAAATCCAAATTGCAAACTCTATCATGATGTCAAATTCCAAATTTCAAAAAAACCAAAGTTTTACTAAGACCTGAAGTAGATTGCCACAAGATTTTCTTCAAATCGACAAATGCGAAATTTTTCCAAGATCAACAAGTGGCCAAAGACCACACCAACGACCTCAAATTCATATTCAGAATGATCAGTATCATTTTGTGCTACATTGACTTTGTGGAAACAACATTTCTTTTTTCTTTCAAACTTGGACAATCTTTCTTCCAATGTCCTTTATCATGAAATTGTAGAGAGTAGTGAGAAGTTGAGTGATTGTGAATTTTCTCAAAATCTAGTGAAATCAAGTTGTCTTTGTGGAGTAGGCAACCCCAACCACGTAAATCTCTTGAGTTTGTCTTGTGTATTCATATCTGAGGCCCTCTAGTACAACAATTGGTATCACAGCATCGTTGTACAAAATACAGCTTCTACATCTCTGTTTCATAACTCTGGCAGATTTTGAAGTTGTCAAAACCAACTTTTGAATACACCATTGCGTAGCTCTCATCGAGTAGAGCAATTTGGAAAAAAGAATTCACCTCAAACAAACACTGGAAGCTCTCTCAATTGCCAGTCAAATTTGGTCTAAAAAGTCAACATTCAACCTAAGAAGACGGGCCAAGCCGAGCCGCAAAGCCGAGTCAAGCCGAAGAAGAATATTCTGTGGAATATTTTGTGACATCACTATAGAATATTTTGTGGAATATTCCTTGCCACATCAGCACTGTCACGTCAACAGTTTAACTGTTACGTTAGCAAGGTGCGGCATCATTAGTAATTTTTGAAATTTACATTTTGGCCCTTGAATTTTAGTGAAATTATAATTTAGCCCCAGTTATTTTTGAATTTATGTTTTAGCCCTGGAACATTATGGAATTTTCAATTTAGCTCCTGAAAATTTGAAAAATTTCAATTGTCCTAGTCATCTTTGAAGTGAGCTTTTTTGGTAGTTTAGTTTTTTTTTAAGGAAAAATGGCTAAAGAAAAAGCTTCAACAAGTAATCCAGAAAAGAGGAGTTCAATCTCTAGTGCCAAGTTTATGTGGAGAAATTTGATGGAAACGATAACTTTGGTACGTGGCAATGTGAAGTTATGGATGTTCTCTACCAACAAGAACTTGATGTTGCTCTGGGAGACAAATCGTCTGATATGAATGAGAAGGAATGGACACAAATTATGGAAGAAATTGGAAGATAAATACATGACCAAGAGTATAGAGAATCGCCTCTACTTGAAGAAAAAACTCTTTCATTTTAAATATCGAGAAGGTATTTTGATATCTAAACACTTGAATGCTTACAATAAGATACTTGTTGATCTTCAGAATTTGGATGTTGATATTGACGATGAAGATAAAGCTCTTTTATTGCTAAATTCTCTTCTTGACACATATGATCATCTTATCACTACTCTGTTGTATGGTAGAGATGAAATTTCTTTTAAAAATGTGTCTAGTAGTTTGATTAACAATGAGTACAGGAAAAAAGACAAAGAGAGTTTCAACAACACATTTAGTAATGCTTTGACAGTTAGGGTCAGATCCCATATGAAGTTAGCAGGCGTTAGAGTTAATCCCGCGAAAGATGAATGGGCCTATTGTCATGAGAAAGGATATTGAAAGAAAGATTGTCCAAGTTTGAAGGGAAAAAGAAATGCGAATTTTTTCCCAGACCAACAAGTGGCCGGAGACCACACCAATGACCTAAAATTCAGATTTAGAATAATCAGTATCATTCTGTGCTACATTGACTTTGGAAACATTATTTCTTTTTTGTTTCAAACTTGGTCAATCTTTCTTCCAATGTCCTTTCTCATGATAATAGGCACATTCATCTTTCGGGGAATTAAGTCTAATGCCTGCTAACTTCAAATGGGATCTACCTCTAACTATCAAAGCATTTAAAAATGTGTCTAGTAGTTTGATTAAAAATGAGTACAGAAAGAAAGACAAAGAGAGCTTCAATGACACAGGAAAGACAGAAGTATAGAAATTGAAGGTTCACAGACCTAGTATATCAGAGTTTTTCTCTGATATTCTGAGTCTTTCCTTTGAGAGGAGATTTTGGAAAAAAAACTCAATTTGAATTTAAAAATAGTGAATTCCAGACAAGAGAAAAAGCTATTCAAGATTCAAAAAGAGAAGTTCAAAATGAATAAGAAGATAGAAGCAGCTGGAAGCAGAGGAAGCTTTAAGGAAGTTCCGTTAATGAAAATTAGCTTAGAAGAAATACTATAGCACACTGATTATACATGGTTTGTTGAGGCTATAAACAGAGAGCTTGAATGTTTGTTTGAGTCAGAGTGGGAGAAAAATGTAATCTCCAAGGAGAAACATAACATCTCCTGATAAGGAGAATTCTAGGAGAGTTGAAAAAATTTGTGAGTTTACAGAGAGATAGCTCTGTTTTGTATAATTTGTTTGTGATTGAATAAAAGGAGTGTTTATTCAATTAATTCATGTCTTCGTATATCTACGCAACTGGTATACAACCACCCTTCTCAAGGGTCAAATTAAAAATTTTCAAATTTCCTGAGCTAAATTGAAAATTCCAGAATGTCCTAGTCATTTCCAAAGTGGGCTTTTTTTGGCAGTTCCAAAATTTTTTTTAAAAAGAAAAAATGGCTGAAGAAAAAGCTTCAACAAGTAATCTAGAAAAGTGGAGTTCAATCTCTAGTGCTAAGTTCAAGGTGAAGAAATTTGATGGAAACAATAATTTTGGCATGTGGCAATTTGAAGTTATAGATGTTCTCTGCCAACAAGAACTTGACGTCGCTCTGGGAGACAAACCGTCTGATATGAATGAGAAGCAATGGACACAAATCAATCACCAAACTTGTGGCATGATCTGATTGTGTCTAGTGAAAGAGTTGAAATACTTTACATGAAAGAAATTTTGGCAAAAGAATTATGGAAGAAATTGGAAGATAAATACATGACCAAGAGTATAGAGAATCGTCTTTACTTGAAGAAAAAGCTTTTTCATTTCCAATATCGAGAAGGTAGTTCGATATCTAAACACTTGAATGCTTACAATAAGATACTTGCTGATCTTCAAAATTTGGATGTTGATATTGAAGATGAAGATAAAGCTCTTTTATTGCTAAATTCTCTTCCTGACACATGTGATCATCTTATCACTACTTTGTTATATGGTAAGGATGAAATTTGTTTTAAAAAGGTGTCTAGTAGTTTGATTAAGAATGAGTACAGAAAGAAAGACAAAGAGAGTTTCAATGACACATATAGTAACGTTTTGATAGTTAGGGGTAGATCCCATTCGAAGTTAGCAGGCACTAGAGTTAATCCCGTGAAAGATGTATGTGTCTATTGTCATGAGAAAGGGCATTGAAAGAAAGATTGTCCAAGTTTGAAGGGAAAAAGAAATGCTGTTTTCAAAGTCAATGTAGCACAAAATGATATTAATTATTTTGAATTTGAATTTTAGTTCGTTGGTGTGGTCTTCGGCCACTTGTTGGTCTTGGAAAAAAATTCGCATTTGTCAATTTGAAGAAGTTCCTGTGGCAATTTACTTCAGGTCTTAGTAAAACTTTGTTGTTTCAGAATTTTGAAATTTGACATCATGATGGAGTTTGGAATTTGGATTTGTTACAGAAAATTAGAAGAACTAGTTCGTTTTGTTCTGCAGTTTGTTTGGATTGGCTTGATATGTATCGAGATTTTGAGTTTGCTGTTTCGTTTTTTGTTTGATTTGTTTGAAAAGCACTCATTTGTTTGATTTGGTGCATCAGAATTTGTTTATGGGCATTAAAGTGTGTTTGCTTTGAAGCACTTACATGGTTGGTAGTTTATCTGTTTATGGTATCTCGCTAAGATTGAGTTTTGTTCAAATTTATGTACTGGAGAATTTTCACCCGAGGTGGAGAATTGTAAGGAAGTTGGCTCAAACTTCTTCTCTCTATTTCACCATGAAGAAAGAAGCTCTTGGATCATCCTCGAAGGTCCTAGATGATCCAGAAGGAACTGGAGAAGATGGTTTTGAATTGAAGTTCTTAGTTGGTCAACAATGGAAGCCACTATGAAGCTTCCCGTACGCATCCAAAACACGGTGGATTTGGTGTCAGTGTTTACACCTATCCTCCTCCTCAGAAGCCTATAAAAAGGGGTAATGAATTGTATTTGGCATGCCAAGAAATGAAAAACAATTGAATTTAAGACTGATTGTGAATTAAGAGGGATTACTTCCCCTTTGTATTTGTTTGTGAGATTTTTGTATTTATTTTGAATTCGTTTGAGTGAATTAGAATTTGTTTTGTTATTCTTGTGCATCTTTGTTTATGAGTACCTTTATTATTTGTTTCCAGGCAATTTTGGCACAACAATTAGTATCAAAGCATCGTTGTGCCGAAACAGAGCTTTCACATCTTTGTTTTAGAACTCTGCTAGATTTCGAAGTTGCTGAAACCAACTTCTGAATATACCATTGCGTAGTTCTTATCGAGTAAAGCAATTTGAAAAAAAAAAAAATTCATCCCAAACGAACACCGGAAATTGCCGGTCAAACTTGGCATGGAAAAGTCAACATTCGAGCCAAGAAGATGGATCGAGCTGAGCCAATTGAGTCAAGCCAAGAAGCGAAGTCGAGCTAAGCCGAAGAAGAATATTCTATGAAATATTCTCTGACATTAATGTGACATCATTGTGACATCCCTGCAGAATATTTTGTGGAATATTCCCTGCCACGTCAGCATTGCCATGTCAAAAGTTTGACTGCCATGTCAGCAGTAATTTCTAAAATTTGTATTTTTGCCCCTGATTTTTGGTGAAATTGCAATTTAGCCTTTGAGAAGGGTATTGGTATACAAAATTGTCCTAGTTACTTCTGAAGTGGGTTTTTTTGGGTAGTTTCTGTTTTTTTTTTTAAAGGAAAAATGGCTGAAGAAAAAGCTTCAACAAGTCATGTAGAAAAGATGAGTTCAATCTCTAGTGCTAAGTTCAAGGTGGAGAAATTTGATGGAAATAATAACTTTGGCATGCGGCAATGTGAAGTTATAGATGTTCTCTACCAATAAGAACCTGAAGTCGCTCTGTTTTGCACAACGATGCTTTGATACCAATTGTTGTGCTCAAAGACCCAAACATGTGGTAAGTTGCCCAAAAAAACAAATAATAATAATACACTCACAAACAAAGATGTACAAGAATAACAAAACAAATTCTAATTCACTCAAACGAATTCAAAATAAATACAAAATCTCAAAAACAAATAAAGAGGAGAGATAACCTCTCCCAACTCACAATCTCTCTTAAATTCAAATATTTTCTATCTTGGCATATCAAATACAATAACTTATGTTATCCCAGTTAGGTAATTCAAGAGGGAGGGTGAACTGGGTTATTAAAAAATAATAAACACAATATTCAGAATAAAAAAATAATAATTGTCAATATAAAAGTAAGAGAGATGGGGAGAGAAAATCAAACACTGAGATTTATAGTGGTTCGGCACACTAGGCCTATGTCCACTCCCCAAGGAATCTCCTTGAGAATGAATTAATACACCATCAAGGCTTCACCAAACTTGTGGATTTTATGTAGGTCTTACTTTTATCTATTGAGCCTCACTCAACAATAAATGCCTTACCCTTACAAAAATCTCTCACAAAATAATGAATAAAATAAGAGGTACTTTAACCCTCTTTTATGATAATTTTCTCACAAAGAGTAAATATGAAAGTGTAAGAATAGAGACTACACTTAGATCTGAAGGTGAAATAGCAGAATACATAAACTCAAAATTTTGGAGCACACTAATTTTTTCTCTTCAAGTTCTTAATGTTTCTCCACACAAAACACTTCTATTTATACCAAAAAATATGTCCGTTAGAGAGACAAACGCTCTTTCGGATCAAGTGGAGACAGCACAATGCTCCATCATTATGGTGTTCTTTGAAGTCAAACACAACATGAAAATTGTTCCAATTTGCACTTTTTTCTTTTTCTTTATGCAGGAAAATTCAAGCATCTTGAAGAATTTGAAAAGAATAAATTTTCTCCTGCAATCACTACAATTACATATTATATTCTAATACACACCATGAATATATATATATATATATATATTTTTAAAAGGATTTCAAACTATATTTTATAAAGTGCTTGCAAATTTTCATGACAAGATATTTGGCTTATCTTATTTCAAAATATTATATTAATATGATGCAAATTCCATTGCCATTGCCTTTTATATAATTTTAATATTATATACATGTAAGGTATTTCTCTTTGTCAAACTTTTGTAGACAAGTTGAATCAACATTTTAAAAATAAAATTCAATTCACACTTTTGAATATAATATCATATATATATATATATATATAATAAAGCAAGATAGTTTTTGAATTTATCTTACACACATTTATCTTCCACTTCTCTCTCTTACTTTTTTATTTTCTCACCTACCCTCCCATGATCCCATGAATAATCCTATGAATGATCCCATGATCCCACATTTTTCCTTTTCTTTTTATTTTTTTATTTTCCTCCCTATTTATTTATTTTTTTTGTTTTCTCCTTTTTGTTCACTTATTTTTATTTACACCGTGCCTTTAGGCACGGGCACGGGCATACACTAGTATATATATATCAGATAAAAATATATATATACCCTTTCTAAAATTTTTATAATTGTTGAAGATATTATAAATACACTCAAATAACCAATCATTCCATGTGAGTATATCAAAAGGAAACAATTCATCAATATCACATTTGTCAAAATAATACAACCAATCAATCAATCAATTTTAAATTTATCAAAAAGTGAATAGTGAGCAAACCAATCAATCAATCAATTTTGTTAAAATAATACAACTAATCAATTTTAAATTTGTTAAAAAGTGAAGAATGACCACCCGAATTTTTCAAAATCGTGAATAGTAATTGTGGGGACATAATTTTTGAATGACAACACGTGGCCGAGGTGGTATCGGAGTGCCAGCTGAGGCATCACGTGTCTTGGACATGACTCCGAGATAATCTCGGCAAGGCCGAGGTTATCTGCGAAGATACCAGAATCCGGGATAAGCGGATAAGGGACAAGAGTCCTACAATGAGAAAGGACTTCAGTTTGGGTAAAGATAAGACTCTTAGAGAGTTTATCCCAATCCTACTGGGAGTCCAAGATTAGCAGTAATCCTAAGTCCATTGAAGCTAGGCTTCTATTGGGACTAGGTTTGTATTGGCTATAAAAGAGAGGCACCCTCATGGGTCTAAGGTATGCTTTTTATGCTCAATAATGAGTTAAGCACTTTTGTTATCTTTGAGAGATAACTGACTTGTTTGTCGGAGTGCTCCCGGGTGGACGAACCACCGCTGGAATCTCTTCTTTTTGTGACAGGTCGTTCGGGCTTAATCTATTCTGCAAGTGTTCTCCAATTGAGTGCTCGATTGGCAATGTGGTCGGAAATTGACACACACAATTTGGCGTCGTCTATGGGAAGGAAAGGAGAATAGATGGCCAATGACGGACAGAAAGAGAAGGTTGGGGACGACATCCCTACTGAGAGTGGGAAACATATTGACCCTGACGTCGAAGAAGACAACTGTAACGAAGAGACTTGTGATAAGAATCACGGAGAAAAGGACGTCGGCCAAGAGAGCGGTGTACCGAAGAAATCGGACTGGAGCGGGTATTATAACGAGAACGACCTCCAGGTATGGAAAGATAGATGCCTGCGGAGGGACGACGACATGAAGGGAATGGCGAAGAAATTGGCAGACCTGCAAACGGTCGTCAATTTCATGATGCAGAACAACGTCATGCAGCTAATGTTCCCGCTACAAGATACGCCAATTCCAGCGGCCAAGAAAGGTGCCTAGAAAGAGGGGCAGAAAATGGTTCCTGCAATCCCTCAGCATGGCGTGACCAAGGGACATTCTCACCGGCCTTCACGGGAGGTCGGGCATGGAGAATCCCAGAAGACATGTTGAACAAAAGAAACCTGCACCAAAGAACATCGGGATGTTCAGGGGAAGGAACTCTGTTTCGATACAACCAATGGAGGGAGGTCTAAAAGGACTCACAATGATACTGGAAGTAGTGCACCAAAAAGGGCTAGAGAATGATGCTTGGGAGTTTGAATTTACAAGCTAAGGTTGGTTTAACACTTGTTGAAATTTTAAAAATTTACAAGTTAAAGTTAAACCGAGGTCATGTTTAACACTTGTTGAAATTTTAAAGAAAAACTTACAAGTTGAAGTTAAACCAAGGTCATGTTTAACACTTGTTGAAATTTTAAGAAAAATTTACAAGTTGAAGTTAAACTAAGGTCATGTTTAAAACTTGTTGAAATTTTAAAAATTTACAAGTTGAAGTCAAACCGAGGTCATGTTTAACACTTGTTGAAATTTTAAAAATTTACAAGCTGAAGTTAAACCGGGGTCATGATTAGAGGAAGGAATGATATAGGTTCCATTACGTTAGGATGTCGACGTAATAGAACCTAGGGGACAGTTGTGGGGAAATAATTTTTGAATGACAACACGTGGCCAAGGTGGTATCGGAGTGCCAGCCGAGGCGTCACGTGTCTTGGACATGACGCCGAGATAATCTCGGCAAGGCCGAGGTTATCTGCGAAGATACCGAAATCCGAGATAAGCGGATAAGGGATAAGAGTCCTAGAATGAGAGAGGACTTCAGTTTGGGTAAAGATAAGACTCTTAGAGAGTTTATCCCAATCCTACTAGGAGTCCAAGATTAGCAGTAATCCTAAGTCCATTGAAGCTAGGCTTCTATTGGGACTAGGTTTGTATTGGCTATAAAAGAGAGGCACCCTCATGGGTCTAAGGTATGATTTTTATGCTCTGAATAGTAAGTTAAGCACTTTTGTTATCTTTGAGAGATAACTGACTTAATTGTCAGAGTGCCCCCGGGTGGAGGAACCACCGCTAGAATCTCTTCTTTTTGTGACAGGTCGTTTGGGCTTAATCTATTCTGCCAGTGTTCTCCAGCTGAGTGCTTGATTGGCAGTGTGGTCGAAAATTGACACACACAGTAATATATTTAAAATATTTCCATTTAAATGATATTTATAATAAATATATCATACAACCTATATTTTAAATAGATAATATTTTGTGTCAAATAATATAGAATAAGTATATTAGAAAATCCAAAAATTTCAAATAATAGTGTAGACATCATCAAAATTAAACAACATGATTAACAATCTCCCCATTTTTTATGATGGCAATATTTGTATGAATATGACAAAATAAAAATCAACAAATTATTTGATAATTTTGCAATATAAGATATTTGATAGTTTAAAGCACATGTATGACAATTCAAATTTACAGTTTAAAATTAAAACTGATAATTTTCTTCCCCTTTGACATCATCAAAATAAAATATGGAGATAGAAAGGTTTTAGAGAGAGAATTTTTTTTTTTTTTTGCAGTGATCAAAACAAAAATCAAACAAACACATTTGAGATAATAATCTGAGATGCAAAAAATAAAATAAAATAATGGTTCTTATGTCTTGTCGTGATCATTGTGGGGATTTTGGAGCATCTCTAGAAAAATAGTGCAGCAGCGTCCAAAAGGTTGACAAACAGGAGATTTGAGCAGATATGCATCGAGTATTGGATCGGTGGAGTGGATAAAAAGTGATAAAGATGATAGGCAGAGATACGAAATCATCAAGTATTGTGAGAGAAAAATTTGTTTTACCTTCTTGTGTAATCATGTCATTCCTTACATTAGGCATTAATGGTTCTGACATGCATGAGGTGCCTGTAATTCAGGCAAGTGAAAGGTTACCGATAGTGCATTCGCACGCTATTTCTGTAAATGAGAGTCCTAGTGTTTTTGGTAATCGGAATGATATCGATACTATTAGTAACACTATGACTCTGAGTACACAAGCGATGACTGAGGTTTCCAATATGGCACGACGACTTCAAGCAAGAGTACAAGAAAATTAGCAATTGATAGACGATGTGAGCTTGTTAAAACAACAACTAGCTAATACTCGTTAGGAGAAAAGAGAGCTAGAAAGAAAAAATTCTCAGTTGGAGAATGTGGTGCAATATTATGTAACGGTGATATTGCCAAGACTCACAGAAGTCGAAAATAGAGAGAGGCATGTAAAGAATGCTCAAGAAAAGTTGTTGAGAGAAGTGAAACGCAAAAAATCTGTGAAGCCTTCTCAACCTGTATATGTAATCGATCAGTAGTTTCTTCTTATGAAATAAAATTACAAGCATTTCTCTTTGAAAAAAATTATTTGTCTTTTCTATATAAAAAAAATTGCAGATAAGAAAAAAAAAAATAGTTGAAAACGATATATGCTCTCCCTAAAATTATGCATAGAATATACAAACGCCCTCTTAAGATTACTCGTATTTTTATTTTTTATTTTTATTTTATTGATTTAATCTCAAAAGATTACATAATACGAGTCTCTCCCTAAATTAATGCACCAAAGATAATTATACAAATTGTAAGAAAATGATTACCAATTTATAAAACCAAGGGCCATTAAGATCTGGCCATAATCAACTACACCAAGTGCACTAACATAACAGAGAAAATACAAATAAAAATAATTTCTTCATACCAGGTAGAAGCAATTGTTATTAAATACGAGAGAGTTTGTAACACATAAAACCATATAAGAAATATAACAAAGTGCAGAAATAATTTAAACATGTTGATCGGCGATGATGTTGATAAATTGGAAAGAATAGAGAAGATCGGAGATGAATGTTTGTAGATTAGCCATGAATTTTTGTAGATCAGTATTGGATCTTGGTGGATTAGTAATGGATCTTGATGTATCAGTAATTGATCTTGATGAATCGGAAATGATGTTAAAGATCGGTGATGAAGATTTTGTGTAGAGCAGTGATGGATCTTGGTAGATCGGTGAGGGATTTGGGTGGAAGATGGTAGTGATGAAAGTGATGAATGATGTTGTAGATAGTGGAGCTGATGGTGGACGATGGTGAGGATAAAGATGTTGTCTGAGGATGAGAGGAAGAAAGAGAGAGCGAGAGAGCGAGAGAAAGAGAGAGAGAGAACCAGAGCGAGAGAGATTGAGGTCTTATGCTTAATAGTTTAATCCCTTTGGGGGTTTATTACCAACGGCATGACACTTCTCTCATGCCTAAAATAACTCTTGGTTTAATGCTTCTTTCCGTTAGAGGACTTAAAGCTCACCTTTGGACTTAATTTACTAAGGAATGGTTGGTAATTAAAACGGAGTAATAAAATGAGGACTAAAAATGATGCAAGATAATAACTTGGTTAGGGTTCAATCGGATGTTAATTGAACCCTTGAGTCTTGAATCGTTTCATACTTGTTAGTGATGTAAACGGTTCAAGAGTCAATATCAATCATTTCCCTTGATCAATCCATGATAGGGAGGAGGTTTGAGAGTCTTTATTTTGTTGCATTTATTGAACTTGTACACTTTGGTTCATAGGCCATCATTCAATGAAATTGCATTGATTGATGGTTTGTGAACCAAATTTACTACTTCTTTGAGCTGTTTGATGATAAGGAGGGGCAAATTGTACAAACAACCTTTGAGAATATCTTGGTTGTGCTCTGTTTGCTCTCTGTTACAGCATGAGGAACTAGGATTTTGTGGCCGGCAGGCCACCATTTTTGGACGACAGGCCATCATTTGTGGTCGGCAGGGCACCACTTCTGGCTTGCCAGCCACTTTTGACAAATTGAGCAGTGCCCTTTTAAAACAGAACAGAGTTGATTTTGAGGTGGAAAACAGTGCAAGTGTTCTAACTGTGCAACAGAGGCTTCCTAGCAGTAGAATAGTGGCCTTTTCGGGTGGAAATCCGCGCATGAATGAGCATCTCTCGCTTCCCGGGGCTAATTAGTTAATTTAGTTACTTTATTTCATGTTGTATTCATGTTGTAATTAATTAGTTAGCTAATTAGAATTTTGTAATTAATTAATTAGTTAGTTTCAATTCGTAATAATTAGCTAGAATAGTTAATAAGTTGTGCTGTTGTAATAGTTAGTTAGTTCGTGTTGTAATTTGTAGTAATTAACTTAGTTAGTTTATTCGGACCCTCTTATGTTGGTTAGTTTAGGGCATCGTGTTTTGTTTAGCATCTCTTATGCCTTGCATCCACTTGTCTTGCATGCATCGAGGCTCGACACATCATTCTAACTTGCATTGTTGGTTAATACTTCTTTGAATACGTGCTTAGATCGCGTGCTATCAAATTGATTCATATACCATATTAGTAGCCGAGCCTAGTAATTGCATATCGCATGCGTTGCATTAGTTGTAACAATTCAGATTTTTAATTATTTTGTAGAATTTATATTAATATTATTTAATCACAACTAGGAAAATACATAATTTATTATATATTATTATGTGTAATTTTGTAAAACAATATAATTATTAAAAGTTTAGGGGTCAAAATATAAATAAATAATTAATTTACTATTGGTATATAATAAAGTGTAATTTAATTAGGAATTAAATTATTTATATAATTATATTAAAAACTTGGGTCAAAATGTAATTATCTTAAGTATTTATATAAAATAAATATAAATATATATAATTATGAATCAAATCTTGAGGAAAGATATGCTATTACGCGTTGGCCACCCAATGGCCTCACCTCCTTATAAATAGGGAGGTGATTCAGTTGGGCGAAGGAAAATAAAGGAAAAGAAGGAAGAAAGGGAGAGAAAGAGAGAAAGAAAAGGGAAAGAAAATAATGAAAGTTGAGAAGGTCTTTGGTAGTGGAAAGAAAGAGTGAGGTATTAAAGTTAAGGTGAGTTATATTATACCTTGAGTCACCATAATGCATTTTATGTATGTTTTGACTTACAATATTTATTTTATACAAGTTATGTTTTATAAATTATTATAAACTATATTATTATTTCAGTTACGTGATTTAATTTCTGAATCCTATTTGTTTGAAATGAAATCCATGTATACGTTTGTTTATATTTTAAAGAATATTTGACTATCATCTTACAAACAATTATGTTTTGTAAGTACCACCACGGGAGTCCCATACCTTGGGGGACTTAAATAACCATTGGCCTCTGTTTGACCACTTTGTAGTCCTTTGTTTGTCATGGATCCGTTGACCTACATTGCAGGAGCAAAGTCAGATGGAGTTAAGTGCTATACTGTTGTGGGAGCCATCTCTAGAATTCGTACGAGCCACATCTTGAATTCGTACCTTTGTTCTGATTGTCACTTCTGTGACCTCTGCTCTGTTCTATTCTATACCGTGGTTATGATTATTTATTTACATAATTTATATATTTTAGTTTCTACCACTTAAATGATTTGTTTACCAATGATTTATTTACCAAACTGAGTTATGTAAATGTTTTGGCCTAATTAACTATCCATGGTTATTTCGTGTCCCTTATAATCTTGGTATAATATTTCTCACTCTGCCATGTGCTTATAGTTGTTTACCAATTTTCAGGAAATAATATAATTCAGAAATAGCTTTTGGAAAGTCTTAGATGCGGGACTGCGGATTAGACACATACAATATTTTTATGATATGTTTATATGTAAATATCGGCCTTTGGCCAATACATTTTGTAATAAAAATAGAAACTTTAATGATTATTTTGGTACCCTCATTTAAATATTACTTCCGCTCGCGTTTATTTATTTGTTCAAGAATTGGCCGTAGGTAACTTCAGTTACTGGCCATCACGATCCTTAACTCTTGGGTACGGGGAGTGGGTCGTGACATTAGTCATATTGCATAATTAGGATCACGTATTATTCTAACTTTGTCATTTTTTTTTGGCATGGAGTATTAGGTAAGTTCTTTTGTTCTTTAGCATATTGCACGAACATGATTGTTGTCATGTCTAGCATGCTTGCCATAAGGCTAAATGCTTAGATGATAAACTGTTTGAATGCCTGTGGATGAAGACTAGTTGTTTGAATTGGAACAATTTGAGTAATGTACATTTGAGCCCACTTTTTCAAGTGGCACATTCACAAACTCTTTTCAAAAAATAAACGTGAAATCAAGTATTCAAATTTTTGCAAGTTAGTCTATACTTGTGTGTGTACGCATCACATAATAATGCTAGCCTAATAATTGGAACAAGAGCATATAATGTAAATAAGATTTACATTACGATTAGTCGAAGGCGATCTTTGATCGGACGAGCGGGGGTGCTCAATTCATGATCTTCCCCTCTCGTACCTAAGTTCCCGAGTAGAGACAATCTTAGTGATGACGGACACGTGGCCTTTGGCATGAGTCATGGGTTTCCTAAATTTCTAAAAAATATTTAGGTGACGACTCTGTATCTAGAAAAGCAGTCCATTTTTGACAATTTGATTCAAAATTGATTTTCCAAAAGATTTGCTGGATTTGGACTCTTTGGTGTTTATCTATTTCACATTGCACTTGTGAGATCAGATTCAGAACTGCGCGAGTCCGATATTATAGGGCTTATTCGTCTTCCAAAAGGGGGGCACGAAAAGTTGAGCGACAGATAGGCATGTCTAATCTTAGAATTCCTCCACCCTTTTCAGGGGTCAAATTAAAAATTTTCAAATTTTCGGGGGCAAAACTGAAAATTCTAGAATTTTCAGGAGCCAAAACAAAAAATTTAGAAATAACTGGGGCTAAATTGTATTTTTAACAAATGTAGGGGCCAGAGCACAAATTCACCAGCTTTTCCATTAAGAAAGAAAAAGAAAAATAGAAGAATGATTTCTCTTTTTTGAAGAGGACTTAAAAGTTCAAGATGGATCCTAGAATCTCCAAAAGCTACTGTCAGAAAACATCATCTTGAGTTCAACCTTTGCAGGTTAACAATGGAAGCTACGGTGAAGTTTCCCTTGAGATGGTGAGTCGGTGATTTTTGGCGTCACCGTTTCCGTCTCTCACCCTCAGAAAAAAACTTATAAATAGATAGGTAAATTATTGTATTTGGTATGACAAACATTAAATTGTAAAGAGTAGTAAAGAATTGAGTGATTGTAAATTTTTCTCTAAGTCTAGTGAAATCGAGCTGTCTTTGTGGAGTAGGCATTTGTCCAATCATATAAATCTCTTGAATTTGTCTTGTGTATTCATATTTGAGGCACTCTAACACAACACATTAACCATATATTAATATGAACATTGTGTTTCTTGGAGGACAAGAAAGTGTGACAAAAGGAGGGAAATTAGAAGGGAAAACGAATTTTGGTTTTGCATAAGACATTTACTACAAAGATGCAAAAAAACAATTTAAAAAGGAAAGCCAGACCATGGAAACTGAGAAATTCAAGCATAAATAAATACAACGAAACTTCCTCTATAGTCAGTGAGCTGTCGTGATTGACACTCACATATATCAAAGGATAACATCATAACTTACCCGAAATTGATGTCCCGAGCTTTTATTTTTGCACTTCAAATTTTTACACTCACTCTTCGTTTAGCATGGCAGTTTTTTAAATTTTTGACTATTTTAATTATAAAAAAGTAAAATAGAGTTTTTAATCGAATAAGAAAAAACATCACATTCAAATTATAATTATTTCATTTTTTCTTTTACAAAAGTTAAAAAAAATCAAAAAGCCTATCTCCGAACAAGGCTTTTTAGCTTTAAATTAAAATAACTAAAAAGTCAAAAAATCAAAAAATTTTATATTTTTAGTTGATATATTTAAAAAATTTCACAAGCTTGATTCATAAACTTTTTTGTTTGGTTTATGATTTTTTTTTTTAATATTAAGGTTAAAAAAGTTAAATTTTGACTTCAGCTTTTTCAGTTGACAATTAAAACATTTAACTTCTGCCAACATTCATCTATTTTTGATCGCTACTAAATAAACCCGACATTTTTTTTTTGAGGTCTTGTTTGAGAATAATTTTTTTAATTAAAATAGTTAATAAAGACATAAAGAAAAAAGAAGTTTAAATAGTTAATAAGATAAAATGTTACATTCTACACATTAATCAATCACTTTTTCTTTCACAACCATCTATTCAATTACAAAAAAATTTACCAATCATCCAAAACATAACTTTTTCATCTCATTAAATAGCCAAAAAGTCAACTAAAATAATCACATTTTCCTTAAATTTTTTATCTTAAATGTGTGAATTAAGATATAATAGTGACCCATGATATGGTACACATATTATTGTTAACTGAAATTACAAATTTATCTTTAAAATTTTGCCCCAATTTTACTTTAGTTCTCTCCTTCTAATGAAAACAATTAAATCTTAAGATTTCAATTTTTGTTTCAATAAAACCCTCTGGTTACTCACCATTAAAATATGGATGAAAATATTTACATGAGCAGATTTTTTAGGGAAAAAAAAATATAAATTATACTTTTTACTATCTAATTTTTATTTAAATTTTACCATGGTCCTTTGTATTCATTTCAAAGCATTTTTTTTTCTCCTTTTGGTAAGTAACACTTGTCAAATGTTACCGGTTAATCATTGAAATAGTATTAGTGTGTTAGTAGTTTTTTAAGAATTTCCTGACTGTGACAATCTAATTTATTAACCCCTACCATTTTATATGATATGACAAAAAATAAATAAAAATTATTGCGTTAGTGTTCACCCTAATTGGTAAAAAAGAAAAAGAAAAAGAAAAAGAAAAAAAGAGTTGTGTTTGAATGTCTTGTTAATCAGTAGTTTCTTGGTTGCCAAGCTAAAACCAAAATGGTCTCCCCCATGCACTGTCTATATATAGATATATATCTCCTCTTCTTTCTAGTTCACTGACCACACTAGTCTCTACAACTCTCTCGCGCTCTCGCTTAAGTAGTTGAATTGAATCACTCGATCCAGAGATATGGAAAATGGGTTGGCGGAGAGATGGGGTTTCCGGGGAAGCGAATTGGTGAACAAGGCTTCGGCGATCAGCATTAGAAGTGTTCTGAACGAGGTCATGCAAAACTTGGATGAAGCAGACCTACGCCCCACCATCCCCCTCGGCCACGGCGACCCCTCTGCCTTCCCCTCCTTCCGCACCACCCCCATTGCCGAGGACGCCGTCTCCGATGCCCTCCGCTCCGCCAAATTCAATGGTTATGCCCCTACCGTCGGTATTCTTCCGGCTAGAAGGTATTACTCATAGAGTCTGTTTGGAGAGATAATAAAAGATAATAAGATCTGTTTATTATATGATTTATAAGTTAGATCATAAATGATCAAAAATGGAGGAAAGCCATTACAATTCGGGCTTTGGTTGGTAGCTCAAAAATTAGTGGCTCTAATGACCCTAATTTCCATATCAGGTAAAAAAAAAAAAAAAAAAAAAAAACAAACTTATCCAAACATGAAATTAGGGCCATTAGTCAGCCACAGTTTTAGGGCCACAAAATATTTTTCTTACAATTCTATGCAATGGTAATACCAATGACGATATTGTAGAGGATCGACTCTATTTTTAAGCAACAGTATAATTACTACCTTGTCATATATATATATATATATATATGGACAGTGAAAAATAAGAAATAATTAGATTGTAATATCAATATGTATCATCTTTGTATTAAAGTTTAGTTTTTCAATTTCAGGTTTCACATTTCACTAAAACAGTGAGATTTGATGACAAGTAAAGTGATTAGTCGTCTATTTTTTTTATAATATTACTAAAATTACCCATTAAAATATATTGTAAGAACTTTGTTTAACTCATTCAAGCATCATAGTGCAAAACACAGTAATTCTTTTCACCCAGGCTAGAAATTACAATATTTTTATTGTTTTCTCAATCTACTGTCCAAATGGAGGGCTAGTGCTCAATTTTTTTCCCCATTATTTAAACGGTTAGTGCTGAAATATTTCTTCCTCGTTATTTAATGGTTCTTGCTCAAATTTCCTACTCCTTATTTAACTTGTGTTTGGATTTATAGATTTTAAATTGAAGAATTTGGCACAAGGAGAATAAGCCAAATTGATAATTTATGTATGGATTTTAAAACTGAATTTAAGAGCTTTGTCATTTGAAATAACAATGTAAAGATTGTTATGGATTTCAAAATTAAATTTGAGAGCTTTGTTATGATGAATTTAAAATAATAACATATAAGTACATTGCTGATAATCTCAAGAGGTTGGCCTAGTGAGCGCAATTTGGGACTTGGGGCATGCTGCCTCCAGTTTACAAGTTCAATACTTACTAACCCTAATAAATTCCTTGGGGCTAGTCCAAACATGGTTGCATTGGTTTTAAATGAAACTCTGTAAGTGGGCGGTGAGATTGGTTCCCTGAGATTAATTGAGGTGCCCATAATCTAATCTAGACAATTGGTTATCAAAAAAAAAAAAGTACATTGCTGATTGCTTGAGAACAGATATGTAGATTCTACATTCTGAGCCATATATTTCACATTTAATTGATCTTGCAACCCTTGTTATGAAATTTTGTTTTCCTGGTAAAGTTGTTGAATTTATGTTTTTTACTCAAGATTGATTAAGATTCCTGTTTTTGTTTAGTACTTTGAACATTTCACTATAAGTTCTAAAGTATTGCACTGATTTGATTGCCTTGTTTATTTTAAGTTGGTTGGAAAACAGTGCTAAGAAAATATAAAATTTACTCATCCTATAAAAGAGAAAGAAAAAGATAATAATTGTTCTTAATTCATTGAAGATGTAGTTCATCCAATCAATTTCATTCTTACACCTTCATTTTTAAATAGGGCCATAGCAGAACACCTTTCAGAGGATCTTCCATACAAGTTATCGCCAAACGATATTTATCTGACAATTGGATGCACACAAGCAATCGAAGTTATCCTAACGGTTCTTTCTCGTCCCAATGCCAACATTCTACTTCCGAGACCAGGCTACCCATTCTATGAAGCCCGCGCTGCATATAGCAGTCTTGAAGTCCGCCACTTTGATCTTCTTCCAGAGAAAGGCTGGGAGGTAGATCTTGATGCAGTTGAAGCTCTCGCAGATAAGAATACTGTTGCTATGGTTATTGTTAACCCTGGAAATCCTTGTGGGAATGTTTTTACTTACCAACATTTAAAGAAGGTGCATATTTTAGTTTTGTAGAGTTAATGTGTACTATGGTAATATTATGGTTTTGATTATCATGTTGGTGGTTGATTGTCTGATATTGTAGGTTGCTGAGACTGCGAGAAAGCTTGGGATATTAGTGATTTCTGATGAAGTTTATGATCATCTTACTTTTGGGATTAATCCATTTGTGCCTATGGGAGTCTTTGGATCAATTGCACCTGTCATTACTGTTGGCTCTATATCAAAGAGGTGGATTGTTCCTGGTTGGCGACTTGGTTGGCTTGTCACAAATGATCCCAATGGCATTCTTGAAAAATATGGGGTACTCTCTCCCTCCCTCCCTCCCTCCCTCCCTCCCTCTCTCTGAGGTATTTGCAGGTGTTCTGGTTTTTTTTTTTGAATATTCGTTATGCAGATGCTTTTTTCTTTCTGTTTTTGATTCCTTAGTTATTCTGTTATTACTATAAAATTTGAAGATGAAGAAAGAAAATCTTGAAAAAATGGTGATATATGTTTAATATAGGATTTGTAGTACAAACAAAACTGAAATAAAACAAATTGACATTAATGAATAAAACAGATGATTCACAAATAAGACAAACTGACATGAATGAACAGCAATGTAATTATTTGATGATTGATTTATCAATTGTAGTAGTTTTCCGTTAGAGGGAATGTTTCCTCTCTCAAAGGACATTTAGGCTGTTTTTGGATTTTGGATTCATGAAAGGAAAATAAAAGGAAAGAAAAGGAAAAGAGAAAAGAAATTAGCTTTTACTTCATTTCTCTTTTCCCTTTGCTTTTCTTCACCCCCCACTAATCCAAGATCCAAATATAGCTTTAAGATGACAAAATTTCTTTTAAAAAATTGGGGTTTACAGAGGTAGTTTCTACAGTTAAAGAAGGGAACAAAATGTGGTTTGTTATTTTAAAATGACTGAGAAAGATGATGAACCACACCTTTTCATGTGATTTTTCCAAAATTCTGTTTTTGCAGCACTCTTGACTGGGATTGTAATCCTCTCCATTGCATATTTGTAATGGAGAAGTTCCATCTTATCATCCAACAGTGGGTGTAATGATTTTTTTAATTTTAATTAATTATAAATTTACATTCTTATTTTATAGCCATTAGATTTGTAATGGAAATCTTCCATTGCATACATGGAATGAAGAGGATCAAAGTCCGACTGACTTTGATGCATCTTACTGTTGTTCGGTTCATTTAGAATTCACAGCCATTTGGGAAATATACTATTTCTGTTTGTTTCTCAAGAAGTTTCTCCCTTTGTTTTCTCCTTTTCAGATTGTTGATTGCATTCATTTAGATCTCACTGAAATTTGGAAATATACTGCTATAGCCATTGTGTTTCTCAAGAAGTTTCTCTCTTTGTTTTCTCCCTTTCAGATAGTCAATTGCATTAAGGGCTTTCTCAACATTACCTCTGACCCTGCCACATTCGTTCAGGTCTGTAGTTCAAAATGCATCTATGGAATAACTTGTCGAAAAAGCAAAAATAAATTCCAATATATATATATATATATTTATTTTATTTTATTTTCAAATGCTACAATAATTCATAAGATACAGCTAACAAGTTGTCTCCTCCTGGATTAATGCCGGAGAGCATTCACCAGAAAAAGGTGGAAGAATCAACTGTAGAATTTTCCTTGAGATGGTGAAACTGAAAGTAGGTAGCAATACAAGGATGTGACACAAGAGTAACGTGTATTATTGTACAAAAAAATAAAAAAAAAAAAAAATTTTTTTTTGAAATAAAAAAAAAACATACAAACAAACATGTTATAATAATTTGGTTTTTTGATTGCGTTGGTTGGTTTTGATATCTCATTTCAACACAGCAAAGCAATGGTTGCGATTCATTTCTTATCATAGTATCCAAAGCAAAATTCACTTTTGGTGAACTTGTCACTCTGTTTATTTGTTTCCTCCACTGGCCATTGGCCAATATAGAAACAAAAAAGATGTCTACATATATGTATACATTTTTTTATTACTTTATTTGCTATTCATATTTTTTCATTGATCATGGAAAGAAATTTTCAGTCTCCAACATGGTCTTGCAAATCTAATCTGGTCATTCTACTTTAATAATTTTTATTTATTTACTATTTTTTCCTGGAAATATGATTTTTACGGTTTTTGTGTCATCAGGGAGCACTTCCTCAAATTCTTGAGAAAACGAGAGGTGTTTTCTTTTCCAAAATTGTTAATCTACTGAGAGAAGCTGCAGATGTTTGCTATAATGGACTTAAGGAAATCCCTTGCATTACTTGCCCAAGCAAACCTGAAGGATCTATGTTTGTAATGGTAAGGATGTAAAATAATTTGAAATGGACTTGTGATTCAAAGTAAGTGGGTCAAAGATTTCTTCTAACAAGGGGTGTTTGCATTTTAGGCGAAACTAAATCTATCAATGCTGGAAGACATTAAAGATGATGTTGACTTCTGTTTCAAGCTGGCTACAGAGGAGTCTGTTGTTGTTCTTCCAGGTAAAAAAAGCATACAATTTTAGCTTCTAAAGTAGTTTAACCACAAGACTAACAATTGTTTCCTATTATTGAAAACATAAAAAAGGAAACTGACATAGAGAACTTGTTTGGCAAATTGTTTCAAAAACTGTTTTTTGAAAATTATTTCTGCACAAAATGGAAATGACAGGTGTTTCAAATTTTTCATTGTTTTGTTCTGAAAACACAAAAAATTAAATCGAAAAATGAAACCGTTGAAAACGAAAATGATATTTAAAAGACCTTTTGATGTTATTTCATCATCCATCTGACACATGTTCATTTGCCCGTAATTATTTTCCTATGGAATATGGTTCTAAATATCTTAATCTTCTAGGTTTTTGAGGGTTTAGGATCTATGAGCATATTCATTTCTTGTGTGAATCTGTTTGTTGATTCCAATTGATTTCTATCTGAGAGCTAGGACTAGTTAGTCCTCATGCAATTGTATAGAGCCATGTTAACAACAACAAAAAAAAAAGTGTCATGTACATATGTGTTTATCCCACGAAACCAAAAAGGGTATGATTTTAGCCGATGACTACAAAAGATATTGTTCTGTGCTCATTTTCCTTGATCAACAGAGATGCCTTGGAATGCTTCTCCTTTTGTATAGCAATTTTGTAGGTTGATCCTAATACAGTTGGTTTTCTGTTAAATTTTCAATGTTCAATTAAACTAGGGAAAATTCCATTTAAGTGGGAACAACTCAAAGGAATTGCACTTTCATAAAACTGGAGCAAGTGAGAGTTGTGTTTCATGCTAAAATATTGAGCTTCCCTCCAAATGTTGATTTCTGCAAAGCAGCATCTGAAACTTTTATTTATTTATTCTTTAATGGTCTGATATACATTTGAAAAGAACATCAAGGTTGGAGTTGAGATGCTTGGATTTTGACCATTTTGGACATCATTTGCACACAAAATCCCTTCAATTTGAGGAAAATTTTGAAAGAATGTATGTTTATGAATTCAGACAACCATGCCTCCATGGTGATGACAGAAACACTTGTTTCGGTACACAACTACAAGAGTCATTTATTCAAATTTCAGCAGAAAATATGACAACCAAGCATTGTATGCAAAATTGTACTGCAAGGACAGTATTTAAATCATTGGTTTCACTCTTGCTCCTTGCAACAATGTGCTGTCATAATTTAATTTCAATGTAACTCAAAGAGTGTTTAGTTCTCATCTACTTCTCGAACTGTGAATTTTGAGAGGTAGCTTGTCACAATTAATCCAATTAATCCTTTGACATCTGATAACATCCATTGTTTGCAGGGGTTGCTGTAGGAATGAAGAATTGGCTCCGTGTAACATTTGCCGTTGAGTCATCATCACTTGAAGATGGCCTTGGGAGGATTAAAGCTTTCTGCCTAAGGCATGCCAAGAAGCAATAAGATGATGTTTTTTGGTATCCTCTCCAGTAACTGAGGAATTCTGCTTCATCTCTTTGGCTAGTGTAGAGATTTTCGACCACGTGATGTGGGTGATTAGTGCTTGCTGATCAACACGCACGCTTATTTTTAAAATTTGGCATAATAGGAATGTGCTTGGTCCACAGCACTTTTGTTGCAAGTATAAATAAATTTCTCTGTAAAACTTAAAAACGCATGATGGGGTGGTGGTTGGATCTCATGCTTCTCCTCATGTTTAATATATATATCCTATTTATTTCCTTAGCATTGGAAGTATGGTGGCCAAACTTTGTTTCAGTTTGGGTCTGTTTTCAAAGCTTAAAATTTGGATAAATTATAAACACACATGAGGTTTACTTAAATTATAAATTACTCCCTATGATTTTAGAAATTATATTATGCCTTTTAAGATTTCTAATTTCATAATAAATAGATCATTTTATTAATAAATCATCAAGTTAATTAACAGTTTTTAACAATGTTAAATTTTATTTTAATTAATAATTCAGATAATTTTATTATTGCATAGGTGAAAAGTTAAAAATTTTACTTTTTTAAATAATTTTGTTAAATAAAAAATTCTGATAGGGAGGTATTTATAATTTTTCAAACCACATGATACAATTAAATATTTTAAACAAATCTCGAGAAAGTGTATTTGTAATTTACCTCTTAAATTTTAAACACGATAAATTGTTATCTCGCTAATTCCTATTTAAAATGATATTAGAATGATATTCAATGCGTTTGGTTTTGATTTCTAAATTTAATTTTTAAAATTGAATTTTTTATTTTTAGTAAATATTTTATAATTTTAATCAATTTTTTACTTTTTAGATGTGATGTATTTAAAAAGTAAAATATTTGTGAAAAAATATTTTAAAAAATTAATAAATACACAAAAATATATTAAAAAAACTGAATTTTCATATTTTTGGTATTTAATTAATTTTGTTAAGATTTTTTTCACGAAAATTATACTTTTTAAATTTATTTATGTTAGATGTGTCTAAAAATTTAAAATATTAAAAAAATCTAATAAAAACATAAAATTATGAAAAATAAGAAAAAAAATTTCTTTTAAAAAGTGTTTTAAAAAAAACTGGAAAAAAGTGATTATGACTTTGGCCTTATTTGATGTGTACTAATAAGTACATATTTTTATTTTTTTATTTTTTTCTATCATATCATCTTTTTATTTTTTTATATATTTTTTCATAAAATTTTAAAGAAAAATATTAGGAATCATGAAATTTTTTTCATTAAAATGATCGTGAAAAATTTGTGACCTTTTGATTACTTTGATTAGTGTGTGGTGCTTTATTATAAGTGCAATCCAAAGTCACAAATCTTTCATAACCATTTTCAAGAAAGACTTTTTATGATAGCTAACATTGCTAAAATTTAAAAAATACATTTGGATCATCCAAACCACCCCTTAGTTATAATTTTTATTTGGTAATCAAACAGCCTGGTCTCAAAATATTTTTTGTTCAAAGATACTCCACTCCACCGTGTCAACCATGGCCATACTGTTTCTGGAACTAGTCTCCCTGTTTGGCCACTCCAAAAAAGCCCTAAAAATTTTCAACCAGTACAATACAGCTCCACCAGCAGAAGAAGAAGAAGTGGAAAATGGAGGAGGAGGAGGAACAATCGACAAAGTGGCGTTTCAAGGGAAGCGAAGAGCTGATCAAAGCATCGGCGTTCACCGTCAAAGGCGTTGTATCGATGCTATCGAAGAATCTCAGTGAAGATGATAACAGGCCAGTTATTAGCCTCGGCCACGGCGACCCCTCCGTCTCGCGCTGCTTTCTGACCACTCCCATTGCCGAAGACGCCATTGTTGAAGCTGTTCGATCTGCTCAATTCAACTCTTATGCCCCAAATGTCTGTATTCTTCCTGCCAGGAGGTAAAAATCAAAATTATACTATATATATGAAACCTAATTATTATTATTATTATTATTATTATTATTATTATTATTATTCAGTGTTGGTTTGAGTTTTGTGAATTAAGTTTTTTGAAAATTGAATTTTTTGAATTTTGTATTCTTTTGTTTTTAGTGAATATTTTTTAAATTTTAATTTATTTTAATTTATTTTTATTTTTTTAAATGTACCGGGATATTTTTTTCAGGTCCTTAGTATTATGATTTTTTAGCATAAAGGACACCAAATATTTTCATAATGTCTAAGGTCCATCAACAATATTTTCATAATGTTTAAGGTCCCTCAACCTTGATCCAAAGAAAGAGAAATTTGATCCAGAGAAATTTCAGTGTAGAGAAAATTGGTCAGAGAAATTCTAGCCCAGAGAAATTTCTCTGGATGAGTTTCTCTACTTTTCTTCTCATTTACATCCAAATCATTCTAATTCATTAGGTAAGCAATATTATTCAACTGAATTCAACTGGAAAAATTCCACATTGTAATATGTAAGCAACATTAGAATGGGATAACAATGGCAACTTACCAGAACTAGAGAAATTCTGAAAAAATCTGAGTATTTCTCTGGTTTGTTATTGAAATATTAATTGAGAATTTCTTTGGTTTATTAAAAATAACAATTGAGAATTTCTCTGGTTTATTAAAAATAACAATTAAGAATTTCTCTGGTTTGTAATATCTGGAAAAATTTCTGCAACTTACCCAAATCTGTTCTTCGCTTTTTTCCAGTTGAATTTTTCAATCGAAAGTGTTTCTCTGATGTTTGTAGATTCGTCCACCAAATTTCTCTGGACTTCGAAATTCCTCTGGATAATCTAAGCACAATGGGAGTTGTTTGCTCGGCTGAAAAAATTTAAAATTTCTCTGGCTGCATGGTTAGAAAAGAAAGTAAACTTAATCAATATTAAAGTCGCATCATAAGTTAGAACTGAAATTCCTTTGCTTTGAACTGAAATTCCTCTGGATTGGTCCAGAGAAATGCTCTGATTTTAGCTGAGCTTTGACATGATCTGGAATAATTTTTATTCACTCAATGGAGTGAATAATCCCAATCATAAACAAAATTTCTCTGACCTATATATATATATATATATTTATCTGATTTAGCTGATTTCTTTGATTTCTATAATTTGTATAGGTTCAGAGAAATTTATATAAATTATAGAGTGAACTGTTGGTCCAGTTGGTCCAGAGAAATTTTGTTATAATAGATTGTTATCAACATATTTATCTTATATATGAATTAGAAAAGAAGATATATATATACATAATGGATTACATATTTATCAACACATATTTATAATGGATTGGTCCATTATATATATTTATCAACAGTATAAGCTATATATATAATGGATTGTTACAATGGATTGTTGATATATGTATATATATATAAATTTCTCTGGGCTAGAAAAGAAGGTAAAAGTTATCAACAGTTCACTCCATTGAGTGAATAAACAACAATAGCAACCTATATATATATATATATATAAATTAAAAGCTAGCCCCAAGCTCCAATGCAAAACCACACCAAGAGGACTTCGGGTTCGAACCCATCTTCTCCAAGCTCTCCTTGTGAAATTTCTCTGGGTTTCTTTGTAATTTCTCTGGCATGTTTATTTTGTTCAATGCTCCATTTCCTCAAAATTTCTCTGTAATTTCTCAAAATTTCTTCGTAATTTCTCAATTTCCTCAAAAAACTTGCAATTTTCTCTGCACTACACAAAAAATGCAATTTTCTCTGCACTTTTCTCTGCACTACAAACCTGCAATTTTATAGTAACAAACCTGCAATTTTCTTTGCACTACCCCACAAACCCCGAAAAAGAAACCAAAAGTTTCTATGAACAAAAAACATGTAATTTTCTCTGCACTACACAAAAAATGCAATTTTCTCTGCACTACAAACCTGCAAATTTATAGTAACAAACCTGCAATTTTCTCTGCACTATCCCACAAACCCCGAAAAAGAAACCAAAAGTCTCTGTGAACAAAAAACCTACAATTTTCTCTGCACTACACAAAAAATGCAATTTTCTCTGCACTTTTCTCTGCACTACAAACCTGCAATTTTATAGTAACAAACTTGCAATTTTCTCTGCACTACCCCCACAAACCCCAAAAAAGAAATCAAAAGTCTCTGTGAACAAAAAACCTGCAATTTTCTCTGCACTACACAAAAAATGCAATTTTCTCTGCACTACAAACCTGCAATTTTCTCTGCAATTTTATGTTTTCATTCTATAGTAACAAACGCAATTTTCTGCACTACACAAAAATGCAAAGTGAACAAAAAAAGCGAGCACAAAAGCAGAAAAACAGAGCACCAAAAAGCAACTCATAAGCATGTTGACAGAGAATGAAAAAGCAACTCCAAAATCAAAATCAACTCCATCGAAAATTCATCAATAACGGATAATGAAAAATTAACTTCAAAAATCAAAAACAACTTCTGCTGAGTTCGTCTCTCTCACATTGATCAAAACAAAAAACAAAAACCTAATTCAACACCTACACGATCAAATCAAATCAAAAATTGAAAACTTATCTAATTCAACTCCACATGAAATCAAATCAAACACAATGAACCAGATTTCAACTCCTACACAATCGATCAACACCTACAAACAACGAACATGATTTCAATTCGTACAAGATTTCAACACCTACAAACAAAGAACAGGATTTCAACACCTACAAAAATCCTAGAAAATCTCCACAAAAATCTGAATCTGTCGCAGATTCGGAGGGTGATTCTTTGGGGCATGGGGTGCATTGAGTTGTTCGAGTTATAGCGTTGCGATGGTTGAGTCGCTGGTGCTGGTTTTACTCCGGGAGAATGAAGTCGGGTGAGGAACAAGAGTTGATCTGGACAAATCTGAGAATGGAGAAGTTTAGAGAGAGAGAGATAGAGAGAGACAAGGGTTGGGGATTTGGAGCCAGTGGTGATCAAGCTCAGGACAACGTAGATGGAGAGGGGATGGGGTGAGGGACCTTAGACTACAAAAGAACAGATTGTGGACCTAATCCATTACTAAAAGTTGGACAGGGACCTTAGACCGATTTTTTCCCTCAGTTAGATGTATTTAAAAAGTAAAAAATTTGTGAAAAAATATTTTAAAAAATTAAGAAATACATAAAAATATAAAAAATGTATTGAATTTTTATACTTTTTTTTGTATTTTTGGTATTTAGTGAATTTTTAGAAGTTTTTTATAATTTTTTACTTTTTAGGTGTATTTATGTTAGGTGTGTCTAAAAAGTAAAAAAAATTGTTTAAAATATTAAAAAAATTCAGTAAAAACAAAAAAAACGAAAAATTAAAAAATAAAATTTTCTGAAAAGCGTTTTCTGAAAAATGAAAACAAACAATATTCAGTGTGTTTGGTTTGAATTTTCTGGATTAAGTTTTTTGAAAACTGAGTTTTTTGGTTTTCGTATTCTTTTGTTTTTAGTGAATATTTTTTAAATTTTAAACATTTTTTTACTTTTTAGTTACCTTAGTTAGATGTATCTAAAAAGTAAAAAATTTGTGAAAAAATATTTTAAAAAATTAATAAATACATAAAAATATAAAAAATATATTGAATTCTTGTATTTTTTTTTATATTTTTGGTATTTAGTGAATTTTTAAGAGATTTTTTTTACAATATTTTTTACTTTGTATGTGTATTTATGTTAAGTGTGTCTAAAAAGTAAAAAAATTGCTTAAAATATTAAAAAAAAATTCAGTAAAAACAAAAAAATACGAAAAATAAGAAAGTAAAATTTTCTGAGAAGTGTTTTCTGAAAAATGAAAACAAACAAGCCGATTATTTTTTTTAATGCTTGTGTTTCTTTTCATTGCTTTTCAATATTAGCTTATTATATTATACAGACAATCTTTTGATTTTTTTGCAAAATTTTGTTTCGATGCTCGTGCTTCCTTTTCATTTATTGACATTATGATTCACTTCAATTTTCTGTTTATTGATTATAATACCATCAAAATTATTTTTTAAGAATAAAAATTATGGGAGTACACAAAAACCCCAAACAAAATTCGTTATTTTTAAACATTTTACCAAACACCTATTGAATAATAGCTAAATTTGTGAGATTTTTAAATTTAACAAAATTGAAAGAATGGAGAAAAAAAAAAAAAAAAAGGTTGAGTGTAACAGTGATACTAGGTCATCGGTATCACCATCCAATCCCTTCTTACCATTTACCATACCATGTATATGTGGCAATGTAGCTATTTATTGAAGGTGGGGTTCACTTGTCATATGTAGGCTTTTTGTCAGTTGGTGGTATCACCGTGAATTTTTACTCAGCTGGAAAAAAAAAAAAAAAAGACACTTCTTTAATTTTCTAGTGGTGGGAGGGGGTTGAGGGGAAAGGTTGAGAGAGAGAGAGAGAGAGAGAGAGAGAGGAATGAAGAGAGGGAAGGTTAAGGATTGTATTTGTATCTAGTCTATCCTGGTTGCTAACATACACATTGGTAGGGGAGAACTAGGCAGAGAGCCCATTAAGTCAGTGACCTTTCATCAGATCACCAAATGGGGATACAAATAGGGCATCCTTTTCCAAGGAAATTTGTATGAATGGAAATTACTTATCGAAAAAGAAGAAATTTGATTGAATGGAAAATCATACATTAGGATGATGTTGCCCTGTGCTGTCCATTCTTGCCAGCAATCAACAGGAATTCTGATGGTTAATAGATGAGCATCATTCTGTTAAGAACAGTTATTTGAGTGGGATGTCAAACATTATGTTAGAGGCATTCTTTGACTTTTGTTCTTACCAGAAGTCAAAATTCAAATCCCAAGGGATTGGCTAAGCGGTAAAGACTTGAGGATAAAATCCAAGGTTTTGTGTTTGAGTCTCTCAAGTTTGCCTGGTTATTAACTTCAGGGCTTCCAGGGATTAGTTCTCTCTGTCCAGATATGATGTAACTTCTGTCCAATTAGGCTGGGTTGGATGGGAGATACCCTGGATTATCAAAAAGAAATTCAAAATTCCATGGTCAACTGCTGAGTTATTTTACTTCTTCTAGGATCTAGAATTTTAGTCCTCGTGAGATTCTGCTGCTAATCAAGTCCAAGGATGAAATGAACATATGTTTTCTCTATGAGGGAGGTGACCTGGCCGGTGGTGACAGAGATTCTAGTGTCTAACTAACTGGCTCCCCACACTTAAAAGAAGGGCTTTTCTAGATGATCTAGTAATGGACCTTGTGAAGCCCATGTGATTTTACTCAAACCATTGACAGCCATGTTCGCTAATCTGTCAGAAATTATTATTATTCTTTCTTCCTTTCATGATGAGCCTCTTAATATTTGTAAGATGGTATAAAGCAGTCCCCCTTCTTTTCTCTTAACCATCAAACCAATGATATTTCTTTCATGCTTGGTGTGACATAGATTGTTGTTTAGCTATAACAAATACCATGATACAAGAAATTTAATGCTATTACAGCCCTGGCAGCGTTCTTGCTGAGGGTGTACTCCTCTTTGATGCATTCTTGCATTTAGGCACTTGGCTGATCTGCTCTTTGTTCTGATTGATCATTGCTTAATTTTTTGTATCCCGTTCTTCCTTATTCTACTGTTTTCATGGTTTAATAATTGAGGTGGGTTGTACTTCTTGTGTTCAACTACAAGACGTAAACATAATAAGCTCATTCATGATCTGTAGTTTATTAGATTTTACCTGTTAAATATGCATACTTATTTCATGTTTATACTAGGTCTGTTGCAGAATATCTCTCGTGATCTTCCATATAAATTATCACCGGATGATGTTTATCTTACTGTTGGCACCACGCATGCAATTCAAATCATATTGCCAGTCCTTGCATACCCTGGTGCAAATATTTTACTTCCTAAACCAGGGTATCCAATGTATGAAGCTCATGCTGCACTTAGCCATCTTGAAGTCCGCCACTTTGATCTTCTTCCAGAAAAGGGTTGGGAGGTTGATCTTGATGGTTTAAGAGCTCTTGCATTTACAAAAGGTAAAGTATATTTTTTTTGGGAATGAAGAATGTAACTAGTAATTGTTGCTATGGTTTTGAAGTTAGTGGTTGTTAGTGTGATAATTTTTTTTTTTTTTAGGTTGCAGAGACTGCAAGAGAACTTGGGATATTAGTGATTGCAGATGAAGTTTATGGCCGTCTAGCTTTTGGAAACACCCAATTTGTGCCAATGGGAGTGTTCGCATCAACTGTCCCCATTGTTACACTTGGGTCTATATCAAAGAGATGGATTGTTCCTGGTTGGCGACTAGGTTGGATAGTGACAAGTGATCCCAATGGCATCCTTACAAAATCTGGGGTTTCCTCTCTTCACACTTTTTTGTTTCCCTTTTATAATTTATATGCTATAAAGTTATTTATTAACTGAACCTGAGGTTAGGTCAGGTGGTTGCAAGGGGAGGTTTGGGGTTTGAGCTTGTAAAGATGCATTGAATGATGCCCATTTATAGTCATAATCTAACCTAACATGCTAACATCCTACCTTTGGCAAACAATAAAAGTATTTATTAACCGACTTGGGCTAGCCTAGTTGGTCAAAACCCCTCACTAGGAGGTCTCAAGTGCACCTCACCCAGGCTAAGGGACCTCCAATGGACTGAATTTTTTTTTGATTTATTTATTATAAAATGTTGAAAGAGTTGGATCAAACTATTGTTCTTTTAGACATTAGTCCCTTAGATATCCCATGAAAAACAAAGAGAGTGATTATGTGAATTCATCCCTTAGATATCCCGTGAAAAACGAAGAGAGTGATTATGTGAACTCATTTTACTTGCCATTGTTGGATTGTTGACCACCAATCCAAAAAAAACTTAAGCTTATAGATTATGTGATGGTCAATAATTCAATATGGTATCAGAGCATATAATGGATCCTAAGTTCAAACTCACCGTTTTCTAGATAAATATAATTTATGAAGCATGGACATGCCGGAATAGGTGTCGTAGCGGTGTTGAACACGGGGACATGTTGCGGACACGCCATGGACGCATATGGGACACGCCATTTGCTGTGTCCCTTCTTTTTTCTTTTTTTTTTCCTGTGTGGGACACGTTGGGGACACACCGGGGAAACGTCATTACACAGAAGGAGTTCAGAAATCAAAGCCCTAAATAAAAAATTCAGAAAAGAAAAAGAGAAAGAAGAAGTTGGTTAATTGGTTCGTTGGACATGCAGCTTCATGACCTCAGTTAGGTAAGTCTATCTCTCGCCTCTCAATTGATCGTCTCTCTCTCAGTCTCTCCTCTTGATTGTCGCTCTCTTTCTCGCCTCTCCATCGATCATCTCTCTCTGTCTCACCTCTCAATCGTCTCTCTCTGTCTCGCCTCTCCATCGATCGATCAATCGATTCTCTCTCTCTCTCGTGTCTCTATCACCTTTCGTGTATCTCTTCTCCCTTCCTTTTTTTAGTTTTTATCATTTCTGATCTTTGTCTATCACTTTTTTATTTTATTTTTATATTTATATATTTTATTTTTTTCTATTTAATTTTTTCTTTACTCCTATCTTTTTCTATATTTATAATTATTCTAATATCTTTTTTAATTTCTTTATTTAATTTTTTTACCTTTATAAATATTAATATAGTGATTTATATATATATATATTTATTAATTTTGAATGTTTGGTAATATAATATTAATTTATGTAGCAAATATATATAATAAAAAAAAAATAAAAAAATTGATGTATCCCCCGCTGTCCGTGTTTTTATTTTTTTGAAATCGCCGTGTCTCGTGTCGATGTCCGTGTCCGTGCTTCATAGAATATAATGCTTGCACTTGTTTGGCCTGCTTATGGAGAATAATCTAGCCAGGCTTGAGAGGTCCTATTGAGGATATAAGTAATAAAGTTATCCCTCTAATAGCTTAAGCTTTTAGATGAGATGATGGTTGAAATTTCAACAACTACAACAGAAAAATAAAGAGAAAACAGAAGAAAGGAATTCTCCATGAAAGTAAAATGAATATTCATCCATGAATCATATTGACTATTCCCAAGTTATTGCCTCTTGAGGAGATGACAAATGGGAGGTGGGAGGGAGACAAGAACCAAAACAAAAAATGGTGGAGGTAACATATATTTTCCAAATATATAGCATTACCATTTCAAAGAACTAGTTTTCAACTTTAATTGAACTTTTTTTAGATTATGCATGCTTAGGCCTTGTTTGTCATATACTAAAAAAGTCAAAAAGTGAAGAGTCACTATCCTATTTAAGTCACATTATCTTATTTAATTCACGTCACCTCTCTATCATATCACTTCAAACCTAACCCATATTTCATAAAAAGTCAAAAAGTGTACTTATTTAGAACATCCCAAACAATCTCTTACAAGGACATGTCTGTTAGGAATTAACTCTTCCTAACTAAGATCGGTGAGACACGAAATAACAAATAAGAAAGATAAAACGAATCAAACAAATCACATACACACAAAAGAACACAAGGATTTTCGTGGTTTACCTCAGAATAGGGTTACGTCCACAGCTGTTCTGATTTTTACTATGATCAGAAAACAATACAACTCTTAACGTAAAAGACAGGCCCCCTTTATTTATTTGTAAGTATAGATTAGGGCAATGTGGAAGGAACGGGGACATTTCTAAAGTACCCAAACCTTCTGGACTCCCCCCCAAACCCTCCATTGGACCCAATATTGAGTGAACAGTACTTATCGGGGTCCATAGACCCAACAATGTCGGCCTTACATATTTATTACGCTGATCGTACTGTATCCCATTGTGATCATGTAGTCTATGTTTTGTTGTCTCAGATTGTTGATTGCATTAAGAGCTGTGTCAATGTTACCTCCGGCAACCTTCATTCAGGTATGCAAATCTGAGATGCTACTTAAGAGCATATGTAACTGTGAACAATGCAATACTTCTCCTAGCTGTTAGTATTGTAGCATTGGCGACAAATATGATTTAGTGAAAATTAACATGGGAGTGATTCAGATAAAAGCCTCAAGGAATCGAATCTTCAAGTTCTACCTTTGGAAAAGCAGGAGATAAAATGTCACATGTGAGTTGTAGTTATGAGTTAGCTCACAGATCTTATTAGTGGAACTAACATACTACGGGTTCTAATGACTTAAAAATTTCTAGTGTTACAGAGTTCACACTGCTGAAGTAAGTCAGTTGGCACACAGTCACTCTCGATTTAGCGGTCTGGATTGATATACTAACTTAATATTGTGTTTTCATAGCTTTGCTTTGAGATCCATAAATAATATTCTGCTTTTATAACTAGTAGGAGAGAAATAATTATGTGGTTCATGTATCAGGGGGCCATTCCTCACTTTTTTGCAAATACAACAGAGGACTTTTTTTCTGAAGACTCTCAATATACTAAGAGAAGCTGCAGATTTTTGTTATGATAGACTCGAGGAGATTCCTTGCATTACTTGCCCACACAAAGCAGAAGGATCCATGTTTGTAATGGTTAGCATGTGGAAAAATTGTAGACTCGTTTTGTTTTTCGAAAACATAAGGAGTTGAAGGCCCTTACAAGTTCAGTGACTGCTTCACTGCAGGTTAAGCTAAACTTGTCATTGTTGGAAGGAATTAATGATGATATGGAGTTCTGTGTCAAACTTGCTAAAGAGGAATCTGTGATTGTTCTTCCACGTAAGGAAAGAAACGAAAAAAAAAAAGAGATTAAATTTCTTATAGTAATTTTTTGCCTTCTTGAAGGAGAATCCCCTCATAATTGTGGATGTATTTTGGCCATATTGTTTACTGATGCCTACATGTTTTATTTGTTTTATTTATTTATTTATTCTCTCTCTTTTCAGCATATGAATTTTAAGAACCTTCAGGGTCCGTTTAGATAGATGTGGACTTCAAATAAAGGGATTTGATCAAATCATTCAATGACAATTACTCAAATTTATATATATGGTAATTTACTTATGAATTCCAAGATTGAGTTAAATAGCCTTATCATGATAGATTTGAAATACTTGTATAAAACTAGTTATTTGAAATCATGTTAAGTATTCTCTTTATAGCTATAAGGATCCTACTAAAATTTATATATCTTCTATCCCAATTTATCTTGTTCCATTGTTTTTCTATCCATTTACGCTCAAATCCTTTGATTTGAAATCCACAACTATCCAAATGGACCCTTGTGTGTTTCTGCCATTTTTTGTTCTCACAAGCATGATCTTGAAAGTACACACCTCATATACTTGATGTCTTACATTTAAATTTGCCAATGTCTTGATCACAATTTTGAGAGAGAGAGAGAGAGATTAATAATATAGTCATTATGCGAATCTTGTGCCTAGAAGTTCCATTTTGTTGAGAGTAAGCTTCTTTCTGGATTTGCATTGACCTTGTTGGTTACACCTTTGTGCAGGAGTAGCCCTTGGACTGAAGAACTGGCTCCGGATTACTTTTGCCACTGAGCCATCATCTCTCGAAGACGGCCTTGGTAGGATAAATGCCTTCCGCTTGAGGCATGCAAAGAAGGATTAATAATTTTGAGTTTTTGATGGATCAAAGAACTACGAACTCATGCTGGATTAACAAATGCACACTTACTGTGTCTGAAGTTCCTGCTTATGAATTGAACTGTATTGGATTTAGATAACTTTGTTAATCAGCTCCATTGACTTGACGTAGCAGAAGCAGTTGCTACAGAAGCGTTTGAAAATAAATATCGGAACTGTATAAACAATTTTTTTTTGATAGATGGATGGAAATTGTATGAATAATTTGATCTTACAACTCATGTATCGGATTTTTGTGCACCAGATTATTATTTATCCAATATGGCTCATTACATTCGGAGAGAAATAATATATAAATATTATTTTTTGTATAAATCGATGTGTTATACAAAAATAAAATTTTGAAATGTAAAAATGAAATTTAATTTATTAATATGATAACTGTTACATTAGTTTGTAAAGACGAGATAATTTGTTAAATTTTGTTTGTAGTAAATGCCTTTGTGACTAAATTATAGGAAATAAGATCAATTGCACAAAATCACATGATCGCCATATTTGATCAATAGTGATCAACGGTCCCAGAATGACTGTGATCATAGATGGCATGAGGACCGTACGATGGTGGTCCAAAACATGGACCCCCACTGAAAGCTACAAACACCGCACCCAACGGATTATCCTTTCGTTTTCTTACCGTTGAAAATCACGGACCCACTATTTTCGCTCTACAAAAATTCAAAAAATCAAAGCCAGTCACTCTCTCACTCCAACGGCTCTTAAACCCATAACCCCTCAAAACCCTCTCTTTTCTCTCCTCTTCTTCTGTCTCTCTCACTCAAAACCAAACAAACAACAAACTCGCAATCGCAAATCTCAAGCACAAAAACATCTCATCAATGGATTCAACACCTCCTTCTCATCGATCCGAGCCCCGAATTCGAATCAAATCGGCCTCTCGCCTCGCTCGGCTCACCCATTTCGATCGCAAAATCGAAGACACGCCTCGCCTCTCTGTTGATTTAGTCCCTTGTTCACAGAAGATCACCACTCCATCATTGCCCTCTCCTAGGCCTGAGAATCCTCTCCCTATGCACGAGCTTCTGCTCCTTTCGCCTTCCCCTCTCCGAAGATCGAAGACCCGTTTGGTGGAGAAGCTTGACATGGCTGAAGAGCCTGTTGAGCCAAATGGGTTGCGCCGGCGATGCAAGAATCGAAATGGGTCTATGGGTTTATTGGGTTGTGCTTCGCCTAGGAATGGTAGGAGGTCACGGAGGCGGCTGGAGCCGGAGATTCGAGAGGAGAGGGATTTGGGTATGGTGGAAGAGATGGGTAAGGTAAAAAAGAGAAGGCATAGTGGTCGGTCTAAGAAAGATAAGCTCAGTTTGGTGCCTTCAGTTCCATCTCCAAGTATGTTTCAGTTGTGTTATTAATTATTGATTCATTTGATCAAAAATTTTTTTTTTTGTTTTGTTTTTGAAGTTCAAGTTTGATTTGATTGATTTGTGCTCGTTTGGTTGTTGATTTTTGGACTTTAGAAACAAATGATGACGATCTGTATAATCTGGATCGAATTGGACAGCTGATAACTGATCTGATTTTGTGGAATGATGTTGCAAAATCAACCCTTTGGTTTGGATTTGGTTCACTCTGTTTCCTATCTTCTTGTTTTGCAAGAGGAATCAGCTTTAGGTATCCAATCTCTCTCTCTCTCTCTCTCTCTCAAATTAAGCTTTGATTTGATCTTTATGATGTCTAAAAGTTTCCCAATAATGTGTTTGTAGCATCTTCTCTTTCATATCTCAATTGGGCCTCCTGTTTTTGGGCCTATCATTCTTCTCCAATTCAATCTGTCAAAGGTAAATCTCCCGCATTTTCACATATTTGATATTGTTTTCAATCTACCTTTCTCTGTTTGATAAGTTTTCTTGTATGATCAATTGACAGAGGTAATGTTGAAAATAAGCGCACATACAAGCTGAAAGAAGATGACATATTGCGAGCGGCTAGAGTGATACTTCCAACAGCAAACCTTGCAATTTCAAAAACTAGAGATATTTTCAGGGGAACCAATCATGACCCTCAAAGTGTGTATTATCATAAGCTTATTATTGCCTTTCTTTACAATCCAATCTTTTAAATTAATGAAATGGGTACTCAAATTCAACCTTTTTTCTGGGTACTAGGTTGCTCCATTTCTGCTTATTGGAGCTGAGTATGGCCATCTCATGACCCTAAAGAGGCTTTGTGCACTTGGTAATATTCTATTCTGCACCCAAAACCCCACATTGAACTCTGATTATTTATCATTAGATGTGAAAATTTTGGTACTAATTTGAACAAAACTGGGGCAGGGTTTTTTATTAGCTTTACTGGCCCAAAACTATACTCCTGTTATAGTGTTCAAATTAACAGCAAAGGTAATACAAACATTGGTTCATACAATTTGTATTTGGTCTGAATTCATTCTGCCTTTACTGAAGGAAGATTGTTTAGCAGTTGATTGCTTGAAAAGGAGCGTGTTGGAAACATGGGGGGCTTGTTCTCACAAGAAGATCGTGGCAGCGTCAGCAGCCACAGCCTTTTGGAATCTGACCGCCATTAGAACACGCTTATTTGCAGGTAATTTTTACTAATTATGATAAAATTGTTATTACTTGAATTCTAACAAAATACAAACTTGAATTCCGAATAAAAATGGGTTCTAAGGGTAGGATAAGGTATGCCTGTGTTGTCTAAAAGCACAAACAAACAAACATATTTACATGAGGTTGGATTTTTTGTCTCCTTTTTTCTTTTTTAGACTAACTATGCTGATGAGTTTAATACTGGTATAGAAGCATAAGGCCATATTGATATCTTTCTTTAATGACAGCAATAGTGCAATAATTTAATTTTTGAATAGGATTTAGCTTTTCTCAAGTTGGATCTCAACTTTTGAGAGTGTTTGGGTTTGGTAGACTTATTTTGAAATTAATTTCAATGATTCGAACCATCCATTTTTTTAGATTCATTGAATATTCATAAAAAAAAATCAAGATGATATCAGTAGCTATATATTTGAATCATATTTGTTTTAAAAAAAAATAGACGATAAATATAATTTCAAGAATAACTATTCATTTTTTGTAATATAAATTTGATTCAAACATATAGCTATCGATATCCGATCATCTTTATTTTTTGCATAAATATTCTACTCAATAAGTCTGAACGGTTCGAATAATCGAAATGGGACCTATGATGGACTCTATAGACTCCTCAAGTTCTCCCATGTTGAGATCCTAAAGGGATGTATTTTTGCATAAATAGGTTTCTAATGCTGTTTTTTTACCGTTGTGTTGGTTTCATGCAGCGTTCATATTTGTGGTACTACTTCGACACTATAGACAACATTCGCAAGCAAAAGTGTCAGAAGAAGGGGAAGCAGAAGGAGAGCAAGAACAAAAGCAAGAGCAAGAGCAGCAAGCATTAGTTGTGGTCATGGGCGAACTTTGATTTTATTTATTTATTTATTTATTTTTATGTAGTATTATATAAAAATTTTTAGACGTTTTTATAAATTGATACTATTAAAATTGTTCCCAAAAAAAAAAATGTTTAAAAAAATAATTAATTCTATATTTTATCATATTGTTATTGTTATAACATTTTGTTTTGTTTAGCAGACATAACTATTAATGGTTAAATATGAATATGAATGAGAGTTATATGGATATCATTACAATAACTATTGTATATGTCACATATTAGATAGTAAATAAAACATGATGTAAAAAAATGGACCTTTCACTTCAAATAAAAACACACTAACACACACTCATGAAGATGCCTTTTTATTTATATTAAAAATACATCCCTTTGTTTAAAAATACGAATTATCCTCTGTGGTTCTAAAAATTATCATAGGAATTTTATTTTTCAATTAATTCTGTTAAATAAATTTTTTTGACAAGGAGGTATTTAACAAGGTGCAATCAGTATTTTAATCAAACTTGAGGGAGTGTAATTTACCCTTATTTATAACAGCATTTTTTTGATTTTTTTTTTTTTTCGAATAAATTTTATGTATAGATAGAGTTTATAAAAATAAATTAAAAAAAGAAAGAAAGAAAGAAAAACAGATTTCTTTTAAAGCATATAATTCTTAATTGCTTACAAAGACATTTACTTATTTATTTTCTCAGGAACAATCATTTTGTGTTTTCTCTCTATTTGATTGATTGAATATCGCAATCTCATTGTCTTTAATTTTATTGAAGAAATAGTATGTTACTCTATACCCAAATATTTTTGTGTAATTTAACTAGTTTCTCTATTCTTATGAGTAATGCTAAGTTTCTTGAAAGACATATTAGGAAAGTTTCATGAAAATTCTCCGGATTAATTTGTGGTGTTTTATTATATGTTATGTAATCACATATACTAAGTTACAATCTATCAATTATATAGCATTATAAGACAAAGCTAAATTTATATTATTTACAAATTAAGACTTCAAAATTAAAACATACTTACATTAAAGTAAGCCGTTTTTCCTGTTTTGTTATCTACCATACTAGATTATATTTAAAGTTTCATGAATCTTTCTTGATATGTTTTTCATGAAATCTAGCATTACTCTAATATTATATATGATATTTTAGTATATTTATTATAGATATGTGAAAATTTATTTTAATAAGCATTTTAGAATTAAAAATATGATGTAATGACCTTGCTAATAACTGATTAAATAACATCACTGAAGAAATTTTCTGACTGTCACTACATATACAAAATCTCCACCAGAGGAGGGTTGAAATATTAGAAGTTAATGAAAGATTTTAGAACCTCCTAAAAAGTTTGGGAGAATGTAAGAATATTATACACAATTCTAGAACTTGTATAGAAAGGTTAGAAAGGTTGTGGAACGTTCCAAGAGAATTTATATTTATATTATTTTTTTTAATGGTCACATACCACCACACCATATTAATTGTACATTCTACTATTCTAGATTATTCCTAAGGAGGGCAAGGTTGCCTATATATAGGGGAGATTTTATTTGGCCAAATTAGGGATGGTCATTTCCCTCCGTTTTGCTCCACCCCTGCATCCCCGGCCTCACTTTGCATAGGTTTTTCTTGCTTCAATGAGGAAGTGCAGCGGGGACAGATTTTGCTTCCTCTACCCTGATTATATTTATTAAATATATATATATATATATATAATATAATATAATTTAAATGATATCGATAATAATTGATTAAATGACACAACTAAAGAAATTTTCTAGTCACGCCACTGGTTGTTGTAGAACAAGGATCTAATAAGGAGTAGTAAAACTTCTATAGTAGTTACTACTACTGTTAATTAGTATTACCTATATAAATAAACTCTTTTTTGCAACTAATTGCCCAAATGTAACTCTTACCTTCTTTTATTTTTCTCAAAAATGAAATTAAGTTCTTGAAAGTTGAATTTGTACAAATGGAATTATGGGGTTAACCTTCACAATGTAACTCTAGAAATTTTGTTACGTGGGGTGAATGATTATGTTCTTTCTAAAAATTCAACAAAAGAATTGAAATTAAAATTCTGGTGCATTCATATAATTTTTTTTATTTATTTTACAAATACATAAATTTCCACTGTTGGTCTTAATGAATTTTCACATTTTGATCTAAATGAAATTTGGTGATGGTGGTGTGGGCTTATTGAAATCGGTTTTTGCACTTTTGCGATTTGATAAATTAGAGATGAATTGATAAATTAACTTGGCACCAATGTGATTGATAAATACTTTTTTTTTTCTTTGCTCACATAAGTGTCAATGACTTAACTAATCTCCCGATATGTATAATCTCTTCATCTCACATATATCAAACAATTATCATGCCAATGCCCTCTGAAGAGTCTTGAGAGAGAGTAAGGAAGAAAGATATCAAAATCTACAATATTATATTGAATTGAATGCTATATTCATAAAATTATTAATATTAAAACCATTTATTTCAAATTGATAAAACTAAAGGCAACTTTATAGTATTACAGGCATCAAAAGGGAAAAAAAAACTTGTGTTTCATTTATACTTTTTGAAATATTAAAGCCTTTTTGTTTTCTTCTCTTCTAGTGTGTTGACATTCTTTGTAAATTTTTTTTAGCTATCTTCTGTTCTATAATATTTAAGAATGGTTGAATTAAAATCAAATGAAAGGAAATCAAAAATCTCAAAATTAAGATCTAATATTAAATTCATAGTTATCTATTTGATATCTTTTTTTAGAGAAGTATAGTATATATAATCTTTGTGCTATCAAACCAATCCAATCAAGAACAAGAAGGTAGAGGGTTCGCTAATAACTTCATTTATTTTAAGGACAAAAGTATTAAAAACAATGAATTTATCATAGACAAGACATAACAGGTGGATTTTACATGTGGGTCTAACACAAGTAGAACCCATCCTTTATGTTTTATCTGTGACTGATTTTGTGCATCATTTTTGTACACTTAGCTTTTCTCGAAGGCTTCCACATTACTTACATAAAAACCGGATTTTTATGTTGTTAATTAACATCCCATCCGTCATCTTCTGACTAACAAATCTAGAGGTAAAAAAGAGCTTGAGAACAAATTTGGAGCAAAAATATGGACGAGAGGTTCTTTAGACTTGTGTTGCTTTTCCTGTTGCTTGCTTGTTAGTGTTTTTTATTTTATTTTATTTTATTTATTTAAAGTTTCACATAGTAGCACAGTGACATTTTTCTTGTTGACAAAAATATGACATTTTTTTGTCTATCACTACACCATCGCTACCATTATTCTACCACTACCACTGCTGCCACTGTCTCAATATAACCACATAACCATTTACTAGAAAAAAATTAAATAAAATTAACAGAGGTGATCGAGTTCATTTATTCCACCCATATACAATTCAACCTATCCCACCAACTCAAACTGGTTAATTACAATTTACATGACGGATTTGGGTTGAATTATTTTTAATACATAACCCCCCGTTTTGACATGTTCAAACCAACCCATTTGCCACTTCTAATTTATACCAATTGTTAGAGGAAGTGTGTAATTTATACCAATCGCTATGAGTGAGTGAATGGATGAAAGAAGTAATATTATCTCCTTTTTGCTTCTTGTTTTTTATGTAATTGTAATCGTAATTGTAAATTGTGAAATTGTGGGAAGAGACAGTGAGGAACACAGAAGCCAAGCTTTGTACAGCAGAGCAGCAAGCAGCTCGTACAGAGGGATGTGCTTCCTGGATCGAAACTGTGCAACAGTCTGAGAACAAGAAGGCTTTTCATCCGGTGAATGTGAAGGTGTGCTTCGCAAGTGCATCTGCACCAAACCTTGTGATTCTTCTGCTGGTTCTTCCAAAGGTGGTGGAAGTGGAGGAGGAACTGGTTCCTCCTAATTTTCAGTTGCTATCTTTTTCCCTAAAACCAAACAAATATGTATGAATAAAAGGGTTGTCAATGTCATGAAACAAAAATCCTTTCATGTCTTATGTCAGAAAATGAAAATATTATGATTACTAAGTAATGTATATCGACAGTACTACAAAATAAATGATTTTGATTATTAAAATAGGATCTGTAGTGAGTCTATCGGTCACACAAATTCTTTCAAATTCAAATTTAAAATGGTTACAATTAATTGTTCATAGGTTTTTATTTTTTTTTATTTTTGAACACAATTGTTCATTGGTGTTAATGTATATTATATTATACTTATCTATTTGTATCTCTATCTCCATCTCTATCCCTATCTTGTATCTCTACCTTCTTCTATACTTATCTAGGTTTCTTTTCTGCCTATATATACAGGCTTCTCCTATTGTATTCATTTATTCAATTCAATATAATACAGATTCACAGTTTTCCTTTTTTATCAACCATTTTAACATGGTATCAGAGCTCTAGATTCTACACTTATAGCCCTTTTATTTTCTCTTTGTGCTTAGTCCTGTACATAGTGGCACTATAACATTCATTTTATCATCCATACACTTTATTATCTCTCTTCCAGCACTGCTTCATTGTTATTTTCATCCAAAATTTTTTTTCCTTACCACCAAACCGATCGGAATCTCCTCACGATTCCAACAGCATCAATAACGTCACTAGAAACTCCTCCACGTGCCCTCACGTGCCGTTTTTGTGCTTGGCGTGTCTCCGCTTTCTGCTACCACTCTCACACGCACCTTTCAGTTGCTTGCTCATGTCAGCAACTGACGTTAGCCCTACGCTCGTGTATGCCGTTCTTGCTGTTGTGCACCGCGCGTGTGCCATTCCTGCTACCGTGCACTCGCGTGCACCGTTTTTGCTATTGTGCGGTCGCGCACGCCTCTGTCGTTACCGTGCACCGCGCACACTGACGTCATCTTCTAGTTACTGACGTCATCTTTTGGATTATTTGTCATCTACAAGTCCATTTTTTTGGCTATTTTTGGGCCAATTAGCTGCTCTCTAGCTATTTTCAACGCTCCAGATTCATTGGGACACTTTGTTTCACCCAATTCCACTCTGACACTACTGGGCCCTCTTTGTGACTCACCAATTCTACTCCGACATTACTGGACCCTCTTTGCGACTTATATTTTGATCACTTCATGGATCATTCAGATAGTTCTCCTCTCTACGGTGGCTCTTCTGGACCTGCTGTTAGTTGACATGACTTTTCGATTTAGTTTGCTTCTACTGTTGTTGCACCTGTCTTATCTTCCACTCACACTGTTCATGATATTGAAGCTATTATGCAAAAGGTTCTTTCCAGTTCTGGTACACCTTCAACTGCTATCTCAGTCACCCTAGGTACCTCTTCATGGTATTTTGATTCGGCTTGCTGTAATCATATGACCTCTGACCCTACATTATTTTCTTTCACTACATGTCCTTCTAATTTACCTAGCATTCATACTGCTGATGGTTCTCAAATGCATGTTAGTCATGTAGGTCATATTTTTACTTCTAATGTCTCTCTCCCTCACACTTATCTGATCCCTAATCTTACACTTAATCTTATCTTTATTGGCCAACTCTGTGATCTTGGCCTCACTGTTCTATTTTCTCCAACTAGTTGTGTTGTGCAGGATCCGAAGATGGGACAAACCCTTGGGATAGATCGTAGACATGGACGTTTATACGAGCTCATCCACCTTCGCATTCCGTCCTCTAGTACTTCCAATGTTCAGACTACTGCTTCTGCTACTATTAGTTTCCCTTTTGCTTTATGGCATTCTCGGTTAGGTCATGTGTCCTTTGGTCATTTACGCTCTCTAGTTTCAAGTGGTCAGTTAGGTGATGTTCCAAATGATAAAGTAAACAGTCTATCTTGTCAACTTGCAAAATAGCATGCCTTGCCATTTCCTACTAGTACCTCTATGTCTCATCCACCTTTTGATCTGATACACTCTAATGTTTGGGGGCCTTCACCTAATACCACTATGGGGGGATCTAAATACTTTGTTATATTTGTTGATGACTTCACTCGTTTTACCTGGTTATTTCTTATGAAATCTCGCTTTGAGTTACACCAAATATACTATGATTTTTCTCACATGGTCAATTCTCCTCCACCATCAAAAATTTTCGTGTTGATAATGCTCAGGAATACAAAGAAACTTATTTTTTTGAAATTTCTTCGTCAAAATGGTACACTTTCTCATTATTCTTGTCCTGGTACCTCCCAACAAAATGGTCGTGTTGAGCACAAGCATCACTATATCCTAGACACTGTTCGTACTCTTTTAATCTCTTTTTCTTGTCTTGAACGTTTTTGGAGAGAAGATGCTCTCACAACAGTCTATACTATCAATCGTGTTCCTTCCCTTACCATCAATAATCAAACCCCATATGAGCTTCTGTATGGCACACCTCCTGTCTATACTAGTCTTTGTGTGTTTGGATGTGCTTGTTTTGTTCTTCTTCAACCACATGAGCGTACCAAATTAGAACCTTGCGCCCGTTTGTGTTGCTTTTTGGGGTATGGGATTGAACATAAAGGTTATCATTGTTGGGATCCTTTTTTTCGTCATTTTCGTGTCTCTCGTCATGTAGTATTTTAGGAACACAAAATGTTCTCCTCTACATCAAAGTTTCATTTATCCACTCTTCTCACTACACCATTCTTTACAGATCCCTCTCTTCTGTTTGATGAGCTTGATACAGACACTATGACTCTGGCCTATCCTGAGGATTCTGTTCTGCCTTCTGGTCCTATTGCTCCACTTCTTGCTCTTGAGCCAGCTTCTGTACCTGCTCCTAGTCTACCTCCTAGTCCTGTTATCATTCCCTCTCCCAGTGAGCCTCATACATCCATTGATTCCACTATATCATCTTCTGCACCAGAGGTACCTCTTCGTCATTCTACTTGGATAAGACAACCTTCTGTACTTCTTCATGATTTCATTGTTGGTTCCACTTCTTTTTCTTCTCGTGAACCTACTTCCTATCGAGAGGCTTGGTCTTACCCTCTTTGGCAGCAAGTTATGAGTGATGAACTGCAGGCTTTAGGTAAAACTCATACCTGGGATGTAGTTGACCTTCCACTTAGCAAGAGTGTTATTAGTTGCAAATGGGTTTACAAGATCAAAACCCACTCTGATGGTTCCATTGAGTGTTACAGAGCTCGTCTTGTAGCTCAGGGGTTTACTCAAGAATATGAGATTGATTGTGAGAAAACATTTGCTCATGTTGTTACTTCAATTTGCAGCCTACTTGCCGTTGCTGCTACTTGTCATTGGAGTCTTTGTTAGATGGATGTCAAGAACGCCTTTCTTAATGGCAATCTCATTGAGGAAGTTTATATGCAGCCTTCTCCTTGTTCCTCAGTTCTGTCTACCAAGGTTTGTAAACTTCGTCGTGCTTTGTATGGTTTGAAACAAGCTCTCCGTGCCTGGTTTGCCAAGTTCAGTTCTACCATTAGTGACTTTGGATTCTTTTCCTGTGCCTATGATTCTGCTCTGTTTATACGCAAGACAGAGCGTGGTATTATCCTTCTTCTTCTCTATGTTGATGATATGATCATCACCGGGGATGACACAGTGGGTATCTCTAGTCTTACATAGTTCCTCAGTCGCCAATTTGAGATGAAAGATTTAGGTTTGCTTAGTTACTTCCTCGGCTTGAAAATTTCTCATGATCCTTTTGGTTACTTTCTTACCCAGGCCGAGTATGCCTTTGATCTCTTGGCTCGTGCTGGTTTTACTGATTGCAATACTGCTTCTACCTCAATTGATCCTCAGACTCATCTTACACTTCTTGATGGTCACCTGTTGTTTGATGCTACCTTATATTGTCAACTAGTTGGCAGTCTTGTTTATTTCACAATTACTCGTCCAGACATTGCCTATGCTGTTTACATTGTCAGTCAGTTCATGGCTGCTCCTCGCTCTTCGCACTATGATGCTTTGGTTCACATTTTGCACTATCTCAATGGAACCATGTTTCATGGTCTTCACTACTCGGCACACTCATCTCTATAGTTGCACGCATTTTCTGATGCCGATTGGGCAGGGGATCCTATTGATCGTCATTCTACAACAAGATTCTGCTTCTTTTTGGGTGACTCTTTTATTGCCTGGCATAGCAAGAAACAAACTCTTGTTGCTCGTTCTAGTACTGAAGTTGAGTATCGTGCTCTTGCTGACACTACTCAAGAGTTTGTGTGGCTTCGTTGGCTTCTTTCTGATATGGGGGTTTCTCATTCTCTTGCGATTAATCTCTATTGTGATAATTAGAGTGCTATTCAGATTGCCCATAATGATGTCTTCCATAATCGCACAAAGCATATTGAGATCGATTGTCACTTTATACGACAACATATTACTAGCGGCACTGTTCGTCTTATCTTTGTTATCTCTGTTGATTAGACCGTAGACATTTTCACCAAGGCTCATCATCTTGGTCGTTTCAGTGATCTAGTTTCCAAACTCAAGTTGGTTAATGCTTACTCACCTTGAGTTGGAGAGGGGGCTGTTAATGTATATTATATTATACTTATCTATTTGTATCTCTATCTCCATCTCTATCCCTATCTTGTATCTCTATCTCAATTTCTATCTCCTTGTATCTCTATCTCAATCTCTATCTCTATCTTGTATCTCTATCTCCTTGTATCTCTATCTTACTCTATAATTATCTAGGGTTCTTTTTACGCCTATATATCTGAGGCTTCTCCTATTTTGTTCATTCATTCCATTCAATATAATATAGATACCACGTTTTCCTTTTCTATCAACCATTCTAACAATTGGTTTGAACATTACGCAAAGAGACTGTAATGATCACGTTTATTCATGCGATTATCAAACCTTTTCAGGAAGGGATTAACAATATATGAATTTGCTAATTCAATCCGTTAGATTTGCAGATGAAGTGATTTTATTCGCATTCACTCTATGAATTGAAAACAATAAAATTATTTTCTAGATAATGATTTTTTAATATAATTTTTAGATTTAATCTTAATAAATTAATCTTTGTAATAGTAGTGCAAAAATAAACATAATTTATCTTACATCTTTAATCTTTGTTTAGGAAGAACTTTTTTAATCTGACTTTTTGAGTAATTTAGCTTGACTAAATTAGTTCCGTTTGAGAATAACTTTTTAATTTTTTTGCTTTTTTGTGAGACAAAAAAGTAGAATGATTATGAATAAGATATGATATTTTATCTTATTGACTTATTTAGCCTATTTTATCTTTTTGTACTTTTTTTAGTTCCAACCCAAACCCAACCCACTTGTTAAGCTAATAATCTCATTAATCAATCTTAATATACTCATAATTACATTCAACTTAGTGGTTGTTTGGGAACTTCCAACTATACCACATGGTTTTTTATTCTTATTTTGTCTTTAGTAACATTTTTTTAAAATTATGTTAAAATTTTTATTTTTCCGGTCAGTGTTGGTAGACAATCTAAAATATAATTTTTTTTTAAAAAAATTATTCCAAATAAGCCAAAAAATTCCATTTTTTAAAATTTATTTTTGTCTTTTCTAGAATTTTTTTATTTATTTAAATTTTGTAGTTCGTCTTGTCAAGTAGAATCTAAAAACATAACATTTTTTAAAAAAATTTTAAATTTTTTTGCTAAGATTGAAAATTTAAAAATTACTAAAAAAAACAAATCCCAGACTATAATATGACAGTCAAACATTGATTTTATTTATTCAACAAAGAAAATAAATTTAGGATAGATTACACTTTTAATTTCTATAGTTTGATTTAAACTTTTTCTCTAGCATTTATTGTTTCAATTTAATGAATTTCGTCTCTATACTTAAGTTCTCTATACTTAAGTTCAGCTTCAATTTAATCATTCTATCCAAATTATCATTAATTTTTTGAAAAATTGACCAGTAAATCCCGTTTTGTAAACTTGTAATCCATAAGGTCTTAAATATTTTTTTGGTGACTGAATGATCCCTTAAATTATTTGTTGACTATTTTGCCATTGTTGATACAGTTGGAGGATAGGTGACGTGGTTATGTATGAGGAAAGTGTTCGTGCGTCAAGTTGTTCGAAAAGTGCATTAGTAACTTTTTAAAGTTTGGTTGTTTTTAATACGCACAGTATGGGACGTGAATTCCTTACTAATTATTTTTTGCGTGACGTGAAGACACACAGTAATTTAATCAAATTGGGCCTGCCACGTTGGAGTGTCACATGTCATGTTTAAGAAAAGTACACTAAAGAGTTTTTAACGTTGTTTGAAAAGAGCAGAGCTTTTTAAAGTTTGGTTGTTTTTGACACGTGCGATGTGTGGGACGTGAAGTCCTTACTAATTGTTTTTTGGTGCGTGATGTGAAAACATGCAATAATTCAATCAAATTGGGTCTGCCACGTTAGAATGCCACATGTTACGTTTAGAAAAAGTATATTAAGGAGTTTTTAATTTTTTTAGAGTGTCACAACATACCCGCCATATTGTCACATTTGAAAAAAGTATACTAAATAGTTTTTATTTTTTTTAGAGTGTCACATTATACCTACCACGTTGTCACATTTGGAAAAAGTATACTAAGAATGAGTAAAAATTTTCGAGTGTCACATCAAACTTGTCACGTTGTCACATTTGAGAACAGTACACTAAGGAGTTTTTAATTTTTTTAGAGTGTCCCATCGTTAGAGTATCATATTAATACCTACTAATTAGAATATCACACCATACCTGTTACACATTCTAAAAAAAAAAAAAAAAAACTTACCCAATTAACTAGTGAGAGTATATCTGTTTAACCAATACCCATCCACGTTTGAAAAAGGATTTACTGGTCACACACTACACCTAATAAAAACTCCTCAATCAACCATTTAAAACGACCACATGACACAGAAGTTCCTAAAATAAGAGTTTCCAATAAATTTTCCTAACTTTTTTGTGTATGCTTCTGATAATTGGCCTGTATTATAAAACCATTTATTTTAATATCCAATTTGAACTTGACCAAATTGAAACTGAAGTTAAAGAATAAAAATCAAATTAATCATTACAAAATGATTCATAACAAGATTGCTCTATATATTACTTGTTTTTTTGGATATTATTTTATATCATTAAATTATATGATAAGATATTATTTCTAAATAAGAAAACTAACATAAATATCATCCAATTATTCAAAATAAAGGAATTAGCCATAAATATTCATATAAAAGGTAATATAAATAGTGATATATAACATTTCCTTTTATAATAACAAAAATATTACAGATATCAAAATTTTTAGGGGAACTACTTGTCAGTGGAACAAGGGAAAAAAATTGCTAAAACATGAAGGGTGTAAGTTGTTCTCTGGTGAAATGTAAGTGAAAATTGCTATGTTTGTGTATATATATATATATATATATTTTGTGTTTCACTGTAGTAATTCTTCCAAATTTTTACCAAACACTCATGGGTGTAAGTCCTACACCATATGAGTATTTGGTATAAATTTTGTTTCCCAATTTAATAAAAGTAGAATTACATTTAATACATTTAATATTTTAAGATTTATTTCAACCCTAGAGAGAAAATACAATAAAATATCAAATGAGATACAAATGGCATAGAAAGAGTGGACCCACATAATGTAAACTCATATGATGTGGATCCACCCAACATTAGAGTTGCACTTCAAAATTTATTGCAAATTGGCAGCTTTATATTTTTTCAATACAAACTTTAGTCACTTATATTAATTTTTTTGGGGTTGACTTTATTTATTTTTTTCTCACATAAAATAAAGTGCTTCGCGTTGAAAATGGCAGAATTATCATCATCTTTCATCAGAAAAGTGTGGATCCAACCTATCTCTGCCTCATTTTTTCCTAACCAAACCTACATTATTATGAAAAAAGAATTAAATAATCAAATATCAATTTGATCATCTCATCTATGAATCTATTGACCACTCAATTACGAAAATCATATAAATAATTCACTTTAAAAGCGGCTTGAAAGAGGATAAATGTAATGTATTTTTATAATTGAGAAAATAAGAACGCATGAGTTCATAAGTGAGGAAATCAAAATGACATTCATTGATGGTTGAAAGGATCCTGATTTAATCAAGTCAAATCGTATTGTGGACTAGGAATTATTATTTTTATTATTAGCAAGATTAGCTCAAAATGTAACACAAGTAGACAACCTGATGAGTACTCAATCTCAGAAAACTAAGATCATGGTGTTAATTTAATACACAATCTTTAGAGCAAAAGCACATATTTACTCCCACAAATGACACTGTCCATTGGCCACCAGAAAACTTCTCAATCTTGCAGGCAGACACGCAAGCTCGGTTGTTGCATGAACCCCTGAACATTGGGTTAAGTAGGAAACAAATCTTTGCTTCAGTCTGCATCATCATGGTCTCTTCTTCTGCACATTTCAAACACCAAAAATAAAATTAATTATTAAAAAAAAAACATGTATAGGGTTTAGTATGTAGAAAAGTGAACCATCTCGATAACCTAAAGAATATGATGGAGGGATGAAATCAGAAATTTTGTGTAAAGAGGGAAGAGCTAATTGTAGCAAAATAAATAAATTATCAATCATTTTTTTTTTTTTAAAAGTGATTAATTTTGTCTGTTATAGGTGGAGAGATTTGAACTGCTCACTTCCTAATGGGATGAAGGATTCCTGACCTATCGAGCTAATCCCACTAGTTTATTCCAATTATTTCTTGGATGATACAATATATGAAATTGATAGAATTGATGCTATATATTAAATAACTTAGGCACATGCCTTACATATTGTAGTAACATTTAGCGTCAATAAAAGAATTTTAAAAATTAAGAGAGACCTTTTTCACATATATTATAAAACTTTTATATTGTAAGGGTAGTAGAACAATTTACAAAAACTTGGGGGGAGCAATTTGATAAAACATGTAGGTAGTGAGTCTCACATGTAGGTCCTATCTCTTATAAAATATTTGTGTCTCATTTTGTATTTGATTTTTGTACACGTAGATTTATTGTTTAACTACAACATCTCTAGTACGGAGCATCCAACGCCATTGAATGTTTAATTTGACCCAATGGTTTTGATAAAATCTTAAATATTTCAAGAATTAATTATTTAATCTGAACTCAATTATCAATTGAAAATTTCAAAAAATTTAAATACTTTGTCTCCTTATAAATGAAGCGGTGGAAGACTGTAGTTTATTAAAACAAAAATGCTACAGACTCTAAAAAAAATAAATAATAAATATCTAGTGTGGAGTGTGGAATCCACACTCTCTACACTATATTTGGTAAAAATTCTAGAATCTTTAACAATACTCTTATTAAAATAACTTAATAGCCTTTATATAATATACAAATGATCAAATAAATAATGAGACAAAAATGCATCACAAGAGGTGACACTCAACGTGATGTGAGATCCACGTGTGAGACCTATGACATTTATGTCACATTTTGAGTTCAGTACATTCCTAACATTGCTCAATTTTTAAATATTAGTAATTATTTCAACTATAGTTAAAAATTGATTGTATACGTATTTTATTATTATTATTAAAAGAAAACTAGCCTAGTAATTAAAATTTCCAAATAATATCTAAGTCAAACTAAGCTCAAATATTAGTCATATAAGGCCATCCATATTTAATCAATGTTAACAAAATTTAAATTTAAATCTGCAGTTGCACATCGAAATTGACTGCAAATTGCAGTTTTTTTATTATTTATTTTTATTAAGTTTTATATTTTTCAATACAAAACATAATTATTTTTATTTTGTTATTTTCTCATATACAATAAAGTGCTTCTGGTTGAAAATGTCAGAGTATCATCTTTCATAAGAAACGTTAGTGAAGTATTTGGATTGGAACGTCTAATGTCCACCTTAATTAAGAGTAGATTTTTATTTTATTCATTTATTTTAGAGAGGGAGGGAGAGAAATTATGAGTAGTTCAAAGCAGGATAATGATTCAACCACATTAACATTTCGAAATCAAGGAATAGTAAATGCTCATAAATAGGGGATTAATTGGCACCACTCAATATCAATGCATAAAAAAAAAAAAAAAAAAAAATTTGAGGCCCACCACGATACAATTTGAGGAGTTTGTGGGGTTGACTAAGCATTCAAATAATTTATTTTATAAATTTTTTTTTGTATATATTATTCATAAAAAAAAATTAGGTCGATCTAATAATTATAAAATTATCATTTTATTGTATTTATTTTCGAAAAATGAATGACAAGTATGTTTTTTTGAGTATAGATCATTTATTTCTTGAAGACAAACACAAGAAAATAAAAATGTTATAATTATCGGATTGATTTAATTTTGTTTATGGATTATATAAATGAAAAGTTTTACAAAATAAATGGTTCAAATTATCAAAATAAAATTCGTCATAGGCCAATGCCCCTCAACTTTTTATTTATTTATTTTATTTTTAAAACAAAAATATAAATTTGAGAACAAATTTAGAGTAAGCATGGATAATAGGCGGTTTGATAAAACAAAAATGCTCTTTTTTCTATCAATTGTATAAACAGAGTTAGGGATCATTCAGTGACAAAATTAACAAGTTGGGAATTAATTTAACACATTTAAAATTAGGGGAGACGTCATTTATGGCTTGATGGTGTTACATGACGCCATCAAGTTGTTGGAAACTTAAAAATAAAATAAAAAAAATAAAAAAAATTATAGGATAAAAATTAATTCCATTAAAAAATTAGTGATCCATCTAATTATATTCAACTCATGTTTTACATCATCAATTAGGTTTATTTTCTATTCTGCTCAATCTCTCTCGACATCGATAATCACATAGAATAACAAAAATAATAATAATAATAATAAACTCTGCAAAGCAACAAAGGCAAATGAAATATGGTGGGTTGGTGGCACACGTGAAGGATTTTTCTTTTTGAGTTCAAAACTTCAAAAATTTATAAATATTGTATTTTTTTTAAATGATTGCTAGGTCACATATATTAAGAATGACGTGATACTATTGACAATGATATTATCATCCAACATTTTTAAACTATAAAATGTCGTCAATTTAAGTTGTCGAAATAATAGTATGAAATATAATGAATATATTAAAAAATAATCTTCTATTTATGACTTGAATATTTAATTTAGTTTTCTGTTTGTGGTCAATGAAAACTTAATGTTAGCACTAGGGAAATCACTTTTTATTTATTTGTAGATTTGATAAAATGTATGTTTATGAATGACTCTATTCATTAAACTTTATGGAGTTGCCCTGTTTAAAATATCAATAACTAAAATGACACAAGACGCGTATTTTGGAGACCATTTGCATATTTAACCCTTATTTTTTGTTATATTATTATGATGAAGAAGATATAATAGATAGAACAATATGATCCTATACTATATTGTGGATGTTGATTTTTGACCACACACCTAAACGGGGAACCCAGCTGGAGAGCATGGGCAGAATGGATTAAGTTCGAACAACTTGTCACAGAAAGGTAAGAATCCGACGGTAGTTCGTCTACCCGGGAGCACTTTGACGGTCAAGTTAATATTCAGTATCTCTCACAGATAACAAATAGTGTTTAGCTCACTAGAAAGAACATAAAAAAATACCTCAGACCCACCGCGGGTGTCTTACTTTTATAATGAACAATGTCCAACTTCCCCTAGAAGTCTTACTTCATGAGACTCTAGCACATGATGCTTATCTTGGACTCTTAGCTACATAGGAATAAACTCCCTCAGAGCCTTATCCCTATCCAGTCTAGAGCCCTCTTTCATCGAGGACTCCTGCCCTTCCTTATTCGCTTATCTCGGATTTCAGTATCTGCACAGATAACCTCGCCCTAGCCGAGATCATCTCGGCATTGTGGCCAGGCCACGTGGCACCTCAGCTAACACTTCGATGTTACCTTTTGCTGCATGCTGTTATTCACAAAATACTTCCCCACAACTGTCCCCTAAGTTTTATTACTTCGGCAACCTGAGGTGCTGGAACCTACATTGTTTCTTCGAGAAGCAGGTCGGCTATAGTTTCGCTCTGCTTCATGACCAAGATCATTACTTGTCGGCTTCAAGTACTTAGTGCTCAACTGTTCACCTTTATCAAGGATCAAGAACCCAGAGTCAAGTTCTTTAAACACCTCGACCGAGATTGTTCCTCTAGCCGAGGTTTTTTGCTTCATTAATTAAGAACTCCAAAGGTTTTGACTGCGCACGAGCTGTCACGCACAGTTTACTCAACTGTTTCCTCTACGCGTCCCATTTTCATTGGTTTGTACCTGACACGAGCTATCAGGTTACGTCGCTTCTACGCATACCGCCTGACAAACACGTCATCCAAGGCGTATTTATTTCCTTTTGCTGTTTTTTCGAGTTTTAACAAAACTCTCTCTCTCTCTCTTCGTCTTCTCACTTTGCATTCTCTCATTTTTTCTCTCTATACTCAGACTTTCACTCTCTAAAATCCTTCATTTTTGAACCTTCGAAACTCTACCACTGTCCATCTCCAGTGAATTTTCTGCCACTTCTTTCCGATCAAGGGCAGCATCTAACTCCAGCAAACACAACTTCGGCGTTTCCCTCTTCGACCTCAATCGGTGAGTTCTCAATATCTCTTTTTAATTTCAGTCTTTTACTATTCTCTTTATTTGTTTCGAACCTGCCATTTGTCCACATTGTCTGTTGTTGCCTTGTATCTACGTTTATGTCTTGCTTTCATCTTCATGCTTTGATCAACATTTCTGTTTCTTGAATCTTGAATTTGTTTTTCTGCTTTACCCTTGATTTCTGAATTACATTTCTTTTTTGGTTTTCTTGCTCTGTTTCCAGATTTTTGCCTTTAATTCCTTGTTTCTTCATAGACTTGGGTTTGTGGGTTTGATTTAGAGCCTTGTTTCTTTAGGAAAACTAAAACAAATATAGTTTTGTTTTTGAAAAATTCCAAAAAAAATATTAAATTATTCAAAATAAGCCAAAAAATTCCATTTTTTAAAAAATTAATTTTTGTCTTTTCTAGAATTTTTTTATTTAAATTTTGTAGTTCGTCTTGTCAAGTAGAATCTAAAAACATAACATTTTTTAAAAATTTTAAATTTTTTTGCTAAAAAATGAAAATTTAAAAATTACTAAAAAAAAAAATAAAAAATCACAGACAATAATATGACAGGCAAGCATTGATTTTATTTTTTTATTTTTATTCAACAATAAAATAAATTTAGGATAAATTGCACTTTTAGTTTCTATAGTTTGATTTAAACTTTTTCTCTAGTCTTTATTATTTCAATTTAATCAATTTCGTCTCCAGACTAATTTAATCAATTTTGTCTCTATACTTAAGTTCAGCTTCAATTTAATCATTTAGGCCTCATTTGGGAACAGGCTTTTTTAGTAACTTTCTGGCTAAAATATGTTGTAAAAAAACTAGTATGTTTGGGATGATTTTTAATTTTTTACAAAAAGATGTGCAAAAAGTAGAGAGAAAATGGAATCTTTGACTTTTTGGTATAGGTTGTTGGTTTTTTTATTTTTTTAGTGACTTTTTGACTAAAAAAGTCACTTGCCAAACGAGACCTTAGTCCAAATTACAATTGACCAGTAAATCCCGTTTTGTAGACTTGTAATCCATAAGGTCCTAAATATTTTTTTGATGACTGAGTGATCCCTTAAATTATTTGTTGACTGCTTTGTCATTGTTGGTAAAGTTGGAGGACATGTGGCGTGGTTATGTATGGGGAAAGTGTTTGTGTCAAGTTGTTCGAAAAGTGCATTAGTAACTTTTTAAAGTTTTGTTGTTTTTAACATGCGCAGTGTGGGACGTGAATTCCGTACTAATTGTTTTTTGGCATGTGATGTGAAGACACACAGTAATTCAATCAAATTGGACCCGCCACGTTGGAGTGTCACATGTCACGTTTAGAAAAAGTGCACTAAGGAGTTTTGAACGTTGTTCGAAAAGTGCACTAGTAGCTTTTTAAAGTTTGGTTGTTTTTAACATGCGCAGTATAGGACATGAATTCCTTACTAATTATTTTTTGGCACGTGATGTGAAGACATGTAATAATTCAATCAAATTGAATCCGCCACGTTAGAATGCAACATGTTACGTTTAGGAAAAGTACACTAAGAGGTTGTTTGGGATGACCTAAATAAGTGCACTTTTTGTCTTTTTACGAAAAGATGTGCAGAAAAGTAGAGAGGTGATATGATGAAAAAAAGATGAATTATTTTGCAATTGCCAAACTTGGCCTAAGGAGTTTTTAATTTTTTTAGAGTGTCACAACATACCCACCATGTTGTCACATTTGAAAAAAATATATTAAAGACATTATTTTTTTTGAAGTGTCACATCATACCTACCACGTTGTCATATTTGGAAAAAGTAAACTAAGGATGAGTAAAAATTTTGGAGTGTCACATCATACTTGTCACGTTATCACATTTAGAAAAAGTATATTAAGAAGTTTTTAATTTTTTTAGAGTGTCCCATCGTTAGAGTATCACATTAATACTTACTATATTGGAGTATCACACCATTTTTTTTTATTAGCAAAAACAAAAGCTTTATTGATGAAAAGAGGCACAATACTTGCAAAATTTACATCAATAAAGAAGGGAAAATGAAAAAAGCATCATAGCTAGCTCAACAATCCTATCTAGGTTGGCACCGAAAAGGAAGCCCAATCATATGCTAGCACTTGACCCAAAATTGGTGAGAAACCAAAAAAACATGAAAAACAGCAACAAGCCAAAGAAAATCATATACTAGCCCTCTGCAGCAACACATTGTGGCCTTAAACCCTGCTGTCAAGAACTCCGCCCAACAAACACTTCCAAAAAGCAACCAAACAGTTGAACTGAGAGCCAACTAGTGGTGCCAGATCAAAACAACAAAACAGAGCGTCTATTGCAGAACACCATACTTAATCTATAGCATTCAACCTCCAAATCTGATCCAAAGCTTTGTATGCTAACTACTCTGGCCAGCTCATTAAAATAGTGAATTCAAACACATTTAATAATAACACCTTGCAGCAGCAGCTAGAAGAGGTTGGAGAAGCCACAATTCAGCCACCATTCTTGATGCAATACAAAAGCAGCAAACACAGCACAATCACAACAGTTAGTCCACAAACAGCAGAAGCCAACCACAATCATCCACCACATTCCTGAGACTCCAACATACAACAGCAGCACAAGAAGTACAGACCATACCACACTATAGAAGCAGTAGCAACTGGTAGTGAGCTACCAATCCAAAACAGCCGCAACAACAAAACAACAACAGTAACAGAACTCAAACAAGCACCACCCCTCACCTTCCTTGGTACCTCTACAGCAGCACCAAACCAGTAGATCTCATACAGCATAAAACACCAGCTGACCTCCTATGCCATACAACCTCTCACAAGAAGAATAACTAGCAAAGGCGGCAAGAAAGAATTAAGCAAAGAATCGACAACAACAAGAATACAACAATTGTTTCATAGAAACACACTAGCAGCATTATACAACATCCCTTTTAAGACACTATAGAAAAACCCAGGCCCTAGATATCTTTACAACAACCCCTAAGCAAAATCAGTCCATAGAACATATCCTCAGATCCAAGCACAAGAACAAGCCTGCACTCAGAATACAAAACCAATTCCAAATTGACCCATTCAAACCTTGCCGTAATGCATATCTTACCTAATCGAAATTGGCCACCACATCATACACAGAGTATTGAAACTCACTAGAAGCAGATATAATCCACAAGGCAACTCTAGTTTTAATCAATTCACAAACCTCCTCTAACAACGGTTGTTTCCCGTTAAAAATACACTCATTTCGCAACTTCCACACAGACCATTGGAGTATTACACCATACTTGTCACACATTCAAAAAAAAAAAAAAAAACAAACAAACTTCCCCAATTAACTAGTGAGGGTATATCTGTCTAACCAATATCCATCCACATTTGAAAAATGATTTACTGGTCACACACTATACCTAATAAAGACTTTTCAATCAATCATTTAAAACGTAAGACCAGATGATACAAAACTTTCAAAGATAGGACTTTCCAATAAATTTCACTAACTTTTTTGTTTTGTTTCTGATAATTGGCCCGTATTACAGAACCGTTTATTTTAATAATAAAGTTTGCTCTATATATTACTTGTTTTTTTGGTTATTATTTTATATCACTAAATTATATGATAAGATATTATTTCTAAATAAGAAAATTAATCATAAATATTATCCAATTATTCAAAATAAAGGAATTAGCCATAAATATTCATATAAAAGGTAATATAAATAGTGATATATAACATTTCCTTTTATAATGACAAAAATGTTAGAGATATCATGATATCTCAAACATTTTTAGGGAGAACTACTTGTCAGTGGGATAAGGAAAAAAAATTGCTAAAACATGGAGGGTGTAAGTTGTTCTGTGGTGAAGTGTAAGTGAAAACCTCTATGTTTGTGTATATATATATTTTTTTGTGTTTCACTCTAGTAATTCTTTCAAATTTTTACCAAACACTCATAGGTATAGGTCCTACACCATGTGATTATTTGGTATAATTTTGTTTCCCAATTTAGTAAAAGTAGAATTACATTTAATACATTTGATATTTCAAGATTTATTTCAACTCTAGAGGGAAAATGCAATAAAATACCAAATGAGATACAAATGCCATAGAAGGAGTGGACCCACATAATGTAAACTCATATGATGATCCACCCAACATTAGAGTTGCACTTCAAAATTTATTGCAAATTGGCAGCTTTATATTTTAAGTTTTATATTTTTCAATACAAACTTAGTCACTTTTATTAATTTTTTTGAGATTGACTTTGTTTATTTTTTTCTCACATAAAATAAAGTGCTTCGCATTGAAAATGGCAGAATTATCATCATCTTTCATAAGAAAAGTGTGGATCCAACCTATCTCTGCCTCGTTTTTTCCTAACCAAACCTACATTATTGTGAAAAAAAGAATTAATTAATCAAATATCAATTTGATCATCTCATCTATTGAAAGAGGATAAATGTAATGTATTTTTATGATTGAGAAAATCAAAACGCATGAGTTCATAAGTGAGGAGATCAAAATGATCTTCATTGATGGTTGAAAGGATCCTGATGTAATCAAGTCAAAATCGTATTGTGGTCTAGGAATTATTATTTTTATTATTAGCAAGATTAGCTCAAAATGTAACACAAGTAGACAACCTGATGAGTAATCAATCTCAGAAAACTAAGATCATGGTGTTTAATTTAATACACAATCTTTATAGCAAAAGCACAGATTTGCTAACACTGTGCATTGGCCACCAGAAAACTTCTCAATCTTGCAGGTAGACACGCAAGCTGGGTTGTTGCATGGACGACTGAACATTTTTTTTTTTTTTATCGGCAAAGAAAAATTTCATTTAACAGCAAGAAATTAAAAGTACAGGAAGATGAATTGCATCGAGAGAGATTCGGAAGTATAAAAATACCCCTACTACTGCTACTCGCAATCATACAACCAACCCCTAAACCTCTCGAATTTTTTTTTTATTTTATTTTTTATTTTTATTTTTTAAACAGTTAAGAAGAACTTAACAACAACAAAAAAAAAAAATACATGAATCTCCACACCTTCAACCCACCAAAACACTGAGACCAAACTAAATGAACTAAACTAAACAAAAACCCTGCTGCACGCCACACTAATTTGAAAACAACAAACACCAGCTACTAGAAAGCAACATCATTACCCCTATGCTGCTAAACAACTCCCAACACCTGCTGCACGCCAAACCCACGCACACCACCCTGCTGCACGCCACCCTTCTCCACACCCAAAGCCACTCTCACAGACGCGTCCTCAAGACGCTTCCATCGCTACAACCGCCGAAAACTCCATAGCCACCCCCTCGAAAGCTAAAAGACCTCCCCTGCAACACCACACAACCACCGAACACCGCCCACCACCGGGATGTGAATACACCTCAAACTTTCAACCTAGAAGGAGCGCACGAGTGCATACCGAAAGAACCGAGTCACCTTTAACCCAAGTGCACCTCCAGCCTCCTACCGCTAAAAGCGCCGAATGAAAACTCGACTCTCGATGAATCAAGAAATCGCAGACCGCCAAGACACTACTCTTGCTTTCATCGCCGGAAGACACCACACCTCTTTGGAACACGAGGCAACACCCATCGCCGGAAAACACCGCCAAGACACCACACCCTCAAAAAACATCACCCACTTCCACCACACCCACAAATCAACTCCCACCAAGTGTTCTTCTAACACAACACCCATCGCCACCACGCCAAAGCTCGAATCAAGACACAACACCCACGGAACACCACACCTCATGAAATGCACAACACCCATCGCCTAAGCTCTCATCAATTTCACCAAGGTTGAAACAAGAGAACACCCGCAGCAACAAAACCAAACACACCCCCTGAAGACTCACCGAAGACACTCCCGCAGCAACGAAACAAACACACCTAGGAGGGGAAGGTGGAAGACTCAAGTTTATTGAACGAAAAGCTAATAAAAACAGCCACCGAAACAAGCTAGGCCAGCCGACCGCCATAGCCAAAGGCGGCGGCCGGCCAGCCCAAAAAGAGGCCGGGGAAGGAGGTTTTTAGAGAGAAGAGTGACTGCTAGGTAGAAGAGTGACTGCTATGATTACTTGACGATGTATGGACCACTGAACATTGTGTTAAGTTGGAAACAAATCTTTGCTTCAATCTACAACATCATGGTCTCTTCTGCATATTTCAAACACCAAAAATAAAATTAATTATTAAAAAAAAAAAAACATGTATAGGGTTTATTATGTAGAAAAGTGAACCATCTCGATAACCTAAAGAATATGATGGAGGGATGAAATCAGAAATTTTGTTTAAAGAGGGAAGAGCTAATTGTAGCTAAATAAATAAATTATCTATCATTTTTTTTTTAAAAAAAAGTAAAAATTAGTAAATCTATGTGAGTAATTTCGTCTGTTATAGGTGGAGAGATTTGAACTAGTGATCTCCTCGTGGGCTGAAGGAATTCTGGCTTATCGGCTAATCCCACTAGTTTACTCTAATTAATTTTTGGATTATATAATATATGAAATTGATAGAATTGATGTTATTAAATAACTTAGGCACATGCCTTACATATTGTAGTAACATTTAGCGTCAATAAAAGAATTTTTAAAATTAAGAGAGACCTTTTTCACATATATTATAAAACATTTATATTATAAGGGTAGTAGAACAATTTACAAAAACTTGGGGGGAGCAATTTGATAAAACATGTAGGTAAAGTGTGAGAGTGAGGATGAGAGTGAGAGAGGGATAGAGAGAGACATACGAGAAACCAAGAGGATGAGCAACAACATCAGCCCAATGATTTTCCTTTCCATTTTTTTGTTCTTTCTAGTTCTTTGCCTGCCTTGGTTCTTTCACAAGATGATTTATAATACCAGCGTTTATAATAATAGTTGGATTGCTATATATGACTTGATTATTCCAAATAGTGGAGCCAATCATCCGATTATTCAAAGCCTCTCTAGTTTTTCTTGATTTAATTTATTTATTTTTATCATAAAAAAGGAAATTTATTAAGGAAACAAAAAAGAAGATTACAAAAATCTGAACAGATTGTCGAAAATCTGAACAGAATTGAATATTTTTCTTAAGGCTTGTTTGGGGTGTACTAAAAAAGTGTACTTTTTGTCTTTTTAGACTAAAAAAGACAAAAAAAAAATATGGAGGTTTGGGTTAACTTTTTGGATTTTTATGAAAAAATGTGTATTAAAAAATTGTATAAAAAGAGTGTGTAAGAGGTGAATAGTGACAGGTGGGGCCAGCCGTACAAGTCGGCAGCTGTGAAGGTAAGTTGGAAATTATTTGCTATTTTTTATACAAAGCCTGCACGGTTTTGTTTGGTCCGTGGGGGTCATCACGGGTCCCATTTTAATAATCTGAACCATTGAATGTCTATAACTCGTCGAACACTATGTGCCTATAAAAAATCACGTTAATCGGATATCGATAGCTATCTGATCAGATATATTTATTTTTCAATCATTAATTATAACACCATCCATTTGCCGTACATAATTGATTTGATCATATATTTATCGATATCCGATCAATGTGATTTTTTGCAGACATATAGTACTCGACGAGTTCTACACATTTAACGGTTCAGATTATCAAAACGGGACCCGTGATAGCCCCCACATGCCAAACAGCAGTGTGTGCCAATCACACCCAATCATTTGTTATATGTGCACTGCCGCTGCTGCTTTGGTCAATTCGGTGTGTACGTTTGGCAGAAAATTTTTTTTTTTTTTTTTTTGTGAATAGTGATGTCTTTTTGGATTTTGGAGTAACTTTTTGACTTTTTGGCTGAAATAGTTTACCCCAAACCAGCCCTTATTTTTTTTTTACGAATTAGAAACACTGACATAAAACACAAATATCTCACAAATATTGAGTCTCACATGTGGGTCTCATCTCTTATAAAATATTTGTCTCATTTTGTACACGTAAAATTACTGTTTAACTAGAACATCTCCAGTACAGAGCATCTAACGCCAACGAATGTTTAATTTGAGCCAACGGTTTTGATAAAATCTTAAATATTTCAAGAATTAAATATTTAATTTGAACTCAATTATCAATTGAAAAATTCATAAAATTTAAATATTTTGTCTCCTTATGAAGTGGCGGAAGATTATAGTTTATTAAAACAAAAATACTACAGACTACAAAAAAACAATTAATAAATACCTCACATGAGTGTGGAGTGTGGGACCCACACATACGAGATATTTGATAAAAAATTTAGGGTCTCTAACAATACTCTTATTAAAATGACTTAATAACCTTTATATAATATACAAATGAGATGGCAATGGGGGTTAATGAGGTGGATATTAATTCTCCATCTCCATTCCCCTATAAAATTTTTCCTATTCCCCATTCCCCATGGGTACCATCCTCCCCATTTCAAATGAGTTTGGATTTTCCCAACCCACTTTAATTCTCATTTTTATTTTATTTTTATTTTTTATTAATGTTAACAACCATTTTTTTTTTTTTTTTTAATGGGTTTGGATTTTCCCCAACCCACTTTAATCCCCATTTTTATTTTATTTTATTTTTTATATTTAATGTTAACAACCACTTTTTTATTTTTATTTTTATTTTTATTTTTTTTTTAAAAGTTCACAACAAAAGCTTAATATACCTTCAATCTTTTTTTTTTTTCTTTTTTAATATATTTAATGTTAACTACCATTTTTTTTTTTTTTTTTTTTTTAAGGTTCACAACAAAAGCTAAATATACCTTCAATTTTTTTTCTTTCTTTTTTAATATATTTAATGTTAACAACTTCTTCTTCTTCTTCTTCTTCTTCTTTTTAAGGTTTTAGCTAAATATACCTTCAATCTTTTTTCTTTCTTTTTAAATATATTTAATGTTAACAACTTATTTTTTTATTTTTTTTAAGATTCACAACAAAAGCTAAATATACATTCAATCTTATTTTATTTTATTTGGTTCAACAACAAAATCAAATACACATTAATTAATTAATTAAAAAGTTTGTTTTATAATAATCAAATATATAATTTTGAGACAATCAAATAAGTTTTAGTAATTAAAAAAAAAATGTGGAAGAACATGAAAGATTAAAAAAAAAATTACAACCATCTCTCTCTCTCTCACTCTCACTATCTCCCTTACATGTTATAAGAATCTATTTACAATGTTATAAGAGCCTGTTTGAAGAAATAAAATGTGAAAGAATCTGTTTGAAGAAAGTGTTATAAGACCCATATTAAATTGCATCAGGGCATAAATAAGGAATTATTTGTTGATCTCTTAGCCACGAACATTTTAGACATTAAACCATCTTTCTCTTAGCAAATTGAATCATTCATTTTAATTTATCCAAAATCTAATTATACCTTTTAACAAATATGAACCATTCATTTTAAGATATCTATGCCTTACCACACCCAATCCATCCTCCATCTTCTTCCTTTAGTCCCCACAAATTTTGTTGTTTGTTACTATTAAAAAATAAAAAATGTTTTTTCAATTAAATTTTTACTAATTTCACAACACCATCACCACTATTCTCACCTTCACTATCACACTACCATCACCATAGCCACTACCATCATCACTGCAGCCATCACCCCACCGCTATGTCACAATCTCTACTTTCATCTTTTGTTCCATCACCACCACTACCAAATATAAAAAAATATATTTTTAAATTTTTTTATAAAAAATATTTTTCATTAAAAAATATTTTCTATCTAAATAAATGAAGCATAACATTGGGAAACAAGCTTATTTCAGTTAAATTTGTTCATAACTAAGAAAAATTCTTTTATTTTTAAAAAAATTATTTAGTGAGACTTTGTATCCCATTTTTGTTTTTCCAGCAAATAAATCTTTGTACCCATCCTTTCTAACCAATCACGACTCATGCTTGTTTCGATTCTCTACAATTTTCTTATTTTCAAATACATTCATATATATATATATATATATGTTGTATAAATTGTGTGATAACATAAAATAAATAGATTCATACTCGTTAATTGAAATTTCAGAACAAGCAAACCATTCTGAAAATTACAATACATAACAAAATAAAATAACATAGAAAAGCAAACCGAAACCCCGTGACTAGATGTTGTCTTTAATTTTTTTAAATAAATTTAAAAAATTCTAGATATGCATAAAATTTGACAAGAATAATGTGACAATGTTAATTAATGTGTATTTGATTTTATTGTTAAGCCAAATAAAATAAAATAAGATTGAATGTATATTTAGCTTTGGTTGTGAATCTTAAAAAAAAAAAAATGGTTGTGAACTTTAAAAAATAAAAAAAAAAACAAAAGAAAAAAGATTGAATGTATATTTAGCTTTGGTTGTGAATCTTAAAAATTAAAAAAAAAATGGTTGTGAACCTTAAAAATAAAAAAAATAATAAAAAAGAGAGATTAGAGTTATATTTAGCTTTGGTTGTGGATCTTAAAAAAAAAAAAAAAAAAAAAAAAAAAAAAGAAAAAAAAAAAGAAGAAGAAGAAGTTGGTTGTGAACCTGAAAAAAAATAAATAAATAAATAAAAGAAAAAAGATTGCATGTATATTTAGTTTTGGTTGTGAATCTTAAAAAAAAAAAAAAAAATAAAAAAAAAAAAAAACATATGGGGAAATTAGTGGGTACCCATTCCCAACCCATCCTCTGTGGATATTTAAAGAATATCACTTACCCTACCCAATGGATAAGAAAAAAAGAGAAAAACCCATATATTTGGATTGGGTCTCCATGGATACCCACAGGGTAGGTTATCCATTGCCATCCCTAAAACGATCAAATAAATAATGAGACAAAAATGCATCACAAGAGGTGAGACTCACGTGATGTGATGTGAGACCCACATGTGAGACCTATTTTTTCTGAGACATTTGTGTTACATTTCGAGTTTAATATATTCCTGACAATATTGCTCAATTTTTAAATATTAGTAATTATTTCAACCATAGTTAAAAATTGATTGTGTGTGTATGTATGTATGTATGTATGTATGTATGTATGTATGTATTATTATTATTATTAAAAACTAGCCTAAAAATCCCCAAAACGGGAGCTTTTTTGATAAATCTTCTTTCTAAGAGTTTTATTCTATTCAATCCTTATTGTTTTTAACTATTCCATTAGGTCCTATTTGAGGTAAGAATACCAAAACATCCTCAATCTCTCATACTCATATTAATGTTGATATTTAATGTTGATTGTCATTATGTTTTGATAGTTCTTATGCATCAAAATGTTGACTATCATTATATTTATTTTAATTTGAAATCAATTTTTGTCATTGTGTTGTCAATTACATGATGTGAATATTCACATTATGTAATTGAAATAAATATTTATATCATTATATTCACATTAATTCAAAATGAATTTTTGTCATTATGTTGTTAATTGCATGATGTGAATATTCATACTAAAACATACGAATGTGAACGTTCACATCACTATGTTAGATGAAAGAGAATGTTCACATGTTGTGTTGTGAATATTCATATCACTACATGTTGTGATTAAGAATGTGTTGTTAATTAAAAATATAATGAACGTTATTTTAATGTGTTGTCAATTAAAAATATATTCACATTATATAATAATATAAAATAATAATATCAATATTATTTAATTTGTGTACGAAATTTCCTAAGCCTTGGTCTTTTTCCTTCTCTCTCCTCCCCAAACATTAAATATCAATATTAAATATAGGGGCATAAGAGTCTAAAAAAATAATGTAAATCAAGAATAAGAACTTTATGAAATAAAAGTACAAATACATAAGACTAAGTGGGTTAACAAATTCCTTCATGAATTTCTTAGGTTAGAATACTTCTAAATGAGATTTATCAATAAAATCAAAATAATATCTAAGTCAAACTAAGCTCAAATATTAGTCATATAAGGCCATCCATATTTAATCAATGTTAACAAAATTTAAATTTAAAGCTACAGTTGCACATCGAAATTGACTGTAAATTGGCAGTTTTTTTTATTATTTAATTTTATTAAGTTTTATATTTTTCAATTCAAAACATAATCATTTTTATTTTGTTATTTTCTCACATACAATAAAGTGCTTCTGGTTGAAAATGTCGAGTATCATCTTTCATAAGAAAGGTTAGTGAAGTCTTTGGATTGGAACGTCTAATGTCCACCTTAATTAAGAGTATATTTTTATTTATTTATTTATTTTAGAGAGGGAGGGAGAGAAATTATGAGTAGTTCAAAGCAGGATAATGATTCAACCACATTAATATTACGAAACAACGCTGCTGCCTACACCCACTGGGGGTCGACCCCCAGTGAGGTGGCACGCAGCAATTGGCCCATTTTCTATTTTTTTTTTTTTCATCTTCCGATCCCGCAGTGCCACGTGGCACTGAGGGGGGTAGTGGGGGTGCCCAGTCACTGGGTGTATGAGGCTTTTTCCTATTACGAAATCAAGGAATAGTAAATGCTCATAAATAGGGGATCAATTAGCACCACTCAATATCAATGCATAAAAAAAAATAAAAAATAAATAAAATTTGAGGCCCACCACGATACAATTTGAGGAGTTTGTGGGGTTTCCTAAGAGTCTTATTTTGATGATTCAAATAATTTATTTTGTATTTGTGTATATTATCTATAAAAAAATTAGATTGATCTAATAATTATAAAATTACCATTTTATAGTATTTAGTTTCTAAAAAATGAATGATAAATATGTTTTTTTAAATATAGATCATTTATTTTTTGAAGACAAACACAAAAAAGTAAAAATGTTACAATTATCGGATCGACTTAATTTTATTTTATGAATTATATAAATGAAAGGTCATATAAAATAAACGGTTCAAATTATCAAAATAAAATCCATGGTAAACCCAATGCCCGTCAATGTTTTTTATTTAACAGAGGTACACTACAGGAAATTTGCTTTTTGGTGGCATTTTTAAAACGCCGCCAAAAGTTTGAAAAATGCCGTAATATTTTATAGCGACGTTTAATATTTTCGTCCCGGATACGGCCGCCGCAATAGCTTTCCAACGTTTGAAAAACGTAGCTAAAAATATTAGACGGCGTTTTTTAAATGCTGCAAAATCTTTGATATCCGTCTCACCTTCCGTCCCAAATTAACGTGTGATGTCACAATGATGTTATTTAGTAGCGTTTTTTGAAAAAAAAGCCACTTCTTTATTTTATTTTTATATTATTTGTCCTCCTACTGTTGCAAGAAATTAATGTGTACAATGACGTCATTTCGTGGCGTTTTCTCTCTTTTTTTTTTTTTGGGAGGGGGGGGGGGGAGAGGGGCTCTGATATTTCTCTGTGCTGCTGCTGCTAGAAACTGAATTCACAATTTGGGATGTCATGTTTTATGTTTGCGCTATGCAACCAAACTGCTAGATTTGTATGCAACTAGGACCCCAAATTTTCTATTTCTTTGCCTTTTTTCTGGTCATCTGCAGTGACCAACTAGTTCAAAAAGTTGGGCTAAAATCCAACCAGTGAAATTTGTGCTTAAGCAATGTATAAAGCTAGTGATCATGTGCCCCTTGGCACTTCTTCAATTAAATTATCAATACAAACATCTAGTAGGCAAACATAAAAAAAACAAGTCAAATCCACTGCAATAGGGATATCATTAGTCAAGACCATGATTGTACAATGCATACCCATTCCTAGTTTATAGTTTCAGAAGAAATCCATAAGTTGAGCATTATATATGGATTCAAGTTCAGATCTGCAGCCATTAAATTCTTCAATCTTTTTCCACTTCTTTCTTAAAGAATCTTCAGCTTCCTTCCTCTCTGCACATAATTTATTCAAGCGTTGTACTTTAGACATCAATGTATTCAAGCTAGCCCTCAATCCAGCAACTTCTCTTTCCTTGGCCCAAACCTCCAACTACACAAAGATAAAAAGGAATTGCTAAGACACAAGCTCTTGCTGGTCAACTTCCAATTCAAATTATAGATTAAGCTTGAAAGGATGAAATTGGAGATGGAAATAATTGATGCAGTAGATTTTTCCAAGCCAGTCAATAGGTTCATAATTAAAAAATAAAACAAATTTCTCTGGTAACTAAAGTTATTGCCATTTTAGAATGCCTAGTGTCACGCCTCGCCGAATCATCAAGACCGACGCGACGAGGGCGTCGCGAGCATATGTGGGGGAGAATGTCACGCCCCGCCAAATTACCAAGGCTGAGTAATCTACAGGAAGGAAATCTCAAGGCAAGGAGACTATTGAAATGGCTTCAAAGCTCCTAGAAGACTTGAGAAAGTATGAAGAAAGGATGCTAGAGGGTTCTGGAACTCTCTAGAATAGCTACAAGAGGAAAGGCTACAAGACAATTGCCTAGAAGACTCTAGAACAATGTAGAGCATTGTAGACATTGTACATAATACTTGTATATTCTAGAAGGTTGTATATAACTCTAGAATAGGTCCTTTGGGAAGATAAGGGAAGGATCTAGAATCCTCCTCATACTTGTACTTCTAGAATAGTTCTAGAATAAACCTTAGGCTAGAGAATGGGAGATGTCTCTAGAACACTCTCCACCCTAGTAGTTCTAGAATATTCTTGTAAGGCTATATAAGGGGGAGGCCCTCATTTGGCCAAATCACCCAAATCAAACAAGTACCCAAGCAACCATGTACCCAAGCATTGTAAAGCATTGAAGCAATACAACACAAGCATTCCCCAAGAGCTCTCTAAGTTCTCTAAGACTCTCTTGTGTGTGTATTCACCTAGCTCCCTTCCCCGAAAGGCTTACTTAGGTGCAAGCAAGGCGTGCTATAAGCATCTAAGGCCGCACGGTTGGCTTGGAAAGACTGAGGGTTGGTTCAAAAATTCCAAGGCCGTGACACTAGGCCTTAGGTAGCAATGACAGGACAGGAAACCTTGACATAGGATGCCCTTGTTGCACCCTGGGACTCTTTAATGTTCAGAGACAGAATTGGATGAAGATTGATCTATTTTCAACTATTATTGAGAGACATCATAGACAAAATTTAGCACCAATTCAACTATTTGACAGAGACCAAGACCATATTATTCATTAAATCAAAAGCAACCATATTAAAATTTTCATTTTTATTTCTTCTTTCTTTTTCTCAGAATAAGATACCACAAGCAATCATATCAAAAACATAATGCATACTCACTCACAATATGAATTTCAAGTATCTTTGGGAAATATGCTGGTTTTGGGCAAAGGATATAAATGGATGCTCACATGGACTTGCTATTTTGTTTATTTATTTATTTCTTTCACTTACCATTAATTGTAATGGTGTCTCACCATTCACAGCCATTAAAATAATTGACTTGCAATAAAGCTCCAAAATAATTGACTTGCAACCGAAAAGTTTAGGCATAATTTGGTCAGGAGAATGCCTTCAGAAGTGCAACAAAATTAGGAGATCGATAGAATGCAGCAAGAATGAATTCTAAGAGCCTCTTTTGAACCTACATGTATAAATCACAAGTATGAATTCTAAGAGCCTCTTTTGAACCTACATGCATAAATCTCAATGTATTGTGAATGTTTCAAGTATAAAAATAATTTCAGCATTTAGATAACAACCAGCAGCGATAAATGATGTAGTATCAAATAAAAAAAGGACAGTTCTAACCGGTATTTGTCCTGTCTACTTCTTCTTCTTCTTCTTCTTCTTTCCTTTCTTTGATATGTGAACCTGCATTTGATAAGAAAAAATAACATGAATAAAATGTCATATTGAAAATTTCATAATTAACTATTTACTCACTTTCTCAGACGAACGATGGCAATTAAACGATGAGGTATATGCATGGGATTGTTGTTGTGAATGCACATGTGTAAAAGCTGGTGCAACAGGCCCACCTATGGCCTGTTGAGACTCCAATTGCTCTACTCGTGCTTGTTGAGCTTGGATTGTGCTTTGCATATCCATTTGTATTTTCTGTTGATTAAGCATAGCATCCATCATCTCTTTCATCTGCATCTCCATTTGTGCTTTATATTGATTAAGTTGCTCTTGGAATTGCGTTTGGATGAGACGAGTTTGTTCTTGTGATTGCCTATATCTACCTCCAAAGACATCTGCCAGTGAAGGACCCAATCCATATGTTCGAACTCGACTAGGCCTCTCAAGCCCTAGAACTTGTGTAATAATCTCTTCATCTGTAGCATTGGATTGCACCCCAACCTCATTTATTTGTGCCTGCAATTGTTAATTAGTTAATTAGCCACCAATAAAATTTATAGTAACAGAACTGATAAAAGTATCAAGGGTTTCTATCCAAATGTGTGTCCAAGTGTGATGAAAACACAACAATCACAGCTTTAGCCACAGCTAAAGCACCAACAACAAACACAGCTTACCCAGATGCAGCTTAAGCCAAATGAATGAAAAGAAATACCCCAAGACGATATCTACCTTTTTGTATAACCAATGTTACCCAGACGTAGCTTAAACCAATAACATAGGAATATGATACCAACTGACTCCAGATGAGGTATATTGAAGACCTAGTTGGATTGTAATGCGGCAATTCTCATTGCAAAGTGCTTTTCTTTTTCTTCTCTTTAGATGAAAATATATGTATTCAATTATGCCAAGCTCTAGATTCATTATGGTCATGTTTTATTTTTCTTCTCTTTAGGTGAGAATACTTCAATTGTAAAATAAGAATAAATATTTTGACTTTCTACCATCATTATTTTCTAACAAAACCTATGGTACTAGCATTTCTAGAAACTACAACTACAGCCTACAAACCATAGGCATAGTAAAAATACCTGAATAACAATCATGCATGAACTACAATAGTAGACTGACCAAAAAATTACAACCAAAAAAGATCTAAGTTTCAGGAAAATGCCAGGGCTGAAGTTCAAAAATCATTAAAGAACTACAAATATATAGAAAAGAAGGAAGCAAAAACCCTAAAATGACAGAAAGTGAAGAATTGTCACTATTGGCATACCACATCAAATTTATTAATTTATTCAGTCGTCAAAAGCAAAAAAGTTCAGGCAATTTCTAATCCACCACTCAACAGTCTTAATTAACACCATATTTTCTGGATTAAACAGCCTTAATCAACACCATTTCTACGCAGCTTAGCCAGCTTACCCAAATGATTGAAAAGAATCACCAAATCAACAAAAATGATAAGAACAACATGCATCGAAGAGAGAGAGAGAGAGAGAGAGAGAGAGAGAGAGAGAGAGAGAGAGAAGCAACCAAGCTACATACCACGACCTCAGCAACTCTACTATTTTTTTTTTTTAATCATTGTATCCCCAACAAAGGGTTGGACACATTTTTTTATTTTATTTTATTTTCTTATCATTAGTTCAACATCTAAACACTATTAACATCAAAATTGGTCAAAAGAAATCTTCATTTTAAGCAAAATGGTACTGAAAACCACCAATTAACATCAAAATTGGTCAAAAGAACAATTGAATTATAGAACATAAATAGAGAAATCTAATGGAATTAATGCAATTGAATAAAATAGTTCATACCAGCTGTAGTGTCATGTGTTGAACCAGTGCTCGATGATATACTAGGGAAGCTACCTGAGGATACCATGACATGGATGGATTAGATATGATGCGTGTACTCTTCTCTGAACTCTCATCTGAACTCGCACTATAAGAACTCTCAGAATTTGTAGAGGCTGAATGTTGCCTCTACCTAGAGCATCGTCGATCTGTCATGCTAATTTATAGAAGACCACAAGAATACGTGTAGAATTTTATGCGTTAGCAATGACTATAAAGTACAATAGATATGATAGTGAATACAAAACAAAGATTTTATTAACAAAGCAAACAAATGATGCATTATAAAAGCAAAGGTTTCATTAACATGAATATCCATATTGAAAGCACAAATGTAACAATGAATATGACACAAAATTACAATATCATATAATTTCTTTATCATTTTCAGATTGTGTCCGTGTCGATATCCCAAGAGGTCCAATAGCTTCATCAATAGTTGTTCCAAATTCACCTTGCCTAACCCAATTTATGTCCTTTTCACAAGCAAATGAAGTTGCATCTAACTCTTGGTCGCCAGATCCTTCCACTTCACTGTGATGTACTCCATCATTAATTGGTTGTTCTCCACACACCTCATACAAGTCTCTAGGTTTCATCTTGACCACAACATCCCAATCAGCTCCAACAGGATCATTAACATTAAAAACTTGTCATGCCTGAGATGCTAGAATGAATGGCTCATAGCTATTTTGTTTCTTTGTATATAACAAATGATTGAAATTAACAAGTGTGAAACCAAACCCATCATGCTTCAGTCCTTTGTTGTTGTCAATTCAGTCGCACATGAATAACAAATATCTATGGTCGTATGAGTAATATAATTCAATAATATCTGTCACATATCCATAGTATGCTACTTCACCTTCTACAGGATTCATGTCTCTGGTACTTGCATAGCTACAAGTCTTTGCCTTCACCATAACCCTATTATTTTGAGTTTTTCTTCTCCACTCACAACTCCTCGTATGATACCTAGTACCATTAATTATATACCCACTAAATCTCGTGGCCTTGTTACTAGGTCCCAATGCCAAAGTTTTGATCTCATCTGACAACACAACATTTTCAGTAGCTAGAAACTCTTCAACCTATTTTTAAAAAGTTAACAAAATTAAACATCAACTAACAGAGAAACATGTAAGTTATTAGTACTTACATGAGAATTTAAAATTAGAAACACATAAGTTATAAGTACTTACATGAGAATTAAACCATCTGGGAAACTCATCATTGTGACGACAATCCACATCAAAATCTTTGAGACGACGATGTGACCGCTTAATAAAATCACGATACTCCCTATACATTTAAAGTAATTACAAAATGTAAGATACTTATTAATGGTATCAATAAAATTTTGGAACAAAGATGTGCATCTTATTCTCGATGTGGGATAACAGCAACAGTGTTAAATAACACATGCCGATGAGCTTGTTCCCATGATGTGTTATCAAGTGCAAACCCTTTTTCCTTTTCCTAAAGCATGACCCAGTAATATCCTAGGATTGTCGCTAACATCGTAATTCCTTATTGGTCGATTCAATTTTGACTCGACATCATCCAAGTACCTTGAGCAAAAGGTCATACAATCTTCAATTAAGTATCCCTCTGCAATTGAACCTTCTGGATGACTTCGATTACGCATATATGACTTAAGTTTCATAAGATACCTATAAACAAACAAATGCACATGACTTTTAATTATAAACAAACAAATGAATACAAATGTAAATTGGAGTAGAGTTGCACACCTTTCTGTAAAGTACATCCAGCGATATTTCATTGGACCAACAATCTTGGCCTCCTCTACTAGGTGAATGGACAAGTGCTCCATTATATCAAAAAAGGATGGAGGAAAAATTCTCTCAAGATGGCAAAATGTAAGAGCAATTTGGGATTGAAGATGATCTAACCCATCTAGCTCTAGAGTTTTGGAGCACAACTGCTTGAAGAAATTGCTACTCAATCAATGGTTCAACCACTTTCTTCAGTAACAAATTTCTCACTGCTATTGGAAGTATTTGTTGCATCAATATATGGTTGTCATGACTTTTTAGTCCAGATATGCTATGTTCTTTGAGGTTAACACGATGAGAAATATTGGATGCATACCTATCTGGAACTTTGATATTCTTCAAGAGTGTACAAAACAAGCCGTTCTCTCTATTATTCATAGTGAAACATACAATTGCAAATAATAGATATTCCCAACCCCTTTTTAAGATGTGGTGCCTTTCGAATTCCCATATCTTGCAAGTCTCAACGAGCATTTAAATTGTCATTTCCTTTCCCATCAACATTTAATATCGTCCACAATAAATTATCACACACGTTCTTCTCAATGTGTATTACATCAAGATTGTGGCAAATCAAATTATGCTCCCAATATGGAAGCTCAAAGAAAATACTCCTCTTCCTCCAATTATGATCCTCCTCGCTGTCCTCTTTTTCCTTTCCTTTCCTGGTTCTTTTTCATTTGTTAGTTGGTTGATGTTTAGGCCCTTGCTATTGTAACACATTAGCCCCTGATAACCGAGTTGGACATGGTTCAAATTCAGAAGTTCCATCAAAAGATGCACCTTCTTTTCGAAATTTGTGACTGGCATTCAACTAGCGACGATGCCCTATGTAACAAATTTTCGTTCCATTCTTCAAATATCGATGTTGAGTACTTATGTTACAACAAGGAAAAGCTAAAACACCTTTTGTGCTCCATCCAGACAAATTTGCATATGTAGGAAAATCATTTATCGTCTACAATAAGACCGCATGCATTCGGAACATTTGATTAGTTTCTGCATCGTACGTCTGAACACTATTTTTTCACAATTTATTCAGTTCATCCACTAACAAGCGCAAGTAGACATCAATGTTATTGCCAAGTGAAGAAGAACCATCAATTAGCAATATCATCATCATATGAGGTTGTTTCATGCACAACTACGGTGGCAAATTATAAGGCATCACAATAACTGGCCAACTACTATGAACAACATTCATTGCCTTGAATGGATTAAATACATCCGCTGCTAAACCCAGTTTGACATTGCGAGGCTCATTCGCAAACTTGGGATACAAAGTATCAAAATTTTTCCAGACAGGAGAGTCAGTAAGATGTCTCATTTTGCCGTCACCAATTCAGCCCTTTGCATGCCATCTCATTAATGAAGCAGTTTTGGATGACATGAACAATCTTTGAAGCCTTGGAATCAAAGAAAAGTATCTCACAATCTTCTGGAGAATTCTTTGTTGCTTCTTTTTATAATCACTATTCTTACCCTCAAACTATTTGTATTTAGGCGTCTGACACACTATGCAATCATCTATGCTAAATGTCTCATTCCAATACAGTGAGTAATCTTTTGGGCATGCATGTACCTTATGATAATCGAGGCCCAGTTCCCTAAGGAGTACCCTCGTTGCATAGAACGACTTTGGCACAGTCTCACCTTTTGGGAATGCATCCTTCAAAAGTTTAAGCAACATCGTGGAAGACTTGTTACTTCATCCACTAAGGCACTTGACATGCAATAATTGAACAACAAATGAGAGCGTTAAAAACTTGTGACACTCTGGATACAACTCTCTTTTGGCCTCCTTTAATAAATTGAAAAATCTTTGAATTTTCTTATCCGGGCCTAGTTTGATGTTAGAACTTCCTATCTCATTACTAGCAAGATGAACCAAGCTTGGTGGAGGAAGTCCGAACCTCTTATATATCATTTCATTGACTTCATCACCATCATTCGAATCACTGACATTCTCATTCAATGGCATAGACGCCGATAAATCTTCCCCGTGAAAAATCCATCTGGTGTAGTTTGGAAAAAACCCATTGACCATTAAATGTTCTCCCAAAAGGTCGTTCTCTACTAGTTTGACATTTCGACACCGTTTACATGGGCATGTAACTTCATTTGATAGAGGATTATTTTGGCATGCAAGTTTAACAAATTCTATAACCCCTTCCAGAATAACCTATGCTGATTTATCCAACTTTAATCCATTTGACTTCGTCTTACACTACAAATGTCACTGCCAAATCAATAAAGTTCAAAATTATCTTTTCATTTTAATTATTCTTAAACTCAATTAAGTACCTTATAATGCATACGATATGACACCATTCACCTCTAACTCTTTTCTAATAGGTTGGTTCATCATACTTTCTTATTTAGGAATGTACAGTCTATATTGTAAAAAGTAGCTCATACCGCTCTATCCATCTCTAACGAAATTTCAATAGCATCTCTCTATGGTTCTCCAAGTACACGACATAGACTGAGTGTACTGCTACACTTTGTCTAGTATGCACCCAGAGAACATGAGAAGCTACTACACGAAATCTCTACGAGATAGACTACATTTAAGTAGTAGAACTACTAATTATAACATAGACTTGTGCTCTTGAACTATCCAAACTGGACAATCCAAGAAAAGCTTCATCAAAGATGACTAGGTATCTCTGATGAAGATTATTGGACGGGTCTACGGCTATTTATGCATGCATAAATAATTATTTTCTAAATTAACAACTGTCAAATTTTTGCATCCCGGTGGTGCAATTTGAATCAGAACTATCAAGCATACTAGAAGCATTTCTAGCATGAAGCATATTAATGAAGAAACTAAAAGTTTCTACATACTCTTGATAGATTATGATATAGATCTTTATCAAAGATGACTAGGTGCGCACTAAAAAAATCAATCTATGTCCCTTAGTACAAGTAAAAAATTCAACTCCATCACATATATCAAGAAAGAATCAATATGAAAAATGCCAAGGCTAGAGATGAAATATGCATAATTGATACAAAATTCCTAAAGTATTTGTTTTTAGAAGGCAAGTAGTGAACTATACAGGCATATCACTATCAATTCAAAAACCTAAATATAAATCATGTCCCCGCAATCACCAATTAATCAACTAATCATTCAAAAACCTAAATCCAAATCATGTCTCCGTAATCACCAATTAATCATCTTATGTCCAAATCATGTCCCCGCAATCACCAATTAATCATCAATTCAAAAACCTAAATATAGATTGTTTTGGCCTCAACATAGATCAGATTAGGTGTACATGCCTTGGACAACCAAACTTAAACACAAATTAACAAGCTTGCCTAAACGTCAAACATAGGTTTCCTTTTCATGTATACATACACTATAAATGTTTCAGATACAATTTAGCCCTATATATTCACTAAATCAAGATGAAGAAACCTCTTATTATTTCTTGAAAGTAAAATATAGGCACTGGCCAGCCTTGGCCTTGCTAATTGAAGAACAAAAATGCATCAAGACACATAATCTAACAAATCCTCCATCTTACAACTGAAGCATACACCCACGAAGTTGAATTAAAACCCAGACCCAACTCAATGCAAAGCATACAATCATGAAATCAATCTGAATGCAACCGAAACTAAAATTACTCTATTGGAAACTCCTGGGAGTCACCTCTGTCAATTCTTTTCTACATAAGAATTTTTACAATGGTGGTTCTATGTGAGCTATAATGAAATTTATACATGGTTATTGTACACATCAGGCAAGACAAATGTAGAGAACAACCTCTATGACTATTTTTTCTGCATTACTTCAAACTGTTACTAACTTACTACTAATCCTCTAATCTCTGAAATACATTCTACCCTCTCACATCAGTTCTATGTTACATTTATTCTCCAAATACAAGTCAAACTGTAAGGAAGAAAGTTTCAGCTAGCCTTGCATTTTGAACAATTTAGATTCACATACAAACACAAGCCAATCCAAAAGTAACACCTACTGAAATCTGGGGTAATTATGAATCCAGATAAAATAAAGCAGCAACAGCACAACCTAGACTTATAATTCGGGTAATTATTAGAAGAAATGTAAACGAAAACAAATTTAAAGAGGATTGAGTAGATTAGAAAGAAACATTAACAGCTTGATGTGTATGCGTAAGAGAGAGGTGAGATACATCCACCAAATCCAAAACAATGAACTCAAAACAATGAAAAATCAGAGATCTAAGTTCATACAAAACAAATGCATATATAATAAAAACTTATAGATTTGAGTTTTGCAACAAAAAGAAGCGACTGATTGAGCGGGATCTGCAACAAAACAGAGCAGCAACAAACTTACAGATCTTCAAAAAAAAAAAAAGGAGGGGGGGAACCAAAGGACCAAAATCGAAACTCACAAAATCTGATGACCGTCAAAATCTGCAACAAGTTCTGAAATCGGTAGATCTCGAATCGATCGAGAGTGAGAGCTTCAAATCCATGTGTGAGGGTTTTTGAGCTTCAAATCGAATGGGTTTCGGAGCGAGAGAGAGTCTGAGTTGTGTAAGAGTGAGAGTGAGACTCAGAGTGAGAGACGTTTTGAAAGGAACGGAGTATTGAACGGTTTCTACTAATTGACCCAAATGATGCTGTTTTACTGAGATTAGATACAACGTTTTGAAAACATTGCATTTAACTAATCTATAATGGCATTTTTCATAAACGCCATAAAAGAAACATTGCAATAGGTACCTTTTCTTGTAGTGGTAGTGACTATTTAGTAACGAAATTAACAAGTTGGGAATTAATTTAACACATTTAAAATCAGAGGCAACGCCATTTATGGCTTGATAGTGTCACATGACACTATCAAGCTGTTGGAGACTTTTAAAAAAAAAAAAATTTATAGGACAAAATTTAAATTAGGCAATGTTTAATCCCATTAAAAAATTAGTGATCCATCTAATTATATTCAACTCATGTTTTACATCATCAATTAGGTTCATTTTCTATTCTGCTCAATCTCTCTCGACATCGATAATCACATAGAATAACAAAAAAAAAAAAAAATAATTAACTCTGCAAAGCAACAAAGGCAAACGAAATATGGTGGGTTGGTGGCGCACGTGAAGGAATTTTCTTCTTGATTTCAAAACTTCAAGAATTTATAAATATTGTTTAAATGATTGCTCGGTCACATATATTAAAAATGATGTATTTGATACTATTGGTATCATTCAATATTTTTAAAATATAAAACCTTGTCAAATTAAATTGTCAAAACAATAGTATGAAATAGAATGAATATATTAAAAAATAATCTTTATTTATGAATTGAATATTTAATTTAGTTTGTTGTTTGTGGTCAATGAAAACTTAATGTTAGCACTAGGGAAATTAAATTTTTATTTATTTATAGATATGATAAAATATTGTTTGTTGCCCTGTTTAAAATATCAATAATCAAAATGACCCAAGATGCATATTTTGGAGAGCATTTGCATATTTAACCCTTATTTATTATTATTATATTATTATTATGAAGAAGAAGATTAGCAGGGCATATTGCCAATCCTATATATTAAAACGGTAGCAAGAGGTAGACACAATTTGACTTTCATATGTATACTATAGATAGAACAGTATGATCCTATACTATATTATATATGTTGAGTAATCAGTCTACCATGGTATTTATTTTACTAACAATCATTATTGCACTTGCACATTGATGGTGTAGTTGGTGTGCATTCACCACCTGCGTACAACTCAACCTTGCAGATGAAATCACAACTAGGTTTTTCCATGCACAGTCATCTGAACATTTTGCTATATTGGTAGCCTATATTTGCTTCGGTGGTCTCTCCTTCTGCACATTCCAAACACCCCAAAAAATTAATTACAAAAAAAAAAAATAATAAAATAAAAAAAAATTAGTGAACCATCTCAATAACCTAAAAAAACAACACATGATGTAGAATAGTTAAGAAATGTATTTAGGGAGGGAGAGGGAGAGATATACGAGAAATCAAGAGAAGCAACAACATCAGCCCAATTAACTTCATTCCCATTTTTGTTTTATTCCTTCTAGTTCTTAGCCTTGTTAACTCATTCACAAGATGATTTGTAAAACCAGACAACTAGGTTTTATAACAAGAGAAAGTACGTTTTGTATTATTTGATTTTATTAATTTTTTTAATAATTATCTCAAAGAAAACAAATCATAAATATCCATGTAGACAGTAATATAAAATGATGCCTAAAAATCAATGACATATAACATTTCTTTTATAATCCCTTAGAATAAAAAAAAAAAAAGTTGTAGGAACGGCTTTGTTTGGATATTTTAATGAAACTAGTATTATATTTAATACATTTGATATTTCAAAATTTATTTCAACATCAATACAAATACTACAAATAATACTATCATTTTTTTAAAATTATTTCATGTGCTATCAATTCTGTGTTGAATGGCATAATAAATTTAATATTTATCATTTTTTCTAACTCAGTTTTCTAGCATCATTGTCCTACAAGGAATAGCTTCTCCATTATTCGAAAACGGACTAGACTGTTTTGTTGGGTTTCAATACTTGACTTCAGACTTATTTTATAATTCAAACCGTTCAATATGTATAGTTTATCAAGTACATTATCTTTTTAAAAATATTATATTAATTAAATATCAATAATTACTTAATTAAATTACATTTATCTTGAAATTGTTACAATTTATCTGTACCTTCACATGGGATGAACTACAGTTTTAAGACAGTCACTACCTATCTGTCAGACGCTTACATATCATACTTTATATAGAAAGGGTAATGCTATAGTGTGCAACTTACACCTTACACCTTTTTGTGTTCACTTACACCTTACACTTACACATTTTTTATCTTGCACTTACACCTTTTGTGTAAGTGGCACATGGTGTGCAACTTATACATTTCATTTATACCTTCCACTTACACTTACACCTTACACTTACACCTTTTGTGTGAGTGGCACATGGTGTGCAACCCACTTACACCTTTTGTGGGTTGCACACCTAAGAAGAAGCCATATAGAAATGCTTGAGAGCCCGAAATATATGGGCTCGAATGGCTCAAAAATATTATCTTACCGGTAAGAGAATTAAAAAACGTCCTAAAACGACGTCGTTTTGAGATTTTGAGCTATTCGAGCCTTTGTATTTTCGGGCTTCGTAGCAGTGTTGTACTTTATATATTCAATAGACTCTGTTATTTTATATTATTTTACGAGAATTGTTGTATTACTTGTTTTTTTCACCTATTTATATCATTGCAAAATGTGATAAGATATCATTTATTTTCATTAATTTCTTAATAATTATTATCAAAAAGAAAATTAATTATAAAACTGATATTATATTTTTAATTTTTAATTCATTTATGAATTTTATTCTAGCGCACTTCTTTTACGCCAAAAAATAGTAATAATTGAGTTCATGTTCGTAGCTTGATTGGTTTGAGATCTCAACTCATCTTGTCTATTACATTTCATTGTTAGGAAAGATTTGGTTTTAATATTTTGGAAAGGAACAATAAATGAACAGTTTGAGAATGATTTACGTGAATAAAATATGAGTTTTTAATTAATAAACAGGATTCGGAATGCTGTTGTGACTAGTTTACAGCAAGGATTTATGGTGTTTTGGTGCCAGTTTTTCTGAGACTTTTTTTTTTTTTTTTGGGATAATCTGAATTATTCATGTTATAAGGTTCGTTGAGTATATCATTCATACAAAAAATTAAGTTAATCAAAAATCCGCAACCCCGTGATTAGATTCAAATTGTTTTACAAAAATTATCAAGATTATATTAACCGTTTATTTTATTTTTTTTAAAAAATATCTTCTTGATATAAAGCTATAGATTTTCAATCAATCTGATTTTTTGTATGAATGATCTATTCAACGAACCTTATCATATGAATGATTTAGATTATCAAAAAAGACTCAAAAAAAGCCTCCACCGAGACACCACACAGTAGCATCCCTCGGTCCGGCATGAATTAATTAATTTTCTGCCTAATTAACTCTTAAAAATTGAAACGTGACAAAATCTATAGGAAGTGTTATTTGTTTCATATGATTAGGACATCACTTCTATCCATAGGAAATCTTATGTCTTACTTAATCTTGATTACTATGACATGCCTCTTTTGTAATTGCTCTTTCAGTGATAACGCCTGAAAGTTAATCAATTAATTTTGGATTACTTTGATATACTTAGGGTGAAATATCAATAAATCTCAAAATGTGATCTTGTGAATTGTTTAGTCTTTTTTTTTTTTTAACCCAAAGGTCCCATTAAAGTAGAAATTACATAAAATGGTAGTTACTTATATATTTTGTTTAATTTTTTAGAGATAAAAATAGATTTCTCAAAATATAAAATTACACATTTGGACAATTTATACTATAGAAGTTTTGGATTTTCTTTCATTCTAGAACAAATTGTTGGGTATACCTCCTTATTGAAGTGTGGGACCCAATTGATTTGTTAAAAGAATTTTAATTTGATTTGGTTTAGGTATAATATATTTTAATATATTATTTCTAATTTATAGAGACCCAATCTAATTTGGTTATAGCTAGGGTTTTGATAAAAACAAATCCTAAAATTAACAATATATAAATATTGTTTTGTCTTTCTCGGTATACATAGCAACATCAGTGGCTAATTGATTTTATATTGGACTTGGGTAATCAATTGGGAAAAAAAAAAAAAGGAGTGGTAGCGAGTTGATTCATATTTTTGGTGAGATAGTGCCTGTGTGAAAAAGCAATTCAGTGGGTTAATTGATTAAGGTGTGGATCTACGGTTAGTTGTTCTGTTTCGGCTGATTTGGGTTGTTATTTTGAATCTTCTACAATTTTATTTTTGAAAATTTTGGTTCATTTATTTGGTGAGGTCTTTCCCCTTGTTTATTTATAATTATTTGGAATTCATCTAAGGGTAGTTTGTGAGATCATTCGTGTCTCGTTTGTAGTCGTTTGGAAACTTATTTGGTTGATAGTGGAATTGGATTTCGATCCCGTGGATGTACCTCACATTGAGGGAACTACGTAAAAATTCTTGTGTTGTTTTTTATTTAATTTTTCCGCATTAGTTTTTATTCCCATTGATTGATTTACTTGTGGGGAATCATTAATTTTTCCTAACAACTGGTATCAGAGCTTACGGTTTATTTGGGTTTATTTATTTGTGTAAATCAATGGAGGGAAATGTGGGTCGTATGTCTAGCTTCAATGGAAGCAATTGGGCAACTTGGAAAACTAAAATGGAGGACCTATTATTTTGTAAAAATTTGTATGGGCCTATTGAGGGTGACAGTGGCAAACCTGAGGGTATGAAAGATGATGAATGGAATAGGCTTAATCGAAAAGCTATTGGTGTTATCCGTCAATGGATTGATGACAGTGTGTTTTATCATGTTGCTACTGAAATTTCGGCATATGATTTATGGAAAAAAATTAGAGAGTTTTTATGATAAAAAATCAGCCACAAATAAAGCCTTTCTGTTTTGTAAGTTGGTTAATTTAAAATATAAAGATGGTAGCCCAATTCCAGAACATTTGAATGAAATAAAGAGTATTGTTAACCAACTTGCTTCTATGAAAATTATTTTTGATGATGAGTTGCAGGCTTTGATGCTACTTAGTTCTTTACCCGAAAGTTGGGAGACTTTGGTTGTGACAGTTAGTAATTCGGCGCCCAATGGAGTTGTCACAATGGGCCAAGTCACCAGTAGTTTGTTGAATGAAGAAACTAGAAGAAAATCAGCGGGTTCCTCTTATTCAGAAGCATTTGTTGTGAGAGGCTGAAGCAAAACAAGGGGGAGAAGTAAGACTCCTCATGGTCGTGATCAAAGTCGTGACAAATCAAAAGATGGTTCTTTTTCAAAGAAAGACATTGAGTGCTATTATTGCTATGAGAAAGGGCACATGAAGCGGGAATGCCGAAAGCTCAAGAGCAAGGAGAAAAGACGTAACAAAAGCATGGATTAGAAGTAAGAAGACACTACAACAGTTACTACCGATGATCTCATGGTCGTTTGTGAAGATAATTGTATCAATTTTGTGGACCAAGAGAGCAATTGGGTGATTGATTCTGGTGCTTCTTTTCATGTGACTTCTCGAGTTGATTTCTTCACTACCTACACCGAAGGAGATTATGGTTTTGTTCAAATGGGTAATGAAGGTTTGTCCAAAAGTATTGGCATAGGTGATGTTTTCTTGGAAACAAATTTGGGCTGCAAGTTGTTGCTTAAAGATGTGAGGCATGTTCCCAACATTCGCCTCAATTTGATCTCTACTGGGAAGTTAGAGGATGAAGGCTTCAACAACAAATTTGTTGATGGAATATGCACTACAACAAAAAAGATCTATGGTGACGAAAACTCATGACGAAAAAATATTTCGTCTCCAAATATACATGTTTTAGTGATGAAAATAAGATTTCGTCTCTAATTATACTATTTTTAGAGGCGAAAACAAAATTTCGTCACCAAATGCATAAAATAAATAAAATAATAGGTGACGAATTTTTTTTTCATCGCTAAATTTTATTTCTCGTCACAAAAAAAATTCCCGCCCTTAAAAATTTGGTGGAAAATTTTGGCGCCCATATTAGAGACGAAAAGCTTCGTCACCACTATAAAAATTTTCAGAGAGAAACTTATTTTTGTCACCTATAATTCAAGGAGACAAAACGATGCCGTTTTGTCTTCCCAAATCAATCTACCCAAATCACTCTTCTCTCGTGCTATTTCTCTCACTCTCTCACCCAGTCTGTCTCTCTCTCTCTCTGGTCTGAGCTCGTGAAACCCTCTCACCGATCTCTTCCATGCCCTCTCACATGCACACGAGCACTGCCGAAAACCCTCTCTCTCTGTCCGAATCGCACCACCGGAAGCCCTCTCTCTTCATTCGAATCGCACCACCGAAAGCCTTCTTTTCCGTTCGTTTTGCTTCACTGATGCGGCACCACCGGAGGCGTTCTTCTCTATCCATTTCGCACCAGGTATCTTCTTTTCTATATATATATATGTACACTTTTTATGAATAAAGATTTGTATGGATTTCCCTCAATTTTTTTTTTCAATTTCCAATTGGGTAAATTGTTGAATGCGATTTGTTCCTACTCTGTTTTGAGGTTGTGATATGCTGGTATGCTCTGATTTGAGGTTGTGGTTTAATTGATTAGCTGCTGTGAGGGAAGAGAGGGTTCATAGAAGGGACTGCTTACAAGGCTGACCCATCTAGTGATGAGGCCAAGCTCAAGGTCAAATTTTATGTCCCTTCATTCTTGCCCATCATCCCTGTTGTTGGGGACTATTGGGTTTTATATCTTGATGGTGATTATCACCATGCCCTAATTGGACAGCTCACCAGAAATTATCTTTGGGTATGTATGTTTTATGTCTGTATATATGAAATTATGAATTGTGTTAGAATTTAATTGTTTGTAATTGATCTAATTGTATGTTTTTAAGGCTTTTCTTATTATGTTTGTTGTCTTGCTGATCTGTTTAGTTCTTGACATGGGTTTTTCTTCTTTTATATTGATTTATGCAATTTTGGTTTTTTTAACAAACCAAATCAGATTAGGTCTTGTGTTTCAATCAAATGAGGTTGGTTACCTGAATCATTTTATACCATTTTTCTCTGTCAAAGCATATGCTTCATTAAATTAAATGGTTATTTTTCTATTATGGAGAAAAAAAATGAAGCAATGAAAACAAAAATCTAAAAATGTCATGAATATTTGTAAGAATGTATGTTTGTAATTGTTCTGATTGTATGTTTCTAAGGGTTTTTAGCATGGTTATTGAGCTTCTAATCTCAGTTCTTGACATGGGTTTTTCTTCTTTTATCTTGATTATTGGAAGTAAAGGTAATATTGAGTACAAAAATTAATGGTGTTATACTCTTCCATTAAGAGACTATCAAGAAAGGCATTGCATATTTAGCAGTAAAAATTATGGGGGATACTTATACTTTTCCTTGTATGAATTTGAGATTTCCTATATAGTTTTGGTCACAAGATTGCATGTGCAAACACAAAAATTGAACCAAATTTTCATGCAAAATGATGATGTTGATCAGAGTTCGGTTAATGAAAGGCTGAAGATAGCTTGTAGTTTCAAAGAAATTTTTGCTAGTTTTATGTATTTGGTTACTCCATAACTCAATTTCTCATTGTTAATCTTTTCTTTTCTTTTGTGGTGTTATTTGGTTTTAGATATTATGCAGAGAGAACCATCTTGATGAAGAGATCTACAATCAGGTTGTTGAGAAGGCCAAAGAAGAAGGGTATGATGTGAGCAAGCTTCGGAAGACACAACACACTAATCCCCCACCAGAGGGAGAAGAAGGTCCCAAGGACACCAAAGGAGTTTGGTGGATTAAATCCATGTTAGGGAAATAGGCAGTGGCTAATGCTAGATAAAGAATGTCATCTATGAAACATAGAAATAAGAGGGTTTAGGCCTAAAAACCTAGCTGCAAATTCTAGATTGAAAGTGCTGTTATATGATTAGTGCCCTTTACCTCTGTGTGAGTGAATTTCCGATCACACTGCCCTCCTTAGTGATTCAGCAGAAGAACACAGGCAGAGTAGACGGCTCCTTGTAACCTGCACAGAAGGAAAAGACTCCGGCGGTGGTTTCGACCACCCGGGGGAACTCCGACGATCAAGTCAGTATATCTCTCAAGGATAATCAAGTACTTAACTCACTAACTTGAGCATAAAAAACGTACCTTAGACCCATGGGGGTGCCTCTCTTTTATAGCCAATCCAATCCTAGTCCCAACAGGAACCCGGTCCTAATGGATTTAGGACTCTTGCTAATCTAGGACTCTCAGTAGAATTAAGACATACTTCCTAAGAGTTTATCTTTACCCCAAACTGAAGTCTTCCCCCAACCTTGGACTCTTGTCCACATCCAGGTTTGAGCTTCCTCTTCATTCTAGGACTCTTGTCCTTTATCCGCTTATCTCGGACTCTGATATCTTCGGAGGTATCCTCGGCCTTGCCGAGATAACCTCGGCACAACTACCATAACACGTGGGGAACTCTGCTGACACTTCGGTGTCACCTCGGCCACGTGTTGGTACTCAGAAAATATATCCCCACAACTGCCCCCTAGGTTCTATTACCTCGGCATTCTGAGGTGATGGAACCTATCTTCGAATTTTATCCCGCACATCGGCCTAAGAACTTTTTAGCCGAGATCATTCGTTCCAGGACGGCATGTCCTCTTCAGATTCAAATCAATTCCCTTACGTGTATGAGCTGTCATACACCAATCTTCAACTATTCTGAGGACGCGTTTCATTCTTACTGGTCCGTGCCAGTGACGCGCCTACAAGCCGTCTTTTCTCTGCCTGCGCCGTCTGGCGCATGCGTTACCCTAGGCGTCATTATTGCTGTTTTGCCGCCGCTTCACTTTTGACAAAAACGTTTGTCTCTCTCTCCTTCGCTTCACTTCTGCATTTTGAAATTCTTGTTCTCTCTCTCTCTGAAGCTTTTTTCCTTTCGAATCCTCCATTGCCCCAAGCTCGAAGCTCTGCATTAGGTCTGCCTTTGCCATTTCTGTGGAGCTCTGTCATTGTCGCCTAAGTCACGACCTCGGCGGGACTCATCTCGGCTTCATCCTTTCTCGGTAAGTCCTGTTCCCTTCGTTTCCATTTCTCTCGATCACATTCGGTTCTTCTCGCTTCTAATGTTACTTTGTCACGTATTTCTTGAATCATTTCTTGATTTTGCATCCTGAATACTTGCACCATCTCACTTCGCTTTTGGCCTTCCACTTTCTTGTATTCTGAATCAAACTTCTTTTGCTTCCTGTTTTCCGGACTTTTCGCCTTCCATTCTCATTTATTCAGACTTAAGTTTGGGATTTGTTGTAGCACCATCAATCTCTAGGAAAGAACTGAAACAATCAGTACTTAGGTTTTAGCCGAGGTCCTTAAAACCCTTAGGAATACTCTGTTTCTCTAGCCAAACACTTATACAGGCCATGTGTGTGTGGAAACATAGGGTGGATACCCCACAAAACTAGAACACTTTAGGGAAGAATTCTCCATTCCGGATGACGTCCAACTCGGACTAAATGGGAGGAGGACTCCATTATGCCTGATGGCGATAAAATGCCTTTCCTCAGAGTCGCCTTCAGCCCGGTGTGGACTTAGGTTCCCTCTTGATATCCTCTTCCGCGAGGTCCTTAAGTACTAGAGCCTCAACCCCATGCAACTTACCATAAATGCCTATAGAACCCTTATCGGAATAATAGCTTTAGCTCGGCAGGAGGGTGTTGGAATCACTCTTGCCGATATCCAAGATTGTTACACCATGAGTGCCCTTAACCTTAAGGAGAAAGGTTTCAGATATTACCTCAAGCCGAGGTCTACCGAATATAAGATTGTGGCCGAGCTCCCAGACTCCAACAAAGGGGCTCTTGAGGATTATCTTATTGTCACTGGAATCGGGAATTTGGCCCGGTGAAGAAGTCCACCTTTTCCCTCTCCCACGAGCAAGAAGGAGGGCAAGGGTAAGAGCCCATCTCGAACTACTTAACTGCTTTTTCTCCAATTTTCCAAAATATTTTATCTGTTCTCATGTTTTGTTCTCATTTTGCGACGTTAAATCGTCCTCCCAAGGACTTTCGCTACCCTACTTCCTCGAACTGAATCAAAAAGCTTTTGGACCTCCCCTTGAGAAAGCATAAGGCCCCTTTGGTCTTGAACTTCATCCCCACATATACTTCAAAGTTGCCCGCGTTCCAAAAGCAGAGGAAGAGGAGCACCTCCTCATCAATCGCCTCTCTTGAACAAGTTGCTCACACGTCTGAACGAGTCCGAGAAAAGAAGCGCCGACGCAGACTCGTCAAAACAATTTGAAATGGAAAGACCAAGAAAAGCGGTGCTCAATCTCTTGGCCGACACGCCAGATGACATGGAGGATGAGCCACTCAAACTATGCCCCCACCAAAACCGAAGAGAACCAAAAGGCTCGGTAAGGCTAAGGCTCTGAAGGCGATGCCGAGGTCAAGACGCGCCGATCTCGGCTAGCGGAGAGCGAAGACCACCTATGCTCTGTGAAGAGGTCGGCCGAGACGCACCCTCTGGATCTGGTCCACCGAAAAAGCAAAAGCCTTCAACCTCGGGATCCAGGGTTCCCAAAGTTCCCTAGGAGCCCAAAATTACACTTGAGGACTGGCCAGTCTATGCCAATGAAAGCGCCTCTGACCTTGACGTCGGCGTGGCACTTTCGGCATGGCCGTTCTCATCGAAGGTGATCTTGAAAAAACTCCAAGATCGGTGAATATGAGAACTATGCTCTCATGTTGCAACGTTCATCCAAGTAAGTCTTGAACTTTGATGATCTTGTTTTATCTTCATACTTGTAAAACATCATTTTCACTGTAATAACCTTTGTCTTTATAAACTGTCGGCCGTTCAACATGCCCACGCCTTCTCTGTTAAGGCATTTGAAACAAGGAGGAGCTCTCTGAATTAAAGAAGGAGTTTGCGCCTTCAAAAGACCCAAAAAGAGATCAACCGAGGATGAAAAAAAGCTGGAAGAAGCGGCCGAGGCGCTACAAAGGCCCAATCACTTGCTCTTCAAAGGCCGAGGCTTTCAGAACGTCAAGGAAGTTGCCGGGCCGAAAAAGGAAGCCGAGGCTAAGAAGGCCGAGGCCGAGAAAGAGCTTAGGATGCTCTGGCCACAAAAAGGAAATCGGCGCCACAACCAAGGCATGGCGGGCGTTTTGAAGACTACAAGCTTCAGTCAAGCAAGCTTGCAACAAAGGATCGTCCTAGGTTGGAATGCTCGACCAAAAGCTTGATCTTCGGTCGACTCGCCATGGCGCAAGACTGAGAGCCTGCGTCTTCCTTGCCCACTTCCTCCATCTCCAAGCCAAGATGAATCTGAATCCGAAGCCGAGGATGAAGATGAAGAAAAAGATGAAGATAAAGATGAACCCTTGGTGAGGAAGGCCAAATCCCCTCCCAAAGCCGACCAGGTTTTGGACCTCCTTTGGGGATGAACGATTGAGAAGCAATCCAAGGAAGTGGCTCGATTACCTGTCTCGATATGCTTCTAATTGGGAGAAGTGTTGATGAAACCTTAGCCGAAATCGACGCTGAGGTTGTAGCTGACAAACACTCCGAGGTCGTGGCAAATAAAGAACACAGGATTTCGGAAATAGATGCAGAGGTTGTGGACCCAAAGACACCGAGGTGGTTCTTCCAACCTTCCGAGGTTCCAACCCGACCTTCTGTTCAAGTTGAAGAAGGACAGCGACGCTTTTTGTTTTCTTCTATTTCTTGTACTTTGTTTTCTTTTCTTTGTAAAATTTGTTCCTTCCGAGGCCGATGTGCCTCTCTGCTTGTAAACAACTTATTTATGCATTTGTTTATTCTTGAATGCTTCGGGCTTTTAATCCTTCTTTCGCTCAATGATTCTATACTTAGAATATTTTGCATGATTTCCAGATTCTTCCTTTTTTGCACAATCTCCTCGGGTAACATACCTCGGGCATTACACCTGCAAATTTTACTTCGGCAAGAGACTGTCCTGCATTATTTCAACAAGTATAGACAGATACTATTCAATGTTATCTTTTCTCAAGTTCCAAAAGGCCATAAATAACAATTTCAATTTGCCTTTCTTGTAAATTTCAAAATAATCGATTAATACTTTACTCAAGTGTTTAGACCATAATCTTTGCTCAACTTGTAAATTGCTACAAATTTCAACAAGTAAAGATAAGGAATTTATCTCGGCTTAACTTTAACTTGTAAATTGCTACAAATTTCAACAAGTAAAGATAAGGAATTTATCTCGGCTTAACTTTAACTTGTAAATTGCTACAAATTTCAACAAGTAAAGATAAGGAATTTATCTCAGCTTAACTTTAACTTGTAAATTGCTACAAATTTCAACAAGTAAAGATAAGGAATTTATCTCAGCTTAACTTTAACTTGTAAATTGCTACAAATTTCAACAAGTAAAGATAAGGAATTTATCTCAGCTTAACTTCGGCTAAGCATTACTAATGTCTTCTCTCTGCCCCCAATGTGAACCTAAGTTCCTCTTGGGTTCTCATTATTCAACATCGTGCCAAGTTGTATAAGTTCAGAGAAATTCTGCTAAGATTTTATTTATCATATCGGCAAGAAAAAATCAAACAATATCTAATGATAGAAAAACTTTAAATTACAAGTGTTCCATGGTCTAGGCAGTGCTTTGCCTTCATTATCTTCGGTATGCCCCATTCCCTAACACAAATTATTCTCAGGGGCCTTCCCAGTTTGGGCCAAGTTTGCCCTCTCTGGCATCCTTCTTATTGCCGACCACTTTTCTTAAGACTAAGTCGTTGACCTGAAAATCCCTTGGATTGACCTTCTTGTTATAAGCTTTGGCAAGCTGTTGCTGGTATGCTGCAAGCTGGATTGCAGCTCTCTCTCTTCTTTCTTCTAGTAGGTCCAGATCTCGGGCTAAGAGCACATCATTAGACCCGTCCTCAACTCCCTGTGTTCTGATCCCTGGGATGCCGATCTCCAATGGAATGACTGCTTCCGTGCCATAAGCCATGGCAAAGGGGGATTCCCCTGTTGATCTTCTCGGCGTAGTGCGATATGCCCAGAGCGTTACGGCGTTCGTCTACCCACTTCCCTTTGGCTGCCTGCAGCCTCTTCTTTATTCCATCTAGAATGACCTTGTTTGATGCTTCGGCTTGCCCATTACTTTGGGGAAAGCTTGGTGTTGAGAAGTAATTTTTTATCTTGAATTTGGCGCAAAAATTCTTGATGAGTTTGCTGTCAAACTGTGTTCCGTTGTCGGCAACGATTGCTCTTGGAATCCCAAATCTGGTAATGATGCTTTTCCAGATGAAGTTCTTCACATCCACATCTCGGATTTTGGCAAGAGGCTCTGCTTCTATCCATTTTGTGAAGTAATGTAGCCACCAAGAGGTACTTCCGTTGCCCGATTGCTTGGGGCAATTTTTCCAACAAGATCCATGCCCCATTGGGCAAATGGCCAAATTTGAAACAGATTCAAGTCGGTAATGGGTGGTGTATCAATGGTGCAAACCTCGACATTGTTCACATTTCTTTACATAGGCTTCAGATCTTCGCATATAGGGCCACCAATACCCCGGTAATGGCCCTATGTGCTAACGATCTGCCCCGAGTGGCTTCCACAAACTCCTTCGTGAATTTACGTCTGAAAGTCTTCGACTTGAAGAGGGTGTCGCACCTTAAAAGAGGTCGATGAAGGATCTTACATGCAGATGTCCCTGTTTGTCGAGTGAATCTTGCCGACTTCATTACGACCTTGTGTGCTTCCTTCCGATCTTCCGGCGGCTTGCCTTCTTTAGGAATGCAACAATTGCATCCATCCACGGTCCCAACCGCACATAATGCTTCTTGCATTGCGTTCGGTGGCTCTATGCTTGGGCACAGTAGGTAGTCAATCATTATTGTCCTTGTCTTCGGTTTGTCTTGAACTTGCCAAATTGGCCAACGTCGGCATGGTTGTTATCATCTCGGCTAACTCAGAGAAGTCGGCGTTTTGAAACATGTCTGCCACTGATGACTTCTTTACGTATGCCGACATTCTTTCATCTCGGGCGACAAACTCTCCGTAGTTTGATTTACTATAAGTCGAATCACAAAAAATAATTACCTCATCCGCCTCTGCTATTGCGGCTTTAATCCGAGAATCAATGCTTCATACTCCGCCTCATTGTTCGAGGCCTTGAACCCCAAATAATTGACTGCTCCAATATCTCCCCATCGGGGGAAATTAACACTACTCCAGCTCCCGCCCCTTGCCGGTTTGAGCTCCCATCAACAAAAAGTTGAAAGGAGTTGCCGATGTAAATGCTGCAGGGTCTGAGTTTCTCCTTCTTTGGTTCTTTGGCTTTTGGCTGGGCTTCTCTTTCCTTGTGTGGGCATCGTTCATCTCCGCTCGACGGAGGCCCACGTTCGATGTATTCGTGAGAACTCGGCCACAAAGTCGGCCAAGACTTGGCCCTTAATTGCGGTTCTCGGCCTAAACTCCAGGTCATATTGGCCCAAAACAACGGCCCATCTTGCAATTCTTCCAGTCAAGTCTCCTTGCTGCAACAAGGATTTTAATGGGTGCTCCGTCAGAACCACTATCTTGTGAGCACGAAAATAGTGGTTCTTCTTTGAAGCCATTACCAAGGCCGAGATTAATTTTTCTAATGGCGGATACCTTGTTTCTGCGTTAGCCAAGGTCTTGCTCACATAGTAAAGCGCATACGTTTCGCTTTTCTTCTCGGATAATCACAAGACTCATCGCGTGCTCAAACTGCTAGGTATAAGAGCGGTCCTCCCTCAGTTGAGGCGTTGAGAGGATCGGGGCGAGGTAAGGTACTTCTTCAGGTCGGTCCAAAGCGGCCTCGCATTCCTCCGTCCATAAAAATCATGGCCTTTTTCACCAGTTGAAAAAGGTTTACACTTGTCCGAACTTCTCTTATAAATGTTTAGGGTGCGGCCCTTCGATGCATCTGAACTCGCTTAGCCGATGTGACTCTGTAATTCCGAATGGCCTTGATCCGATCTGGCCGGCTTCAATGCCCTTCTTGTCACCAGTACCCCAAAACTTATCGGATCCGACTCCAAACGCCGCATTTCGATGCGTTTAGTCGAGCCGATATGTTTTGAGTATGTTGAAGACCTCTTCTAAGTCACGAGATGATCCTTGGTTCCTTGGTTTTCACGACCATATCATCAATGTAGACTTCCACAGTTCGGCCGATCAAGTGTCTGAACATCTGGGTCACCAGCCTTTGGTAAGTTGCTCCTGCGTTCTTCAACCCGAAGGGCATGACTCTGTAACAGTACAGACCTTTGGGAGTAATAAACGCTGTCTTCTCCTCATCCGGGGGGTACATTGCTATCTGGTGATACCCCCTATATGCGTCCAAGAAGCTCATCCTACCATGTCCAGATGTGGCGTCCACCAACTGGTCGATCTTTGGCAGAGGGAAGCTGTCTTTGGGGCGAGCTTTGTTGATTTGTGAAGTCTACGCAGACCCTCCACTTGCCATTCTTCTTTTTTACTACCACGGTATTTGACAACCACGTCGGATAATTGGCTTCTCGGATGGCCCTGGCCTCTAGAAGTCTATCTACTTCCTCTTCCACTGCTTCGACGTGTATCAACGTCGGTCTCCTGGCTCGTTGTATTACAGGTTTGGCCGACCATCGCGTTGAGTCTGTGGCATGTGACCTCGGGGTCGATGCCAGGCATTTCGTAAGGTGTCCAGGCGAACACCTCAATATTCTTTCTCAGAAAGGCTTCCAACTCCCTTTCTTCTTCTTCGGCTAATCCTGTGCCGAGAAGAAAGAAGCGTTCCTCATCACCCTTCTGGACGAAGACTTTCTTCAATGCTTCTTCACTCTTCTCGGTCGGCTCCTTGCCGACATCATCTAGGACTTTCATGTCCTCTTCTTCAACCTCTGCTGCCGCTGGTTCTCGAATGCTGCAGGTTAACTTCATTCTTTGCCATGGAGCGGTTTTTCACCGAATCGATCTCCTCTCGATTTCCTCAATCCCATGTTCTTGGGAATCGCGGCGATTGATGCAAGGTGAGGAAGCGCCCATTGCATGCAACCACGGCCTCCCGGGATGATGTTGTAAGGCGAGGGCGTATCAATCACAATGAATTCTGTCCTCACCTTCTTTGTGCCAGCTTGTACTTCCAGGCTTGTTGCGCCTAAAGGCCACGTCGGCGTTCCATTGAAGCCGACCATCGGGCCGTTTGACTGTTCCATGTCATCAGGGTGAAGGCCTAACTCCTTGTAGCATCTGACATACATGATGTCGCAGGAGCTGCCTTGATCAATCAAGATGCGTTTCACCTGGCACTCCCCAACCTGGAGGGATACTACCAGGGCATCATTGTGCGGGTGCTGAACCATGTCTAGGTAAACCGTGAAGGTGATCATAGGTCCTCGGCAATCTTCGCGCCGAGGTCTTTTCAGTCCGACCTGGTTGACATGCTGTAGATGTTTCACCCTCTGCGTCTCCCCCCGAATGTCGTTTTCGTTCACCGTTGAGTGGATCACGTTAACCACCCGAGGTCCGCCTGCCTGTGGTTGCTGTGCTGGGGGGGGCGGGGCTGCTGGTGCTTGAGGCAACCGTGCCTGTTCTTCCCTGGTTCGGGCCTCATCCACAAGATCTCTTAAATGGCCTTGTCTGACCAGATCTTCTAAGTGTGCTTTAAGGGACCTGCAGCCCTGAGTTGGGTGGCCCTGCTCATTATGGTAGGCACAACGCCTACCGAGGTTTCTCCCCATGAATTCTCCTTGTGCTCTTGCTGGCATACTGAAATAGGGCTGATTTCGAATTTGGTCAAGGACCTTTTGGATCGGAATTCGAAACACCGTCGTCACTGCTTGTTTAGTCCTCAACTCTGTCTCCTGTTTGTTTTGTCCATTGTTGCCTCGGCCTCGCTTCGGCGAGCCGTTGCCTTTTTCTGTCTTTGTCTCCTTGTTCCCCGAGGTATCCTCCTCGGCTCGTGCATACTTCTCAATCCTCGCCATGAGCTCTTCCATACTCTTCGGCAGGGTTTTTGCTAATGACTTCCGCAGTGGACAGTCATCCTTTAGGCCGTTCTTGAAAGAGACGACCGCCACCTCTGGTTGCACTTTCGGTATTCGATTGAACACCTCGTAGTACCGCTTTATGAGGCTCGAGGCTCTCATCTTTGCCGATCTTGGGGCCATCAATGCATCCACCCTCAAAGGTTGCGATTTGTTTGTAATGAACCGGCCACAAACATCTCGGCGAGCCTTCCCGATTCTTACGCCCTTCGGTAGTTTGTGGAACCAATCGATGCAATCTCCCCAAAGGATGAAGGAACACTTTGCGAGCAACGGCTCGTTCCCAATATAACGCCATTGAATTCAAAAATAATCCAACATGGAAGTTAGGGTGCGACTTACCATCATATATCTGGAACCTTGGCATTTGAATCTTTTTGGTGCCACAATTTGTCCAATTCCACCGAGAATGGAGTCCTCGGCTTAACTGGGAGGTTACTTGGCTCCGGATTCTCCTGTTTCCTCTTGAGGTAGTCTCTCAAGTCCTCTTTACTTCTCCTCGCATTCGGTCAATGGACTTCACCTTTTGGCGCTACTCTCGGCCTCATGGTGGCCCCTTGATCCTTCTCCGCAGGAGGCATCAAACACAACACCCGCCGGAACATGCCGATGTTCTTTGGGGTCTGCATCCTTCTCACGATGTGTCCCGGGACTCTTCTCTCCTCGGCTCTTCTCCGACCTCCCAGATGGTCGGTGAGAGTGCCTTCCTCCTCTTTGAGGGCTTGAGGACTTCTTCCGTCCCTTCTTTTGGGCGTTTCTCTTTGGCATTGGTGTGTCTGCGGCGGGTATGGCGTCATGACATTATTCTCGCATCATAAAGTTGACGACCGATTGAAGGTCCGGTTTATGTGCCATCTCCTTTACTTCTTCATCCCTCCTCGACATCTGTCTTTCCGTGCAGAGGTCATCCTCGTTGTAGTACTTGCTCGTTCGCTTTCTTTGATGTGTCGCCGTCTGGCCGGCGTCTTTTTCTCGTGATTACGATCACGAGTTTCTTCGTTATGCGCCTCCTTCCACATTAGGATCGACAGTCTTCCACTCCGGATGGAGTGTCGTCCCCAATATTTTCCTTCTGGCGTTATTAGCCATCTACTCTTCTTTCTTTCCCACAGCGGCGCCAAATTGTGTGAGTGAATTTCCGATCACACCGCCTCCTTAGTGATTGACAGAAGAACACAGGCGAGTAGACGGCTCCTTGTAACCTCGCAGAAGGAAAAGACTCGGCGGTGGTTTCGACCACCGGGAACTCCGACGATCAAGTCAAGATATCTCTCAAGGATAATCAAGTACTTAACTCACTAACTTGAGCATAAAAACGTACCTTAGACCCATGGGGTGCCTCTCTTTATAGCCAATCCAATCCTAGTCCCAGCAGAACCCGGTCCTAATGGATTTAGGACTCTTGCTAATCTAGGACTCTCAGTAGAATTAAGACATACTTCCTAAGAGTTTATCTTTACCCCAAACTGAAGTCTTCCCCCAACCTTGGACTCTTGTCCACATCCAGGTTTGAGCTTCCTCTTCATTCTAGGACTCTTGTCCTTTATCCGCTTATCTCGGACTCTGATATCTTCGGAGGTATCCTCGGCCTTGCCGAGATAACCTCGGCACAACTACCATAACACGTGGGGAACTCTGCTGACACTTCGGTGTCACCTCGGCCACGTGTTGGTACTCAGAAAATATATCCCCACAACCTCTATTATTTCTTGTAACAAGTTTAGTTTGTGGTTGAAAGTTTTGAAGCACTGTGGATTTATAGCTTCCTTTGAATTTTCAATGTTGTTTATGAAACACAGAAATAATGGGGGCTAAAACCCTAGTAGCAAATTCTACTGTATTTGATTATCCTTTGCCCATGTTAGTTTTCTGGAAATTTTTTTATTTTTTTCCTCACTTGATAGGTGGGTAACCAATAAGGAAATATATTTTTTTAAATGAGGTTTACCCCTAAAAAAAGGAGGTATTATTCAGCCAAATTAACCAAAAAAAAAAAAAAAAAAAAAATTGGGCATGCTCGTCGGGCTCTCTTGGACCATTGATTACTCATGAAGGTATTCACTACACCCATATACTCTGCTTTTTATCTAGGATTTTTAAATTTTTATTTTATTTTTTATTTTATCTATTTCTTAGTTTCTCTAGACTCTATTTGGTCTTCGACTTTGAGGACACCTTTCCGTCCTTTATATTCACTCATAGCATCTATTCAAAGGGTGGCATTGGTACTCTACCCTTCTCGTTTTATTTCTGATGTTGGTTTGTGGCCACCCCCAGTTCCTCCAGAAGCACCCACATTTGTTTGTTGGATCTGTCTCAGCTACAAGTGTGTTTTCAGATCATTTATTTTGCAACTTAGAAATGGTTCTTACTTGAGTGCAACATGTTGGAGTCCATGTCATAATTATAATTCATATTTGAATACATTTTCCTATGAGTGTGAGGTGAGAAACATTGCTTACAATTGACATTTTGCATGCTGGCCAGAATAGTGAAATTTACCATAAGGAAATTGATATTCAGTCCTTTACAAAATCATGCATGGAAGCTATTTTATGATGATGAGAATTTTAGTTTGACTTTCGTAATTAAGTTGAGTCATGCTAGATTTAATAAGGAAAGATTAGATCAAATCTATTTTTTGGTTATAAAGTTCCTTTCTTTAGAGTTTATTGATTATTTTTTGGTACTTCTATGATGGATATATACATGTATACGTAAAGAGGCTGGTTTGGTTTTATATGGAAACAATGATAATTTTCTTCAGAAAAATATTCCAGTATGTTTTAATTTGAATTGGTAATCTGTGGTTAAGAAAATATGTTGTTAAGGTAACATTAAAATAATATAGGACTGTTTAGACCATCCTTATCAAATCTCCGTAGTTTTTCTTAGAAGCTTGGACAACACTGCTTTAGTACATTTGACCACCTCTAACGCAACTTATTATTTGTGAGTGAACTAGACTTACTAGCAACATATCTTCCGATACTTAAGTTATAGAAGCACTTTGGACATTCGGTGTACATGACAGGTGTTAGTGTACATGATGGTTAAGGACACCAATTAACAAATTTCTTACATTCTAGGTTCATTGATTGCTTCTTTGACATGTGTTTTTTAGGTTTGTTAATGAAGGACGTGAATCAATTCTCATGACACTTTGGCATCACTTAGTTGGTGTGATGTGTTGCTCTTTGAAGGTATTATTTCGATTGTTTAACTTCTCATTTTTACAACAAATTTCTATTCTCTGTATTTGCAGAAGTTTGAATGTTCTTCATTTATGATTTTTTAGAAATAATCCTTGCTGTGTAACATTTATTTATCTGTCAACCAGTTAAAACGTAATTCTTTCTTTACCTGCTGAATTGTGTGATTGTGAATATCGAGGATGGGAACAATGTAAACATGTATAACAATATGTTCTGTGTTATTTAGAACCTTGCCTGTTTTTGTCACTTTGAAAACACACTAGCTTAGACAATTGATACACTGCTATGTATTTGGGTTGATTACTCTTGTTTTTTCAATTCCATTTGTAGTCAACAACAAAGCTATAATATGCAAGTAGTGGCCACTAACAATTTATCTTATTTCAATTGAGTCATATTCCATTCTTCATGAAGGATTTCTACTTAGAAGAGTAAGCTCAAAGTATATGCATTTGACTTAAGATCTTGTTTGATTTGGACAGATAAAATTAAGAGGATTAGGGTGTTTGGACCACAGGGTCACAAGTAATTTCACTATATGAGGGGAAAATTTTAGTTGAGACACAACTACAACTTAAGAACTTTCTCTTTGCTATCCTTCTACTATTTAAATTTCATAAATATTTCACATTTGTGTGTGTGTGTGTGTATGTGTGTGTGTGTGTGTGTGTGTGTGTGTGTGTGTGTGTGTGTGTGACATCTACACAAATATCTTCTTTTGAATATTATATATCTAATGTTAAATCATAATACATCTAGACTGAATTCCATGTTCCATTTGAAACTATGATTATTGTTACTTTCTTCCACCTTATCATTTTCTTTTTAAACTTGGTTTTGTACACATTTCTTTTAAATATGCTATTATTTGATCAATATGTGTAAAGTGTTGCCTCTCCAAAGTAATTTAATCTTTGGTTATTTTTCAATTTTCTTTGAACTTGTTCCTATGTGCCTTGTAACATAGATACGGGAAGGACACATCACAACATAAACACATTGACCAAACACATTTTGAAGTAGGACACATGCATGGCGCTGTATTATAAATTTACAGAACTAGCACAGGACTCCCGGTTTGAAAACTAACTCAAAAAATGCACTTTTCTCACACTTAAGATTGAAAATAGGCCATCGGGGGCCAAAATCGTGCAACAGTCACGAGAAGGCATGGGGAACACTTCCAACACCTCGGGAGGGACCAATGTAATTTGTGAAAACTTACGGAAGTAGCATGGGACTCCCGGTTTGAAAATTATGTCAAAAAATGCACTTTTCTCACACTTAAGATTGAAAATAGGCCATCGGGGGCCAAAATCGTGCAACAGTCACGAGAAGGCATGGGGAACACTTCCAACACCTCGGGAGGGACCAATGTAATTTGTGAAAACTTACGGAAGTAGCATGGGACTCCCGGTTTGAAAATTATGTCAAAAAATGCACTTTTCTAATACTTAAGCTTGAAAATAGGCCATTGGGGGCCAAAATCGTGCAATAGCCACTAGACGGCCTGGGAAACACCTCAAACACCTCGGGATGGACCAATATGAGTTATGGAAACTTACGAAACTAGCACGAGACTCCCGGTTTGAAAACTAAGTCCAAAAATGCACTTTTTCACACTTAAGCTTCAAAAATAGGCCTTCGGGGGCCAAAATTGTGCAACAGCCAAGAGACGGCCAAGGAAACACCTCAAACACCTTGGGATGGACAAATGTGAGTTGTGGAAACTTACGGAACTAGCACGGGACTCCCGGTTTGAAAACTAAGTCCAAAAATGCACTTTTCACACTTAAGCTTCAAAAATAGGCCTTCGGGGGCCAAAATCGTACAATAGCCACGAGACGGCCCGAAAAACACCTCAAACACCTCGAGATGGACCAATGTGAGTTGTGGAAAGTTACGAAACTAGCACGAGACTCCCGGTTTGAAAACTAAGTCCAAAAATGCACTTTTTCACACTTAAGCTTCAAAAATAGGCCTTCGGGGGCCAAAATCGTGCAATAGCCATGAGACAGCCTGGGAAACACCTCAAACACCTTGGGATGGACCAATGTGAGTTGTGGAAACTTACGGAACTAGCACGGGACTCCCGGTTTGAAAACTAAGTCCAAAAATGCACTTTTTCACACTTAAGCTTTAAAAATAGGCCTTCGGGGGCCAAAATCGTGCACAGCCACGAGACAGACCAGGAAACACCTCAAACACCTCGGGATGGACAAATGTGAGTTGTGGAAACTTACGAAACTAGCACGGGACTTCCGGTTTGAAAACTAATTCCAAAAATGCACTTTTTCACACTTAAGCTTCAAAAATAGGCCTTCGGGGGCTAAAATCGTGCAACAGCCACGAGACGGCCCAGGAAACACCTCAAATACCTCGGGATGGACAAATGTGAGTTGTGAAAATTTACGGAACTAGCACGGGACTCTCGGTTTGAAAACAAAGTCCAAAAATGTAATTTTTCACACTTAAGCTTGACAATAGGCCTTCGAGGGCCAAAATCGTGCAACAGCCACGAAACGGCCCGGGAAATACCTCAAACACCTCGAGATGGACCAATGTGAGTTGTGAAAACTTACAGAACTAGCACGGGACTCCCGGTTTGAAAACTCCAAAAATACACTTTTCCACACTTAAGCTTGAAAATAGGCCTTCGGAGGCCAAAATCGTGCAACAGCCACGAGATGGCCCGGGGAACACCTCAAACACCTCGGGACGGACCAATGTAAGGGGTGGAAACTTACGGAACTAGCACGGGACTCCCAGTTTGAAAACTAAGTTCAAAAATGCACTTTTCCACACTTAAGCTTGAAAATAGGCCTTCGGGGGCCAAAATCGTGCAACAGCCACGAGACGGCCCGGGAAACACCTCAAACACCTCGAGACGGACCAATGTGAGTTGTGAAAACTTACAGAACTAGCACGGGACTCCCGGTTTGAAAACTAAGTCCAAAAATGCACTTTTTTACACTTAAGCTTGAAAATAGGCCTTCGGGAGCTAAAATCGTGCAACAGTCACGAGACGGCCTGGGAAACACCTCAAACATCTCGGGATTGACTAATGTGAGTTGTGGAAACTTACGGAACTAGCACGGGACTCCCGGTTTAAAAACTAAGTCCGAAAATGCATGTTAAATTGTATATGTTATGGATAAGATAATAATTGTCTAACTGACATTTTTTTTTTTTGTTTCATTTTTTTGCAGATTCGAGATTTGATATGGACGTGTTTGGTAATTTGGAGGGCCGATGGTAGATCATTTTGTGTTTTTGTTCATATTACCTTACATGTATTTTGGTTGTGTTGTAAATTTTTTATTTTTGTTAGTATTACGCGGCATGTTTGGTAATCCGCCCTTGATATTTTATTTTTGTTAATATTAGTAGATATGTTTTTTGTTGGATATTAGGAGATGTGTTTGGTAATCTGCATACGATTGATATTATATTTTTGTGGATATTAGGAGATATGTTTATAATCCGCATGCAGTTCATATTGTATTTTTGTGGATAGTGCTAAAATTCGATTGTGATGTTTATGAAAATGAATAGATTTTTGTATTGATTTGTAATAGATACTTTATTGAACAGGTTATTAAAATGCGCAGGGAATTGTTACTGAAAAGAAAAAATTTCAGAAGAAAATAGTATCTCCATTTTCAAAATTTTTAATTTTTATTAGTGACGAAATAAAAAATCTCACTATTAGTTTTCAAAAAACATGATGAATAATTTTGTCACTAAGGATATGGTACGAAACAAATAATTTCGTCACATTTGCTGAATATTTCGTCGCTAAATTGAAATATTTGGTGATAAAATGTTTTTTGTCATTGAATAATTTTCTTTTTTGCTCATTTTAGTGACGAATTTTTTTGTCACCTTAATCCATATCATTGGTGAGGAAAACTTTCATCACTAAAATATATTTGGTGACGAAATATTTCGTCGCAAAAAATAATTAAAATAAAATATTATTTAGTTTTGGTGACGAAATTAGTGTTTTAGAAGACGAAAAATTCAACATTTGGAGACGAAACCTTTCGTCACCAAAAATGAAAAATAGGTGACGAAACTGTTTTTCGTCACCAAGTACTTTTTGTGACGACGTATAGGCCACAAACGTGGTGACAAATTTTTTTCGTCACAGATCACTTTAGTGACAAAATTTTGATGTTTTGAGACAAAATCAGTTTGTCACCAAAGGCCTTTTTTGTTGTAGTGATGGAAGCTTACAAAGGGTTCTTTGGTAGTGGCTAAGTGCAAGAAGACTCATACACTTTATTCGATGCAAAGAAAAATTTGTAAAGGTGTTGTCAATGCACTTGAAGATGATACTTCTACCGAATTATGGCACAAGCGGCTTGGCCACATGAGTAAAAAGGAGTTGCAAGTATTGCTCAAGAAAGAGCTTTTACTTGGTTTGAAAGGTACACATCTCAAAACTTGTGTTCATTGTTTGGCGGGTAAACAACATAGAGTTTCTTTTCATAAAAATGTTGCTTCTAGAAAAGAAAATGTTTTGGAGTTGATTCATTCGGATGTTTGTGGTTCTTTAAAAGTTAGAACACATGGTGGTGCACTTTATTTTGTTACTTTTATTGATGATTTTCAAGGAAAGTTTGGGCTTTTCTACTAAAAACTAAAGATCAAGTTCTAGAAGTATTTAATCATTTTCAAGCCATGGTTGAAAGAGAAACAGGGCAGAAATTGGAGTGCATCCGATCAGACAATGGTGGTGAATACATTGGGCCATTTGATGAGTATTGTTGCAGCCAAAGTATTCGGCACCAAAAGACAATTAAGAAGACTCCTTAACAAAATGGCGTTGCCGAGAGGATGAACTGCACTATTGTGGAAAGGACAAGGTGTTTGCTTTCACAAGCTAAATTGCCAAGATCCTTTTGGGGTGAGACATTGAAGACAGCGGTTGACGTGATCAATTTGTCTCCTTCCTATCCTTTGAATGGTGATGTTCCAGAAAGAGTTTGGACTGGTAAAGATGTATCTTATGAGCACTTGAGAGTGTTTGGTTGTCGAGCTTTTGTTCACATTCCAAAAGATGAGAGGTCCAAGCTTGATAGCAAGTCAAGACAATGTATTTTTCTTGGCTATGGGCGTGATGAATTCGGGTATAGATTGTGGGATCCGGTCGACAAGAAAATCATTCGAAGCTGTGATGTTGTGTTTCTTGAAGACCAAACAATTGAAGACTTTGGCAAATGTGATCAACCGGAGCCAAAACTAGTGATCTCATTGACATGGATCCATCTCTTTCATCTTCGGTGGATAATGAAAATGGGGAAGATGTGCAGCCACCTATTGAAGATGTAGAGGATGATGCTAATTCTAATGAAGTTGAGTCAGAAATTGAGGAAGAGCATCCAACTCAAGAACCGCCATCATAACTTGAGTTGAGGAAATCTACAAGGGACCGACAACCTTCAAGAAAGTATCCTCCCAATGAGTTTGTGTTGATTTCTGATCAAGGGGAGTCTGAGAGCTACCAAGAAGCAATTGAGCACGAAAAGAAAGATGATTGGAAAAAAGCCATGGACGAGGAGATGATTCCTTGCTTGAAAACCAGACTTATGATTTAGTGAAGTTGCCTAAAGGGAGGAAAATTCTGAAAAATAAGTGGGTTTTCAAATTGAAGAATGATGGCAAGAGTCTGAGATACAAGGCACGTCTTGTTGTGAAAGGCTTTGGGAAAAAGAAAGGTATTGACTTTAATGAGATTTTCTCACTGGTTGTAAAGATGTCTTCTATTCGGATTGTACTTGGCATGGCTGCAAGTATGAACCTTGAGGTTGAGCAACTTGATGTGAAGACCGCATTTCTTTATGGTGATCTTGAAGAAGAAATTTACATGGAGTAACCGGAAGGTTTTGTGAAAAAAGGGAAAGAGAAATTTGTTTGCAAATTGAAAAAAAGTTTGTATAGTCTCAAGCAAGCTCCGCAGCAATGGTACAAAAAATTTGACTCTTTCATGATGAATAATGGTTTTTCTAAAACCACTTCGGACCATTGTGTGTTTGTGAAAAATTTCCCGGATAGCAAATTTATTATTCTTTTGCTTTATGTTGATGACATGTTAATTGTGGGTCAAGATTGCACTATGATTAACAGGTTGAAATTGGAGTTGAGCAATTCTTTTGCTATGAAAGATTTGAGGCTAGCAAAGCAAATACTTGGTATGAAAATTGTTCGTGATCGCAAAGAGGGGTTGATTTGGTTGTCTCAAGAAAGCTACATTGAGAAAGTTCTTGAGAGGTTCAACATGAATAAAGCAAAGCCGGTTGATTGTCCATGTACGGGTCACTTCAAGCTTAGTTCGAATCAATGTCCTACAAGTGAGAAAGACAAGGAAGAGATGCTAAAAGTTCCTTATGCTTCAGCAGTTGGTTCTTTAATGTATGCCATGGTTTGTACAAGGCCGGATATTGCTCACGCCGTCCGGGTAAAGAACATTGGGCAGCGGTAAAATGAATTCTATGGTATCTTCGAGGAACTTCGAAGGTGTCTTTGTGTTTTGGGGATGATAAGCTGATGCTTGATAGGTTCACGGATTCTGACATGGTTGGTGATATTGATTTTAGGAAATCTACTTCGGGGTATTTGATGACATTTGTAGGGGGAGCTGTGGCATGGCAATCTAAATTACAAAAATGTGTTGCTCTCTCAACTACCGAAGCTGAATTTATTGCTATTACGGAAGCTTGCAAAGAAGAGTCATGGTTGAAATTTTTTTTTGCAAGAGTTGGGTTTGAAGCAAGAAAAGTATGTGCTTTATTGTGATAGTCAAAGTGCTATTCACTTGAGTAAAAATTCTACTTTTCATTCGAGATCGAAACACATTGATGTGAGATATCATTGGATTCGTGATATGTTAGATTCGAAATTGTTGCAACTCGAAAATATTCACACAGATGATAATATTTCAGATATGTTGACTAAGACTTTGTCGAGGAACAAATATTTAAAGTGTCGAACTTTTGTGGGTATGGTTGATCTCTCCACCTAAGTCGGTAAGGGGAAAATTGTTGGGTATACCTCCTTATTGGAGTGTGGGACCCAATTGATTTGTTAAAAGAATTTTAATTTGGTTTGGTTTAGGTATAATATATTTTAATATATTATTTCTAATTTATGGAGACCCAATCCAATTTGGTTACAGCTAGGGTTTTGATAAAACAAACCCTAGAATTAACAATATATAAATATTGTTTTGTCTTTCTCGGTATACAGAGCAACAGCAGTGGCTAATTGATTTTATATAGGACTTGGGTAATCAATTGGGGAAAAAAAAAGGAGTGGCAGCAAGTTGATTCATATTTTTGGTGAGATAGTGCCTGTGTGAAAAAACAATTCAGTGGGTTAATTGATTAAGGTGTGGATCTTTGGCTAGTTGCTCTGTTTCGACTGATTTGGGTTGTTATTTTGGATCTTCTACAATTCTGGTTTTGAAGATTTTGGTTCATCTATTTGGTGAGGTCTTTCCTCTTATTTATTTGTGATTATTTGGAATTCACCTAAGGGTGGTTTGTGAGACCATTCGTGTCTCGTTTGTAATCGTTTGGAAACTTATTTGGTTGATAGTGAAATCGGATTTCGATCCCGTGGACGTACCTCACATTGAGGGAACCACGTAAAAATTCTTATGTTGTTTTTGATTTAATTTTTCCGCATTAGTTTTTATTCCCATTGATTGATTTACTTGTGGGGAATCATTAATTTTCCTTAACACAAATCCCACGTTACAAACAAAAACCTAACACTCTAATGTAACGCTCCAATAACGTAACACTTTAATGTAACACACTAAAAACCACATTGGTGTACTTTTCCCAAACGTAATAACGTAACACTAAAAAAAAAATATATATTTGGTGTCTTTTTTCCAAACGTAATGCTCTAATATAACACAAAAAAAAAAAAAAAAAAATAGTGTATTTTTCTCAAACGTAAAACTCCAATCACTGTAATTCCAAATGTAACACTTCAATGTAACATGCTCCAATGTAATACACAAAAACACTAAAAAACTTTATCAGTGTATTTTTTTCCAAACGTAACACTCATTGTTTGAAATTATATATTTGCCCAAAACTTACTAAGGAATATTTATACTCCTTTCGGAATTGTTTGAATTTCTCATTTTTTTTAGTGTTACATTGGAGTGTTACGTTTAAGAAAAGTATATTAAGAAGTTTTTTTTGTATCACATTGGAGCGTTACATTTGAGAAAACTACAGCAAAGAGGTTTTTTTTTTTTTTTTTTTTTTGTTGTGAGTGTGTGTGCGTGTGCGCGCGCGCGCGTTACATTAAAGTATTATACTAAGAAATTTTTTTGGAATGTTGTATTGAAGTGTTACGTTTAGAAAAAATACACTGAGGAGTTTTTTTGTGTGTTATATTAGAATGTTACACTAAAGAGTTTTAATGTGTTACATTAGAGTGTTATACTAAAGAATTTTTTTAGAGTATTATATTAGAGTGTTACATTTGGAAAAAAATATATTAAATTTTTTTTTTGTGTGTTACATTTGAGTGTTATTCTAAAGAGTTTTTATGTATGTTACATTAGATTGTTACACTAATTTTTTTTTACATTGTTATATTAGAGTGTTACGTTTGGTAAAAATACACTAAAGAATTTTTTTTTTTGTGTTACAATAATTTTATTTTATTTTTTTTGTATGTTAACACTAAGGAGTTTTTTTGGGAATGTTATATTGAACTATTACGTTTGAGAAAAATATAGTAAAGAGTTTTTTTATGTGTTACATTAAAGTATTACACTAAGATTTTTTTTTTTTTTTAGTGTTACATTGAAGTGTTACGTTTGCGTGTTACATTAGAGTATTACAGTTTGAAATTATACATTTGGCCAAAACTTACTAAGTAGTTTTTGTTATCCAAAAGACAATCTAAGAGGGGAGTGAATTAGGTTTTTACAAATAAAAATAATAATACCCTAATAAAAATTATGACTAGCACAATAGATAAATATAGTTAATGAAATAAAAATAATTAAAACAAGTGTTCTAACAACTATGTCAGTTAATAATTTTAGTACAATGAAAATGTAAAATATAACTATGGTAATTTAAATAAAATAAAGAGATAAGGGAGAGATAGGCAAACAAATTTATAGTGGTTCGGTTTCAACTCGGTCTACGTCCACTTCTCAAGCTTCACTTGAGATTTTTCACTATGCTCTAGCTTCACAGGGATGTGATTAACCTCTTTACAAATAGAGCAATTTTCCACAGATAACACTGAGTGTACTACACTCTTACAAGGTTGAAAAGAATGTGTTTTTGCTTTCATAGAAAGCTACAAAAATTATCTCTCAAAGATAGATATAAAAATGAAACTCTGATTTTTCTGTAAACTTAACACAGGAAAGATGGGCTTAAAACTATACGTCTCAGTGTATAATTTCTGAAAGAGGATGTAAACAAAAACTGAAGAACACTTCTCAGAGAATTTTTTAAAGAATAGATGTGAGTGATTATAGATCAAAGAATATTTTCTGATTTTTTGTAATTTGTTTACATTAGAGGCTTTGGTATATATAATGAAACTTATAGCCGTTGTATTCATTTGAATTTATAGCCGTTGTATTCATTTGAATATCTTGCACTTGTATTTGAACCTCTGTTTTTGGGTTATTTGAACTCCTGATTTAATCAAATATTAAATACATTCTAACAACATTTAGGATAAAAAGGTTTAGGTGAGAAATAATGGGGCAAAATAAATTTTAATTCTATTTTTCTCTTTCAAATAAATTAAAACATAATTAAATAAATCATCAAAATAAATGTTGATTCTATTTTTATCTTTCAAATAAATCATCAAAATAAATTTTGATTCTATTTTTCTCTTCCAAATAAATTAAAACATAATTTAATAAATCATTAAAATAAATAAGTCTAACAATCTCCACTTTTTGATAATGGCACACGTGATGTTTTGATTTGATTTGGGAGTAAGAAAAGCTTCTCCTCAAGTCATGCTCCCTGAATTCATTTCTAAGAACATAGGTTAGCACATGTGTAATAAATAAGCTTTAATTAGAAACACGATATGAGACTAAGATATCAAATTATAAATACATAACATCAGATTAGTTTGAAAATAATACTATAATTTGAAAATAATACCATAATACATAACATCATAATTTTCTCCACCTATGACATTATCAAAAAGAAATCATAGGTCAGAATCTAGAGGAAGAGGAAAATGATAGTGATAAATGGCATCTATACAATTCAAAACATATATATATATATATATATATATATGATTCGCGCACCTATCTCTTTTCCGTTGAAAATCGCGTCGGACACGCGTCTTCGCTTTTGCGTCAGCTGACCGACAAAAGCGAGACAGGTCAGTCAACGGCCTTGGCTCTCTCTCCCTTTTGTCTTTTTCTCCTCCATCTTCTTCTTAATCACTCTCTTCTCCTTCTTCTTTCTCATTCGCTTCCATCTCTTTCTTCTTCTATGTGAGAAAGATAGAATAGAGAGATTGAGCAGAGTAGAAAGGCTACCAAAAACGACCCTTTGTCAATTACATCTCTCTCTCTTCTACTGCATGGCCTCGTCCTGGCCCCTTACTCTTTTTCCGGACCTGAATAATCCCGTAAGCGCTGCTAGGCCGAGTTTCCCGGCTCTTACTCTTCCCAACCTTCCTATGATGTCAATTGAGCAAATAATGGCAGCTCAATCAGACATTGAAGCCAATCATTTCACACTGACGTCTTGTATGGAGACGGTGACTACAATCACAAAATTGGCTCACCAATTACAGAACATGACGAGTGAGCTCCACCAGGTCAATGCCCAACTCTCGCTGCTCCAGCGCATGTGCAAGGATGCGCAAGCAAAGATTTGCGCACTGAAGGCCGAAAATAAAGAGCTTAAACGGAAGACCACTTTCATGGCCCTATTTGGAGCAACGTCGTTCTTGGCCTTTGATAGTCGTGAAGTCGTAAGCTATCGGCCAAGCACGGGGGTAGGGCCTTCAAGGGCCTCCCAAGGTGATAAAAAGAGGAAGAAAATGATAGAAGGTGCGAGAAAGTAAGATCGGCGTATGGTCATAAAAAAATGAAGTTTATTTATTTATTTTATTATTTTTTTTATGTAAATAATTGGCGTATGGCCATAAAAAATTAAGGATTTTTTTTTATGTAAATATTTATATTTTGATTTGTTTTTGTTTTTATGTTTAAGTACTGAAAAATGAAATTAAAAAGAAAAAAAATAAAAAAAAATAAGCCCAAACAAAAAAATAAAATAAAATAAAATAAATTAAGCCTAATAGCAAAATAAAAAAATAAAATAAATTAAAATAAAACAATACTAGCAGAAATTAAACTTAATGGGACGTTGGTGTTGCTGGAATGGTAATGCAAAAAAAAAAAAAAAAATACCATGATGGTTTAAAAAAAATCAATGTATGCAAAGTTGATTTTACCTCAAGATGTAGAACCCAAAAAAATTATACAGTTGAGAATAGTAAACTGTTAAGGAGAATAAATATATGAAGGACTTGAGAGTATTCAATTGATATAAATATTTCCATATCAATGTAGCAATACACATATATTATTTTAACAAAAATTCAAGTTTTACAGTCATAACAAAACTTTTTAAGTAGAAATCAACATTCTAAGTTCGCCACGAATAAAATTGAAGCGATCATCGCTTAGGGGTTTTGTGAAAATATCCGCCAATTGCTTGTCGGTGTTTACAAATTCAAGTACAATATCCCATTTTTGAACATGATCTCTTAAAAAATGATGTCAAATTTCAATATGTTTTGTTCGTGAGTGTTGAACCGAATTTTTGCTTAAATTAGTGGCACTAGTATTATCACATTTAATAGGGATATGATCATAATGCAAATCAAAGTCCTCTAATTGTTGTTTCATCCAAAGTATTTGGGCACAACAACTTCCGGAATATTCAGCTTCAGCTGTTGATAAAGCAACAGAATTTTGCTTTTTGCTAAACCAAGATACTAATGAGTTACCAAAAAAGTGACAAGTGTCACTGGTGCTTTTTCTATCAAGTTTGCATTCGACAAAGTCAGCATCCGAGTAACTAATTAAATCAAATGCAACACCTCTAGGATAAAACAATTCCAAATTTTAAGTGCCAACAAGATATCTAAAAATTCTTTTAACAGCACTGAGATGTGATTCATTTAGGATTTGATTGATATCTATCACACATACAAACACTAAACATAATATTGGGTCTACTTGCAGTTAAATAAAGAAGTGAGCCGATCATACCTCGATATTTTGTTTGATCAATGAACTTACCTTTTTCATCCTTGCCTAGCTTAATGGATGTGCTCATAGGTGTTCTAGCTATTTTTGAGTCATACATACCAAACTTTTTGAGTAGTTCTTTTGTGTACTTAGCTTGGTTGATAAAAATTCCTTCCTTATATTATTTGATTTGAAGCCCAAGGAAATAATTTAGCTCCCCCATCATGCTCATCTCAAACTCACCTTGCATACACTTAGCAAATTCCTTACACAAGGTTTCATTAGTAGCACCAAATATAATGGCATCCACATACATTTGCACAATAAGTAAATCATCATTTTTTGTTTTAACAAAAAGTGTTGTGTCAATCGTTCCTCTAGAAAAATTATTTTCAATCAAAAATTTACTTAATCATTCATACCATGCACGAGGTGCTTATTTCAAACCATATAAAGCTTTTGATAGTTTAAAAACATGATTTGGAAAAGCATGATATTCAAAACCTAGGTTGTTTAACATAAACTTCCTCATTTATAAAACCATTAAGAAAGACACTTTTTACATCCATTTGATAAAGTTTGAAATCTCTAAAACATGCAAATGCAAGTAACATGCGAAAGGCTTCTAATCTAGTAACCGGAGCAAAGGTTTCATCGAAATCAATACATTCTTCTTGATTGTATCCTTGTGCAACAAGTCCAGCCTTGTTTCTTATAATTGTGCCGGATTCATCAAGCTTGTTTCAAAAGATCCATTTGATACTGATAATGGTATGATCTTTAGGTTTTGGCACAAGTTCTCACATTTTGTTTCTCTCAAATTGATTAAGCTCTTCATGTATAGTTATTATCCAATGTTCATCGAATTCAGCTTCTCGAAAGTTTTTAGGCTCAATCTATGAGAGAAAAACCAAGTTACTACAAATGTTTCTAAGTAAAGAACGAGTTTCAATACCTTTTGTGGGGTCACCTAGGATTAAATCCTTAGGGTGATTATAAACAGACTTCCATTCTCTTGGCAAATCATCATTGTTTCCTCCTTCTTTTTCTTGAGGTGGGAGAATAGGTTGTTCAATCTCTTTGTTCGACTTACATAGTTGGTTCTCTTCTTTGTAGATACTTAAATTTTTCACATTTGATTCCAAATTTATATTATCACTAGCAATTTGCTTTTGAGTAGAGATGCTAGTTTCATCAAATGACACATGTATAGATTCTTCCACAACAAAAGTTCTTTTGTTAAAAACACGATAAGCTTTGCTAGTTAAGGAATAGCCAAGAAAAATTGTTTCATTAGATTTTGAATCAAATTTACCTAAGTTATCCTTACCATTATTATGCACCAAACATTTACAACAAAAAACATGCAAGTAACTAATGTTGGGCTTTCTATCATACCAAAGTTCATAATGAGTCTTTTTGAGAATAGGTCTAATTAATGCACGATTTAAAATATAGCATACGGTGTGAACGGCTTTGGCTCAAAAATATTTAGGAAGATTGTTTTCGCAAAGCATTGTTCTATTCATCTCTTCTAAAGTTCTATTCTTCCTTTCTACTACACTATTTTGTTGCGGGGTTCTAGGTGTTGAAAAATTATGACCAATACCATGCTCATCACAAAATAATTCAAATTTCTCATTTTCAAGTTCTCTACCATGGTCAATTCGAATATTAGTAATAAGAAAGCCTTTTTCATTTTGAATTCTACGACAGAGTTTTGTGAAAGAAGAAAATGTTTCATCTTTGTGTGCTAAAAATATAACTCCTGTAAATCTTGAATAATCATCAACAATAACAAGACAATAATGTTTACTACCTAGACTAGATGTCCTTGAGGGACCAAATAAATCCAATTGCAATAGTTGTAAAGGTCTAGTTGTGGAAATATGAGATTTTGATTTAAACGATATTTTAGTTTGTTTTCCTTGTTGACAAGCACTACAAAGATGATCTTTTTCAAATTTAATTTTTAGAAGTCCAATAACCAAATCCTTTCTCAAAAGTTTAGCAATTAAATCCATATGAGCATGACCAACATTTAACATCACTAGCATAGTGATCATTAAGATGAAAAATATAAACATTATCATGACGATTACCAACGAATAAAGTTTATGATCATTTGTGCTTTCAATTGTGCAATGTGATTTATAAAAAATAACTCAATTACCTTTATCACATAATTGACTAATACTAAGTAGGTTATGCTTAAGTCCATCAATAAGTAAAACATTTTTAATAGAAGGGTTAGGAGAAATACCAATGCTACCAATACCGATGATTTTTCCTTTCTTATTGTCTCAAAAAGTAACAAATCCTCCATCTTTGGATGGTAGTTTAGTAAAGAAGAATTTATCTCCGGTCATGTGTCTGGAACATCCACTATCAAGGTACCACTTCCCTTCTTTAGCTTTGGACTTAAAGCAAACCTCATCTTGAGTAGAGTCTTCATCTTCAAGAGCCATGAGACACAAGTTGGCTATTTCATTTTCAATTTCATCACTCGAGCTTTTATCTTCACTTCCCCAAGTTGCTACCATGGCCTTCGTGGTTTTTTTTATAGTCTTTTCCATGATTTTTTAATTTTGGACAATCCATCTTTATATGTCCAGGATTTTTGCACTCATAGCAAATAATAGGTTCTTTCTTGTTATCTTTGTTATACTCTTTCTTGAAGGGTCTTCTTCATTCATAATTGTTTTTCTTGAAGTGCTTTTTGAGATTTCTACTAAACATGGCATAGCTTTCATCTTCACTGGAATTTTCATGTTTTTCTTCATTTGATGAGGCTTTGAATGTAATTCCACTTTTCTTTTTCTTTTCAACATCCTCATGACATTTCATGGTGATCTTATGAGTCATAAGAGAACCCATAAGCTCATCCAATCCAAGTGTGGAGAGATCTTTGACTTCTATAATGGCGGTGATTTTTGCTTCCCAATTCTTTGGTAAACACCTAAGAATTTTTCTCACCAACTCACTGTTAGTATAAATTTTGCCAAGAGATTTCAAAGAGTTTACAATTTCAGTGAATCTAGTAAACATACTTGAAATAGATTCATCAGAATTCATTTTAAACAATTCATAACTATGAACAAGCATATCAATATGAGATTCCTTCACTTGGTTTGTACCTTCATACGTTACCTCTAGTTTGTCCCAAATTTCTTTTGCCGAATCACAACTTGAAATTCTATTATACTCCTTAGAGTCTAATCTACAAACAAGAGTGAGTTTGGCTTTAGCATTGGCTTGCAATAATTTGTGATCCCTCTCATCACATTCATCTTCTGTTTTAGGTACACTAATATTATCTACTAATTTAGTAGGAATTTTTGGACCTTTGGTGACAATAATTCGCATGGCATAATCAGTAGCTTGAAGGTATAGGGTCATCTTATTTTCTAATGACTATAGTTGTTTCCGTCAAACAATAGTGGCCTGTTTGTAGCTTGTCCTTCAGCTAAGGTTGCCATGGATCGAAACTCCCAGATGGTTAAATCTAAAATAAGAGTCTAAGCTCTGATACCAATTGTTATCCAAAAGACAACCTAAGAGGGCGGTGAATTAGGTTTTTACAAATAAAAATAATAATACCCTAATAAAAATTATGACTAGTACAATAGATAAATATAGTTAATGAAATAAAAATAATTAAAACAAGTGTTGTAACAACTATATCAGTTAATGATTTTAGCACAGTGAAAATATAAAATATATCTCTGGCAATTTAAATAAAATAAAGAGATATGGGAGAGAGAGGCAAACAAATTTATAGTGGTTCGGTTTCAACTCGGCCTACGTCCACTCCTCAAGCTTCACTTGAGATTTTCCACTATGCTCTAGCTTCACAGGGGTGCTAGCAACCTCTTTACAAATGGAGCAATCCTTCACGGATTTTACACAAACTTTCTAAGTCAAGAACGTTGAGTGCACTACACTCTTACAAGGTTGAAAAGAATGTGTTTTTGCTTTCACAGAAAGCTACAAGAATTATCTCTCAAAGATAGATATAAAAATGAAACTCTAGTTTTTCTGTAAACCTCACACAGGAAAGATGGGCTTAAAGCTATACGTCTCAGTGTATAATTTCTGAAAGAGGATGTAAACAAAAATTGAAGAATACTTCTCAGAGAATTTTTTAGAGAATAGATGTGAGTGATTATAGATCAAAGAATATTTTCTGATTTTTTGTAACATGTTTACATTAGAGGCTTTGGTATATATAATGAAACTTATAGCCGTTTATAGCCGTTGTGTTCATTTGAATTTATAGCCATTTATAGCCGTTGTATTCATTTGAATATCTTTTACTCCATCATTACTAATTTGAATATCTTTAACTCCATTATTACTAATTTGAATGTCTTCCACTTGAACCTTTTGAACTGTTGCTGTGCTGAGTTGTTTGAACCTCTGTTTTTAGGCTGTTTGAACTTCTGATTTAATCAAATATTAAATACATTCTAACAACATTTAAGATAAAGGTTTAGGTGAGAAATAATGGGACAAAATAAATTTTGATTCTATTTTTCTCTTTCAAATAAATTAGAACATAATTAAATAAATCATCAAAATAAATGTTGATTCTATTTTTCTCTTTCAAATAAATCATCTGTAGACACCCCATTTTTGACCGTCCTCCAGACTTGGACGTCACCGCTTGAACACTCGGTGATCATCCATGTTTGTGTTCGTCTTGAGTTCCCCGAGGTCTCGGCTACGCGCCTTGCCTCAGGATCTCTCGGCTTGACTATTTTGTGTCTGGTTTTGCACCAAACACTTGTGTTTTTCCTTGGAGGGGCAGGGAATGGCTTGTGGGCCATCTCTACACTCCACCGGCTGTGTTTTGTTGCCACCGGCCAAATGTTTGGCCGACCGACACTATAGATGGCCGGCCGGCTATCTTTTTTTGGTCAATTGCATTTTTGGCCGGCCGACCACTGTGCATCTGCTTTTGCAGATATTTTTGTGCAGCTGACATGCACTTTCATCCCCTCCATACACGTGTATGGAGGGATTTCCCTCTTGTTAGCTTCCTTTGGAAGCTTTACAAGACAAATTGTCTATAAAAGAGGGGCTTTTCTCTCTTGTTGAAAGGTTAGACAATTTAGACAACATTTTCAGAGCTTGAGCTTTAGGGTTAGGGTTTACATATATTCTCTATCTCTATATCTCCCTCTTTCTTGTGTTTAGTGTGTGTTTAGTCTCATTTTTGTGCACAAACACCTACCATCACACCTTTTCTTGGTTGCTAAGGTACCAGAGGTCTTTCCTTGAAGCTTTTGGACTGGTTTGGAACCAAAAAAGCTGCTGGAACAATGTTTGTGAAAAGGGTCTACAAGGGTAAGATTTTTGTCCCTTTTTACCCCACTTTTGCAAAGCTTTTTAGCCTATCTTGCATCTGTTTTTGAGCTTAGCATGTAACATATAAAAGTCTTGTTTTTGTCTGCTCTAAATAGTTTGTTAAGGGTGTTTTAAGCTTTGGGGTTGTTTGACCCCTCTTAAGGCATGCTTGGCCTTTGTTTTGTGCCATTTTGGTTGAGCTCCGGGACCATTGTGTTTGGGCCTCCTCACCACTGAAATCTTGAGGGATTTTAGAGGTGAGGATGGTGCCTTGAGGTCCTAGGAAGGAGAGGGCCACCCTCTCTCCTTGTTGTCCTTGAAAAGGGCTATTTTTGCCTCTTGAGGGAGCATCTAGTTTAAGTGTGTGTTGACCATGCCTTGAGTGATATTTATGCTTATTTTGCCATGAAATAGCATTGTGCTGAGTTGGTTTGGACACACCTTGCATGCTTTGCATACATGTCTTGTAATGCCATCATTTAGCCTTAACATGCATCTAGGCTTTGACCCTTGTTCAAGCATATTTTAGGCCCTGCTCTGTGAAGTTTTTGTACTTGTTTTTCCATGCTTAAGGTCTGCCTTTAGTTGTTTTGGTCAACCATGGCATGCATTGCATAGCCCCTTTACATTGTTTAGCTTGTAGGCTTTAAATGTGTGAAGTGTTGAGCATGCATTGTTTAATTTATTTCAGTGGTTTGACACCACTTATAGCATCATTTTAATCCTCATGACATGTTTGCATGCTTGCCTTTGATGCCTCTTTGATGCCTTATGAGGTTGTGCCTTACGCTCCATGTTTGGTCATTGTGCATGCCCTTGAATTTAAGTCATTTAGATGCCATCTAAGTGGTCTTTAGGCTTTGTTTTAATATGCTAAAACTCTGTTTTTGGTCATTTAATTCATGCCATGTTTGGTTTTGCTGAGGGTAGTTCAATACCTCCTTAGCTTGCCTTGAGTTTTGGACCTCTAATTGCATGCTTATGCTTGTCTTGTTGGCTTGGTTTGGCACCATTTTAACATGATTTTCAGAGCTTATGTTGCATGTCATTAGTCCATGTTTTTGTGCTTACAAGTTGTCTTAAGTGTTAGACCATATTTGCATGCATGTGTGTGTGTTTTGGACTTCACTTCCATAACATCTTGGCCACTAATATTGGCATGCTCGCGAGCTATCCATGTTAGTTTAAGTCCACCCTTTGCATGTTGTTGCATGCTCCCCTTGTATGTCGTTGCATATTTGTGTGTTGTTGCATGATTCAAGTTGCATGATTGAATGATGTCGCATGCTTGCTTGCATACTCAAACACCCACATTGTGCCTTGGATACTTGTTAGTTGCATTGTCTCATGCCCTATGTCTTGCATGACCATTGTATGCCTTGTATGCTTCTTAGTATTGTCCATGTTGCATACTAGTTGACAGGCTTAGGATTGCATTGCATTGGCATGCATGCTTTGCCTCTTGAATTGCTTGTGATAGAGGTTGAGTTCAATTTGCTTGATTATGTGCATTGCATTCCATATCAACATGCACACTTGATTCTTTGGGCCATCATGATTGGAAATGCATGATTGGTGGTCCGAGAATCGAGGCTCATCCTCCTTTGAGTCATACACATGATAAGGAGTGTGGTTAGTGCATACATTGCTTGAAATGCATTGCCATGCCAAGTTCTGTCCTCTGTTGCTATCAAACCAGTTTTTACACGAAGATTTGGCCGGTCGGCCATCTTAAGTGCCGACCGGCCATTTATTGTTGGCCGATGGAGTATTTTGTGGCCGGTGACCATTATACATGGCCGGTGACCAATTCCTTCAGCCGGTGGTGTTCTACAACACTCAGAGAAGCAACCTTGGGACTTGTGCAGTCTTCAGAGGAGAATAACAGCCAAAGCAGAGGCATCTTGTGCATGGCAGTGACTTCCAAGCGGAACCAAGTGCGCATGCATTAGACCCTCTTCCCGAGGCTGCTGTTTACTATTTTCATCAAATTAGTTAATTTGTTAATTAATTAACTGATTTGTAATATTTAATTAGCTTGTTGGTTAGTTAAATTGTATTATTCTTTCGGCCTCTCCGAGTGAGGGCAAATCTGTAATAAGTGTGGGTGAGTGTGTGCATGTTTTCCAACCCCCACTTCTTTCTCCCTTTTACTTACATGCTTTTGATGGTTAGTATTAGGGCATATTTAAATTAGCATACCTTATGCTATGCATGCATGCATTCATTCATTTGTCTTGCATGCACCGGGCTCGGCACATCATGCTAACTGCATAAGTATTTCAAATCTAACTTGAATACGTGTTATTTGTAGCATCTCACATGCCATCTTAGATTAGCCGAGCCTATTCTATGTGACATTCTGTATGCGATGCATTAGCCACTTTAACATGAACTAGGATCACGCATGTTTGCTAACTAGTTTACTGTTTTGGCACGAAGTACACTGTAAGTATTTTATACTTTAGCATCTCGCATGAGTGTGAATGTTAAACATAATAGCATGCTTACCATGTGGCTTTATGCTTATGTGATATAACTGCCTGAATGCTTGTGGGTGAAGGTTGGATTGTTTGAGTTAGAACACCTCACTGAAATCTGTGTTTTAGCCTACTTGCGAGTAGCAAATTCCAAAACGTTTTCCAAACAAATGGATATGCTATGTTTTGTTCCAAATTAGGTGATCCAGTCTATACTTGTTTGCTGTGCGCACAACATAGTAAATCTAGGTTAATAACCGGAACAAGGACACACAACGTTTTCAAAATAGGATATCATGGTTAGTAGAGGCTGATCTTCGGATCGAGCGAGAGGGGGTGCTCATAGCTGACCTTCCCCAATCGTACCCAAGTTCCCGAGCCGAGGCAACTTTGGTGATGACAGACACGTGGCCTTTGGCACCGAGTCAGGATTTCCTAAATTCTCCCATAAAAAATATTTAGGTGGCGACTCTGTATCTGGCAAAGCAGTCCATGTTTGGTACTTTTTTCAAAATCTGTTTTTTCTCAAAATGATTTGCCGGATTTGGACTCTTTGGTTCAGATTAAGAACCGTAACACAAATTGAGTCCGAACTGTAGTAAGGCCCAAGGGCGCGTCTACATCATCAAAATAAATTTTGATTCTATTTTTCTCTGTCAAATAAATTAAAACATAATTAAATAAATCATCAAAATAAATTTTGATTCTATTTTTCTCTTCCAAATAAATTAAAACATAATTAAATAAATCATCAAAATAAATAAGTCTAACAGTTTTTGTTCTCCTTTTGAAATATTTAAAAAATTTCACATCCTTTTAGAATATTTGAAGAATCCCATATTTTAAGTAATTTTTGTATTTCTTTTGAAATGTTTTTCAAATAAAAAAGATTTTTACATAAAAATTCATTCCAAAATTGATTCAACCTTACCTTTTTAGCACAAAAGAAAAAAAGAGAAGGACCATAATAGAAATAAAGGTATAACTATAAATCTAATTTTTAAACAATATACTAAATCTACATTTCTAAAATCCTATTGGTCTATGAAAAAATCCTTATAACTAAATGGATCACCATTCCTCAAGATGGAATTTATAGATAAATTTTCCATAAACTTATTGTATTAAAAGATTCTTGCCAATTATTTTATAAAAACTTTCTTCCAAAGCCTTCTTCAAATCACTTACTTTTTTTTCTTTTTCTTTTTTTTTTTCAAAAAACTATGTAGAAACTAAAATCAAAATGAGTGAAATTACTCCTTAAAAAGAAAAATATTTTTGGGGCACTTATCTATCTATCTATATCTATATATATTATATAAGCAAGGGGTTTCTAACGATAAACTTTGTGAGAGTTTCAAGTTCTCAACATAATTTTTCAAGATTTTTGAATTATTGTAAAAAAAAAAAAAAAAGGACATGTGTTTAAAATGATTGGTTGACTAAATTTATTTTAATATTATTAATATCACCTAAATTTGTATGTTCCTAAACTAACTCCATAAATATTTATACCATATATAGATATTCTCTAATCTTTTAAATTTATATTCCTAAATTAACTCCTTTGATTAAATTTATTATAATATTATTAATATCACCTAAATTTGTACGTTCCAAAATTAACTCCATGAAAATTTATACCATATATAGATAAACTCCTTCATTTTTTCTTATTTTCATTTTTTATTTTGCGTAATCTTCTCCAATATCTTCATTTATCTCTAATTTCTTATTTTTCCTTATTTTATTTTTATTTTTCAATCTTATCTCCAATCTTATCATTATCTCCAACTTCATCTTTATCATATTTTTCAAATGATCCTTTTTTTTTAATCTTTAATATGATAGTTATCTTTAACTTCATTTCTATTGATAATGATCTCCAATTTTATTTCTATCTTACTTTTCAAATGTTTCACATTTGAGCTATATATTGTAACATACCATCAATTTTTTTTTTAGTTTATTCATATTGCGTATAAAGTTTCGTTCAAACTTTGCGTTAAAATTCGAGTTACATTCATAACGCCATAATCAATCAGACAGCTTAGGATTTTAGAATTTGATGAATTTTATTTTGTTTGTGTGTGTCCATATGTATATAACTAGTAAAACTATTTAAAGGCTGTGATGATGATTCTAATGCCAATTTGTCCATTGTCATGGACAAAATTCATAGTTTCTTCTTCAATACACGGTGGTGACCATCGCACTAAAGGTTGCATTGTGTTTGGGTTGTTTATTTGATCTTCAAACAAATTGAATTGTTCTTCTATCTTTTTGTAGAACCCTAAAGGTCCACGAACGAGGTCTTCTTTCCACATCATAGCTTCTCATACGAACAACTTGATCGCCTCTTATTGCTGCAAAAAATCAAGGTCTTTTATCTATTGGAATAATAGTACCAAACTATCGGAAAAATATAATTTAAAAATATGCAAACGATTTTTGGGCAAAACCAAAATTGAAATAAATCGACATAATAACGTGATAAAACTATAAATAGATAAAACCTGATCGAGTCGAGTGTATGATACTTTCTCCTTAAGACAGATTCGTCCTCCCATCAGTGCTTAGGATTCAATGGACGTCTATCTCCTAAGATACAATGATCAATGTCTTACACTAGCAGAACTGCTATTGCAAGCCTAGCGAACTTCACTGTGCATGTACTCTTTTTATAGGAAAATTAGACTCAGGAAATATGAAGAATAAATGCAAAGTGAAGAAGAAAATGACAATTCTTTATCCAAATTGAAGTGGGGGAGATGGAATTTATAGACTTCTATGTGGCTCTTTAGAAAGGTTGTGACCCTTCAAAAAGACACATCCTTCCATCTTAAGAGACACAACCATTAAAGCAAATTTAAATTCAAATTTTTTAAAAATCCCCCACATGAATAAAATTTATAGAAATGACATGCAACAATATGCAGACAAAGAGAGAGTACATTAAGGAAATATCCTGCATCAGGATATGTAGCTTTTGGTTTTGAACCTTCCCTAGTGAAAGCCTATCGGACTTACTAGTGAACATGATGCCTTGAACTGTTCAGCCGTTTGTGTAAGCCAAGACAATAGAATTCACACAGAATATTTCCAAACACAGCTTAGTTCTCACGATTGTGCCCGTTTTTGCCTTGGGCAAGTCCTGGTGTTTCATGAGTGCTTTAGAAAATTTAGCTTTATTAATTCTCATAGAAGCGGCCCGTCACACTCATATAGGTGATCTTTATTTCAAATCTCTTAAATATTGCTCTTGAAAAATACCCCTCTAGGTTTTTCAAGATATAAGTGATCATCAAAAGTATAGCTTACCCTAAATCCCCTATATACAACACATGTTGCAGATATCACTCTCATCATAGGAATGGATAGGAGATAGACTCCTTTAGTGATTTCTGGCGAGCCACACATAACTTAGTTGTCCCTTTGAACTTAGTTTTTGGGATCTCCAGTCATCTAAGTAGGGTTACCATTATGATGACTCTGATGTAATAGGCTTTAATCATATTCCCTTCAATGAATTTTCCCTCATTTGCTCTCTGGTCGAAACTTTTTGTTTACCGGCCACTATTTTTCGTTTGACCTTCTCAAATATATATCATTAATGGATACATTATATTATCCTTAGACAATATTCACAACTAAAAGCAAATGTCCTACAGTATTAAGTCTTTGATTACATCGAGACTTACCATTACTCTATGTCACTCCCATTTTCAAATTTAAATAATAAACATAGAGTTGTTCATTAGGAGTTAATGAAACCATTTTTGCTTCTACTCCAACTTTGTCCTTGTCATGACCTAAACCCGCCCCTATGGGTTTAGCATCGTAACCGACCAGTAATCCGTGATTACCAAAGGCCTGCTTAACAATAAAGACAATAATACAGTATAAAGGGGCTGGTGGAAGCCAATCGGTAATAAAAAGACGTCCAATGAGCTGTGGAAACCTGAAATGCAAGAAGTCTTTCATGGACTAGTCCACATTCATAACCATACACATAACATACAGGTTAGGGATCCAATCCCTTCACCATAACCGTACAGTCAAAAGTCCTAAGCATTCAGTCGGTACAAAACAGGAACAAAAGGGTGAATCTGAAGCACCCCAAAAAAACAGCCTTGATTTAAGCAAACTTGGAACCTCAAAGTGAGACACAATGGTTGGCTGGACAAAACATGAGCTTAACTCGACACTCCTAGCTTCGGTCTGGTGCCTGGCCACCTATATACATATATAAGCAGTGAGCTAAAGCCCAGTGAATAACAAATGCGTAAAGGGGTTAAGAATGAATGTCCTTTTAGTAATTAAAACAATCATTTGCATCAGTAGATCAGTTATTCAATCAGTGGCTCATATTTCATGCCATATCAGTCAATTAGAAATCATAACAATCATATGTGGTCCATCCAATAGCAAAACAGTACAGTAGGTCTTAATAAACCAAGCAGTCAGTTGATGGCCATCAAACAGTAGACAGTAGTAGTTCCAACATTGGAACCGATAGAGATCTCTGTAACAGTAGCAGTAACAGTAACAGTAAGTTGCTATGGATGCCACGAGTACAGTTCTCAAATAGGACAAACATTCATTCAGTAAACAATGTTACTTCAGAAAGCAGTACAATCAATCATTCAGAAAATAGTTAGAATAGAACATCTCTTTACGACATTGTTACTCACAGATTACTAGGCTATAGACAGGCAAATCAGCGTCCTCGAGTGCCAACCCTACACAGTTGTAGAATGAACAAACACTAAGTTACACACTTGGGATTAATAACTTAGCCCCTTAACTTGACTTGGTGTGGTTCTATAACATTATCCTCATGAAGATGCCTTAAACATGGCCTAGGAATGCCTAGGATGGGATGAGGATGCAAAAATGTACTTTAAAACACTTTTCAAAATTTGTTGAAAAAATGGGTCTCGCTGGAGCGTGGCTTTCTCCGCTCGAGCGAGCTTACCAAAACAGAGGGGGTCGCTCGAGCGTAGACTCCCTCACTCGAGCGTTCTGTAAAAATGTAAAAAGTACTGGTTGCTAAAATTCTCTGCTCGATGCTCACTCGAGCGTGAGACACGGTTCTTTGCTCGAGCATAGGTCTCGTCGCTCGAGCGTGCGTCTGCACACGCAAAAACCTGAGAGCTTGCAATCTACGCTCAAGCCAGCATTCCATCGCTCGAGTGGAGCTCTAAACACAAAGGTGGTCGCTTGGGCGTGGAATCCTTCGTTCGAGCGTGAAAGCCAAAATCTGGGTTTTCCATATTTGCTTCCAAAGCTCAAACCAAGAATCAAACATATCAAAATTCATCCTTTTGGGCCAATTTTATGGAAAACACTTAAAAACCCATAATGCAACATGTTTTGAAGATCATTTCATAAAATCAAGCCCAAAGGTGTGGCAATTGAACACAATTTGTAATGTAAACTTGAAGAACAATGCAAGAACATAACATTCAAGAGTTCTTATGAGTTCTAATGCCCCAAAGTATGGCCAAATGCAAGATTGAGCTCAAAAACATGGTGAATTCTTGAATCACAACTAAAATATGAACATGCATGTGGAAATTCTCATGAAAATGATCTCAAAACTCAATGATATGGACATGCATGTATACATTGCTTCTCAATTCAACTCTTAAGGCTATATCTTGACTCTAACCTCCAATTTTTCCATGAACCATGCATGTAACAACTTAAGTCCATAATTAAGAGAATGAATTTCCTACCTTAAGTCTTGAATTCCAAGTATAGTAGCCCAATTTTGCAAGTCCTCTTCAATTCCTCTAATTTCAAGCAAAATTTCTAGATGAATTCAATTTTCTCTCCTACTCGCTTTCTCACTCACGGTTTTGGCAAAAAGATGGATGAAGAATGGTGCCCAACATGCAAGTAATGGGAATTAAACAGTAGTTTTGAGGGAGCCCACTCAAGGGCAATTATGTAGATAACCTAAACTCAATTAATTTAGCATTATTTATTCCAAATCAAATTTTAATTAAACCTACCATAAAATCCTATAAATCCTAATTAACATATAACACTAGCCAATTTCTGAATCGGTCGCCGATAAGGCTTTCAATTCGCAATTCGAAAATTGAAACACGAATAGATCATTCAGTAACAAACAAATAGAAATGCATTTGAAGCAATACACTCATGCAATCAATTCAGGATTTCATCATAATCAATTACTTATCATGCTAAATCACAATTTAACACTAATCAGAGGTGAGGGTTGTCACAGTCCTATAGAAAGAATTGAGATTCTTTGTGGACCTACAATCGGAACCGTTACTTTGGTAAAATCCTCCAAGCACCCCTACATTTTAAGCATTTTAAGAAAACTTAATTTCTCTTGCTGATGTATAATTACAAAAAAATATTAATACACCCCCACAATTTTGAGGTAAATCAAAATATATCATTAATTGACGTGCTTTGAACAAGATGTAAATTGCTTTGTGAATATAATCGCAATACTAATTTGTCTAAAATACAATTAGTCTTCATAACTTTATTTTGCAGTAAAAAGAAAAAAATGGTTAATACCGATTATGGCCACAACACTTTGTCAAATAACATTTCTTTAGCCATGCATTATTTCTTTTTATTTACTGCAACCCTTAATTTCAATCTCAATATGGAATATAAATATCACTGTATAATTACATTTACATCTTATTTATCTTATCCAGTATTGGTGACTACGTCGACAATTACCAAAGCGTCTTTCACCCATGAAATATTTTAACTTATATAATATTTCATTATGAAGTTATTGGTCACCACACCAATTATTCCAAAGAATAGTTAGAATTCATCTTATGTCAAAACACATAAGTTTATATTTTTATCAATACTTTGATAAATAATTGACATCCATTTATAATACACCACATACCAAATCAATATATTAAATATATCAATTAATGACATCATATCACAAAGAAATGTAAACATTAATTATCAACTTTGTAACATATGTAGGCATAGACACAAATAAATAAATAAATAAATAACAGTTTGAAAAACAACTCTTTCCAGCACCGTTTTCTAAAAAACCAGTTTTAAATAAATTGTTTCAGCATAGTTTATATAAACAAAACAGTTTTTGGATAAACAGAAAACTGTTTACAGATTGATCTAATTTATCGAAAAAACCAACTCTCTAATAAATAAACTAAATCAAAAAATAAAATAAAAACTTTTATATATAAAAGGTTTCTATATAGACCATTATTGCCATCATTGCAAACAACTACCCACTTGGCTCAATTCCTTGACTGCATATTTGGGGAAACAAACTAACTGCATCTAGTATAAACCCACTCGAACATACCCGGACACCATGGTGTTCCAAGAAACTCCATTCCTCTCAGGCATTCTATCAAACAAGTACTAGGCAGGTTTGTTTTCCAAACTTGCAATATATGTTGATCAATGTATTCATATAAAAAGCGCATAAATGGGTCGAACCCTTTACCCAGTCGGCCTCTCTCTTTCTCTCTCTCTCTCTCTCTCTCTCCCTGATAGCAATATCGCTCTACCAATGGCGCACAGCGACAACGCTCCAGAAGAGATTAGATGTTTAAAAAAGGAAGAGGACAAAGAAGAAGTCAAGTCATTCGAAGATTTGGGTAAAGAAACAAAATAAATTTGAAGCAACAAAGATCCAAATCCTCTTCCAAAAAGACCTTCAAAGCCCTAAAAATCAAACACCCACTTGACCCTAGAACTTCCAATACTGCAATAAAGACAACTACATACAAGCAATATACGCAGAAAACCCTGTTCGTGGCATTAATCTTGAAAGCTCCACTTGGCTACTGAGAACCAAATGATATTATATCAGAAAAAAAATCAATTCTTCAAGATTTCCAACATTGTGATTCAATCACACACTCAGTCCCTCATTTTCTTCGAAACTCGAGTTTTTCCAATTTTTTTTTTCTCTCTGCTCCACAGTTTCTCGGTAACCAAAAAGATCACCAACCGAATTACACAATATTCAATAAACAAAGCTATATGATCGATTCAAAATCACTTATAATGGAAACAAAATCTACAATCTTTTATTTGTTATGTATATACAAACACAACAAAAGTTATGTCTCAAACCAAACCATTCGGTTTAAAAAGAAATATGAAAGTACATCGGTTAAAAGTCAACTGGAGAATACAAAATAAACTTCTAGAAACAGATACAAACAAAGAAGTTATTCTCATAAAATAGAAACGAATTCTATTGGTACAAATATGGTAATGAACAACATACCAAGACCTAGAATCTAACTCAATCACGAATTCAAGTAAAAAAAATATTTGACTTAGAATAGAAATGATAACAGTAACAACGTTGAGATTCAAACATCTGTAATAGACTTTAAATGTTATTATTCATTATAGCCAGAAAACCCACTTACACAAACCATGAAATTACATAAACCATGTGAAAGTAGTAAAAACACAAATAATTTGTCTGTCATTAATTAAACTGCAATCTATCATATTGTATTATGAATATAAAATAGAAACAGTTCTAACTTGTCATAACCCATCAGTCAAACCACAAATTCAAAAATGATCTCATTACTAGAACGTTGCAATTAATCAAACAAAGTCAAATCATACTAATCATTCAGAAACAAATATCATTTGAATTACCAAAATGAAGATGAACAAAATCCATATGTGAATCAATTCAAAACATTGCATTACTCATGATATTCATAAATAGAAACATGATTTGGAAAAGATACAAAGACAACATATACATTTACAAAAACATGAACGTTGCAATTAATCAATTATATTTTCCTAAAAAAACGAATTCTGTCTTAAGATTATTGGAAAAATAGTACCAAATTATCGGGAAAATATAATTTAAAAATATGCAAATGATTTTTGGGCAAAACCAAAACTGAAATAAATCAACATAATAACGTAATAAAACTATAAACAGATAAAACTTGATCGAGTCGAGTGTGTGACACTCTCTCCTTAAGACAGAGTTGTCCTCCCACCGGTGCTTAGGATTCAATGGATGTCTATCTCTGAGGATACAACGATTAATGTCTTACACTAGCAGCACTACTATTGCAAGCCTAGCAAACTTCACTATGCATGTATTCTTTTTATAGGAAAATTAGACTCAATAAATATGAAGAATAAATGCAAAGTGAAAAAGAAAATGACAATTCTCTATCCAAATTGAAGTGAGGGAGATGGAATTTATAGACTTTTATGTGACTCTTCAAAAAGGTTGTGACCCTTCAAAAGGACACACCCTTCCATCTCAAGAGACACAACCATTGGAGTAAATTTAAATTCAAATTTTCCAACATTATCATCTTTGTCATGTTGGCTATGCCGAAAACTCTATGAACCACTAGGAATTCTTCTATTCGGGTTGCCGGAAAGTGCGGTGCCATGGTGCATTCATGGCACCTTTTTCTCTGATGCTTGATTGCTCAGTTCTTCATCGTTGCCGATGGACATTCTTACTCCACCCAAAAAAAGCAGGAGAAAACAAAATTTTACAACAAATCTTTTATTGAAGATGAAGAAAGAGTGGTTTTGTGGTGATGTGGACATAATGAGAAGAAACAGGAGGCATAAAAGAATAGGGTTTTTGGCTGGGAGTGGTGTCCTTACAGATTTAGTCTTTTAGATTTAGAAGATGCATGCAATTTTACTATATATATATATATATATATGTATATATTAGTAGTTGACTCCCGCAATGTAAGTGTTTTTTTTTTTTTCAAATATTTGATGGTATAATATGTGTTATAGAAAAATAATTTTAATTTTAATTTAAAATTAAAATTAAAATTAAAGTATGATTTTAATTATTTATTTTGATAATTAGTGCTATCGTTCTATAAAATTATTACTTGAATACTTTTATATATTAATTTTAGTTAAATTATTTGAGTATTTTGATAATTTTAATTCTATCGTATTATAAAAATATAATTATCATATAATAATTTTATATGATACATGTGGGGGCCGAATATTGGGACACGTAAAGAGGCCGAATAGTTGGTCCAGGAGAGTCAAAATTTGTATGTCAGACTCGGCCCCATCTTATATATGCAAATCCAGCAAGTACCCTATTTGGCTAAATGACCAGTTGAGTAAGGGGCCGAGTGGAGAGTGGTTTGCAACAAAAGGAGCCGAGTAAATGGTTATACGACGAATCGAAGGTGGGCCCAGCCTTAAAGCCCAAGAAAGAAAAAGATATAAATAGAAGAACATCATCCAAAAATAGGTACATGAGAAAAAGCAAGCTTAACTTAAAATACAAGCAACCAAGAGAGTATACACTGACTTATCCATTGGAGTGCTAAATCCGGCACCCTCGACCGGAGTGTTCATTCCTTTTTAGGTGACTAGCTATGGATCTCGAGCGCCTTATTAGATCCGAAGAGTATTTCCAAACCACTCTCTCACAATTGGCACCGTCTGTGGGAATACTTAACTACATCCATTGCGGGCGTAACAGAAGATCCTTCGATAGTCGTTGACGAAACCACCCAAAGAGATGACCTCACTACAACGAACATGCTGGGACCGGAGAACATCAACGCGAGACGCGCCTGGAACTTCGACTCTATTGCCCAGACCTCACCCTCGACTTCAGCACATGAGACAATGCAAGCGATCATGGAACAGGTGAAGCAAAACGAACAGAGGTTGGAAAACATGATTGCTGAGAACGAGCGCCTCCATCAGGATTTGGCCTTGGAAGTGGCAAAGTCTAAACAAGTTACATGCCAAGATCTGGGATGACCTCTGAGAACGGATGGTCGAAGACCTCGAGTTAGGAGACAAGATACTGACAGCGACTCTGACTCATTATCCCCAGAACCCAAAAAGAAAGGACGACTTGAAACTACTAGTTCCTCTTAAGAGAGTCCACGTGTAAGACATAAGCGAAGAGAAAATGGTTCAGACGAGGAAGACCAGCACGATCCCTTTGTGCGACGGATCGCAAGGGCAGTGCTGCCCAAGAAGTTCAAAGCCTCGTCGTTCACCCTGTATGACGAGAAATTGGACCCCATTGATCAGATACGTCATTATAAGCAAGCTATGACGCTGCATGCAGATGACGAACCTCTCATGTGCAGAATATTTCCAAGCAGTTTGGGACCATTGACCGTCAGATGGTATTATAAGCTGGAGCCGGCGTCGATTAAGAGTTTCTATCAATTACAAAAATCCTTCAGGGCAAGATTCATCACCAACGAGGTCCAGCCAAAGCAAGCCGACTCTCTCTGGGCAATGCAGATCCAGCCAGGAGAAACCTTACGAGCATATTCGGCGCACTATTGGGAATGCTTTAATCTTGTCGATGACGCTTGCAACGACTCCATGGCCATCACAGCCTTTAAAATAGGGTTGCATCCCGATAGCGCTCTCCGCAATTCCTTGACTAGAAGGTCCCTCAAAACGGTCTAGTCGTTGATGAAGAAAGTCGAGGAATACTGCAAAAGGGAAGATAACGCCATGCGGGTTAAAGCCGGGAACAAGGCCAATCAGACGACCCCTTCTGAAATTGTTCAATCGGTAAATTCTGTACCACCTCAAAACCCCGAACCACGGCAACGGGCTAAACGAGACAAGAGACGGGAGTCACGCTGATCCAACGACCAATGTTCCCACTGAGCTAGTGAACAACTTCAAGTAGATAGCAGGCGCACAAGGCGCGCGGACAAGAAATATACGAAGTTGTCAAAGCTGATCAACGCGATTATGGCTAAAGTCCAACACCTTCCGTTCTTCAAATGGCCATCCAAAATGGTGGGACCTCCCGATACGAGAAGACGGGATAGATGGTGCGAGTATCACAAAGACCATGACCATGATACCGAAAGTTGCTATACATTGAAGGATCACCTGGAGGAATTGGTACAAGATGGTTGGCTACAACAGTATGTCCGAAAAGGCAATTCAACCAAAGCAATAGCCTCACGGCAAGATTCACCTCCACTCGGCATGATCCACATGATATACAGCCTGCCAATGGAATCCGCGGTGTATACGATTCAGTCGCATCCCAACCTCTAAAAGCAAATCGCACCAGTAAAATGGCCCCATGAAGCTCTAAGTATTACTTTTGACGATTCTGATTTGCTCGGCGTAACGTTCCCCCACATCGATCCATTGGTCATCGAACTATGCGTAAACCGATTCACCGTTGAGCACGTTCTCATTGACCAGGGGAGCACTTCGGAAGTCATGTACTACAAGACCTTCATCAAACTCGGGTTTACCGAGTCGGACCTAATTCTGGCTCCTTATTCGTTATTCGGCTGCAACGCCAATCCAAAATATCCGTTGGGCAAAATCACACTACCAGTTTGAACGGGCTTGCAAGCAGGGGATGTGGAACTCTTGGTTGTCAAGCTGCCTTCGCCGTATAATCTCATCATGGGACGAACTTGGCTGCACACCATACAGGCCGTGCCAAGCACCTATCATCAATTGCTCCGCTTCCTGACTGAGCGAGGCATTGAACAAATCCGTGGTTCCCAGAAATTGGCAAAGGCATGTTATCTCCTTGCCGCAAAGACACCGAGAGAACTGGAAGTAAACTCTATTGAAGTGCTGGATCGAGAGAGCCTCGACAATGTTGGACGGCTCCCAAGTGAAAAGGCCACGGAAGCCCTAGATCGAGTTGAAATTGTCGGGAATCCTGACAAGTTCTTCATGGTCGGTGCGTCCCTGAATGAAGTCGACAGACAACACCTCATTACCTTCGTACTCGGTAACCTTGACATATTTGCATGGTCACCGTACGAAATGCCAGGGATAGATCCATCAGTCTCTTAGCACCGTTTAAAATGTTAACCCCAAATGTAAGTCGATTATACAGAAAAGCCGACGGTCGGCCGTAGAGCGCACTGCCACCATTGTTGAAGAGGTTGACCAGTTGCTTGATGCCAGAGCAATCAGGGAAGTGACCTATCCTATATGGCTCTCGAATACTGTGGTTGTGAAGAAGAAAATTGGGGCTTGGGATGTCTGCGTTGACTTCACAAACTTAAACAAAGCTTGCCCTAAGGCTTGTTTTTCCCTCCCCAGAATAGACCAACTCGTAAATGCTATAGCACGTCATCAGCGTATGAGCTTCCTCGATGCCTACAGAGGCTACCATCAAATTGCCATGCATCCTAAGGACCAAGACAAAACTGCATTCCTCACCCTAAGAGGAACCTATTGCTACAAGGTAATGCCTTTTGGACTGAAGAATGCAGGGGCAACTTACCAAAGACTAGTCACTTGCATGTTCAAGGAGCAACTCGGCCACACTATGGAAGTATACATCGATGATATGGTGGTCAAGTCCAAAGAAGAGCAAACTCATCTAGCCAATCTAAAAGAGACATTCGGCATCTTACGCAAATACAGAATGAAGCTGAATGTTTTCAAATGCGCGTTTGGGATCGACTCTAGCAAATTCTTGGGTTACATCGTCAATCACCGAGGAATCGAAGCAAACCCAAGGCAAATCACAGCAATCCTCGAACTCGGCTCCCCCCAATCGGTTAAGGAGGTTCAGAAGTTGATGGGGATGGCCGCCGCACTCAACAGGTTCATCAGTCGTTCAACGAACTGCTGCCGACAATTCTTTCATACCCTACGGCAGAGTAAAGCTTTTGAATGGACCTCTGAGTGCAAAGCTGCTTTCAACGGTCTGAAGACTTATCTCCGATCAGCTCCGCTATTGACAACACCGTTGGCAGGCGACCCACTCATTTTATTTCTAGCCGTCTCCGATCGGGCCGTCAGCGCCGTACTGTTAAAGGAAGAGCTTGGGGAGTAGCGACCCGTGTATTATGTGAGCAAGGCAATGGCTGATGCCGAAACACGTTACCTTCCGTTGGAAAAACTCATCTTAGCCCTCATCATGGCAGTAAGAAAACTGATGCATTACTTCCAAGGGCATAACATCGGGGTACTAACAGATTATCCCCTCCGGTTAGTACTACGCTGTGCAGAAGCATCAGGGTGCGTTTCAAAGTGGGCTCTCGAACTCGACCAGTACGATATCCAATTTCTGCCTTGAACCTCAATCAAGGGGCAAGTGCTTGCTGATTTTGTGGTCGAATTCACGGGGGGTCTTGCTGGCTTCAAGTCTGAACACATTCAACCCAAGCCAAATTGGAGAATTTATGTTAGGGACATTTGGCAGTTGTATTGTGATAGGTCATCCAACCAACGGGACAGTGGAGCCGGGGTAGTGATCATGTCTCCTGACGGAGTAATAATTGAGCAGGCCGTCAAACTTGGCTTCGAAGCATCGAACAATGAGGCTGAATACGAAGCCCTGCTAACCGGCTTGCGGAATGCACATCTATTGGGTGCTCGGTGTTTGCTTGTATTTTGTGATTCGAAACTGGTGATCAATCAGCTAAAGGGGGAGTACGTGGCCAAAAACAACCGTATGGCAGCTTATATGAAAACGGCAAATTCCTTACTGGAAAAATTTGACCACCATGAATTGAACCAAATAACCCATGACCAGAACACACATGTAGATACCCTGGCCTGTCTAGCCTCTGCCATTAACTCAGAGATTAAACAGACCATTAAAGTTGGTTTCATCCCAGAGCAGAGCATTGGCCCTTCGAAGGAAGTCTAGGTCAACGTCATAGAGTCAGGATCGAGTTGGATGGACTCCATTGTTGCATTCCTATCTTCCGAACAGCTCCCATCGGACAAGAAAGAGGCGCACAATCTACGAAATAAAGCCCTGCAATACTACTTGGATCCGCAAGGAAAGCTTTACAAAAAATCCCTTTCTGATCCATACCTAGAATGCGTTCTTCCGGATAAAGTCAAGGAACTCCTGACAAAAATACATGAAGGAAGCTGTGGTGCCCATTCTGGCAGGTGCTCCTTGGCTCATCGAGCTATGACGCAGGGGTATTATTGGCCGACAATGAGAGCCGATGCCGAATGTTATGTGAAAAAATGTGAATAGTGCCAAAAATTCTCTCCTTTAACCTATCTGCCTGCTAAGGAGTTAAGCTCTATAACCAGTCCTTAGCCGTTCGCCCAATGGGGACTCGACATCGTCGGACCATTGCCTCGTGCCCTAGGTAACAAGCGATTTTTGATTGTCGCAACAAATTATTTCACAAAATGGGTAGAGGCGGAGGCACTAACACATATCCGAGATACTGACGTGAAGCGTTTTGTATGGAAAAATATCATAACACAATTCAGCATTCCAAGACCACTTATATCAGACAACGGCACCCAGTTTGATTGTGGTGTCTACCGAGAGCTGTGCAACAAGTATGGTATTCGGCCCTATTTCTCTACCCCGGCGTATCGACAGAGTAATGGCTAGGCGGAAGCCTCCAACAAACCCATTTTAGATGGCATCAAAACGAGGCTGGAGAATGCTAAAGACAGATGGGTCGAAGAATTGTCGAGTGTATTATGGGCACATCGCACAACCCCGAGACGTTCCACCGGGGAAACGCCGTTCGCTTTGTGCTTCGGAACGCAGGCAATCATCCCTTTGGAGATCGGACTCCCAACCTTGAAATCAAAAGTTTTTGATATGGGCCAAAACGACATGATGCTGGCCTTGGATTTAATTCTGATTGAAGAACGAAGAGACCATGCCCTTGCATCCATGGCACGATACCAGCAGTAGCTTGCTAAGTCATATAACCGACGTGTTCAGCTTCGCCGCTATGTGCCAGGCGAATTTGTCTTGAAAAAAGTGCTTCCAGCTACCAGAAAGCCAGCTGATGGAAAATTGGGTCCTAACTGGGACGACCCCTACCAGATCGACTCAATCGTAGTAACAGGAGCTTACCGGCTCAAAGACATGTCTGGCAGGAATCTGCCACGCCCTTGGAATTCCTCGCATTTACGTAAATTTTATCATTAAACCCGACCTATGCAGCATGATATTTGTTTTGAATGATTCACCATGTACGGATATCACTTTTGCAATGCGAAGTTTCGTACTTTCTCACTGTGAAAACTCGGTTCAAAAGTCTTCTGAAAAAAGCCTCTAGATTTGGAGCACCCATCGTGGATATCAAGATTGGCCAAGTAAAAAGCCTCTGAATTCGGAGTCCTATCCGTGCAGGTCACGTTTGGGTTGAAAAAGCCTCCGAATCCGGAGCGCCTTTCATGGATATCACGATTGGCCAAGTAAAAAACCTTCGAATTCAGAGCCCTATCCGTGCAGGCCACGTTTGGGCTGAATAAGACTCCGGATTCGGAGCGCCCTTCGTGGATATCACGATTGGCCAAGTAAAAAGCCTCCGAATTCGGAGCCCCATCCGTGCAGGTCACGTTTGGGTCGAATAAGACTCTGGATTCGAAGCACCCTTCATAGATATCACAATTGGCCAAGTAAAAAGCCTCCAAATTCGGAGCCCCATCCATGCAGGTCACGTTTGGGCCGAATATGACTCCGGATTTAGAGCACCCTTCGTGGATATCATGATTGGTTGAGTAAAGCATTCAAACAGTCAAAATGAAACGCTGCATTAGGTTGAGCCGGCAGAAAACTGTGTGAAAAACCTAAGTGATTCGTGATTAGATTAAGATTAAAATATTCTAAATCCCAACAATCCAAAACACACAATCTAAATTAACAAGCACTTACGAAAGTGATTTAGAATGTATGTTTTTCGGAATAAACAATAAATCGACACAAATGATTTTTTACGTGGAAAAAACCACAATTGAAGAACCTTCAATTGTAATAAAAAATCACGAGGCCATACTAATCAATCCTTCTTTGAAGAAAGAAAGAAAGATTACAAAGATAATACACAAATTAGAAGACAAATTGGTGAGTTGGGTAATTTGTGTATTATCTTCAACGTGAATTGAACTCCAGTGCTGACTATGTCTGAGAATCAAACGCCTTTTGAAACTCTACGTTTGAATCTTCAGAATCCACCGAAGAGAACTCTCTTGAAAACAAAGTAACAAACTCCTTGATGTATGAATCTCAAATCATAAATTTAGAACTCACTCAAAATCATCAAGGAAAACTCAAAAAACCTCAGAAGAAAACTTCAAACAAAACCCTAAGACTCTTGAATAAGATCTAGGAAAAGTTAAATCCTAAAAATATCCTAAATAGATATAAATAGGCAACTGAGTCCGCAATCTCCGCTAGAGCGCCCAACAGCCTGCTCGAGCGGCTTCAGCAAAATAAGTGTGTGACAAAACAGTGGTCTGCTCAAGTGCTTGAGAGCCTGCTCGAGCGCGAAATCACACACTCCAGTACTTTTACAAACCTGACAAAATACTGAGAGATCCAAAACTCCACTCGTGCGCCAATGATCCCGCTCGAGCGGGAAAGACAAAAATACAGGAAAAATTACAACTTTAACAACTCAAAGTTTTGTACCCGAATTTGACAATAAAGGGATCTAACAATCTCCCCCTTTGTCAATTCCCGGACAAAAACCTTTCTAAACATTTTTCCTTAAACAAATGCACTAGACAAGATTAATAACAAAGAAAAAAAAAACTCTGAAAAACTCGATTATCAAACAATCCTGCCATGAACAATCCATCCATCCAACTTCATCTAATATTCACCTGTGTAATAACAACCAACACACCAAAACAAACAAAAATGTGGAATAGCATAAGAAGATAGATAAATATAGAAGGATATCCACAATAATAGCAAAGCAACTGGAATGTATCATGCTATCCAAATATCCACAATACCCAAACATCAACAAAATATCCAAAATATCAAAATGACAAAAAGATGTACCACCAATGACAAAAAATGTCCAATGTTTGTGTACAAAAACTCTCCCCTTTTTTGGTTAGGAAGCAACCAGAAAACACAAAGATCATGCATCAGGGAGAGGCTGAGGCTGCTGAAGCTAAAGTAAGGAGATGATGTGCGCCAGCTGAGTAGTAGTTTGGAAGGCAGTCTGCTCCAACTGACCAAGGCGACCATTAAAAGCATCAAAGCAGACATCTAGAAAGTCCAACTGTCGGGTCATAGCCTCCTCAAAAAGCTGAAGCTGATCATGAAGAGCTCGAGGTGGAACAGTATCCTTTTCACCACCAGCTGCGACAGCATCAAACTCTGCCTTCTCAGCTAGTCCAACTGCGGTACCTGCAGAAGGACTAGCCCTACCAGCTCGAGAAAACTCCCCCTTGACATGAGCTCTACTTTGGGAAACATTTTTTTTAGTGAATGGTCTTGAGGGGAAGGCAAACTCGTCATCCTCAAACATCAGAACCTCAAGTGAAGACAAAAGACGGTTGATCATACAACCATAAGGAAGGCCTAACTGTTTATTTCCAGAAACACCTATCATCTTCTTAATAAGCAGTGTGGCTAGATCAATAGACATGTGACGGGCGATACAGAATAAAACAAATCCTTGGTCTTGATTAATTTCAAAGGAGTGAGTGGTCACAAGGATGTTGGCACAAACAATAAGATTAAGTAGTCTAAACTCCGGAAGAAGTTCAAAATGTTTAATCAAGGCACCCGTAGGCCAAGTATGGGAAGTACCACATAACACCTCAGTCACATGATTAAAATCACAGGTAGGATGGCCTGGAACTGGAAAAGGATAGTGCACAGGAGAGACTCTTTCAATCTTAAGAAGCTTGTGAATGAGATCAGGTGTGACAGAAATGGATTTTGACTGAACCCAAGTAGTGAATGAAGGCTCAATGTCACTAATTTTCTCAATAATGCAGTAAAATTTGCGAACCCAGTCGAGATTTTGACGCCCAGAAAAAGACAACACCAAATCACCACCAAGGGGGTCAAACAATGGACGGATGTGTATGGACTCGAAGGTATTAGGCTGGACATTACGTTCTAAGTGAACAATCCGAGCCTCAAAAGATTTATGGAACAATTTGGCCTGTTTGGCTATCTGAAACCTCTCAGTATTAAAGGCATGACGAGACACTATGGCCTTTCGGCGCTTCGAGGCAGACATGATGATGTGAGACACAACTAAAACCCAAAAACCCAACAATTCCAAAAAACAACCAAACCGAATAGAGAGCAAAGCAAACATTAGTAATATTAGTAACAATGAGAGTGAGAATAATGAAAACAAATATGACACTTACAATATGATGCAACTCACATACACAATGACTAATGTAGAGTTCAGACTATAGGGCATAATAGCAATGTCAAACACCAAGTAGGAGAACAAATAACACTAGTGATCACTGATGAGAAACCAAACCCTTGCAAAACAAAACCAAAGAGACACCATAGCACTCCTTGTAGATACCCACAGTCTATCACATTCGAACCCAAACCCAACAAAAATCAGGAAGACATGAGACCATACAAAAATGAACAATCATAAACCCTAGGTCTAAGACACAACAAAACACACAAAAAATGAAATCCACCATGAAGAAGAACTTTCGACTTAGTGAAAGTGTGTGAGAGAAAGGGAAAAAAAAAAAACTAGATGCAAAACACCCAAAAACCCCAAATACAACCCCCATTCTAGCCGAAATTACAAAAAAAAAAAAAAAAAAAAACAGAGAAAAAGAGAGAAAAACACTCACCAAGGTGGAATCGACAAGGAAGAGGAAGAAGGAAGGAGGAATCGAGCCCAACACGTTGCACAAGCCAAACCCTAGGTCGAAGAATTTGAAAAGAGGGAAAAAAAATGACCTGAAGAGTTGAAGGAGGGAGTTTTATACAAAATAGGTTTGCTCGAGCATAAAGTTTAATGCTCGAGCGTATGTCAAAACACGCAGAGACTCGCTCGAGCTCTAACAAGGACACTTGAGCGCAAATTCACCCCTCTCAAAACTGTAAAGCTAAGAACAAGCTACTGCAAGGCTCAAAATCACGCTCGAGCGTTGGAATATCCACTCGAGCGGGGGAAATTTTTTTTTTTTTAAATAAAAACAAGATACTCAATATCTAGAGGAGAGGCCTGGAACAAAAATAGATGATCACATTTGGCCAAAAAGAATAGTAAGATTAAATAATCTGCAATTCATGAATTCTGTAAACTTGCAATGTTTAAAAAATAATGACACTGGAAATCATGAGCAAAGCAGATAAAATATAATCAGTGATCATAAGCTACATGAGAATGTACAACTCAAAATCCAACATGAGAGCTCACAAAATAAAGCGTGTGTGTGCAATCCATGAGAGTCCACTAAGCTAGAGTTAATCCTCGTAGTGATCGGATGGCTGGACCTCCGGCAAGAGCAACTGAACATCACAGAGAAAAGTCAAACCACTAGGAATCATGAGGTATTTGTTGAGTAAATGCGGAGGCTCCCCCGCAATCAATGAGTCCTTTTTATTTTTTATTTTATTTTTTGACTTTTTCTTTCTTGTAGGCACTCACTGGTGGCATTCACGCTCAAGAGTATGGAAACCAAACCAGAGAATAATGAAATCATAAAGGATGGCCTGGTTGGTGCCTCTGAAGTAGCCTTTTCCTAATGCCCAGACTTCAAGGAACTGAGAGAGAAACCATGAAAGTGAAAACAAATGGTAGATGGTTAAGAGACTCAACATCACCCATGATATACTAGTATCGGTCAATTCCACTGTAAAAGTACAAGAAACACTGTTAGTGGTCCATAGAGAACTTTGATCACTTGTGTGGAAATCCCTGCAGCAATTTATCTCAAGGATGTGTACAGAATGAGATCATGAGGTTAATGAGCATGGGCATTCAAAATGAGCTATGAACAATGAACAACGAGATCTTGTAAGCAACATGAGTAGCGTACATAAAAAAGTTGGATGCAAGAAAAACAGATATCAATGATAATGAGATTATGGCATCCAAGCACAAATAAGGCAAAACACTTACACCTACTCAAGGAACAAGTAGCACTCTAGTGATCGAGCATGATACCCAAGGTCTTTCTAAGGAACTCAAACTAAAGAAGATCAAGGGGTTTTGTAAAAATATCAGCTTTTTGATGCTCAGTGGGTATATGCTCAAGAACAACAAGGCCCTCTTCCACTAACTCTCGAATAAAATGATGACGAATGTCAATATGTTTGGTGTGAGAGTGTTGGACAGAATTTTTTGAAATGTTTATGGCACTTGTGTTATCACAAAAAAGAGTGAGAGTGTTTTGTTCTATCCCATAATCATGAAGCATTTGCTTCATCCACAACATTTGTGCACAACAACTCCCTGCAGCAATGTACTCAGCCTTAGCAGTCGAAAGAGAGATGGCATTTTGCTTTTTACTATGCCAGGAAACCAGATTATTCCCAAGGTAAAAACACCCCCCGGATGTACTTTTCCTATCATCAGCACACCCTGCCCAGTCGACATTAGAAAAACCAATAATTTCAGCTGTAGTATCAGTGGAAAACCAAACCCCATACCCCAAGGTCCCATTAACATATTTGATGATGCGTTTGACCGCAAGAAGGTGAGACTCTTTAGACCGGGCTGGCAGTAACTGCACAAACACGACACTAAAAGAAATATCGAGACCGGTACATCGGATACAAATGACTCCCTATCATACTCCTATAAAGGGTAGGATCAACATCAATACCAAAGGAATCTTTGGAGAGGTGAAAACTGGTGCTCATGAGAGTACGTGCATGTTTGGCAGACTCAATACCAAACTTGGACACAAGATTTTTGGCATGCTTAGACTGAGAAACAAACATACCCGAAGGAGACAGTTTAATTTGAAGACCCAAGAAATAAGACAACTCCCCCATCATGGTCATCTCAAACTCATGTGTCATGCAATCCGAAAAATATTTCACAAGATGTTCAGTAGTAGATCCAAACACAATATCATCAACATAAATCTGAGCAACAAGAATATGAGACTTAGTATGTTTCACAAATAAGGTCTTATCCACACTACCCCTTTGAAAATCATTATCAAGAAGAAAGGTAGTAAGTCTATCATACCAAGCCCGAAGGGCTTGTTTCAACCCATACAAAGCCTTGTCTAACTTGTAGACATGATTAGGACATTTAAGGTTCTGAAACCTTTTTGGTTGTTCAACATATGCCTTTTCTTTCAAGTACCCATTCAGAAAGGCACTTTTCACATACATTTGAAACAATTTAAAGCCAAGATAACATGCAACACCAAGCAAAATACAAATAGATTCGAGACGTGCAACTGGGGCAAACGTCTCATCATAGTTATAGCGACCCCGGCCTTTTCCCATTTGATTATTGTATCCGGACTTAGGTTCCGTAGATTCTGTCATTGTATAATTGTTGTTGTCATCCTTTATTTTTTCTTTTGGAGTTGTAGGATGTGTTGGGCAGGTTTGTTTCAGGTTGGTTGGGTTTGGAAACCAAGTGTTGCTGTCCAGTTTTTGGGTTGGTCGCTCGAGCGAGGACTTGGTCGCTCGAGCAAGGGTTGTATTTTGTGTCTGGTGGCTCGAGCCAACTTTTCTTCGCTCGAGCGAGCGATTGCATCTAGTATAGACCTGAGAGCAGTGTTTCTTCGCTCGAGTGAGCTTTTCTTTGCTCGAGCGAGCGAGGTGTATGTTTTCGAGTCTTTCGCTCGAGCGAGCATTCTGTCGCTTGAGCGTGCTTCTGGATTGCAGACCTGAAGCATCAAGTTTTTGGCTCGAGCGAGCTTTTCCTCGCTCGAGCGAGGCTTTCTTGTGTCTGGTCGCTCGAGCGACCATGTCTTCGCTCGAGCGAGCCTGTCAGATTTAAATAGGCAGCAGCGGGTTTTAAATCACTTTTTCACATTCTTTTTGATTCCAAAACCCTAGGTCCGTCTTCTCTCTCCCCCTACTCACCTTTTCTCTTAGGTTTGATCTACTTAGAGTGTGTTTCTACCCTAGATCCTTTATTAAAAAGATAGTGTGAATCGAGGGCTTCAGTTTAATCTGAACAATCTTGGTTTTGGAGCACTTTGGAGTTTGGGTCATCATATCCGTCTTCTAATTTTTGGGTTATTTCTTGGTAGGGATTTCCTACACCATCTTATGAGTTTTGTTCTAAGTTTTGGTACTTTAATATGGTGGGGGTATTTTGGTAATTTTGGGAAAAACCCTAGTTGTTTTAATAAATTGATTTGTACAATTAATTTGAGGAAAATTGGGAATATTAGTTGAATTCATGGAATTGGGGATTTATAAGTTTAAATGGTGTAGTTGGATTATTTAATCACTCTCCTATTTAAATGTTGAGAATATTATTGTTATTATATTTTATTTCTTGTTTAGAAATAACTGTTTTGGGCTATCGGTAGAGGATAGTCATGATTGTTGTAGACATTGCATGTGGATTAGGGCAAACTGGAACTAGTCACATTGGCTAAGTCATTAATTTTGACTATTGAATTAATACAGAAAAATACATGTATTGGTTGAGCATTGCATATGCATATTGTGTGGGAGGAGATAGGGGATGTACTCCACGGTTTAGGGGAAGATAGGGGATGGACCTCTAAACCGGATTTTGTTTGGGAGGAGATAGGGGATGGACTCCATTAGCATCACTTTTATGTGTGCTTATTTCTATTGAAGTGTTTTATTGATACAGCACTAAAATGTGTATCAATCTGGAAGTATGAAGTGTTTTGATATGAGCCTGAGTCTCATTTGTGTTGTTGTTATTGGAAATAATGTGAATATGCTATATAGTTCACAGTTGTAAGTTTGGCCAAGTTCTGAGCCATATTGATAATAATGGATATTGATAAGTGTCATAGGCATTAGTGTCTTAAGATTGTATATTGATATAATTGACTATCATGGTTAACCATCTATTGAATGCTATTGTTTTATTCAATGCTTATATTTGGTTTAGTATATTTCTACTGGGCTATGGCTCACCCTATACGGGAACATCATTTTCAGGTTCAGGTGACGTGCTACCTCCAAGGAATTAGCTTGGAAGGATTTAGAGTTGAAGACTTATTTAGATTAGTTGTTATTTGCTTTATTCGTTATTACATGTAAGGACTCAAGCCAAGGGCTTAACTTGTAAATGAGTTAGTACTCATATTTTTGTGTCCAAGTATTGGCTTGGAAAGATGTAAGCCTGTAGGGCATTTACTTTCTTTATTACATGTAATGTCTTTTGATAAGTTTACTCTGATGAATGGAATAAGACTCTTTGTTTTCTTAGAATGACGCAAGGTAATATTATATATATTATGGGTTTATTTTGAGGGCGTGACAATAGTCAACACCCTCTACTTGTGTGTAACCTTGAGCAACCAACCTAGCTTTATTCCTAACAATAGTACCATTCTCATCAAATTTATTTTTAAAGATCCACTTGGTACCTATCACATTCATGTCTCTAGGTCTGGGAACTAGAGTCCAAACTTTGTTACGTTCAAATTGACCTAATTCTTCATGCATAGCATTGACCCAACTATCATCTAGCAAGGCCTCTTTAAAGTTCTTAGGTTCAATTAAAGAAACATAACACATATGTGATACCTCATCCCGAATCTGTTTTCGGGTTTTCATTCTATCTGAGATACTTCCAATCACCTGTTGAGCTGGATGATTCAGTTTCACCCTTGCTGATGGTTTAAGTTCAGGACTTGCGGTGATAGAAGCAGCAGAAGTGATGTCCCTTTGAGCACTCTTTGGACTTGAACTTACCTGTGAGGATGGTGCTGTAACAATTTCTTGTGATTGGACCGCTGCTTCTCTTTAATTTTGTGGTTCAGTATCCAAGATTGGAGACTCACCATTGTCATCCTCATTTGTTGCTGGAGTAGGTGCACCTGTGTCATCTATAACCACATTGATAGATTCCATTAAAGATAAAGTTCGCAGGTTATAGACTCGAAAAACCCTACTGTTGGTTGAATACCCTAGAAAAATACCTTCATCACTTCGGGAGTCAAATTTGCCCAAGGGCTCTCTATCTTTGAAGATGTAACACTTACTCCCAAAAGTTTTCAAGTATTTTACATTAGGTTTCAAACCCTTCCACAATTCATATAGAGTTTGTAAAGTGCCGGGCCTTAAATATACACGATTTATGACATAAACAGCAGTATTTAGGGTTTCGGCCCAAAACTTTGGAGGAAAACTCTTACTAAAGAGCATGACTCTAACCATTTCTTGAACAACTCTGTTCTTCCTCTCAACCATTCCATTTTGTTGTGGAGTAATAGGTGCAAAAAATTCATGCTTAATTCTATGCATATCACAAAAATCTGAGAACGAACTATTTTCAAATTCACGACCATGATCAATTCGGATTCTTATGATACGCCCAATGGAAACACTCTGTTCATTTTGGATTTTAAGGACTAAAGCCTGGAAAGCATCAAACGTATTATATTTTTTCCTTAAAAAATTTACCCATGAAAACTGAGTAAAATCATCAACAGTTAGAAAAATGTATCTTTTACCTCCAATGCTTTCAGTGCGAGTAGGACCCATTAAATCCATGTGGACCAATTCAAGAGGACGTTTGGTTGTAAAGCTGTTCACCTTTTTATGAGGGGCACGGGTTTGCTTTCCAAGTTGACATGGTCCACACACATGGCTCAAATTCTTACCCAGTTTAGGTATTCCTCTCACAAGCTCTTTGTTGGCTATCTTAGTTAGGTCTTTGAAATTTATGGGACCTAATCTTTGATGCCACAAATCAATGTTACTTATGATGGCAGAGTGACAAGTGAGATCATTAGTAGTAACAATCCCATAGTAGTTATCAGATGTGCGAACCCCATGTAAGACAATATTTCCCTTTTTATCCAAAATTTCACATTTATTTTTAGAAAACAATACTTCATGATGGAAATCACACATTTGACTAATGCTCAAAAGATTTGCTTTAAGACCATCAACAAGTAGAGCATTATCCAGCTTGGGAAGACCAACAACACTTATAGAGCCCTTACCAATGACTCTAGAAGTGCCACCATCTCTAAAGGTAACAATTCCTCCTTCATATTTTTCAAGAGAGGTGAAGTAGGATCTGTTACCGGATATGTGACGAGAGCAGCCACTATCAAGATACCACATGTGTGAGTCACGTGCTTTTAGGGCAGTGTGAACAACTAAACAAGTCAAATCATCTTTCCTCACCCAAATCTTTTTGGTCTTGGTCAATGTCTTGGCGTTGAGAACACCCTCATGAATCTTGGTATTCGGCCTAGACATGTAAGGTTGTCTCCTAACCTAAAAAGTATTCGAATTTCTACCCTTTTGAGACACCTTACCAAACAATTCATAGCAATAAGGACGACTGTGGCCATACCTACCACAATGATAACAAATAAAAACAGGTTTTACCTCTTTTTTGTTGATCTTACCCACTTTCAGTAGATGAAGAGAGGAATCATCCTGGTCTACCTTCAACTTTCCCTTTGCTTGAGTCTTCACGTTATGTGAGGTAGAGGCCTGTCCCTTGTGAGCTGTTATACCATAGCCTAGCCCACTTTTGTCACAACCCATTTGTTGAGACCCAAGGATGTCTTCTAAAGATTTGGAACCTTTGTTCCACATGGAGATTGTTGCTCTAGCAATATGAAGTTCTTCATCTTTCTGACAGACTATCTCTTCCAATGCAGCTTGTGACATCTCAAAGCTTTCAAGCTTTTCTTCATATATGGAATACACTTTCAGAAGTTCATTCTTTTCAGTTTCACAGGATAGAAGTTTTCCACATAAGTCTTGCCTGTCACTTAAGATCTTGATGACATTCTGTTTTGCTACTACAAGTTCTCCTTTTAGCCTGACATTCTCACTCTCACATGTTTTGAGCTTGAGAGAGAGTTTGTCGTTGATTTTGGACAAATTTAGAGATTCCTCGTACAGCTTTTCATAAGCTTGTTGTAGTTCATCGCCATTGATCTCACCATCGTCTTCAGATGTTTCATCATCCTCTTTTTGCTCTTCATTCTCCTTGATCTCATCCAATCTAGCAACCAAGGTAGAGAAGTTGCTGGATGGTGGTGAGGGTGAATCTTCTCTTTCATGGAATTGGCTCAGAATCTCCCATGCATCTTTAGCCCTTGTGCAGTGAACAACTCGTTGTTGTTCTTCATAGGAAATTGCTCCACGAATAGTAATCAGGGCTTTCTGATTACCCAGATTGTCTGCACTTTCTGTATCTTCTTCAATAGCTTGCCAACCTTCTGGTTCAAAAGCTCTTAAAAAAGCCCTCATTCTGATTTTCCAATACAGGTAGTTAATCCCATCAAAGGTGGGAGCATGATATAGGTTCTGACCACGAGCTAATTCCGATGGCTTTGGAAGAGGTTGAGTAAAACTGGACCAAAATGCCATGAAAGCACTATCCCCGTCTTCACCGGATTCATGTTCTTCAGGTTCTTGCTCCGACCCGCTTTCATCATCCCAAGTCACAGTGTAAACTTTCTTTCAATTTATTTTTGATGGACATTCAAGAACAATATGACCAAACCCTTGACATTCATAGCACTTTACCCCCTGCCTTTTTACAATTTTCTTTTCAGTTTTTTGAGCAAATTTTGGTGGAAAAGTTTTGGGTTTTGTCATTACTCTTGTCTTTTGAAATAGGGTCTCTGAAATTAGACTTCTTTTTCTTCAAAATTTTTTAAAATTGTTTTGTAAGTATAGCCGTCATCTCAAACTCTAAATCAAATTCAGTCTCCGAAGTTTTTGCAGTTTCATGAGCACTAGTGAAAGCCACACTATCTTTTTGTTTTTTCTTTGAAATCTGGTGGGCTTCATAAGTCTGCAAGTTTCCAATCAATTGATCAAGCTTGAGGGTATCAACATTCTGAGCCTTCTCAATGGTTGTCACTTTTGATTGGAACCTCTCGGAAAGGGACCTCAAAATTTTTCCAACAACTTTAGCTTCCGGGATTTTTTCACTGAGTGTGAAAAAGGAATTCACGATATCACTAAGTTTTGCATAGAAATCATCAAACGTCTCATCGTCACGCATAAAAAGGGTTTCAAAGGTGGAGGTGAGACGTTGAAGTTTTGACCTTTTGACAGAAGTCGTACCTTCATGAATCGTTTCAAGAATGTCCCAAGCCTCTTTTGCTACCTCACACGTGCAGATTCGACGAAACTCTTCAGGTGTGACGGAGCGAAACAAGGAATTGAGAGCCTTACTGTTCCAACTCGAGTTTTGGTAATCAGTTGTGTCCCATTTATCAAGGGGTTTAGGAATATCAACACCATCAATGGTGACAATAGGTTTACTCCACCCATAGATTACGCAGTGCCAAACTTTTTCATCGATGGATTTTAAAAACGCTCTCATACAAGCTTTCCAATAAGAATAGTTTGTACCGTCGAGTAAAGGAGGTCTATGAGTCGAGTTACCTTCACGAATAGAATCCATAATACTAGTCACACAAAATCACACTCCTATAGTTTTGATAAAAACAAAGAGTGACTTGCTCTGATACCAATTGAAAAACCTAAATGATTCGTGATTAGATCAAGATTAAAATATTCCAAATCCCAATAATCCAAAACACACAATCTAAATCAACAAGCACTTACGAAAGTGATTTAGAATGTATGTTTTTCGGAATAAACAATAAATCGACACAAACGATTTTTTACGTGGAAAAAACCACAATTGAAGAACCTTCAATTGTAACAAAAAACCACGGGCGAAATGCCACTAATCAATCCACTACTGAAGAAAGAAAGATTACAAAGACAATACACAAATTACCCAACTCAGTCAATTTGTCTTCGAATCTTCTGTAACTCTTTCACCACGCCTTCATCTTGGAACTAATCAATCCTGAAGTTGAATCCACAATCTTCACTTGTCGAATTAACGACTACGTACATAATCAAACACCTTTTGAAACTTCACGTTTGAATCTTCGGAATCCACCAAAGAGAACTCTTTTGAAAACAAAGTAACAAACTCCTTGATGTATGAATCTCAAATCATAAGTTTAGAACTCACTCAAAATCATTAAGGAAAACTCAAAAAACCTCAGAAGAAAACTTCAAACAAAACCCTAGGACTCTTGAATAAGATCTAGGAAAAGTTAAATCCTAAAAACATCCTAAATAGATATAAATAGGCAACTGAGTCCGCGATCTCCGCTCGAGCGCCCAACAGCTCGGCGACTTGAAAATAAGCGTGTGACAAAACAAGGTCCGCCGAGCGCTGAGAGCTCGCTTGCGAAAGCACACACTCTAGTACTTTTACAGACCTGACAAAATACTGAGAGATCCAAAACTCCGCTCGAGCGCCAATGATCCCGTTCGAGCGGGAAAGACAAAAATACAAGAAAAATTACAACTTTAACAACTCAAATTTTTGTACCCGGATTTGACAATAAAGGGACCTAACACCGTGTAAACGTAAATCAAAGCATACAAACATTCAAAATGAAGTACTTCATTAGGTTGAGCTGGCAGAAATCGTGCAAACATAAATCAAAGCATACAAACATTCAAAATGAAATGCTTCATTAGGTTGAGCCGAGAAAAAACCTTGCAAACATAAATTAAAGCATACAAACATTCAAAATGAAATGCTTCATTACGTTGACCCGGCAAAACTGTGTAAACAAGTTGAAACACTCAAACATTTAAAATAGAGTATTTTATTACATAAACCAATAAATATATAGCTGACGCCCAATCTGTGTTGGAGCGTTTACAATATGTTCAAATTCTATTCGGCGTCACCCTTGTCGTCGCTCTTCTCAATTTTGAAAGCGCCGAAAGGAAAGTGATGACGTTGGTATAATGGGGACGCCGATTCAACTCCTGCTTCTTGGAGAGCCTCTGTGGCTTGGACAGCCTTAATCCACCCATGCCTAAAGCCTCGATTCTCGCATCGGCATACCTCCTCTGTGAGTTTCTCCTTGGTCTTCTCTATCTCGACTTTTCGACCATCGTGGAAGCCTTTTCATAACCCATGGACCTTGCATTCTCGACTTCAAACATGCTTGCCGTATCTCGATCGGCAATCGCATGGCTTATCAGCCACTGAGTCACTCTTTCCTCCATGACCTGGTTAAGTTGTTCGGCCACACACGGCACAGCAGTTTGCGCATTGCTCAACTCACGTTCGGCTTTCTCCGCACGAGCCTCCAAGTTTTGAATTCGTTCATCCTTCTTCTCTATCTCCCGCCGTGAGGTGCCCAGACGCATGCCAACTTCATAGGCGGTATACAGCCCCTTCATTGCTCTATGGATGCCCTCTTGAAACACCTCAAAATCCTGTCGACCAACCATCGACTACTGGACTTTCAGTGGAAAAATCTGTCGAGCGAACTTGACTGCTACACCTGGGTTGCGAACAATAGAGTCCACTTCCGTCATCAATTTATTCCATACAAAAATCACAAAACTCAATGGTCGCGGCGTCGCATCGGACTCATTTCCTGGTCGCGGTCGGGGGGAGCTGCCCCTTTGCTGTTTTTCCCTTCGGGGTGATTTACTTCAACGACTTGGGGCTGACGTTTTTCCCGTTCCCTAGACGTCCTACTTCCCGTGCGTGTGGGCTCGCTACTACGATTCCTTTCAGTGTCAAGTTCAGCCAATGTTTGTCCTTTTTCTCTACTGTTGAAGAATAGTCTATTTGAAATTCGCACTTATCTAACCTTCTGCAACAAACTGGTTCAAATTGAGTCTGAACACGATAAGTGGAATTACGGGCGCGAAACCCCCCACCCCCCAATTTATTGCTAATGCGTGTAGCGCCCCCGAGGCAATTTCACTAATGCTAAACTCCAAAAACCCGATGCCGATGCCGCAGCCACCCCATGAACTAATGATATTCGGCTCTCGGAGTTCATACATTGGCTAGGGCAAGGGCATATTTATTAATTTGATCGGCCAAATATCAAGGCTCGATACCGATCGATCTGTGCCGCAGCCACCACATGAACTGATGATATTCAGCTCTTGGAGTTCATACATTAGATGAGGTAATGGCAAATTTATTAATATGATTGGCTATTCAATGAAGGTGAATTACTAAATTGCGTAGGCACGATGCCGATCAACGTATGCCGCAGCCACTCCACGAACTAATGATATTCGACTCTCGGAGTTCACACATTGGCTGGGGCAAGGGCAGATTTATTAATCTGATCGGCCAAATATCAAGGCTTGATACCGATCGATTTGTGCCGCAGCCACCCCATGAACTAATGATATTCGGCTGTCGGAGTTCACACATTGGCTGAGGCAAGGGCAGATTTATTAATATGATCAGCTATTCGACGAAGGTGAATTACTAAATTGCCTAGGCACGATGCTGATCGATGTGTGCCATAGCCACTCCATGAACTAATGATATTCGGCTCTCGGAGTTCATACATTAGCTGAGGCAAGGGCAGATTTATTAATCTGATTGGCCAAATATCAAGGCTCGATACCGATCGATTTGTGCCGCAGCAACTCCATGAACTAATGATATTCGGCTCTCAGAGTTCATACATTGGCTGAGACAAGGGTAGATTTATTAATCTGATCAGCTATTCGGCGTAGGTGAATTACTAAGTTGCCTAGGCACGATACCGATCGACGTATGCTGCAGCCACTCTACGAACTAATGATATTCGGCTCTTAGAGTTCATACATTGGCTGAGGTAAGGGCAGATTTATTAATCTAATCGGCCAAATATCAAGGCTCGATACCGATCAATCTGTGCCGCAGCCACTCCATGAACTAATGATATTCGCCTCCGGAGTTCATACATTGGCTGAGGCAAGGGCAGATTTATTAATCTGATCGGCTATTTGATGAGGATAAATTACTAAATTGCCCAGTTATCTAGTTGCAAGTGTACACGAATGTTTTATCCAAAGTAGCAAAAAGCAATACAATTCATCAATAACAAAATTAAGCACAAATAATAGCAAAGTACAAAGGAAATTTTCATTAGTAAATTAGGCACAAACTGTAACCATTTTACATGTGAAAACAACTAAACAAAAAGCTACAAGTTTGAATAGAAATGCCTAGCAAAAACTTAAAAACTGTAGCTATTGTACACATAAAAACTACTACACGAAAAGATGTAACAATACATTTAACATCCTTAAACAAAAATAACTAAACTGTCACCCTAATCAATCATCGGAGTCAGACTCCAGCGGCTCAATATCCACTTGCTCATATGGAATCGGCATAGCCAATGTCACATTAGCAGCAACAAGGGCTTTGAGCCAGCCGTGTTTGAATTCCCAATTCTCAAATTTGGGGATTTCTTCCACATAATTTGCGAGGGCAGTGCTTTGCCCAGCCTCGTACGCCTTGGAAGCCTCAGAATCAGCTACTTCCTTCACCTTCTTCGATTCTTCCAAGTTAGCCTCCAATTTGGCAATCATCTCTTAGGCTAGCTTGAGCACATCTTCGCTCGCGTTTGCCCTCTCCTCAGCCACCAATCTGAGTTGGTCTAAATTTCTCGCCCTTTCCATCTCGGCCTCGGCCCTTGCACCTTCCATCTTTGCTCTTACCGCTTCGAACTTGACCCTGCTCCTCTGGCCCGCAACTTCCGATTGTAAACGACCAATTCGTTCGATGGCGTCATGCTGGCGACGGCCTATCTCGGCTATCCTTCCAACCATCTGCAAAATAGGAAATTAAAACCAAAACAATATATGTATAAAAGGGAAAGACAAGATCAAGTTATATACCAGAAAAGTCGATTGAGCGGCCAATGCTATTGCCAACAGATCAGGCTTCGAACAGAAAGCCGCCTTATCAGCCGACAATGAGACCAACAAAGCCATGCTCAGCACCACGGCTGGGTCTTTGATGGCCGACGCGTTAGAGGAGATCGGCATATTTTTTATCTTCGGTTGAACGATGAAAAGCACAACCACATCCGACTTCTCTAAGTGCAGTCGTTTGTCAGCTGGATTTTCTACAGAGCCGGCCTCGACCTCAGCGTCACGTTTCTCCGCCCTTCACTCAGCCTCCTGATTCACTTGCACGACCGGTTCCGACTCGGCAATTCGGGTTTGAGCCGTCTCCTCCTCGACAATAGGTAGGGAGGGCTTAACATCGGCGGCAGATGGCACTTCAGATGGCACTTTAGATCGAATGGCCTCTGCTCTCCGCCGCGCAGCCATCCTTTTCACGTTTTTTTTTTTTTTGGCGAGTTGAGTGAGTGACAACCCGGCCATATCTTTGTGGTACACGCCAAGAAGGTCTTCTAAACTAGTAAATATGTCATCGAAGAGAAGGTTTGCTCGGCCCAAAGTGGACGGAGGATTGGCTGAATTGAGGCCGGCTTCCTCAAAGGCCAACTTCAAAGCCTCGTCTATTTCGGTTTCGGACTGGTCTGACTCTTCAACGACCTTAGCTACTTCTTCCCGCTCCGAGTCGGATCCGTCAAAACCAACTTGCCGCAAGTTTTTTAAGTTCGTCAAAACAAGAGCCGTAAGAAACTCTTCACCCCTCGGAATTGGGATGTTTTCTGTCACCGAAAACATCGTATATGCTGGCTCGTATCGAAGAAGAACGTGGGCCACCCTCCCTTGTTTCTGAAGGCTTGGACGGAAGTATTTGAGCGCGACTCTGATCCCCATTAGAACGACGTCGTCGATTGAAGTCAAAACTCTCTTTAAATCGTTTCCTGCACAAGCAAAACTATGAGACCGCCAAAAATAAAGCCTTGTAAATATAAGAAAAATAAACACAAGGAGCTATACGGCCACCTAGTTCGCCCCTTCATCTAGGAATAGGATCTAGGCGGTCCTCGCCTTCGCCGAATTCCCAGTTACCTCGGACAATGACCATGACATCATCGATTCGCTTGCCAGAGCTGGAAAGCATAGTCACTAGTTGATGGTCGGTGTCCTTGGCCCTAAGGAAATAGCGTCCATGCCGGCTAGAAGACTTGGCCAAGGCATAACAATGCCGAATAGCAGGTATGCCGAGGTTAATCCTAAGGCGACAGTTTAACTCTATAATCCCCATAACGATTCTAAAAAAGTTGACATTGGGTTGGGAAGGGATTAGACCCCAATAACGAAGGACAACCCTAAGGAATGGATGAAGGGGGAAACGGACTCCGTCCTCTGTGATTGACAAAAGAGGGAAGACGATTGTGCTTTCATCAGCCCTCTCCATATCAAGGGTGCCGTCTGTCACAAGTGACAGACGGACGTCATTAGGAATAGAAAAATGGCATCGAAAGCCAGAGATTCGATCCACGGAGAGGAGATCTTTCAAGTGCTTTGCCATTTTCGTCAGCCTATAGGAGTATGCTAAACTAAAAACAAACCAAGAAAAGGGATTCAAAGCAAAGAGGAAGAGAACTTACAAGAGACAAAGAGGACAATGAAGGATAGAAAGGAGTTGCAGAGGTGAGTCGGAAAGTAGTTCAAAAACTTCAAGCATCCAAAAATGTGTATGTATTCAAAAAGACGACAAAATTTTAAATCACAATAAATGGAAGCGTACGAAGGGACGAGAGGTTGAAATGACGACCGAAAGGCATGTGCTCTGACATTCGCATTGGAATGAGGTTAGCTGTCAAATTTCGGCTTTGACTTTTCGAGTTCGAAACCAAACACACCAGCTAACTGTCGTTAGTAGAGTGTTTGGGGGGCAATTGTGGGGGCCGAATATTGGGACACATAAAGAGGCCGAATAGTTGGTCCAAGAGAGTCAAAATTTGTATGTCACACTTGGCCCCATCTTATATATGCAAATCCAGCAAGTACCATATTCGGCTAAATGACCAGTTGAGTAAAGGACCGAGTGGAGAGCGGTTTGCAACAAAAGGAGCCGCGTAAATGGTTATACGACAAATCAAAGGTGGGCCCAGCTCTGAAGCCTAAGAAAGGAAAAGATATAAATAGAAGAACATTATCCAAAAATAGGTATGTGAGAAAAAGCAAGCTTAACTTAAAATACAAGCAACCAAGAAAGTATACACTGACTTATCCGTCGGAGTACTAATTCCGGCACCCCCGACCGGAGTGTTCATTCCTTTTCAGGTAACTAGCTGTGGATCTCGAGCGCCCTATTGGATTCGAAGAGTATTTCCAAATCACTCTTCCACAATACATATTAAGTTATAAAATAGTAAAATAAATACTCATTTTGATGTTAAAAATAATAGTTCACTTAGAAGAAGAATTAGTAACATAAGATTAAAAGTAATTCTAACTATTTAATTTTCTTTTATATTCATTCAGAAAATAAGAATATGTAGAAATAGAAATTATATAAAATTTATTTCAAATTAAATATAAATATGTTGTAGTTAGATTATTATATAATGATTTTATATGATATATATATATATATATATATCTATATATATTAAATTATAAGATTGTAAAATAAATACTCTTAATTAAATTAAAATATCAACTATATTAAAAAAAATTCAACAGCAACTAATTAAGAAAGAATCAGATAATAACATTTAAATAGAAAAAGAAAAATAATGAAAATATCCAAACGATATATACATTTCTGTGTGTGAAGTGATTAATCATCTGTAATATTATGTCAAAATCTAAAAGAACTTACTGTTTAACAATTGAAAAAATAACTCAAATAGTAAATCCAAACTTTAGAGGTTTCTCGAGAGTATCATTGTTGTGCAGATTTTTCCTTCTTTGAGTTGTGATTATATAAAATAATGTAGGAAATGAAGTATAATATAAAATTTAAACAACAAATCCATAATATAGAATAATATAAAATTGATATTGGGTATAGAATAATGCACGGAAAATTAAGAAGAAGAAAAAAAAGGCAATTTATCATTAAAAATAAATCATGATTCCTTTGAAAGAATTAAGAAGAAAAACGTGAAATACAAATTAGGTTTGGATTTATGTAGAACTCTATATGTAATTAAGAAAATACATGCTAACGTGGCTCTTTTAAAGAAAAAATAAGCCCTTATAATGTGCCACCTAAACATGGGAAAAACACTACTTTTAATAATATACTGATAGTTGACCCATGCAATGCACGTGTCTTTTTTTTTTCTTTTTCTTTTTTTATAAAAAAAATTGATGGTAAAATTTGTGTTATAAAAGAATAATTAAAATTAAAATTAAAATATGATTCTAATTATTTATTTTGATAATATTAGGCCTATCATTCTATAAAATTGTTACTTGAATACTTATATAAATTAATTTTAGTTAAATTATTTGTGTATTTTGATAATTTTAATTCTATCGTGTTATAAAAATGTAATTATGATATAATAATTTTGTATGATATATGTTAAATTATAAAATAGTAAAATAAATACTCATTTTGATATTAAAAATAATAGTTAAATTAGAATAAAAATTAGTAACATAAAATTAAAAGTAATGTATACATTTGGAAAATAAAAATATGTACAAATAGAAATTATATATAATTTATTTAAAAAATTAAATATAAATGTGTTTTACTTGGATTATCATAATATGATATATATATATATATATATATTAAATTATAAGATTGTAAAATAAACACTCTTAATTAAATTAAAATATCAGCTATATAAAAGAAATTCAACAATGCCTAATCAAGAAAGAATCGCATAACAATATTTAAATCCAAAAAGAAAAAAATAATGAAAACACATAAACGATAGATACATCTCCACATGTGAAGTGATTAATTATCTGTAATATAATGTCAAAATATAAAAGAATTTACTATTCAACAATTGAAAAGGTAACTAAAGCAGTAAATTCAAATTTTAGAGGTTCCTTGAGAGTATCATTGTTGTTTAGGTTTTTCCTTTTGTAAATTTTGATTCTATAAAATAATATACGAAATGAAATATAATTTTAAATATAGAATCACTATAAAATTTAAATGACAAATCCATAATATAGAATAATATAGAATTTGTGTTGGGTATAGAATAATGTATAAAATAAAAAAATAAAAAAAAGAGAGGCAATTTAGCATTAAAAAAAGATTCTAATACTCTTGAAAGAATTAAAAAGAAAAATGTGAAATGTAAAATTGGTATTGGGTTTGTAAATTATCTCAATTTACCATAAAAAATATATGGAAAATAAATATTTTTCAAATAGAGTCCATATAAAATAGTTAAAGCTAGTGTAATTTAAATTAGGTTTGAGTTTTTATAGAACTCTATATTTAATTAAGAAATATATGTTGACGTAACCCTCTTAGAAAAAAGTAAGTCTTTATATTGTGCCACCTAAACATAAGAAAAATATTACTTTTAATAATATATATATATTGATATGATTGGAGATGATGAAATTGGAATGTAACAAAGTCTTTTTATTTGGACTTTTCAATATTTTTTATTTGGTTGATGCTTTCGTGAGAATGTCGGTTTCTAATTTATTTCATAAAAAAATTTATTTCATTATATACCAAATAAAGCTTACATTTTAGATGAAAAATAGAAGAAAAATGACATTTTTCTTTATTCACTTTTACATAAATTTATACAATATTTGATAGAAATATACTTCATGTTGAAGATTGCCTCACTTGGACTAAGACAATTTTATATTTTATAATCAATGTTCAAATGACAAATTTGTGAATGAATGGATGAACTTAGGTATAATATAGTTACCATATTCAAAATATTTGTCAATTGCATCTCTGTGTTATATTTTTAATTTATATAAAAATTTATTTTATAATTCTATGTGATTATAATAAATTAGTTAAATTATACAGTCTTGTGCATAGTATGAATTGCCACTAATGGCCCTATTTGATACAGCTTAATTTCAGCTTATTTCAACTTTCAGCTTAATTTAAGCTATTTTGATGTGTTTGGTTTAGCTTAACAATACAGCTTATAGCTTTTTGTAAGTCAGAAATCAACTTATTATTTGAGTGGGGCAGGAGAAGCTTAATTTATAAGTCAGAAATCAACTTATGTTCATAGTTATAAGCTATAAGCACTTTCTCACAGCTCTACCAAACAAGACCAATAAGTAGGATAATATTAAATGCTTACACTAGTAGAATCGCAGGGAAAGGTATTAAATATAATATCTAACATCACTAATGTTTGGGATTACTAAAACAGCAGCTCTAAAGCTACACTAATGATGTGACATTGTTGTGGGTCTCATCTTGATGTGATAGTTTAGCTTCTTCTTCTTCTTCTTCTTCTTCTTCTTCTTCTTTTTTTTTTTTTTTTTTTTTTTTTTTTTTTTGCATTGTCAACTCATTAGAACTAACATTAGTATTCCAAAATTAGAGCACTGATTCAGTTTTGTATCCAACATTAGGTGCAGAGTTATCTATTGTACTTTTAGTATTAGAATTGTAGGGAAAGTTAATATAATAGTTTTTGCTTTTAAAAAAATCCAATCAAGAACAGTGTGGTATAGTTTCTCTAAACCTTTATATTTTATTTTATGGGTAAATTATACTGACACCCTCTGAGGTTTATATTTATTACAATTTCCCCTTCACATTCGAAAAATTACATTGACCTCCCTGTTAATTTAATTTTATGTATGATGATCATTACGGTGGGGGGGGGGAACCGTTATGCAACTTTAAACCTCATGGGGCAATCTGTAATGAAACTTTAAACCTCATAAAAGGGAATGTAATTTCCAGAATGAGAGGGGGGAACTGTAATAAACATAAACCTCAGAGGGTGTCAATGTAATTTACCCTTATTTTATTTATAAGGGCATGAGCATTAAAAACAATTAGATTTATATGCTTTCAAAATAGTTTTAAGTTTTGAGTTATAATTGTTGGAAAAATAATAGTTTTTTGATGACTTTAATGTAATATTAAAATAGGTGTCAATCCTCGATTGAGGTGGAGTAAAGTGAGTTTAGATTTTTTGTAGTGAGATCTTTACACCACAAAAAGAATGTCAAAAAACCATTAAAATTTGAATAAGCAATTGACTCATTAAGTTGGCCTCATGAAAGAGGTGTTAGGAAATGTGTAAAACCTTGTCTCCCACATTGATTGTAGCGGAGAACATTGATGAGTATTTAAATCTCATTTTTGCCTAAGGATGTGAGCCCTTTGGGGTATCCAATTTTTCTGAAGAAAGGAAGTTATGGATGCTTCAATGATAGACTTAAACCAAGACTATGGTCCAAGTTGGTTATGCAAAAATTAGCACACGCACGTGCCGTTCGCCTGGAACGAATCGGGTCGTAGATGTTGGGGCTGGGGCTTGGGTTTGGAATGGATTGAATGTGGGGGTTGGGCTTGGCCCACCCATCTCAATCGTTTTGGGCTAAGCTAGGTTTGTGAGCTGCAGGATTATATACACAAAACCTATGTGTATAATAAAGCTGGTAATGTAGCACTTAAGAATTTTTTTCCCTCCACTCGAGCACAAGAGTTGACGCTCGAGTGGACTTGTGAGGCTCCCAATACTTTTGCAGTCTATCCGAGATTCTGAGAGTTGTGAATCTCCACTCGAGTGCAGAAGTGGTCGCTCGAGCGAGTCGGCTTGTTGGTCTGTTCGCTCGAGCGTAAGATTGGACACTTGAGTGGTCTACCTGGTTGAGTTTAAATTTTTGGGACATTGATCGAAGTGGTAACATAATGGTAAAGTAAGATTGGACCAAAAATTTTGACTCAGGTAATTTTCCTATGAGCATCCATCACTGTTTTGCCATTTTCTTCTTCCACACATTTAATTTAGGTATAAGGCTAGAGCATTGGAAAGCTTGTTTCCGGGGCTTTGATTTGGACACAAGAACGACCTAAAACGAAGTCCGGATGAGAGAGTTATACCCGTTTGAAGTTTTAGTATCTGTGTTGAAAACAGATACGCTCGAGTGAGAAAAGCGACGCTTGAGCAGACTACATGAATTCAACAACTTCAAAAGTGGGTTTCTAGATCATTCGTTGCACTTTCCTTTTCCCTCTTCCTTTCCCTCATCCTAAGTCCGAAAAACCCAAAACTTTTGACCCAAATACCTTTCATTTCTCAAAGATTTGGCCAAGATCTCTTACTAAAAAGTGAAGAATACATGAAGCTCAACATTTTCAACCGATTGGATTTTGGATTTGCAAAGGATTCTTCTTGGAGCCTTGATTTCTTGCTTCATCCTTGAGGTAGGGGTTTCTAGTTCTTCTTCAATACTCTTATTTATTGATTAGATTTGTGGTATTTTTTTTATATAAACACAAAACTTACATTTTTGGGCATATTGTGATAAATCATAAGATTGGGAATTTAGGGTTTGAAATGTTGGGGTTTAATTTTTGGGTTATGATTATGGGCTTATGAAATTGGGTGTATAATTAATAAGAGAGTTGGAATAAAAAGTGTTTGGGTGAAAAGTTTCAATTTCTTTTAAAACCCTAGTTTGGTTCATGAAGTTAGATGAAGGTTTTGCTTAAATTAAAAGTAGTATCATGAAATTAAGGTGTTGAATTACACATATACAAGTTTAATTGAATTTTGGAGGTATTTGAAAATTATGTAAAAGTTGCGATTGAACTCGTATTGTTGATATTTTAAATCATGTGACAATATGAAATAAAATTTGAGGGGAAGAAATTATTAATGATATGAATGATATGGAATTTGTGATAAGATGATGAAGTGAAGATTGCGTAGTTAGAAAGTAATTTTGTACCTCAAAACTAAAAGCCCGAATTTTGTTCAACTCTAGTTATGAATTTGTGATAAGATGATGAAGTGAAGATTGCGTAGTTAGAAAGTAATGTGTTACGAAAATAATAGAAGACGTGTTGGCATTGCCCACTAATTGTAATGTTGAATTATGTTGAGTTGTATTTGATAATGTTGAATTGTGTTGAATTGTGTTGAATCATGTCAAGTTGCATTGGGTTGAGTTGTGTTGAGTTGAGTGGAGTTGTGTTGAATTGTGTTGGGTGAGTTGAAATTGGTACCCGCGCAGGGACTCAAAGTGCCCAATTGTATATATGTGTATATATATATGTATATAATTGTTATTGCTGCAACTTATATAATATATACGAGGTAACGCATTAAGGAATCTTTAAATTTAAAGTAATTTCATGCAACGTCTACAGTTGAAATCAATTGCCTAACGTTCTAAATATAAGTAAATTAAAACAAGATGTCACCAAAGCAATCTCTCTTGTCTAGATTGTTTTATATGGAATGTTTTGATGTTCATGTATGTGTACATCATGCGGGTATTTATCGGTCCAAAGACATGATTAATACTTGGCAGAATTACACACACATTTCTGGTGATAAACATGTGCCAACTGTCAAGGAAACCTAATGTGAATAATAAATCCATCAAAAGATAGATTTGTTATTTGATATAATTTATTGTCAATGTTTGATCATTACAACAAGAATACCACTTACAATTAATATCACTATCCAAAGGCTTGGTATTAATGTTGTGCTAGATATCTTAAGATGTTGTCATTAAATTAATTTATTTAGAGATTATCTGTTTGGTTACTTAATGTGAGCATAATTGTTTATTCGTTTTATTTTATTTTCTATTAAGCTTTTACTCAAAATGAAGGAATTGACTTTAAAGAAACTTTCTCTCCGGTTTCTATGAAAGATTCTTTTAGGACAATTATGGCGTTTGTTGCATATTTTGATCTTGAGTTGCATCAGATGGATGTCAAAACAACATTTCTTAATGGTGACATTAAAGAAACAATTTATATGGTGCAGCCAGAAAACTTTGTGTCGGGAGACCCAAAGAATATGGTTTGCAAATTGACTAAATCCATTTATGGACTCAAACAAGCTTCTCGTCAATGATACTTCAAATTTCATCAAGTTCTCACTTCATATGGCTTTGAAACTAATGTTGTTGATGAATGTGTGTATCACAAGTTCAGTGGGAGTAAACACATATTTCTGGTTTTATATGTTGATGATATATTGCTTGCCACAAACGATATAAACTTATTACATGACACCAAGAGATTTCTATCTAAGAATTTTGAAATGAAAGATCTTGGTGATGCTTCTTTTGTATTAGGAATCGAAATACACCGAGATTGTTCTCGGGGTATTCTGGGGTTATCACAAATGAGCTATATCGAAAAAGTACTCAACAGATTTGGCATGCAAAATTGTAAATCAGGTGAAACCCTGGTTGCTAAATGAGACAAGTTTAGTCTCAGCCAATACCCAAAGAACAGTCTTGAAATTCAAGAAATGCAGAAGATTCCTTATGCCTCGGCTGTAGGGAGTCTAATTTATGCCCAAGTATGTACGCGTCCGGATATTGCATTCATAGTTGGCATGTTAGGCAGATATTTAAGAGTCCTGGCATGAATCATTGGAAAGCAGCCAAGCGAGTTATGCGGTATTTACAAAGAATAAAAGATTATATGCTCACATATAGGAAGTCGGATAAGTTAGAGATCACTGGGTATTCCGACTCTGATTTTGCTGGATGCCAAGACAGTAGGAAATCCACATCAGGCTATATTTATCTGTTAGCTGGTGGAGCAATTTCTTGGAGGTCCGCAAAGCAGACGCACATAACTTCATCCACCATGGCCGCAGAGTTTGTAGTATGTTATGAGGCATCAAATCAAGGAATATGGCTACGAAATTTTATCACTGGGCTGTGTATTTTGGAAGGCATTGAAAGACCACTTAAGTTATACTGTGACAATAAGTCTACAGTTTTATATTCCAATAACAACAAGAGCTCAACAAAATCAAAGCATATCGATATCAAGTTCCTAGCTGTAAAAGAAAGAGTGCAGAGTGGACAGATTTCCATAGAGCACATTGGAACAAACTCCATGATAGCGGATCCACTTATGAAGGGACTACCACCCAAGGTCTTTCATGAGCACACTACTTATATGGGTGTTGTTCTATTTGAGAACATTTTGGTTTAGTGGGAGTTTGTATTTATATTAGTGGGAGTTTATATTTATATTACTGCTCTATGTCAGCCTTGAGTTTTATTTATGTAATTAGATTAATTTCTGCAGAAATGAAGTATTCAGTTTATTACACTCTGTTACGTATTGTGAAGTATTGATCTCAATAAAGTTAAGTAGGACCAGTTGGAAATAGGCATGTATGGATCACATTACATGTAATTTCCATGCTACGCATCCATGATTGATCTATGTCATTTAGCTGTATTGGTATACCTGACCATTGGTGGGTCGAGTTACGATTAATGTAACAAAGACCGCTTTGATCCTATATTAATATAGTTAATGGACAAGATTGTTTGGATACCCTCAGGTCATGACAACAAAGTTCTGAGCTCACTAAAGTTAAATACATTTATTAGGTTACATATGTGGTCCAGTGGGAGATTGTTGGATTAATTTCTAATTGGGACCACATATTTAAATGTGTGTGTTATCATTTATCAAAAGCCTCAAAATTTAAGTGATCTAATGTAGTTAGTAGGCTTAAAGGGTATATTTGTCATGGACCTAGTGTGTAGATGCTATTTGTACAATTTCTATTTCTATGAGGGGCAGAAATAGATATTGTGTAAGTTGGTTATTGTTTGGTGTTCAACTGCCACGGTTGGTTTTACTTGAACTGCCACCCAAAACAATTAGTTATGGTCCCAATCCTGCCATGCATATGCAAGAACAACATAACTTCTTCAAATCCTCTCTCTTGAAAAAGAAAGCATTAAGGGCATAGGAAAGGATTGGAAATCATTACCACATACAATCTCGTCTATCAATCACGCTTCCGTTTAACCATAACGATGGAATCGGGTACGCAATTTTGTTTTGTTTTCTTGATAATACACATGATACATGATCCAAAGTTTAAGTTTTTATGTTCTGAAATTAACAGAAAATTGACACAAACTATTATTTGCTACGAATGGATCTTAGTTTCTATTTGAAGTTATGATTCACGTATTACTACCTAATTAGATGCATGTAAAAACACCTTGACAACAGAGGTATCAAGATTACATTCCTTGTTTTCTCTGAAATACTAATTCTTTAACAGTCTGGAAGTTGTTTTAAAAAAATTGTTTAAAACTTGAAACTTCTATAGTTTGTTTTCCTTAATTGTGATAATTCTTAGGGGAAATTACACTTTGCCCATCTGTTGATGAGGGACCAACAACAGAAGGATAACAAAGAAGTGGCTGAGATAGGAAGAACAAAAAAAAACAGCAGTAGCAGCAGTAGCATAGATACAATGCAGCAGTGACAACAACGCCGATACACTAAAGAAAGAATATGATCTGACTAAGAAATAGAGAGAGAACCAGATATATAATACAATACCAAAACCTTCATGTAATAACCCCGACTCTGATTGACGCTAATTGGGACTTAATTATGTCTAATAATAATTAAAAGGAAATTAGGGACTAATTTACATATGCATTGCATGAATTATATGTTTTTATCTGTTCGGAGTTGAAATATCTGTTCGTGTTCAAAACTTTAATTCGCAAATCGGAAGCCTTATCGGCACCCGATTTCGAAATTGATTAGTGCTTTAGACTAGTTAGATTTTATGTAAATTTATGGTAGGTTCAATTAAAAATTCGATTTGGAATGTTTAAAACTGATTAAATAACATTTTAACAATGAACCCAGCTTAATTACAGAATTGCCATTGAGTGGCCATTGTTTAATTTTATTCTTGAGTTCATACACTTAAACAAAACATCTTCCTTCAGCCTATTTTGAGTCCTCAACCGACATTAGAGAGAGAGGGGGAGAATTGAGTGGGATTTTGGCTACAATTTGATGATCTTGAGGAAATTGAAGTATATGTTGGCAAATTGAACTTCAAGGCTAGTAATTGAAGACTTAGGCAAGAGAATTTAACCCTTGTTTAATGTCTTTGAACTTGTTCATGCTTAGTTCTTGAGCCTTTTGTGATGGGAGCCTTGGATTGGTCCAAATATGTTGAGTTGGAGCCTAGTTCATGCATGCATGTACATGTTCTTGGCATATGAAGTTGTTTTGTATCAAATCTCTACATGCATGTTCATGTTTTTGCTTAAGTCCATGAATTCATCAAAATTCTGGGTTAAATGTTGCCTTGGATCATGATTTGAAGCTTTGGAATGAAATTAAACTCATGCATGTGTGTTTGAACATTGTTCTTGAAAATTTATGGAAATGGTGCTCAAATTGACTCACCATTGGCCCTTGAATTTACAAATTGGCTTTCGAAACTTGATATACTATGAGTTTGAAATGTTTTTCTAGAATTTGGGCCCAAGGGGTCGAGTATAGAGTGGTAGAATGCTTGGTTTGAGCTGGGAAAGCAAATCTGGAAATTCCAGATTTGGCTTCCTCGCTCGAGCGAAGGATTCCTCGCTCGAGCGACCAAAGTTTACTCTGAGCCACGCTCGAGCGAAGGATTGGTGGCTCGAGCGTAAAATTCGAGCATCCAGTACTTTTACTATTTCATCAGACCGCTCGAGCGAAGGATTGTTCGCTCGAGCAAAGCCTTTGATTTTGGAAGCTCGCTCGAGCGAAGGAAGGCTCGCTCGAGTGAGACCCTTGTTTTCAGCAACTTTTGAAAAACATTTTCTAAGGAAATTTTGCACCCTCATTCCATCCTAGGCATTCCTAGGCCATGATTAAGACTCCATAATAAGGGTAAGGGGTTAGGTACACACCTAGAATCGTTGATGTAAGTTTTGTACAATTGGAGTGCATATTTCAAAGTGTGTATCCGTAATGTGTTATGTAGGTCACGTGCCGCAACCCGTTTGACCCTCTTGACTTCGTCTACTTGTATCAACGCCCACTGTGAGTAATAACTCTGTAAAGTTATGTTCAACGTTATGTATTTTCAGTATACTATGATACGAAATGACTGATTCTTGGAAAAGCTATGATATGTCGAAAATGAATGGATGAATGTCCTATTTTTCTGAAAAGTATTTGTGGCATCCTTAGTCCGGATGGCCCTCGCCCGGGGGTAACAATACCGCGGCCTATGGCCCTTGCCTGGGGGTAACAATACCATGGCTACTTGCGCGCAAGAGATGGACCTTTGTGGTCGTTGGTACCAACTTTGTGGTCTTTGGACCTGCCTGTTGTGGTCTTCGGACCTGCCTGCTGTGGTCTTCGGACCTGCCTGTTGTGGTCTTAGGACCTGCCTGATCTAATAGCTAATGGGTGTACCACATATGATCTTATGCAAAATCTGAGTTCGATTATGAATATGAGCATGTATCTAAATCTATTTCCGATTGGAAATCTGAATATGCATAAGACTCTAATTCTGATAAGACTGTGTTTCTGATATAAACTCTGATCTCTAACTCTGTGATGGACATCATTCATTAAACCCCTTTACTCTGTTATTATTCACTGGGCTTTCGCTCACAGTTTATTATATATATGTAGGTGAGCCGGCACAAGACCCTGGCCAGAGTTGATGGCCCTCTGTTTTTGTTTTTGGTTAGCCACCTGTTACGCCTCCCGAGGAGGTTCCGCCTGAAGCCTAACACCGTGGCAGTTTTGTACTTCATGCTAGTCAATGGTAGTGTTTTTGTAATGTCGGATCTGGGGACGTACTTATGTAAATATTCTGTACATATTGGAGTACTTTGACTGGCATGCTATGTATATAAATAAGTTTTAAAATTTTCTGTCCCATGTATGTTATCACAGCTCATTGGACCTTGTTTATTTTACATTATTGCTTCCGCAGCCCCTTAATATTTGTTAATGTCTTCAGAGGCCGTAGGTAATCCACGGATTACTGGCCGGTTACGTCGCTAAACCTATAGGGGCGGGTTTGGGTCGTGACACTTCAAATACAACAACCACTCTCAAACCCAATTCAAGAAACACTATATACAACCAGCTACCAGTGCTCAGAAATGATTGTAAGAAAAGCAAAATGTAGGAGTAGCAACTAAATTAGTAGAGACATTTTAACATCTAGAAAGACAATGAAACAGATACATTCAACCACTAATCAAATAATACGCATAGAATGAAAGCAAAGCAAAGCAAAAATCCAAATAAAGATGAACTATAATATATATATATATATAGAGAGAGAGAGAGAGAGAGAGAGAGAGAGAGAGAGAGAATACTCGATCAGACCACAAAACTCATAAAGGAAAACAAAATTAAAATCACCTAAAGGTGAAGGCAATGTGAGAGAGGAGGAAGCAAACCTAGTGGTGGGCGAAATGCTAGAGAAGAGGCAATAAAACTGGCTCTGATTGGCAGCTAACAAGGGGCGGAGTGAATGAAGATGGTGGCTAGTGCTTTGTTACCGATTGGGAATGTAGAGAATGAGGAGTTGAAACGATGAAAAATGAATCTGAAATATATTTAGAAATTACATAATTAAAAAAAGAATTAATTTAGGAAAATTCAAAACTATGTAGTTTTGTTTCAAAAATGTCCCTTTTCTTTTTTGTGACCACAATTTATTGGTTACCAATAGTTTTGAGATCCCGCCATTTTTTTTCGCTCTACAACCATTTCCTTCCACGACCACATTTCAAATTTAGATGCAAAAAATTACCTTCAGCGACCGTATTTCAAATTTAGTCGCAAAAAATCACCTATCAACGACCAGAAAAGTGTTGGTAGCAAAAATATAAAACATTCGCGACTAGGGGAAATTTTGGTTGCAGAAAGTAAACTATCTGTGACCAACATAAAAAAGGTGGTCGCTAAAACTATTTTTCCTTGTAGTGATTAAAAGTATAAGAACAACCCAGTAAAAGTCACCCTTCCATTGGCAAATTTAACTGAAATTAAGAGAAATTGAGAAAACAAAAGTTGAGAATTAATCTCATTTTTGTACATTTCTATTAGTTAAGCTTAAGAAATAAATTAGTGAATTAGAAATTCACTGAATAAACAAAAAAATGTTGAAATATTTAGGCCTTCCTAAGTTGATTTGGTTAACAAAAAAATTAGATAAATTATATAAATGGTACCTATAGTTTATGATATGTCAATTTGGTTCCTGTTATTTTAGTTTGTTTGATTTTATTCCTTAATTTAACGGATTTTGTCATTATTTATCCAATAAATAACGGCTGTTAGATTTGATGGACAGAAAGTTATCACGTGTTTAAATGATGTGTCAATTTAGTCATTGTAGTTTACACTATATACCAATTTGGTCCCTATTGTTTTAATTTGTTCGATTTTGATAGAGACTAAATTGACATATCGTCTAAACTGTAGGAATTAAATTGACATATCATTTAAGTTTTCGTCCATCAAACCTAACGAACGCTATTTATTAGACTAATATGACATAATCCATTAAATTAAGGGGCAAAATCGAGCAAATTAAAACAATAATGACTAAATTAACACATTGTGTAAACTACAAGGATTATTTGCATAATTTATCTAAAAAAATTTAACAAGATAAATTGAGAATGAAAGTCAAAGATACATTACCAACAAGTGATCGGATTTACACAAAATTTACAAATACTTTAGTATCTCAAAACCCATAATTCATACCCATTGACAAAAATATATGGAAAAAAAAAAAAAACTGCAATTCATATCTTTGTAAAACCCCAAAAGACTAAAGCATTAAGCAATGCCAAAATTTTCTTAACCAAATCATAAACCTGAAAGAGCAAAAAATAAATAAATAAAATGAACAACAAAAAAACAAAGAGTTGCAAAATCTATCGTGATCTAAATCACATCATAATCAACACCATTTCTTTTTAAATACAAATACGGTTAAATAATTAGAAATATATAATGAGTAAGTAATTAGATTAAATAAATTGAATTTTAGAGTTCAGAGATGGTTTTATTGATTAAAATATAATTAAATTAAAATTATGTTTTTATTAAAATAAATAAGGGTTAGGTTAGGGTTGGAGTTTCATATTGGTTAGAGAAGAAGATGAAGTGAAGGGTGTGGTTGTCATTTAACATTGAATCTTGACTTTGAATTCTATTTTTTTCATTATCAAATCTCAATTTTGTTAAATATGGAATACTCCCTATCGTTTTAGACAGAATTAATAACGGTAAAGAAGTAAAATGCAAAATGGTCAAAACCACGTAGAAGCTCTTAGCCTATTATTAAAACATAGGGAGTGTGGGGTTTTTTTTTTAGAATGACAACACGTGGCCAAGGTGGCACCGAAGTGCCAGCCGAGGTGCTATATGTCTTGGTCATGGCGCCAAAGTAATCTCGGCTAGGCCAAGGTTATTTGCAGATATACCGGAATCTGAGGTGAACAGATAAGGGTTAAGAGTCCTAGAATGGGGGAAGATCTCAGTCTGGATACGGATAAAAGCTCTTAGGGAGTTTATGTTTATCTATTTGAGAGTCCTGGATAAGCATTGAGTTAGAGTCCAATGAAGCTAGGCTTCTACCGAGATCAGATCAGTGCTGACTATAAAAGTAAGGCATCATCGTGGGTCTAAGGTACGCTTTTTGTATTCTGGCTAAGTGCGTTAAGCATTGTTTGCTATTTTTGAGAGATAATTAAGTACTACCTTAATCGTCGGAGTGACACCGGGTGGAAGAACCACCGCCGGAGTCTTATCTTTCTGTGACAGGTCGTTCGGGCGCAATCTATTATGCCGGTGTTCTTCAGCTGAGTACCTGTTTGGCAGTGTGGTAAAAAATTAACACACACAATTTGGCACCATCTGTGGAAAAGAAAGGAGAATAGATGGCCAACGGCAGACAGGAAGAGAAGATTGGAGACGACATCCCTACTGGGAGTGGTAAACACATCGACCCTAATGTAGAAGAGGATAACTATAACGAAGAACCTCGGGATAAGAATCTCGGAGAGGAAGACGTCGGCCAGGAGGGAGACATACCAAAGAAAGCGGACCGAGACGGGTATTATAACGAGAACGACCTCCAGGTGTGAAAAGATAGATGCCTGTGGAGGGACGAAGAGATGAAGGGAATGGTGAACAAATTGGCAGACCTGCAATCGATCGTCAATTTCATAATGTAGAACAATGTCATGCAGCCACCATTTCCGTTACAAGACACACCGATTCCAGCAACCAAAAACAATGCCCAAAAAAGGGGCCAGAAAGTAATTCTTGTAGTCACTCAGCACACCAGGACCAAGGAACACTCTCATCGGCCTTCACGAGAGGTCGGGTGAGGAGAGTCAATGAAGGGAGAGTCTTCGAAGACACATCGTACCAAAGAAGCTTACACCAAAGAACATTGGCACGTTCAAGGGAAGGAGCTCTGTTTCGACACGACTAATGGAGAGAGGTCCAAGAGGACTCATAATGACACCGAAAGTAGTGCACCAAAAAGACTGAAGTCTGTGGACAGCTGAGCTCTTGGACAGACTAAGGAGGATTTAAGAGATTACCTCTAGAGAAAGCAGCAAGATGTTGAGGTAACCTCTCCGGTCAAGCCGAGAATGCCGTTTTCGGTAAAATTGGACAAATTTGAGGCCCCGAAAAGGTTCCACATGCCAAGATTCTAGATATACGACGGCAAGGTTGACCCTAACTTTCATGTCGGCTTGTACCTGAACTCAATGGCTTTGTACACCGGGAACGAGCCGTTGCTCTGCAAGGTGTTTCCTTCATCCTTTGGGGAAATCGCATCAGACTGGTTTCACAAGTTGCCGAAAGGAACTGTGAAAAGCTAGGAAGGCATGGTTGAGATGTTCATGGCCAGGTTTGTGACAAAACAAACTACAACCGTTGAGGGTGGAATCCCTGATGGCTTTGAGAATTGGCAAGGATGAAAGCCTCAAGGCTTATGCCAAGAGGTATTATTAGGTATTCAACCGAATACCAGGGTGCAACCAAGAGGTGGCGGTTGTGTTTTTTAAGAATGGTCTGAGCGATGATTGTCTGCTTCAAAAATCACTGGCAAAGACACTGGCAAAAAGTATGGAGAAACTCATGGCCAGGATCGAGAAGTATGCGAAAGCCAAGGAAGACACGCCATGGACAAAGGCGTCGAAACGAGAGAAGAGAAACGGCTCGCCAAAGTGAGGCTGAGGTAATACTGGATACAATAAGCAAGAGACAGGACTGAGGGCTGCACAGGCAGTCATTATTGTATTCTGAATTCCGGTTTACAAAGTCTTGGAAAGAATCCGGAATCAGCCCTATTATAGAGCACCAGAGAAGATTCCTGGTGAATTTGTGGGAAGAAGTCTGGGGAAGCATTGTGCCTACCACAATGAGGATGGGCATCTGACTCAAGGGTGCAGAGCCCTAAAGACACATCTGGAAGACCTGGTAAGACAAGGTCATTTAAGGGACCTGGTAGATGAGACCAGGACAAGGGAAGAGCAAGCAAGACTACCTCAGGCACTGGCAACACCACCTCCACCAGCACCATAACCGCAAGCAGGCGGACCTCGAATGATCAATGTAATTCACTCGAAGGTCAATGAAAACGAGATACGTGGGGAAACTTAAAAGGTGAAACACTTACAACATGTGTATCAGGTCTGATAGAAGAGACCTAGGGCAGACGAGTGCCAGGGACCAATGGTGTCCTGAACCGAAGACGACCTAAAGATGGTGCAACATCCACACAATGATGCCCTGGTAATATCCCTCCAAGTTAAAGAGTGCCAGGTAAAGTGCATTCTAATTGACCAGGGTAGCTCTTGTGACATCATGTACGTCAGATGTTACAAGGAGCTTAGCCTTTACCAAGATGATCTGGAGCAATCCAATGGTTGGGTTCAACGGAATGCCAACGTGGCCCCTAGGAGCAATAAGTTTGGAGGTGCAGGCTGGCACCAAGAAGATAAAAATGGGGTTCACAATAATTGACACCCCCTCCCCTTACAATGTTATCCTGGGAAGGCCATGGCTGCATGCAATGGGGCATGTTCCCTCAACACTGCACCAGTTGTTGCAGTTCCCAACAGAACATAGAATTGAGGAGGTTAGAAGAGATTAAGTGCAGGCAAAGAATTGCTCCATGGTAGCAATGAAATCCACCTACAACATACAAGAAGCAGAAACATTAGAGATTGAGGATGAGGACATGGAGGCCCTTGAGATGTCGGCAAAGAACCAGCCGAGAAGAGTGAGGAAGCCCTGAGAAAATCTTAGTCTAGCAAGGGGATGAAGAGCGCTTCTTCCTTCTCGACTTAGGCTTGGCAGAGGAAGAGGAAAAGGAATTAGAGGTGTTCTTGAGAACAAACATTGAGGTGTTTGCCTAGACACCATACGAGATGCCTGGCATTGACCCCAAGGTCACTTGCCACAAATTGAATGTGGACAGGTCGGCCAAACCTGTCATCCAGCAAGTAAGGAGGCCTACGTTGATACATGTTGAGGCAGTAGAAGAGGAAGTGGATAAACTTCTGGAGACCAGAGCCATTCGAGAGGTAAACTACCCAACATGGTTATCAAACACGGTTGTTGTGAAGAAGAAGAATGTGAAGTGGAAGGTCTATGTGGACTTCACCAGCCTAAACAAGGCTTGTCCTAAAGACAGTTTCCCACTTTCCAAAATTGACTAATTAGTGGATGCCACCTCAGGACATGGAAGGATGAGCTTCCTGGACACTTACAGGGGGTACCATCAGATAGCCATGTACCCCCCAGATGAGGAGAAGACTGCATTTATGACCCTAAAAGGGTTGTATTGCTACAGAGTGATGCCTTTTAGGTTGAAAAATGCAGAAGCAACTTATTAGAGATTGGTGACTAAGATGTTCAGACACCTAATAGGCATAACAGTGGAGGTATACATTGATGACATGGTCGTGAAAACCAAGGAACCTAAGGATCATCTGGCAACCTAAAAATAGTCCTTCATACCCTAAGGACATTTTGGCTCCAACTTAATGCGTCAAAGTGCACATTTAGATTTGGGTCAGGAAAGTTCTTGAGATACTTTGTTACTAGAAAAGGCATTGAGGCAAGCCCAGATCAGATCAAGGCCATCTTGGACTTAAAGAGCCCAACTATAAACATCCCATTTTTGACCGACCTTAAGACTCAGACGTCACCGATTGAGCGCTTGGTGATGTTTCACATCGCGCTCGTTCCGAAGTTTTAGAGTCTCGGCCGCGAGCCTTGCCTCCGAACTTCCGGGCTTTTCTGTGCTTTGCCTCGGTTTGCGAACTAGGCTCTATTTTCTCTATTTTCTCTTCCCGAAGGGAGGGAGAGGTCTCATAGATCATCTCTCAGTGGCCGTAGGTTACGTTTCGTGGTCGTAGGCCATTTTTCCCGTTTGGAGCCTGGTTTTCGGTTTTTCAGAGCCGTCGACCGTGTGCCTCGGTTCGGGACCGCTTAACTACCTCCGTTTGCTCCGATTTTTGGTGAAAACCTTATTTCCTCCCTCTCTAGGGACACTGTGGTCCAAGAGACCAACTTCGTGGCCGAAGGCCACCTCCGGTGCTTAATAGTCAGTTTTCGGGGCCCCGGGCCGTGTGTTTCGGCCCCCAAACCTTCGTTTTGCATCCGTTTTGTTTCATTTTTGGTGGAGACCTTATTTTCATTATTGGGAAGCTTGTAAAAGGGTGGAAGTAAAGTAATTATTCTGAAAAGCTAGCTTTATTCCTTCATTGCTTTCCGTCGCCTGTTTTCCTCACTAGAAAGCTGATATTGACCATTCCCGAGCCACTTTCTTTGGCCCTCAACCACATATTTGTGTTGTACACACCTGGGAGGCCACCAATATGTCATGGCCGGCTAGAAATTGTTCCTGACCCTTTTGAACCCCTCTGAAAAGTTGGGTTTTCTCTCTCCTAGTTCCCTTTTTCTGGGTTTTGATCACATGGTTATGTTGTGCATACATGGAAGGCCACCAATATGGGTGGCCGGATAGCTTTCTCTGATTGACCCTTTTGACCCTAGCCAGCCGGCCAAGAGAGGTGGCCGGCCGGCCACCTGAGCTCTCAGAACCTGGCCAGCCATGTTCCTCACAGCTGGTTCCTTACAGCTGCACCCTCCTTTTCCCCCCAGATTCTGTATCCGATGGAGGGACTTTTGGGGGGAAAATTTGAATTTCATTTTTTCCCTTAACTCTCCACTCCTTTGCCTATATAACCAGCACCCCCAGCTGCATTTGGAGAGGTTACAAAATTGCTTTGAGCCTTTTGCATTAACTCTCCCTCCCTCTCCACTCCAAGCCTCAAAACCCTAAGGTTCTTGCACCAATCCATAGCACCACCTCTCCACACTCTATTACAGCAACTTGGAGGCCATTTCCAGAGGTTAGGAGCACCATTTCTTCAACCAAAAGTTGCTGGAGCTTTGTGCTACAAGGGTGAGCCTCTTTACTCCTCTTTTAAGCTTATTTTTGCATGCAATCTTAGCCTTTGTTTCTTACATTTTTGGGCTCCGACCCAAACTTTAAATAGTCATATTTTGAGCCTATTTTCATGTTTGATCAAGGACCTCTTACTGTTTGAGGTCTCCTGTTATCACTTGCCTCTTTAACTCTCTTTTAGGCCTTTTTTTGCATAGCATTTTAGTTTGAATTGTTTTGGACTTGATCATAAACTGTAAAATATCTTTTTTTGATCCCCTCTTAAACATTTTTGAAGGGCTCTCCTCTGTTTGAGGCCAGCAGCTACCACTTGTCTCTTTATCCCTCTTTTAGGCCTTTTTTTTGCATGATAGTTTAGCCTCACTTGTGTTTATTTTCGTGGCTTTATGTAAACTGTAAAGTTCCTTGTTTTGGGCCCCTCTTCAACTTTGTTGAAGGGATCCTTGCCATTTGGGGCCAGCTTCTGTCCCTTATCTCTATTCCCCCTTTTAGGGCCACTTTTGCATGATAGATAAGCCCTATTTGTGTTCACTTTTGAGACTTGTTATAAACTGAAAAAAGGCTTGTTTTGACATCATTTTCATGTTTCATTAAGGTCATTTTCTTATTTGAGGTCACATACTTCCTTATATGCTTGATTCCCTCTTATTTTGAGCCTTACACCCTAGCCCTTGTTGCATGCCTTGTTTGACCTTCTAGCCACTGGAATCCAGTGGATTTCCAGTGGCTTTGATGCTATTTTGAGCCTCAAAATTAGAGGGGGGTGACCCCCTCTCACCTTGACTTGCTTGGTGGCCATTTTGGCCTTTCAAAGCGACCCCATCTTGTATGCTTCTTAGTCACATTTTAGGGTCAATTTGGTGAGTTTTTAGACTATCAAATTTGATTTTCAAAGTTGGTTTGGGGCTGCCACATGTCTATCTTGTATATGCTTAAGAATCCCTTTGTATGCCCTCTAAAGGAACCCCTCATTTGTGCATGTGTCGGCTGCATTTCCATGATTATTTGAGCATATTTTGGCATGTTTTATTCATTGATTTTTTCTGTTTTGATGATTTCTCACTTGCTTCATATACATGCCATGTAAACTATGTTTGCCCGCCAAAATTGCATGCTAATTTAAGCCATCTTGCTAGCACTTTTTGGCCACACTTTAAACTGGAAAAGTTCATGTTTTGGGACTTCCTTGACTCTGTCTTCATGCTTCATGTTCAAATAATGCATGCTTTGTATAGCTATAACTCATTCCATGTGCCCAGTTTTGAGTTTCGGGTCTCATCTCATGCATCGGGTGCCATATTGCCATGTTTCGGGGCTGTTTAGCATCATGTTTTAATGCTGAAATTTGCTTGTTTGCATATCATATTCCATGCCTTACCATGCTTTGGTAGAGTGGCATTCGTGCCTTAGGTTCGGTCCTCGGTTTGCGTGCATGTGTGCACGCATCTCGAGTGTCTCATTTCCATCTAATGGCCACTGATGTGAGTGTGGCTGAGGTCCACTCATGTTGGTGTAAGTCCATCATGCATTGTGTATGCCATTTCATTTCATAGCATTGCGTATGCTAGGTTGTATGTTAGAGCATCGTGCATGCCATGTCACATCGTGCATTGTATATGCCATTTCATAGCATTGTGTAGGTTAGGATGTATATTAGTTGCATATTGCATGCCATCTCATTTGCATTGTGTTTGGAATAGGAGTTAGCCCGAGCACGGGAAACGAGGGACATTTCGTACTCCGAGTGACGGAACGTGTCTCAATTCCCGGTCACCGACACTCCGGATTAACCATGATGGAGTCTCGGTCTTGTTGTGTTTATATGTGCATTCATTTCATATTGAGTTGTGCAATTTGACTCCTCGGCCATCATGCATCAATATGCGTGATTGGTGGCACGAGGATCGAAGCAAGCATACATATGTAAAAATACATTGCCATGCCCCTTTCTTGCTCTCTGTTGCAGCAAATCAGAAATCAGCAATCTTTTGGGACTTCGTGCAATATTCCGGGCTTAATCACAAACAGAGGCTAATCGGGGCGTCGCAATAGATTTCCGCGCCAAGCAACCCGAACATGCATCATCCATCATCCAGAGTAGAGTCGAGGCAGTCCCTAGCTTGCATACTAGTTTATAGCTTTCCTAGGATAATTTGTTAATTAATTAGGGTTTTGTACTGTATTCGGACTGTATTATTTATTCGGGACTGTATTATTCATTTGGACCCTCCGAGCGAGGGCAATGTTGTAATAAGTGTGCGTGCGTGCGATGTATGTCTTCCAACCCCACGTCTTTCTCCCTTTTATTTACCAGCTTATGATGGTTAGATTAGGGCATGTTTCAATTAGCATACAGTATGATAGCATGTTTGCATTCATTCATCCGTTTTGCATGCACCGGGCTCGGCGCATCATAACTCACTACATTGTATTTCAATTCCAAGTTGAATACTTGTTAGCTGTAGCATCCTATACACCATGTTTAGAATAGCCGAGCCTGCTATAGTTGCATTTTTGCATGTGTTGCATTAGGCATTCCTGTATAGTTAAGATCATGCATGGATTTCTAACTAGCTTTTGTTTTGGCTTAGAGTACTCGGTAAGTTTTTACGCTTTAGCATCCTTGCATGTGTGTGAGTGACTGCCATGGTAGCATGCTTACCATGAGGCTATTTGCTTATGTGATATAACTGCCTGAATGCCTGTGGGTGAAGGTTGGGTTATCTGAATTGGAACAACGCATTGACTGTGAGTTTTAAGCCCACTAGATAGTGGTAAAACCATGTTTTCTAAGCTCACCTGAGGGTGGCAAAATCTGCATTTTAAGCCTACTTGTGAGTAGCAAACTATCTTTCAAAAACAAACATGAAATGTTTTGTTCCAATTCAGGCAATCCAGTCTATACTTGTATGATGTGCGCATCACATAGTAAATCTAGGCTAATAACCGGAATAAGAATGCATAATGTCTTCAAAACTAGATATCATGGTTAGTAGAGGCCGATCTTTGATCGGGCGAGCGAGAGTGCTCACGAAGTGACCTTCCCCAATCGTACCCAAGTTCCCGAGGCGAGGCAACTTTGGTGATGACGGACACATGGCCTTAGGCAATGAGTCAGGGTTTCCTAAATTTCCCAAAATAAAATATTTACGTGGCGACTCTGTATCTGGCAAAGCAATCCATGTTTGGCACTTCTTTAAAAAATCTATTTCCTCAAAACGATTTGCCGGATTTGGACTCTTTGGTTCAGATTACGAACCGTGACAATTTGAGTCCGAACTGTAGTGAGCCCAAGATGAACGGAACGGGGGGGCTCATCCCTCCCGGGGCGTTCGGGGACGCCTACACCAACATCGGCAAAACAAGTGCAGATATTGACTGGAAGGGCTGCAGCCCTGAATAAGTTCATAAGCAAAAGTTCTGACAAATACAAACCTTTCTTTAGTTTAGTAATGAAAGCCACAGACTTCTTATGAACAAAAGAATGCGAAGTCGCCTTGGCCGACTTGAAAAAATACTTGACCACGACTCTAGTTCTCTCAAATCCAGTACCTGGAGAGGAGTTGTTCTTATACTTGGCAGTTTCAGAGCATGCAGTGAGTGCAGTGGTAATAAGAGAAGAAAATAGAGAACAAATGGCAGTTTACTATGTAAGTAAAACCCTAGCAGAAGCAGAGACTAGATACTTACCCTTGGAGAAACTGACACTGGCCTTGGTAATGGCTTCCAAGAAGCTGAATCATTGCTTTCAAGCCCACAAGATTATGGTATTAACTGAGCATCCTTTGAAGTCCCTGTTGTAGCAAGGAGATCTGACAGACAGGATAGCCAGCTAGGCAGTGGTGTTGGGCCAATACGACCTAGAATTCAGACCCAGAACAACAATCAAAGGCCAGGTTTTGCCCGACTTCGTAGCTGAGTTCACACCAGGCGTCATTATACGTCGGGCCCTGTTGAGTCACGGTTTAGGATGTCCAGGTGAACAAGAAGAAACCCAGCAGGAGATAGCAGAATAGAAGAAAGAAGAGAAACTCAGGCCGTGCGGTATTTACATGGGTGACTCCTTCCGCCTATTTGTTGATGGGAGTTCAAATCGTTAAGGAGCGAGGCAGGAGTAGTGCTAGTATCGCCAGATGGGCGGATGCTAGAACAATCTATTCGTTTAGGGTTTAAAGCCTCAAACAACGAAGCAGTGTATGAAGCATTGATCATAGGATTAAAGTTGGCAGTAGTAATGGAAGCCGACGAGGTGATGGTCTTCTATGACTCCCAGCTTATCGTTAACCAGGCAACAAGTAAATACGCAGCCCGAGATGAAAGGATGATGGCCTATGTAAACGAGGTGGGCAGACTAGTAGCCTTATTCTAGAATTGTCGACTACATCAAGTTAGCCGAGATGACAACAGCCATGCTGATACCTTGGCAAACCTGGCCAGTGCAATGAAATCGGGAGAGGCAAGGACAATAATGGTTGACTATTTGTCAGGCCCAAACATAGAACCTCTAAACACAGAGTATGAAGCAATGTGTGTGGAGATGGGACCAAGTTAGATGGATATGATAGTAGTGTTCCTTAGAGATGGGAAGTTGCCAGATGATCACAAAGAAGCACAAAAAACCAGACTGAAGTCAGCATGGTTCAGTCTGACAACAGAAGGACATCTCTATAGAAGGTCTTTTACTGGTCTCCTTTTGAGATGTGTGCATCCTTCACAAGTTGAAGAATTCCTGTATGAAATACACGAAAGAGTATACGGAAGCCATATAGGGGGCAGGTCACTTGCTCATAGGGCCATTACTCAGGGGTATTAGTGGCCTTATATGCAGAAAGATGCTGAAGCTTATGTTAGAAAGTGTGAGAAGTGTCAGAGGTTTGCACCTTTAATACATTAACCAACAGCAGATCTAAACCCAGTGTCCAGCCCTTGGCTATTTGCCCAGTGGGGCATGGATCTTGTTGGACAACTACCTCAAGCGACTGAACAAAGGAAGTTCCTACTGGTGGCAACAGATTACTTCACCAAGTGGGTAGAAGTTGAACCCCTTGCGATGATTCGGGACATTGATGTAAAGAACTTCATCTGGAAGAACATCATCACTAGGTTTGGGATCCCAAGGGCAATAATAGCAGACAATGGTACGCAGTTTGACAGTAAGCTAATCAAAAGTTTCTGTGCAAAGTACAAAAACAAGAACTACTATTCCACTCCAAGCTTCTCTCAAAGCAATGGAAAAGCAGAAGCATCCAACAAAACTATCTTGGATAGGATTAAGAAGAGGCTGGAAGTAGCAAAGGGGAAGTGGGTGGAAGAGTTGTCCAATGTACTTTGGGCATATCGAACTACGCCGAGAAGATCAACTTGGGAATCCCCATTTGCCATGGCTTATGGCACAAAGGCAGTAATCCCATTGGAAGTCGGTATCCCAAGGATCAAAACCGAGGGAGTAGAGAATGGAACTATGAGGCATTTTTGGCCCCGAGATCTAGACCTATTGGAAGAAAGAAGGGAGAAAGCAGCCATTCGGCTGGGGGTATACCAACAGCAGCTTACTAGGGCTTACAATAAGAAGGTAAACTCACGAGAGTTTCAAGTTGGGGACCTCGTCCTAAGAAAAGTCGTCAGTAACAAGAAGGATCCTAGAGAGGGAAAGCTTGGCCCAAATTGGGAGGGACCTTACAGAATCATCTCGGTCGCCAGCAATGGAGCATACAGGCTTGAAGACAGTGAAGGCAAAGAGTTGCCAAGACCCTAGAATACTTGCAACTTGAAGTTTTTTTATCATTAGACTTTTAGTTTTTTTAATTAAAATTTTTTGTTATTAGTCGAAATAATAATAAAATTTTAGCTCGATTTTTTTCTAACTTGTGTAATACGGCTAACTAGTTCCTTAGCGATGTTTCTAAGTAAAACATGATGAATAACTTAGACTTATTATATGGCAGAGTTGAATTATACTTACATATAATAGAGTTGAACTAAGTTGGCGATATTTCTGATTAAAACATGACAAATAACTTAGACTTACTATATGGCAGAGTTGAATTATACTTGCATATAATAGAGTTGAACTAAGTTGGTGATGTTTCTAAGTGAAACATGACGAGTAACTTAGACTCATTATATGGCAGAGTTGAATTATACTTGCATATAATGGAGTTGAACTAAGTTGAATTAACCTGGACTTGCCATATCGATAGAGTCAAAACACAGATTAGAACTAAGTGCATTTGAGTAAGATTAATAGAGAAACCAAGGTTGAGTACCTCGGCTGATCTCTGTTTGAAATTAACTTCGGCAACAAGGTCATAGCCACGTGCTTAATGAGAACCTAAGTAAAACTTAAGTTCACATTAGAGGGCAGAAAGCTGGAGAATGATGAGTAAAAGTTTAAAGTACTTAGGGACTTGGCTTAACACTTGTTGAAGATAAGCCGAAGTAATATTGCAAGAAGTACATACGTGCTTACCGAGATTACCAGGTTACCTAAACTTGGAAAAGTATGGAAGACTGAAGCCTTTGATAGGAGACAATAAGTAAGGTGGCAAGTTTTAGATAACGCTTATGAAAATATTTTTTTACAAATGTTTTTTAAGTGTGAAGACAAGGCCGAGATAAACAAGTTGGAAGTTATGTCCGAGGTATTTTACTCCGAGGAGACTATATAACTAAAGGAATAAAACTGAAGACATGCAAAATATTCTAAGTATGGAAGCAGTAAAGCATACAAACATACAAACATTTGAAAGAAGAAGTTATACTTGTATTCAAAAGAAAAAAAAAAAAAAGGCACTTCGGCTTGCAAAACGATTACTTGTTCAGTTACAAAAAAGGGCACCCCGACCAAATGTAGAACTAACATTGTTCAAACAAAGTACTACAAGCTAAGAAGGAAAAGTACAAGGAAATGAGACAAAAAAATTCTAAGTGCTAGACTTGGCTTGATCAGAGGGTAGTGTTGCAATCCTCTCGGCTTTAATTTCAGCATCAATTTCTTGCAAAGTCTTATCCAGACTCTTTTCGGCACAATGGATCTCGGCTTTAGAAGTTGTTAGAGTGGGAGAGACACCCTTGGATGCCAAGTCATCCTCCTCATCCTGAGTTAAATCTATTTGCCCATTGAGGGTAGGAGACTTGTTATCAGTGGCAGCCTCCCCATCCTCTTCGTCAACCTGACCATCATCGGCATCATCTTCATCTTCGACGTCAGCATCCTTGGGCTTTGAGGGAATGGCACTTGGAGCTAACTTATATCCCAAAGATCGAAATCCATAACAACAGCCAGCTTGTTGAGGGCCGCCGTCTAGCCGAGGTAGTAACTTCGGTTGCAAGCCAGGTTGACTTGCTCCTTGTATTGGTCACGAACGGCGGCCTGTCCCTCTTCAAAGGCCTTTTTCATCGGCCGCCCTCACCTCGGCCTCTTTTTTGGAAAAGGCCTTCTGAAGCTTGGCCTCTATATCAGCCACTTTGGCATTAGCAGCTTCGAGGTCGGCTCTTGCTGCCTTGGTTTCATCTTTTGTCACCTTGGCCTTTTCCTCGGCCAGACTCTGAGCTATTTTGGCATCCTTAGCCTAGTCCATGAGAGAGCAGTTGATGGCCTCAGCCTTATTGAGTGAAGATAGGAGTTTGGTTACTTTTTTTGTCTTCTTCGCCAAATCCTTCATCATCATCTTGGTCTTGGTGGCATAGGAGTGAGCATACCGGATGGCTTGCAAAAAGTAGCACAAGTTAACAGAATTTCACTAAGTATGGAAAGATTACCAACGGGGTAGAGAGAAGGTTTACCAAGACCGAGTGCTGCATCATGAAAGCAAAATCTTCATACTCATGAAGTTCGGCCATGCGATTCATGTCCTCGGGCAGAAGAACTACCGTGGACAAGGCCGCCCCGACTTCAAGGTTTGCAGCGCTATCACCAGCGGTAAGAGGCCTGTCGTCAAGCATGATCTCGGGCACCCAGACCATGCCTGAGGAATAGCTGCTGCCCTCTTAGTGGTCGAACCTCGGCTTTTTGGCCGGTGGGGCCTCGGATGCTAGGCCCTCGGTGAGACACTTCTCAGAGAATGGGGTGCTCATCTTGGCCTCGGCTAGCTTTGAGATAGGCACAATGTCCTCAGAATCAATCTGGAGGCCTTTGCCTTGGTCTTCTTCATTCGTTTTAGCTTAGGGGTTGGTTGAAGAGGAGAAGATAAGGATTGGACGGTAACAACACCAGGGATGTTGGCAAGTAAATCTTCAACAACTGTAGGTTTGCGCCCCATCTCGTCGGCAATGGTGGTGACCGTGACCCTTGTACCAAAATGGATTGCTGGCAGAGTAATGGGTGGATTGGCTGGTGTAACAACCCCGATCCCTAATTAACGTGAAGCTATGATTAATTATGCTTAATTAGTAATTAAGAAGAAATTCTGAAATTAATTACATGTGTGCATTGCATTATGGTATTTATATCTGTTCATCGTAGGAAGATCTGTTCATGTCTTGATTTCGATTTGCGAATTGAAGGCCTTATCGATATCCAAATCAAAAATTGACTTGATTTATGTGGTAATTGGGATTTATAGGATTTTATTGTAAGTTTGATTAAAAGTCGATTTGGAACGATTAAATTAAGATAAATAATGCGAATTAATTTAACTTAGGTTATTTATATGTATGCCATTGAGTGGGCTTTTTCAAGCCCATTTTACACCTTATACATATTCTGACACCATCAATTTTCCACATTCTTGCACAAAAACGTGAGAGGAAAAAGAGTAGGGAGATTTGGTCCAAGACTTGAGAATATGAGCTCAAACCAAAAGAAGTGCTAGGAATTGTTGTCAATTGAAGAAGATTTGAGGATCTCAACCTCAACTATTGTAGATTCAAGCCTCTAGGTAAGGGACTAAACTCTTAATTGAGTAATTGAATTAGATTCTACAAGATCACTAGTGAATTAAGTGAATGCATGAGGGAATTGCATTAGAATTGAGAAGAATTGGGCCATACCATGCATACATGTACATTTCTTCACAAATTGAGCATGATTTCAAAGAATTCTCCCTTGCATGTGTTCATCTCACTCATGTTTTGAGAATTCATCATGTTTCCTATCAAGTTATCAAGTTTGATCATGTTTTGAAAAGGTTAGATTCAAGAAAAATTCATGCATGTTGTGTTCTTGAAACATTCATAAAGTTTATGTTGGAATTTTATACAACTGGCATACTTTTGGGCCTTGATTTCATGAAATGATCTTTAAACCATGATGTTTTATGAGTTTCTAATGTTTTCCAGAATTTTGGCCCAAAATGATGAGTTTTGAAGTGTTTGGTTTGAGTTTGAAGCTTGGAGATCAAATCTGAAAATTCCAGAATTTGAATCCACACTCGAGCGTAGGAGTTCACGCTCGAGCGAGCACCCTGAATGCGTACACTTCCGCTCGAGCGACATGATGCCCGCTCGAGCATGAAATGCATGTATCCAAAAGTTCATATGTTTTGCAGCACGCTCAAGCAACAGAAGTTACGCTCGAGCAAGGATCTGAGTCTCACGCTCAAGCGGATATCGAGCGTACATCGAGCGTGAAAAGCAAGCAACCAGTACTTTTGGCATAGTTTATAGTCTGCTTGAGCGAGGGAATTCACACTTGAGTGAACCTTCACACTTTGCATATCCACTCAAGCGAGTAAATCCACGCTTGAGCATGGACCCTGTTTTCAGCAAAATTTGAGAAATGTTTTCAAGTACATTCTAGCATCCTTATTCCATCCTAGGCACTCCTAGGCCATGCTTAAGACTCTATAATTAGGTTACAGGCTAGAAACACACTAAGCATAAGTGAAATAAGTTATGTACAATATGAGCGTGTGCATTCAATGTATGAATCTACCATGTTAAGTAGGTCACGCGCCTCGGAATAAGTGAATTGCTTACCTTGCTGTCAAGTTGGAGCTACCAATTATCTGTGAGTAATAACTTAGTAAAGTTATGTTCAAGTAAATTATTTTCTGCTCACAGATTAAGAACTGTTTTATGAAATGTTATGTTTTATGCTATGAATGAGTGTCCAAGTCTAACAAGCAATTATGACATAATGCTATGATTCAAGTATATGCAAGTTCCCGGTCCGGAGGTCCCTTATGGGACTAACAAGCCATCTATGCCCGGCTAGAGGTTCCTTAGTAGAACTGACAAGTTTACAAGTTCCCAGTCCGGGGGTCCCTTCATGGGACTGACAAGTTTTTCTTACCCGGCCGAAGGTTCTTAAATAGAACTGAAAAGTATGATTTAAGATATTCTGTGTGTGATCTATCAGCACTGGTGGATGTATTATGTAAGACTAAGCATGAACTCTGAATTCTATATATGCTCAGAATAAGAATATGAATATGAATTTCAATTTCAATTTCAACCATAGTTATGGGACATCATTCATTAAAGTCTTTACTCTATTATTATTCACTGGGCTTTAGCTCACTATTTATATTATGTATGTAGGTGAGCAAGCACACGACCAAGCCCAGAGTTGACAGCCTAAGTTCTTTTTTTATCAGCCAACCCTTGCGCCTCTCGAGGAGGTTCCGGATGAAGTCAAGTTTTTATGGCTATTTTTTTGGTAATCATATTAGGCTATGTTATACTATGTGATATTTGGACAAGATTTCTAATAACATATGGATAGAGTGATGTGTAAATATTGTATCTTTTGTCGTCACTCACACATCTATAAAAAGGTATTTAAATTATCTGTCCCATGTACGTCTTCACAGCTTAATGGACTTTGTATGTTTTGTATATTTTCTTCCACAGCCCCTTAATATATGTTAATCTGTCAAGAGGCCTTTGGTAATCTAAGGATTGCTGGCCGGTGACGATGCTAAACCCATAGGGGCGCGTTCGGGTCGTGACAGCTGGGTCGTAAGCCGACGCCTCAACACTTTGACATTTTCGGCTACAAGTTCTACCAACAGGAGTGTTGGTGAAAACTCGACGTCGGCATTGACGCTTGGCTGGAGGAATTAATTAGGGAGCAGATGTCGATGGCTGCTCTGCTGGGTCAGAGGTTGAGCCTTAGTCAGGCCTAAGTGATGAAGTAGTATGAGGAGTTGTAGCGGAAGGTAGAGATTTACTTTTCCGAGGGACGTCGGGAGAGGACTCCAGTATGTTGGGATGTAGTTGAGGAGGATTAAATCCTTGTGAAGCTTGAGTGGAAGGCCGAGAAAGCGAACCAGGTCTTTGCTTGGCATGTAGTGTCGGTGAAAGTCCTTTTCTAGCTTAATGAGAGCTGTAAAAAGAGAACATATGTTAGAAACAGAGTAACAAAAATGATGATTAAAGAAAGTAGAAGGGACTCTAGGGGAACTAAGTCCTTACCCATATCTTCCCTAAAAACCTCGCAATGGGAAGAGATGGAGTTCATCGTCTGACGCAAACTCCCAATTGCCCGAAACAATCAAGTAGTCATCAATCGTGCCTTTATTAGACTTCGGAATATCAGTTATCAGCTTTTATTGGGTTGATCTCGGCTTGAGGTAGTATGTATAACCGGCTTTGGTTTTAAGGCCACACATCGTGTAGCAATATTGAATATCTGACAGGGAGATCCTAGCATTTTGCCGATGCTCTAACTCAGCAATTCCGTTTATGATCCTCAAGGAGTTTACAGCTAGTTGCATGGGGTTCAATTTGTAAAAATGGAGGACCTCTCTGAAAAGGATGTTGAGAGGGAATCTGACTCCTCCCTCAATAACAGAGACAACGAGAAAGGGCATATAGTCCTACCCCGGCATAATGGAGTCATTCTCTCCAGACAATCATATTTGAACATTGGCTGGTATAGAAAACTCCTGCCTAAAGTACTCTAGCTTAGTAGGAGTGTCTACTCTCCACCTAAACATTCCCATGATGTCGGCTTAGGAGGTGTTGGTACACAGTTCAGGTAAAAAAGCTGGGAATAGGTTTGAAAGGACCTCGGCTAAACTCAAAACAAAAACTGGGGCAAGGATTTTTCAAGATCAAACGGAGTTTGTTTAAGTTTTCCTAAAATTTTGTGATTTCTTTACCAAAACCCAAGCCTAATCTATGTAGAAGCAAAGAATTAAAAGCAAGAAATCTGGAAAACGCAACAAGGAAACAAAAAAACAGAGAAGCACAGTGATTCTGACTCAAGAAAACAAATACAGATTCAAGAAACATTGAATAAAGTATAGATGTGCACAAGTCGAAGACAATGGCAAGTTGCAAGAACATCAAGTATATAAGCGGTTTATGTGTGCATATGCTGGCCTAAAGATAGATTGGACAAGCACAGAATCACAGAACAAACGTGTTTGATACGTGAATGACGAAATTTAAAACGCAAGCAATTATTCAAGAATATGGATGGATTCACAATAAACAGTGTACAAACGTAACGAAGTTCGAAGTAAGTCAAAAACTAAAAAGAGGGAAAAACAGTGGCTTACCAAGAAAAATAACACCGGTATAAGGTCGCCAAAGTCAAGCAATGACGATAGATGTAGCAGAACGGTGGATTCTTCGCCAGAAGAGGTAAGCGGAGTAGTTGCAGAAAAGCTTTGAAAGCGACAATGGTGGCTTAGAGAGAGAAAACTTGAGGGAAATCAAAAAACGTGAAGTGAAAAGACGAAGAAAAAGGGAAGTGTTTTTGTTAAAACACGAAAGGGCAGCAAAGTTACATTGAATGTGCCTAAGATGACATGCCTGTCAGTTGGTATACGCAGAAACGACGCGACCTGATGGCACGTGTCAGGTACGGATCAATAAGGAAAAGACGCATGGCAAAAACGATTGAGAAACCGTACGTGACAGCTCATGCGCATATGGAACTCTTAGAGTTCTTGATTTAATAAAGTAAAGACCTTGGCTAGGGAGACGATCTCAGTTAAAAAACTTAAAGATTTTTTGTTTTTGGTTCCTAGGCATTGGTAAAACAGATTGCAGTCTTGGTCATATGGGGGTCGACGTGCGATGACCTCGGTAATGAAGAATAGAGCAAGTCTTAGCCAACATGCTATATGAACAAACGATATAGGTTCTATCACCTCAGGATGCCAAGGTAATAGAACCTAGGAGGTAGTTGTGGAGGCATATTTTTGTGAATGACAACACGGGGCCAAGGTAGCACCGAAGTGCCAGCCGAGGTGCCACGTGTCCTAGTCATGGTGCCAAGGTAATCTTGGTTAGGCTGAGGTTTTCTGTGGAGATACCAGAATCCGAGATGAACGAATAAAGGTCAAGAGTCCTAGAATGGGGGAGGATCTTAGTCTGGATAAGGATAAAAGCTCTTAAGGAATTTATCTTTATCTATTTGAGAGTCCTGGATAAACATTGGGCCAGAGTCCATTGAAGCTAGGCTTCTACGGGGATCAGGTCAGTGCTAGCTATAAAAGTAAGGCATCCTCATGGGTCTAAGGTACGCTTTTTGTATTCTGACTAAATGAGTTAAGTACTGTTTGCTATCTTTTAGAGATGATTAAGTACTGACTTGATCGTCGGAGTGCCACTGGGTGGAAGAACCACTGCTGGAGTCTTATCTTTCTGTGACAGGTCGTTCGGGCGCAATCTATTCTGTCGGTATTCTTCAGCTGAGTACCTGTTTGGTAATGTGGTCAGAAATTAACACACACAGGGAGTAAAGTGCTTTACCCCTTAACCAGAAGGGGGTAAAATAAATTTTTTCCTTTATATAAAAGCCAACTATTATGTTGTTAAAAACCATCAAATGTAGGTCAAAGGGCTTGAGAACAAATTTGCAGCAAAGCATGGATAAGGACAATAGGTTTTTGGGACTCCTGTTGTTACTCCTCTTGGCTTCTCGTGAGTCACTCTCCAAATTGACATTTCACATAGTAGTTGTTATTATTTTATTTTATAAATTTTTTATAATGAACATTTTCCATGGGAAACCATTTTGTAGGTTTAAAATTAAAGAATCTAACTCGATTTCCTTTGTGTTAGTTAATTGTGGAAAGACAATGATGCAAAATAAGGGTGGATATCGGCTAGTTGGCTGCCTAGTTCGCCTGGCTCAATCTTAATTTTTTAGTGTTAAAGAAAGTTGTTTTAACTCATAAGATTGGGTTAACATTTTTAGCCCTATATATTAATGGGCTGAGTTTGAGATTTATATTTCCAATCAGGCATGCTATTAAATTAATTAATTAATTATAATATATTTTTTATTGAGATCTATACTTTACTTTTGTTGATTTTATTGGAACTTACATTTATGGTGATGTATAATCAAATTTATTTAAGAAAATTTTTTAATTTATATACAAAATCTTTCAATTTATAATGATGTTAGTATATTTATTTAAAATATATAATGTGCGATTGAATTTAATTACGGAATGTTTTATTTTTATTTTTTTTAACATATAACAGGATGGATAGACTTGGGATTTATAATTATTTTTTGGGCTGAGCTTAGACAAATTTAAAGGTCTGATTTTAAGATCAGAATGATTTTGAATAGCAAAAATAAATTTTATTGATGTAGTTAAAGGGAGTATAATACTTGACCCAGACAAATATGAATAAAGTTCTCTATAGTTCCTATTGTATTAACTTTTTTTCATCAATTTTATTGTTAATGTTGTATATTGTATTAGACCCAGTAATATATTAAGAAAATGATCAGTTGATAATTAAATATTTTGTAATTATCAATTAACCATTTTCTTAACACCATTGGATTTAGAAAATGGGTCTAAAAAGTAAATTTATATATCGTTTTATTTAGTTTAATTGATAGCACTTATTTAAATATTTAGACTGAAATCTGATAGCACAATAGTCCATTTATTTACTCTTATGATGTGTATAATTAAAAAAATAATTAAATTATAAATTATGTTAGAGATTCATAATTTTAAAATGACATGATAGGTGGGCAACAATGTTGGAAACTCACATTTTGTACTCACAAATACATCTATAATGATGTAGTAAGGGTGGTGATGAGTCTCATATTATTGAGTGTTTAACCAATCAAAAATTGATACTTATAAAATTATATCATTATAGATTAAATTATGAAAAATTTATGAGAACATCAAACATTTTCTAAAGGCGGATTTGTGCTCAAAAGTTTACAAAGAACTTGTAATGTGTAAAATTTGTGGGGAATAAAATTATCAATTATCCCCTTATCTACCAGGTGGCCTAGTGGAGACAACAGTTTTCTTCATAGTGGTGACTCAGGTTCGAATTCTAGGGGTGTGAAAAATGACTGAATATTTAGTTGGTTCTCTTAGAGATCTCGCACTATACTTCAATCGATTCTAGACTCTTCTATGGCGTGTGACTGAACTTCATTGGTACCTCAGCAGCGGATCCCTTCTTATAGATTGTGTTAAATCTGACTGGTAACTGATTGCCCTATAGTCAAGACCCATGAAAATGATGATGACACCACAAAGCTTTTTTTTTCATTCCAAAACAAAAAATTTATCCCCTATCCTTGATCTAATCCATCTGTGGGCCTTAAAGGCCAATTTTTCTTCATAAATAAAGTGATGGAAGATCCTAGATGACTTTATTCAAATTACATAATTGCCTTTTAAGGGTCATTTGTCAATTATATATTTTAATCAAAAAGTTAGAAGTCATTATAAGTTATCATATCATTCTCTCTATTTTTTTACATATTTTTTCGTAAAAAGTCAAAAAGTTACTAACATAGTCTATTTCCAAACGAGACCTAAATAATTTTTAAATATCAACTATTTTTTCAACTTTAGTTAATTTTTTTTTATATAATTAAAAAAATAATGTCCAATTAGTACACATTAATGTATATTTGGGAGGAAAAAGATTGGATACAAATGTGTGTTTGGATGGAAAAAGATTTGGTGCACACCCAACCTTTAACATAGTGCACAAAGTGATTGCCCCATGACTTGAACCCATAACCTTAAAGTTATTAGGCCAAGATTTTACCATTGAACCAATGGTCATCCCTTAAAAGTAGAACAACATCTAAATAATACACATTAATGTGTATTTGGGAGGGAAAAAATTGGATATATGCCTAACTTTTGACATAGTGCACAAAGTGATTATCCATAGACTTAAACCCATAACCTCAAGATTTTTAGGCCAAAATTTTATCATTGAACCAATGGTCACCTACACCCACATCCATATATCACATCCACTCTCTCTCTCTCTCTTTCTCTCTCTATCTCTCTCTCTCTCTCTCTCTCTCTCTCTCTGTGTTCATGTTCTCTCCAAATCTGGAGCCATCAACGCACAACAACACTATAAGGGCGGTGGCGCGTGGTGGATGTCCTTGTCATTGCCTCCACTCTACCATTTCTTTTCTCTCTATCGTGTTTTGTGTAGGTATAGGGCCATGGAAGAGGAATACTCAGTTAAAGTTAAAAGGAAGGTTGTTGAAGCGAGAGATGTGCTTGTGAACGGCGGCGAATGGCAAAGAGCGAACCAAAAATACCACCACCAGCACTCATTGATTTTAGTTTCTTCAAGGTAAAAAAATAAGCTTTGTTCACTGATTCAATGGTGTGTTTGTTGATTTAAAATTTTAAAATGTATAGCAATTTCAAGAAATTATGTTGATGTATTGGTAGTAGCATTTCTTTGTTCGAGTTGGCAGAAAAAGTTTCTAGGATTGAAGAAACTTTACCTCAACAACCATAAGATGACCAGAAATCCTAACCCAGCAAAAGCACCCCTATCTCTTCTATATTTTTTTAAAAAATATATTTAATTTTCTCTGATTTGGTCAAAACATAGAGACAAAACTAAAGAAAATTGTTCAAAAGACAGAGAAATTTGTGAGCAAAATTTTAACCTAGAGAAAATTGGTCAAAACATAAAAAAAAAAAAAAAAAAAAAAAAAAAAAAAAAAAAAATTGAGTAAACCAGAGAAATTTTAACCTAGAGAAATTTCAAAACTCACAAAAAATTAGAAAAATTGAACAAACCAAAGAAATTTCCAAAACACAGAGAAATTTATTATTTGAAAATTTTTCTAAATCAAAATTTCTCTAAAAAAATGTTGAAAGACCCTACTACTGTGAAAATATTACATGTCATTTATCTTATAAAATCTGAATATCAGGGATCTAAAAAAAAAATTCTCCAATTATTAATTCCTCAAAACAGAAAAGGAAAAAAAAAACAAAAATAAAAAACTTGCCCAGTTATTAAAACAATCCAAATAGTATCCAAGTAAAATAAAGGCCATCCATATTTAATCACTATTAAAAAAAATTAAATTTAAAACTAGAGTTGCACTTCAAATTTGATTGTAAATTGGAAGCTTTTTATTCTGAGTTTTATATTTTCAATACAAAAATTAGTTTTCTTTTTTTTTTTTTTTTTAGGCGGGGGAGGGGGCGTTGGTTTTGTCTAATATTTTTTTTCTTTATATAAAATAAGGGTTGGGTTTCTTTGATTGACCAATGGGACCAATAACAAGTTTCGTTTTAATTATTCAAAATTTTCATTTTGTAGTGTTATTGTATATTATTAATGGAAAAAATTAAATCGATACGATAACCGTAATATTTTTTTCAACATTTGTTTATAAAAAAAAATGAACTAGAAGTATTTTTTTAAAAAAAAAAATAGACTATATATTTTTTTTAGACACAAATAAGATAAAATAAAAAGCCTATGCTTCTTATATCAGCCTAATTTTATTTTATTTTTGAAAATAATATACATAAAAGACCCACAAACAATTTAAATCATCCATAATAAATCTCACCAATCCATCAAATTCTCTCAAAATTAAATTTAAACTTCACACAAACTCCACCCATAATAAAGTCGCAGGACTTGAAAAGGCTAGAGTTATCATCATCTTTCATAAAAAAAAAGGTTAAGAGAAATCTTTGGAGCATCTAATTTCCACCTTAAAGAGTAGTGTGTGTGAATATTTATTATTATTTTTTAATAGTGAAATGTAGGAATAATGATTTATTTTATAATTTTGAAGTAGAAATTATTTTATTTTTTTGCTGCAGATTTATTTTTGAGTGAGAAATTAGCAATAGTTCAAAATAGAATAATGATTCAATCACATTATAATAGAAAAAATTATAAAAAAAATCAAGGAATAAAAAATACTCATAAATAGGGGACTGATTAGCACCACTGAATATTCATGCATAATTGTTCACATGAATCTAATCTCTTGTATACATTATCACGAACACTCAGAGAAATGCTACATATATCTAATTTACATAAAATGATATGATTATAATATTTTTATAATTACTGTGGGTGTTGATTTCTGATCACACAACCAAATAAGGAACTCAGATGGAGAGTACCGACAGAATAGATTAAACGCTAACAACCTGTCACAGAAAAATAAGAATCTGGTGGTGGCTCGTCTACCCGGGGGCACTCTGACACTCAAGTCAGTAATCAAATATCTCTCAAAGATAGCAAATTGTGCTTAACTCACAAGAAAGAATTTATTGCTCACTGTATATCACACATACTTGAGACCCACGGGGGTACACTGCTTTTATAGCCAGCACTAACCTGATCTCTGTAGAAGCCTCATTTCAATAGACTCATGCTCAATGCCCATCCTAGACTCTCAACTAGATAGTGATAGACTCCCTAAGAGCTCTATCTTTATCCAGACTGAGATCCTCCCCTATTCTAGGACTCTTGTCCCTTATCTATTTATCTTGGATTCCGGTATCTCCACAGATAACCTTGGCCTAGCTAAGATCACCTTGGCATCAGGACCATGTCACGTGGCACCTCGGCTGACACTTTAGTGTCACCTTGGCCACATGCTGTCACTCACAAAATATGCCCTCAAAACTGCCCCCTAGGTTCTATTACCTCGGCAACCTGAGGTGATGGAACCTATATTGTTTGTTCATATATTATGTCGGCTCAAAACTTTATTTCTCTCTTCATCCGAGGTCAATTCTAGTCGGTTTCAAGCACCCAAGACTCAACTGTCCATCCTTATTTAGGATCAAGAACCAAGAGTGTAGTTCCTTTGATATCTTAACCAAGATCGCCCCTCTAGCCGAGGTTTTTGCTTCATTAACCAAGAACTCCAAGAGTTTTATCTACGCATGAGTTGTCACGTATGGTCTTTTCAACCGTTTCCTCCACGCGTCCGTTCCTCATTGGTTCATACCTAACACGCGTTATTAGGTCGCGTCGCTTTTGCTCACGCTACCTGACAAGCACGTCATCCAAGGCGCCTTTTTGATTTTTCACAAAACTCTTTCTTCTCCCTCCATCTTTTCACTTTCACGAATTCAACTTGCCTCGTCTCTTAGACTCTCTCTCTCTCTCTCTCTAACATTCCCCCTCCAAACCGCTATTTTTCAAGCTTTTAAGCTCTGCAACTGCCTTTTCCGTCACCCCCGGCACACCATTCATCATTCGACTCTGATTGTACAACTCGTCTGACTCCGACGTATCTTACTCCGGCTTCAATCGGTAAATCCTCTAATTTTGATTTTAACTTCGATTCTCTACTGTCTTTTACTATTCTTGGCCATGCTCTTCCATGCAACTTCCATCAGAATTTTGCTATATGTTTATCTTTACACCTATTTTTATGGAATTTGTCTCTGTATTTGTAATTGCACTTTGTTTCTATCTTCATGCTTTAGTCACCATTTCTTGTTTCTTGAATCTGTCTGATGTGTCATAATTTATTCCTAAATTCAAGAGTGTGCGTATTGCTTCTGGTTCTTGCACACTGCCTTGCACACACTCACTCATTGTTCTGCAAATTTATGATTTTCTTAATTCTTGAATCTCGGTTGCGTTCTTGATTTCTAAATCATGCTCTTTTTTTCTGTTTGTCTTGTTGTATTTCTAGATTTTTTCCTTCAATTCATGTTTCTGCAGTTTCTAGATTTGGGATTTGCTTTAGAACCTTGTTCTTTAGGAAAATCGAAACGAATTCCCCTTAGATCTTCAAAAACCCTAACACCAATGCCTGTTTAGGTTTTAGCCGAGGTCTTTAAACCTAAATCAATCATTCTGTTGCCCAACCCTTTTCTTGCCGAGATAATGGGTATGTTTAGGTAGAGAATCACCCCAGAAAAACTAGAGCATTTTAGGCGAGAGTTCTCTATCCCAGCCGACGTCTATTTGAGGTTAGCAGGGGAGGAAGACTCTATCATGCCTGATGGAAACTCCATGCCCTTCCCTATTGTTGCATTCATTGAATGCGAACTTCAGTTTCCCCTAGATACTCTCTTTTGAGAAATCCTTCACTATTACAAACTCAACCCCATGCAGCTTGCCATAAACTCATATAGGGTTATCAATGGCATAATCGAACTAACACACCGAGAAAAGGCTAGGATCACATTAGCCGATATCCAATTCTGCTATACAATGTGTGGCCTTAAGTTTGAAAAAGCCTACATATACTACCTTAAGCCTAGATCCACAGCCTTCAAACTAATAGCCGACCTCGCAGACTCCAATAAGGGTACTGGGAGTTTGCTCCTGATGACGATCTTCATCTCTATCCTTTACGCAGAGCAATTTTTAAAAAGGGTGATAGTAAGGCTTAGTCATCCTATTGTAATTCTATTTTGGTTACGGCTTGCCAACTTATTCATCTTTACTAATGTTTGCTCTTTGTTTTTTGCAATTCTTCCTCAACCAGCGAAGGATTTCGGCAATCATATGTCCACAGCCGAGATCTAAAGAAACTCTTGGATCTCTCTGTGCAGAGATGTAAGGCCCCTCTGCTGTTGAATTACATACCCACATACAAGTCGGCTTTGCTCGACGTCCCTCAAAGGAATCAAACTCCATCGTCTGCCTTAACCCCTCCGATCACTTCTTCACCAAAAGCTCATCAGGCTTCCTCTTCAGATCCAATTGAGTTGCCATCAACCTCTGCCTCCTAGCTTATCCAGATATCCCAGCGACGACACCGACATCGTGCCCCAGCAAATGCACCAGCCGGTAGAACTTGTAGCCGCAAACGCCAAGATTCTGAGGCATCGGCTTACGATCTAGCCAATTCCCCAATCGCCCTTCCTGCGATCCACTTTGGCAATAGAGTTATCGTTGTTGTAACTGCCGATGACATGGGCTGCAATAAACCCATCGTGGAAGACCTCTTGGCCGACCTTCCAGGAATTGTTGCCATTCAGTCATCACCATCTTAATCCCAACCTAAACCAAAGCCAAAAAGGGTGAAGAGGGCTAAGGCAAAAGCCTATGTTACCCAAGTTGACACTGATGATATCCGAGGTTGAGAAGAGTGCCTCCAATGCCGAGAAGAGGCCTGCTGAGGATGAGCCGACCGATACCTCACGATCGAAGAAGCCGAAGTCCCAGGCAGCCACAAACCCAAGCGCTTTTAAAGCCGATGAACCCTGGGCTCCTGCCATCACAATTGGGGACTAACCAATCAGGGCTGGCGACAGTGCCATTGATAATATTGAGGTCGACGTCGCTTTTTCCACCGCCATTCTTCTGCCAACTGATCTAAATCATATGTCCGAGATCACCGGGTATGAAAACTTGCTTTAATGATGTAGCACTCTATTTTGGTAAGTCTTCAACTTTTGTCTTTCCTGTCTTTTTACTTCAAGTTCTCATACTTTAAAATTTTTACTAACTTGTTCATTCTTTTTCTTCTAAGCGATCCAGCTTACTCATTCCTTTGCAATGAAAGCCGAGGACTTGAAGAAATAATTGGTCCACAAGATCAAAAAGGCTGCTGGCTTTCTCACCTCCTTAAATAACGCCGAGGCAAAAATGAAGATGCTTCTAGATCAAGCTAAGGTTGCCAAACAAGCTCAAGATCAAGCTAAGGAAAAGTAGAGGCTACTGAAGCAGTGGCCGATGTACTCAAGGCCGAGGCCAAAGCGTCCAAAGCAAAAATTTCCAAAGCCGACGCGGAGCTGCGAAAGGTCTTGGCGACCAAAGCGGCCAAAATTAAGGCAGTCGACGAAAAGGCCTACGCTGAGGTGCGTGACGCCTATAAAGAACAAGTAAACCAAGCCTGCAACCAAGGTTTTTATCTCTGTTGGATAGTTGCTCTAAACAAGCTGTCTATCCAATGGATTCCGATCTCCGCGATATCCACAAACTCCAAGTGCCCTTCCTTCCACCTCCCAAAGGATCGGACGGCGAAGCTAAGGAAGAGGAGGTTGAATCCGATGACGCCGAAGAAGAGAAGGATATTGCCAAAGGGACCAAGTCCCCAACATTGAATGATCAAGTCCTGGACTTGACTCATAATGAGGAGGAGGACTTGGTTTCCAAGGGTGCCTTTCCCCAACAAACAACTTCTGAGGCCGAGGTCCATGCAGCCGAAAAGAGCTTAGACCAGACCTTGCTGGAAATCGATGTCGAGATAGCGCCGAAGAAGGAAACCACATTGCCAACCGAGGTCGACACAACGCTAACAGCCGAGGTTGAGCAATCTGAGACTAATGCCCATGTCTCCAACGCTTAGGATTTTCTTTTCTTTTACTCTGAACTTTTTCCCTTTCAGTTGTAACTTCTCTTCTGTAACTTGGACAAGTAATTTCTTATGCCAAGCCGAAGTGCCTCTTTGTATCTGAACAAGTTTCTTTGCTGAATGTGTGCCCTTTCTTCTAAGTGTTGAATGTATGCTTTCTTTCCTTCTATGCATGTTTCTATACGTAGAATATTTTTTTGCATTTATTCAAAGTACACCTTAATTGTGTAATTACTTTGGGGTACAATACCTCGGATATACCTTGACTGTTTTTTTTAGCCAACAATTGAAATTCCTCGGCTAACACTTAAAGATATTTTGAAATATTTTTACAAGTGCTATTTCTTTAAACTTATTCAATCAAGTATTGCTCTTTCATTTCCACTCACTGTTTTCTATCAAGACTTCACCCTTGCAATCTTTCCAAGTTTGACAACCTAGTTAGTTATCTCAAGTAAGTTGTACCTCGGATACATCTTTTATTATTACCTCTGCCAATCTTCAACTTGTAAATTTTTCTAAAAATTTCAACAAGTGCCAAGCTCTCAGGTTTATCTATTATTCCTACTTCTGACCCTCTAATGTGAGCCTAAGCTCCACTTAAGTTCACATTATGCATTTATGATCTTTTGCCGAAATCAGATTCAAACAAAAACTAGCCGAGGTCCAACCTTGGTTTCTCTGTTAATCGACTTTAGTTCCATTTTGAGTTTAACTCTGCCGACATGGTAAGCCTAGGTTAATTCAACTTAGTTCAACTCTATTATATGCAAGTATAAATTAACTTTGCCATATAATGAATCTAAGTTACTCGTTATGTTTCATTCAGAAACATTGCCAACTTAGTTCAACTCTATTATATGTAAGTATAACTGCCATATAATAAATCTAAGTTATTCGTCATGTTTCATTCAGAAATATCGCCAACTTAGTTCAACTCTATTATATGTAAGTATAATTCAACTCTGCCATATAATAAGTCTAAGTCATGTTTCATTCAGAAAGATCGCCAACTAAGTTCAACTCTATTATATGCAAGTATAATTCAACTCTTTCATATTATAAGTCTAAGTTATTTGTCATGTTTCGTTCAGAAACATCGCCAACTTAGTTCAACTCTATTATATGCAAGTATAATTCAACTCTGTCATATAATAAGTCTAAGTTATTCGTCATGTTTCATTCAAAAACATTGCCAACTTAGTTCAACTCTATTATATGCAAGTATAATTCAACTCTGCCATATAATAAGTCTAAGTTATTCGTCATGTTTCATTTAGAAACATCATTATAGGACTGGTCGGTCCTATCGCACAAATTTCAAAATCATAAAAATCAAACTAGCATTTTATTATTACTTCGGCTAATAAAATTATGACATAAACTTCAAAAAACAAAAAACTAATGATAAAAAAAACTTCAAATTGTAAATGTTCTAGGGTCTTGGCAATTCTTTGCCTTTAGTGTCTTCAATCCGATATGCCCCATTGCCGGCAACCAAAATGATTCTATAAGGCCCCTTCCAGTTTAGGCCAAGCTTGCCCTCCCTAGGATCCTTCTTGTTGTTGACAACTTTTCTCAGGACGAGGTCCCCAACCTTGAACTCTCTTGGGTTGACCTTCTTTTTGTAAGCCTTAACAAGTTGTTACTAGTATGCCTCCAACCAAATTGCTGCTCTCTCTCTTCTCTCCTCCAGTAGGTCCAGATCTCAGGCTAGGAATGCCTCATTAGTCCCATTCTCTACTCCCTAGGTTCTAATCCCAAGGATGCCGATTTCCAGTGGGATAACTGCTTCAACGCCATAAGCCATGGCAAAAGGAGACTCCCCAGTTAATCTCCTCAGCGTAGTCCAATATGCCCAAAACATATTGGGCAACTCTTCTACCCACTTTCCTTTTGCTGTTTCCAGCCTCTTTTTGATCCCATCCAAGATAGTCTTATTGGATACTTCTGCTTGACTATTGCTCTGAGGGAAACTTGGAGTGGAGTAGTAATTCTTGATTTTGTACTTTGCACATAAGTTTTTGATTTGCTTACTGTCAAATTGTGTACCATTGTCTGCTATTATTGCCCTTGGGATCCCAAACCTGGTGATGATGTTCTTCTATATGAAGTTCTTCACATCAATATCTCAAATTTTTGCAAGGGGTTCAGCTTCTACCTGCTTTGTGAAGTAATCAGTTGCTACCAGCAGAAACTTCCTTTGTCCAGTTGCTTGGGGTAATTGTCCGACAAGATCCATGCCCCACTGGGCAAATGGCCAAGGGCTGGATACTGAGTTCAAATCTACTGCTAGTTGATGTATTAAAGGTGCAAACCTTTGACACTTCTCGTAGTTTCTAACGTAGGCTTCAGCATCCTTCTACATGTAGGGCCACCAATATCCCTGAGTGATAGCCCTATGAGCAAGTGATCTGCCTCCAGCATGGCTTCTACAAACTCCTTCATGAATCTCATATAGAAAGTTTTCAACCTGGGAGGGATATAAACATCTCAAAAGGGGACTAGTGAAGGATCTCCTGTAGAAATGGCCATCTGCCGTTAGGCCGAACCTGGCCAACTTCAATCTGGTCATCTGTGTCTCTTTTCGGTCGTCTGGAAGCTTACCATCCCTAAGGAACACTACTATTGTATCCATCCAACTTGGACCCATCTTCACACACATTACTTCGTACTCTGTGATCAGTGGTTCCACACTTAGGCCTGACAAATAATCAATCATTATTATCCTTGCGGTAACCCGACTTGTGGTTCTAAATCTAATTTCACAAGTGCAATGTGAATTAGTGAAAATCCAAAAAGAGTCCGAATTCAGCAATTCTTTTTGGAAAATCAATATTTGAATCAAATGCCAAAAATGGACTACTTTGCCAGATTACAGAATCGCCACGTAAATATTTTTAGAAAATTTAAGAAACTCGAGACTCATGCCAAAGGCCATTAATCCGTCATTACCAAAGTGTCTTAGCTCGGGAACCTAGGTACGAGAGGGAAAGGTCATAAATTTAATCACCCCACTTGCCCGATCAAAAATCGGCCTCTACTAATCATGATGTGCTACTTATTTACATTATATGCTCTTGTTTTGATTTATTAGCTATTTTTACTATGCATACATGGTATAGACTAGCTTGCAAGAATTGGAGCACTTGATCTCATTTTTTGTTTCAAAATTGTTTTGTGAATTTGCCACTTGAAAAAGTGGGCTAAAAATGGACATTTAATCAAACCGTCTCAATTCAAGCAACTAGCCTTCATCCACAGGCATTCAAACAATTATATCATTTAAGCAATTAGTCTCATGGTATTCATGATTTGGACATGGCAATACAAGCATTCAATGCAAGATGCTAAATTAATAAAAGCTCACCTAGTACTCCAAGCCAAAACAGGGATAAAAGTTAGAAAAATATGCATGTTCTTAACTTATGCAATATGACTAATGCAATGCACACATTATGTATTTTATAGGCTCAGCTATGAGTATGGCATATGATTTCATTCAAGACATACGATAAGGAACGTATTCAAGTAATGAGTTTGAACATTTGATATCGGGTTAGCATGATGAGCCGAGCCTTGGATGCATGCAAGACAATGGATGCAAAGCATAAGAATGCTAATGAAACATGATGTCCTATACTAACCATCGTAAGCAAGTTGTAGATATCCCATTTTGACTCCCTCCCATCTACCAAAACCAATGTTGTTGGTTCTAGACAGCACAGATCTGTGCATGATGGACACGTCCAACCATCTATCCAACCACCAACCTAAACCTGTGGTGACACTTATAGTAGACAGGAAGTCGACCTTGGAGGAAGGTACAAGCTTGCTATCGGAGAGGTTCAAGGACTTGTCCGAGGGAATGTATGATCTAAGCTACTATATCGTGCCGATTGTTCAAATCAAACCAGAATTGGTATTACCAACAGCAATGGAGGTAAATATGGTTAGAGCGGATGGGCCAAACCAAGATTTGGATGATTTGGCAAAGTTAGAGGAGAATCTAGACAACCTGCAGTTCTTTCATGAACAAGATCAAAGGAATGTGTGGATTGCCTGGTTTGATTTGCATGGATCAATGGACAACTCTGGATAGCTTAGTGACGAGCCAGACAAGTATGAAAAAACTGAAACAAAACCAAAGGAAAAGGAAGCAAGAATTACTGGGGTGGTCGGAATAGCCAATGAAAAGGGGATATTCCCAGCAAGCATCGGTGTGGAAACTTTAGTTCAAGTACTAGGCATAATAAATACTGTGGATAGAGAACAGGAAGCTACATTGAAACAGTTTGCACGAGAGAGAAGTGAAGACAACCAGAAAGCTGTAATGGCTCAATACCCTGCGAGGGATGTTAGTGATATAAAGATAATCCGAACAGAGCCTGACAACTGTTTGTCAATTGCTGAAGGAGTCTGGTGGGATGACGATGACTTACATTTGGCTCACATCGATGAAGATTGGGGTGAGGACCTTCCCGACAATACCTGGTACGTAGAAGAGATCGACCACATGACAAAGAGCGGACGGTATTTCAAGCCGCCACACTTAGATAAGACTGATGCATCCGGGAAGGATAAAGAGATTAAGAAGTAGAAAGAGAAGCAATCGGAAGAAAAGGCTGTGCTGAAGCAGTTGAAGAAGATCCAAGCTGACATCTCAATCTGGGGTCTTCTGATGGCCTCCCGGGTGTATCGACAAGCAGTATTATCAGCAATAGACTAGGCCAAGTTGTCCATTGACACTACTCCTGAACAGCTTGTGGAATTGGTTTTCCCAGGTGGCGCTAGCCCAACCCTAACCTTCTCTAACAAGAAACTACCGCTAGAAGGCTCAACACACAACAAACCCTTGTACATATTTGTTGAGTGCAGAGGGAAATGGGTGCCAGTAATGTTGATAGACACCGGTTCGGCAATCAATGTCTGTCCTTCCCACACAACCTATGCCATTGGCCTTAGAGCGACAGAGTTTGTGCCTACTACCCAGGTGATCCAGGCATATGATAATACAAGTAGGGAAGTTATGGGCGCGGTGCAAATCAGAGTTCAGATGGGACCAGCTCAACAAGATGTCGAGTTCCATGTCTTGGATGTGCCGGCCACCTTCAACTTATTATTAGGGAGGCCCTAGCTATATCTTGTAAAAGCAGTCTCTTCCACCCTCCACCAAATATTGAAATACCCTCACAAGAAAGGGGTGGCAATAGTCTTCAAGAATTCATTTATTCATCCCCCGCCAGAAATAACTACACCAATGCTGGAGATCGTTCATGGCGAGGAGGATCTATTCCTCTCAGGGTTCACTTTGGCTGAGGCCTGAGTAGTGCAGAATATCTTGGCCACTGACGAGGGCATCTATGTCAGCGCCCAATCAATCTATGTCATGAATAAACTCCAATATGTGCCAGGAATGGGACTTGGAAGAAGTGGCCGGAAGGGCGTTGTTGCATTGGCCAATGTGCCGCATAATCCACATGCCTTTGGTTTGGGCTATGTGTCCACCAAAGGGGACTAGATCAGGAAAAGAGAAGAAATCAGAGGCAGAGCCAGGGCCAAGCAGGCCAGGAAACACTATGAGCTTGTCCACAGGCTGATTCAGGGGACATTCAATGGTCGCTTTGTTCGGGAGGGAGAAGATTCCCCTTTTGTGACTTTCCCGAGCCCTGGGTGAATTCCACTAATCAGCGTGTTCTCGGGTTTGAAATCTTCTTTGACCTGCAGTTGCAAGATAGTGATACAGAGGAAAAGATTAAACCAAGTACTGAAGCTGACAAAAGCATTGACTCGAACAACAGCGAGCGTGAAATAAGGACAGCACTGGTATGTCTCCTAACAGATCCTACAACCAACCTAGAAAACTTAAGGGATGACCTTACTATCTCCATGATAGGGGAAAAACCGGGCATAAACCCAACCAGTGGCATATTGGATGCATTAAAGGCACCAACTTTTACCTGGCAGTTGGAGAAAGGCTACTTTTCTATTCCTGAATCGGATAATAGGCTAGAATCTGATTCCACAAAGTCTGTGGGGTCGGGATCAACCTCCAATTAGTTTGAGGAGTCTGAGTCTGGCATTCCCAGGGGTGGTAACCCAGATGCCAAATTCCTGTCTAAGTCTTCCTTTTCTTTTGATTTTGAGTCTGTTGTAACTTAAGAGCTGGACATTATGAATGAGAACTTAGTCGTTTCTGGGTACTTCTCTGTGCCACTTATTTATTACATTGACCAAGACTTTCAAACTTTTAATGAAAACAAAGAGAAAGAAATTTCTCTGGCTTTGAAAAACTTGAGTAATCAAGAGGAAGAGAGGTATATTAACCCTTGTGTTGATAAAATCATTGCCATTAATTTAGGTACTGAGAATGATCCACGCATGGTCCAGATCGGGTCCACGTTGTCTTCGGAGGAACACGAACACTTAGTCGCATTATTAAAAGATTTCAAAGATGTTTTTGTGTGGTCCTACAAAGACATGCTTGGAATCGATCCTGAGATCGTACAGCACCGAATTCTTCTTGATCCTGAGACCTGACTAGTTAAGAAAAAATTGCGCAAGATTTGCCTGGATTGGGCATTGAAGATCAAGAAAGAGGTTACCAAACAGATCGAAGCAGGATTCTTATTAGTATTTGAGTATCGGACTTGGTTAGCCAACATCGTCCTGGTGCCAAAGAATGATGGTAGAATTCAAGTTTGTGTAGATTTTCGGGACTTAAACAAAGCTAGTCTAAAAGATGACTTTCCATTGCCACACATTGATAAATTGGTAGACTTCATAACTAGCCATGCATTGCTTTCCTTCATGGATGGGTTTTCCGGGTATAACCAAATTCTGATGGCTCCCGAGGATAGAGAGAAAATCGCGTTCACAACACCATGGGGTACCTACTGCTATCGGGTTAATTATGCCATTTGGGTTGAAAAATGCTGGGGCTACTTCTCAGAGGACGACAACTACCATTCTGCATGATATGATCCACAAAAGAAGTCGAGGTGTACGTGGATGACATGATTGTCAAGTCCAAAGAAAGAGAAGGCCACTACACCGCCTTGGAGAAATTCTTTCAACGAATCAGAGAATACAGACTGAGGTTGAACCCAAAAAAGTGCACTTTCGGCGTAACGGCAAGAAAAATGCTAGGCTTTTTGATCAGACAGAAGGGCATCGAAGTAGATCCTTCCAAAATCAATGCCATTTTGGAAATGCCACCACCAAGGATTGAAAAGGAGGTGCAAGACTTTCTAGGTAAAGTGCGATTCATAAGACGATTTATTTCCAAACTAACCTTGACTTGTGAACCACTATTTGGTCTCTTGAAGAAAAGAAAGAAATTTCAATGGGATGATTGATGTCAAATCGCTTTTGAGTAGGTCAAACAGTACCTCCAGAATCTGCCTGTGTTATCCCCACCAGAGCCAGGAAAACCTTTGATTCTGTACTTATCAGTGACGAACACAACCATGGGATTCATGCTAGCACAAAAATCTGAGGATAGGGTGGAGAAAGCATCTATTACCTGAGCAAGAAAATGCTGGAGTATAAGACCCGCTACACGCTGCTGGAGAAAGCTTGTCTAGCCTTGGTATGGGCTACCCGGAAGTTGAGGCACTACTTATTAGCTCACTCTGTAATCCTGGTTTCGCAATTGGATCCCATCAAATATCTCTTTGAAAAATCGGCGCTTACGGGTAAGCTAGCTCGTTGGTTGCTTCTCCTCTCCAAATTTGATCTCAAGTATGTTACTCGTAAGCCGGTCAATGGAAGAGCTATAGTAGAATTCCTGGCTGACCACCCAATAGAAGAAGATGAGGCAGTAGAATACTTGTTCCCGGATGAGGCCATTCTACATATTAAAGAAAAAACATGGGCGACGTATTTTGATGGAGCGTCCAATCAATATGGCTATGGAATAGGTGTATTGCTCATAGCACCAGATGATTCTCATATACCTTTAGCTTTTAAACTCCGATTCAAGGTGTCCAACAACGAAGCAAAATATGAAACGTGTATCGCTAGTTTAGAAGCTGCCCTGGAACTAGAGGCAAAAAGATTGGATGTTATCAGAGATTCGAACTTGGTTGTCTCTCAAGCAAATGGAGACTGGAAAGTCAAAGAAGAGAAAATGAAGGTTTATCACCAGACCCTGGACATTCTAATTCCTAGGTTTGAAAAACTGACTTTCGCGCATCTATTGAGAGAGAACAACAAGTTCGCTAATACTTTAGCAACTCTATCTTCTATGGTAGACATTCCACTTGGAGTCTGGATGCGTCCGATTATTATTGAGCAGAAGTACACGCCGGCCTATGAAACTATCACCGCAATAGATGAAGCGCAAGACAAGAACCCTTGGTACTATGATATCTAAAACTTCTTGGAAAAGGAGGTTTATCCACTAGGGGCAAATGCCAAGGATAAAAGAGGAATATGGCGAAAGGTTATCCAATTTATCATTTGTGGAGGTAAACTGTAAAAAAAGAGGTCATCTGGAAATACACAAGTTGTGTGTTGAAGAAGAGGAATCAAAGCGCCTGATGGAGGCCATCCATAGAGGAGAGTGTGGAACGCACATGAATAGAGTGATATTAGCCCGAAAAATTCTCAGGCAAGGTTACTACTGGTCCACTATGGAGGAGGATTGTATTGGTTTTGTTCGGCGATGCCACAAATGCCAAATTCACGCTAATCGCATGAATATCCCGCCAAAACTGCATAAACATGACTTTGCTATGGCCTTTCTCGGTTTGGAGAATTGATGTTATTGGCGTAGTCACACCAAAAGGATCGAATGGACATGAATACATTCTGGTAACGATCGACTACTTTACAAAGTGGGTGGAAGCCCAGTCTTATGCAGTATTGACAGCATCACATATGGCTAAGTTCATCGGAAACAATATCATTTGCCAGTACGAGATTCCGAATGAGATCATGTCGAATAACGGCTCACATTTCAAGAAAGAGGTGATAGATCTACTCGAAAAGTATAACGTAGCTTTTCACAAGTCACCAACTTACAGGCTGCAGACTAATGGAGCTATTGAGGCTGCGAACAAGAGCATCAAGAAAATTTTGCAGAAAATGGTGGAAACCTATAGGGACTGGCCAGATAAATTGCCATTCACACTCTGGGGCTATAGAACTTCAATCCGGACGTCTACAAGGGCAACTCCTTATTCTCTTGTTTATGGCATGGAAGCTGTTCTGCCAATTGAAATTGAAGTACCATCACTGCGGGTTATGGTTGAATATCAGATAGCAGAGGCCGACTGGCAACAGAGTAGATTTGAGGAGTTAATGTTGTTTGATGAGAGAAGGCTGAAGGCATTGTATCATGTCTAGGGCTACCAACCCAGAATTGCTAAGGCTTTTAACAAGAAGGTTAAGTCTAGGAATCTCAAGGAATGAGATCTAGTGCTCAAAGACAACCGAGCTCCCATCCATGACCCTAGGGGCAAGTTCAGACCCAATTGGACTGGTCCTTACATTATCAAGTCTATCTGGTCAGGAGGAGTAGTCATTCTCATGGACCTAGACAGCCTGGAATTTTCACAACCAATCAACATGGACAAGTTGAAGAAATATTACCCCTGAGAGGCTCGCTAGGCCGAAAACCCGAAAGGGCGATCTAGGCAAAAGTTAGAACATGAAAAAAATCAGAAATTACAAAAAATTGAGCTCGCAAGGTTGAAAACCCTAAAGGGCAACTTTGGCAAAAGTTAGAGTGTAAAAGAAGAGAGTCAATACTCGAGTGAACCCAAACCGAACTACGTAAGGCCAAATTCCCAACTTCAAGATATGTAGGCAACTTCATCCTAAAGTTCGATCGTAATTATCTCCAACTCAACTGTCCTGTCTGATCAGGTCATCTTTGTTCATTATCTGTTAGTTCAGTTGTAATCTTCGTTTTGGAAAGAAGAGTTTGTTACAATGCAGAGCAGTAGCGATATGATTTGCCAATTTGGAGTTATGCATCTTAATGATTGATTTTGTGCGTGTCAAGCAATGATCATTTTCGAAAGCGGTTTTCAAAAGTTTTAATCAAAGTTGATTTTTCTCAAAAATTTACTTTTTACAATTTGGGACCAAAAGGAAAATTTTTATGCTCACAACTTCAATTTCATTGATTTCAATATCAAGTACATTCTCCAACTCTCTGATACAAATCAAAGTTTCTTTTACATAAAACTTGAAAAGAAAGGTCAAAGCAATAAAACTAAGGGTATAGATGAGTCAAGTGTCAATTCTCTGCCTTTTGTTCACACTCGTGGAGTCTCTGTGGTCAAAGTCGGCCCAATCTATTCCTCGTCCTTGAGCCAAGCCAAACACTCACTAGGAAGGATGTAACTGAAATTAAGGGCAGGGACCAGAAGCCCTCTTGTTCTCCAAGTAGTGAGGTACCGAGTCGGGTTTGAAACGCAAACAGGGAATAGAGCCAAATATTTTACTTCCTCACTTAGACGAATCTGATTATGTCCAAACTGGCGTCTGAACCAAAAGGGGACGTAGAACACGCAGTGTGTCAGACCCATCAACTGTATGCTAGGCTGACATGTCATACTGTAACTTATTTCGGCTAAATTAAGCCAAGAACAACGCTAAGCTATGTCAGCTGCGGATCGACTACACATTCAGTCATACCAAACCCTTCTGAAGGGAAATCGACTAACTGTTGGCGAAAGGGGGAAGCTCAAGCCGAGTACTCAGGGCAAGGGTCTACTACTTTCAGTTTGTCCATGAACCATACCAGGGACAAGATAAAAAAAATAAAAAAGATTAAAGACTAGAGAGATATACATTGAGAGAAAAGTAAAGAAGGGGTTTTGAGAGAAAAACAGAGTTCAAGTGTTGAGTGATATTAGAATCATAAATCAAAAGGGTGAGAAATCATACCTAGACAAGTAGTGGACTCCCTGCAAACTTGGTGGTTTCCCGCCAATGAATAGCATCCAGGCCCATCAAGGTTTCGGCCAGTGCCAAACCAATACAACTATTACCTTCTTTCAGACATTGGGCCACTTCGATCAACTGGATACTGGCTCCGCCATAACTAGGGGCAATTGGGAATTGTGCAAGTAGGCATAAACAGAGAGCATGTTGTCGGTGGCTGCGCGAAAGAAGGTCATTCCTATCTCCAATAGCGGAAAATCAATGAACTAAACAGAGAATGTCCAGCTCTCCATCATATGCCAAAGACCAAGCCTCGTGCACTGATAATCTGCACTTCCACCCCAAAGCTTGGGCATGGTCAAAATGAGGTTAAGGCATGATTGCTTGGCCACGCCAAGATTCCATCAGTGCTTGAAATTCTTTAAGTGTTAGACACATCTCTTGTGATTCAAAGTGAAATACATGTGTGATCGAGTTCCAATATCAAACTGCAGCATGGAGAAATGGAAAGCAAAGCGAAGTATGGCTCAAAAGAAAAAGGGCGTTTAGGCCGAAATTGTAAAATTCACCTTTTTTTAGCCATCCAAAGTAACTGTGATGCCCCTGTTCCGTATTATGCTAATTGATCCTCCTTATGCATATGATTATGTGTTTGATATGATTTTGAGTGCCATTTATATGAATATATGTGGTTTAGAATTTCTATCTGTTCGCCGTAGGAATATCTGTTTGATTATCTGCTTTGAAAATTAAATTGAAGGCCTTATCGGCCACAGAACCCGAAGTTGACTGCGCCGTTGTGATTGACATAATTTTTAGAGCCTACGGTGAAATTTAATTGAAAACTGTTTCGGAACGAATTATATAGATTAAATTGGTGTTATGGTGCTTAATTGTTTAATCTTATTTAATGGTGACTAATGCGACTTGTAAAGAGGGACACTACACACTCAATTCCTCTCTTTGTTCATTTGAGCTGAAAATTAATCTAAGAAGAGAAGAGAGGGTCAGTTAGAGAGAGAGTGTAGGAGATTGAAGGTTTGGTCAAGAAACTTGGGAATCTTAAAGCTACACTCAAGAATTAAGCATAAGCTTGGAAGATAAAGCTCCTAGGTGAGTAAATTCATGAGTTTGAACTTGTGATTTTGTGAATTAAAGATTAATTGGTGATCAAGAACAAGAGTTGTGCTATAATTGATGAATTTGAAGTTAATGTGCACATGCATGTATAGGATCACCATGATTTTTGCATAATCAAGCATGTATTAAGTTGAATATGGAAATGTGAGTGTTGAATCATACATGCAAGCATGTTTTTGGTTGTGTTCCATGAGAATGAACATCATTTGCATTATTTGGAATAGAAATGAAGTCAAGATTAGCATGCATGTTTAAATAATTAAAGATATGGAGCTTATATGAGGTTTGAAGACATGAGTTTGAATTATACAAAAGGAACGTTAATGAATTTTGAAGATTGGCTCCATGTTGTTTGTGTACTCATGCTGTATGTTGTATTTCTCCATTTTGGTACCTTAATTCGAGCTTTGGAGCCTTTGAATGTCAATTTGAGCTCAAGAACATGTTCTAGAAAACCCAAAAATTTTGATGTCCGCTCGAGCAGGGAGCTATGTAGACAGATCTTCAGCTCGAGCGCCAGACTTCACGCTCGAGCGTAATTTTGATGCATCCAGTACTTTTGCAGACCTCATGGGTCCGCTCGAGCGGGTAAGTCCAAACTCGAGCGGGGACCCTATTTTTTGAAATTTTGAAAAGACATTCTATATTTCATTCTCTGTTCTCTTTCACTTCGAAGTACTCTTAGGTGTGCATTGAGCATTGTAATTGAGTTAAAGAGATAAGAATGAAGCCCAAAGAGGAAAATGTGAATTTAGAATAGATTGAGTTGTTTGTGACCCTTTTGTGTTCATGGAATGTGTAGGGTCGAGCTCCAGGGCAAACCAACCAACTGATCACTGTGAGTAATATCTTAACAAAGATAACTGAAATATGTTGTTGTCCAATTGCTTACTTCTATGTAAGTTTTATAAGTTCGTTGATTCGATTGGTGGACAATGTTTGCTATACCTAATGAGTAGGCCAGAGGCCAGTTTGATCTAAATAATAGAGTGAATGGGCCAGAGGCCGTTTTGAGAATGAATGGATGGGCCAAAGGCCGTTTTGACACGAATGGATAGGCCAGAGGCCGTTTTGACATGAATGGATGAATGGGCCAGAGGCCGTTTTGACATGAACAAATGAATAGGCCAAAGGCCAGTTTGTCATCTGAATGGGCCAAATGTCGTTTTCACACAAATGAAAGTTTGACATGATAGTACGAATGGGCCAAAGGCTAGTTTGACCTGAATGATACTAATGAATTAGGCCCAAGGCTGTATGATGTGTTTGGAACCGCAGTTACCTAACTTACATGTAATGACCCAGAACTGTAGGACGTAATTACCGGTACCTAATTATGCATTTATATGATTTAATTGAAGATTATCTGTTTGAATTAGCAAAATATCTGTTGGAATTACGACTTCGGGACTGAAATTGACTACCGTAATGGGTTCAGAAAATGAAATTGAACATGCCTATGTGATACCGGGAATTTTTAGAACCATGTGGAACAATAAATTGAAGACTGAATTTCGTCTGATTCGTAAGGCTTGTTTGGCTTGGGTGTTTTGGTTTAATTGGTTTATTTAATATATATGGCTTATGAGATAAGGATGTTGACCATTTAGACTCAAATAAGAAAAATCTAGGAGAGAGAGAGAGAAGAATTCGTGGAAGAGAGAGAGGGTCAAGGGAGGAAGAAGAGAAGAAAAAGGGGAATTAAGTTGAGCTCCTCCAAATCAAAGAATCAAGGTAAGCTTTTCATGAAATTAGTTGTTGATCCTTGGCATTTAGCATGTGGAACTCAAGATTATGGCATAAGATCATGAAATTTATGTTTAGACTCATGGTTTCCATGCATATTTGGCATATTGAGGGAGAACCTCCATGAATGGTTAGATATGAAGCTTTAATGTGTATGTTCATAGTTATTCATCTTAGTTCATGGGCTTGATCTTGTGTATATGATGCATATGAGTATTTTGTAAAGAAAAATGAGTTGAGGAAAAGTGATTTTCAAGGTTGCATGCCCAGAAAATGAGATTGGGAGGGTTGAATGTCGGTTTGAAGCTTGAATCTGCAACCTGAGAACCCAGATTTTTACTACCCGCCGAGGGGGATTGGTCGCCGGCGGGATTTCACGATCCAAAGATCTCGCCGTCCACACCGCTCGAAGGGTTTGGCCGCTCGAGCGGGGAGGCTATTTTTCAGAAATTTCAAGAGAAGTTTGGGAAGTTGTTTTATATGATTTCTAGCATGTTAATGGCATCTTTTAGCATCTTATAAGCATGAGTGAACATAAAGAAGATTGATTTGACTATAAAAAGAATATGATAGTAGGTGAAAGAAGAAAGGAAATGGCATGAATTATGTATATTGATGTTGAATGATGAGAATGTGTCATATGTGGATGTTTGCAGGACAAGACGGAAAGACCGTGTAATCGGTAGCAGGAAACCACTGTAAGTAACATTTTCGTAAAGATATGTTATTATGAATTATGTTCAATGATAAATGTTGTGATATGTTTAAATGATAATGTTTTACGTGAATGAATGTCTTGATTGCGAATCTAGTATGGTGGCCATAGATAGTTTTAGTTGTGGGGGACGACATAGACGTGTAGGCCCATGCACTTGAGTCATGGGGGACGGCACGGATATGTAGGCCCATGACCAGTTTACGAGATCTCGGTATGTGTTTAATCGGTGTCCGGGACCGGTTACTCTAGTCGTTTGTCGACACATGTTATGATACGTTATGTTATGATCTATGGAGTACGCCATTACGTATGTTCTATATGATGACTGATGACTGACTATGTTTATGAATGTTTTATTACGGTTTTATATAAAGTGTTGGACTTCATTCACTAACCCCTTTACGTTACTGTTACTTGCTGGGCTTTAGCTCACCCCCGTATATATGTATTTATAGGTGAGCAGCCGGGAAGTCAAGCCTAGGCGGAGTTCAAGCTGAGCCGCCGTTTTGTAAGCCAACCGAGTTTTGGATGCCTCGTAGTCGGGCTAGGCCTGGAAGGCCGTTTTGCGGAGTTTTGTCTTTTGTTTTTGTACATGTATTTAAGTGCTACACATGATCTTTTGTCGCTTGTCTTGTAACTGAATGTGGGTAATTAACTCATCTTTTTGGCATGAAAATGTATGTTCATATAAATGCACAGCTCTTGGACTATTAGTTTTTGCATGTGCTTCCGCGAGCCCCTTTTTATTTATGTCTTGTACAGTAAGGCCGGAGGTAATTTACGAATTACTGGCCGGTCACGTCGCCGGACTTCTTGGGGCGGGTTCGGGGCGTGACATTACATATGTCTATGTATGTATGTAGTAGTTAGAAATATAAATTGGGCCCAAGGCCGTTTGATGAATATTGTTCCAATGTATATTCTTTATTTGATATTATTCACTGGGCTTTCGCTCACACTCATTCGTGTGTTTGTAGGTGAGCCAAAAGAGGTCTAGACCCAACCTCAGTGAAGTCTGTGTAGAACAACTAAGGTTTGAAGAGTCAGCCCTTGCGTCTCACGCATGAGACACGTCTTCGCCCTTTTGCCATTCTATACTATTTTACATATTGGCGAGGACTTTGGTTTACGTCTGTGTATAGTTTTGTTTGGCTGACTTAGATTTGAATGATCCCGTCTGTCTGTACAGAACTTTATGTTACTATACTTTCTGCTGTGAGTTATTAACTTATGTATGTATGGAATGTTATGATGTGCATATAAGTACGGCTCTATGGACAAAGTTTTAAATTTGCTTCCGTTTGGCCCCTTTACTCTGATGAGTTTCGTCTTATTTCGTTTGAGGCCATAGGTAATCTCGTGATTACAAGCTGGTTATGGCCTTAACCCATGGGGGCGGGTTCGGGTCATGACAGTAACTATCTAGTCTCGGAGCCTATTAATGAGCGGCATCTCCATCTTGAGAGTAAAATATAAACAGCATGGGAGCATCATTTATAGAGTTTTAGAAGGAGCAATGCATGACAGCTAGACAGCATTAACCGACCTCTTTTTGAGGGCCAACCGGGTCTAGGTGGTGGCCCAGACCAATGCAGATGCAGCAAAGGCTGGCCCTTTGTTCTAGCATGTCGCGACTATGTTTTAAGTACTATTTCATTTGTACCAAGTCTCTTTTAGTATTTTCAATTTGTTTTCATTTCGTTTTCCTATTATCGAATTGTAATTTACATACTTGTACGATTGTGGGTCGTTATCCAATTCAAGAACGAATGTAAAAGCAAGTATTCACAGTTTGAAGTCCTGTACGATGCTATTATTCATGGCATGCTGTTCATCACACATTATGTGAGGAGATCATCCAAAAAAACTTTTCTTTCATAAATTGGTGGGTCCAACCCCGATCATGAGTCTATCTGAAGCTAGTGTTTAAACCACAAAACAAAAAAATAAAAATAAAAAACATCAAGTGCGCCTAGTGTTCACACCATCTTTCCTCATTCATTTTGTGCATTTACCGCACTTGCATCTATCGCACTCATTAACTTTGTGCATCTAGCGTACACTTTCATTACAATTGTGTATTTGTGGTATAGTCTCGTACCTTTCTCTTGTATCTCAGGACACTTGAACCGTGAGCCTGGGTGCGTTTTATCTCGGGATGCGTGAAGCGTGAGCCCGAATGGTTTGTCTTTATCTCAGGATTCGTGAAACGTGAGCCTAGGCGTGTTTTATCTTGAGACGTGTGAAGCGCGAGCCTGAGCAGTTTGTCTTTATCTTAGGACGCGTAAGCCGCAAGCTTGGGCGTGTTTTATCTCGGGACACGTGAATTGCGAGCTTAAGTGGTTTGCCATTATCTCAAGATGCGTAAACCGCGAGTCTGGGTGTGTTTTATCTCGGGACGCGTGAAGCACGAGTCCGAGCGGTTTGTCTTTATCTCGAGACTCGTGAACCGTGAGCCTAGGTGTGTTTTATCTTAGGATGCGTGAAGCGCAAGCCTGAGCAATTTGTCTTAATCTCTCAAACGCGTGAATCGCGAGCCTGAGCGTGCTTTATCTCGAGACGCGTGAAGCGTGAGCCTGAGCGATTTGTCTTTATCTCATGATGTGTGAACCGTGAGCCTGGGCATGTTTTATCTCGAGACGCATGAAACGTGAGCTCGAGTGGTTTGTCTTTATCTCAGGACGCATGAACCGCAAGCTTGGGCTTGTTTTATCTCGGGACGTATGAAGCGCGAGCCTTAGCGGTTTGTCTTTATCTCAAGATGCGTGAAACGCGAGCCTGGGCATGTTTTATCTCGGGACGCGTAAAACGCGAGCCCAAGCAGTTTGTCTTTATCTCAGGACACGTGAATAGCGAGCCTGGGCATGTTTTATCTTGGGACGCGTGAAGCGCGAGCCCGAGCGGTTTGTCTTTATCTCAAGACACATGAACAACGAGCCTGGGCGTGTTTTATCTTAGAACGCATGAAGCGCAAGCCCGAGCGGTTTGTCTTTATCTTAGGACGCGTGAACCGCGAGCCTGGGCATGTTTTATCTTAGGACGCGTGAAGCGCGAGCCTGAGCGGTTTGTCTTTATCTCAAGACGCGTGAACCGCGAGTCTGGGCATGTTTTATCTTGGAATGTGTGAAGCGTGAGCCCGAGCAATTTGTCTTTATCTCAGGATGCGTGAACTGCAAGCCTAGACATGTTTGATCTCGGCACGCGTGAAACACGAGTTTGAGTGGTTTGACTTTATCTTAGGACACATGAACTGCTAGCCTGGTCGTGTTTTATCTCGTGACGTGCGACATGCGAACCCAAGCAGTTTGTCTTTATCTCAAAACGCATAAACCGCAAGCCTATGAGTGTTTTATCTCGGGATGCGTAAAGCGTGAGCCCGAGCAGTTTGTCTTTATCTCAGGACGCATGAACCGCGAGCCTGGGCATGTTTTATCTTGGGACGCATGAAGCATGAGCTCGAGCAGTTTGTCTTTATCTCAGGATGCGTGAACCGTGAGCTTGGACGTGTTTTATCTCGGCACGCATGAAACACGTGCCTGAGTGGTTTGTCTTTATCTTAGGACACATGAACTGCGAGCCTAGGCGCGTTTTATCTCGTGACGTGGGACGTGCGAACCCGAGTAGTTTGTCTTTATCTCAAGACACATAAACCGCAAGCCTATGAGTGTTTTACCTCGAGATGCGTGAAATGCAAGCCCGAGCGATTTGTCTTTATCTCGGGATGCGTGAACCGCGAGCCTGGGCATGTTTTATCTCGTGACGCGTGAAGCGCGAGCCTGAGCAGTTTGTCTTTATCTTAGAACGCGTGAACTATGAGCTTGGGCGTGTTTTATCTCGGGACGCGTGAAGTGCGAGACCGAGCGGTTTTTCTTTATCTCGAAACACGTGAACCGTGAGCTTGGGCGTGTTTTATTTCGGGACACGTGAAGCGCGAGCCTGAGCAATTTGTTTTTATCTCCGGACGTGCGAACCGTGAGCCTAGGCATGTTTTATCTTGGGACGCATGAAGCGTGAGCTCGAGCGGTTTGTCTTTATCTCAGGATCTGTGAACCACGAGAGTGGACGTGTTTCATCTCGGGATGCGTGGAACGCGAGCCCAGCGGTTTGTCTTTATTTTAGGAAGAGTGAACCGCAAGCCTGGACATGTGTTTATCTCGGGACGCGTGAAGCGCGAGCTCGAGTGGTTTGTCTTCATCTCAAGACGCGTAAAACACGAGCCTGGGCTTGTTTTATCTCGAGACACGTGAGGCGCGAGCCCAAGCGATTTGTCTTTATCTTAAGACATGTGAACAGCGAGCCTGGGCATATTTTATCTCGAGATGCGTGAAGCGCGAGCCCAAGGGGTTTGTCTTTATCTCAGGATGTGTGAACCACGAACCTGGGCGTATTTTATCTCATAACGTGTGAAGTGCAAACCCGAGCGGTTTGTCTTTATCTCAGGATGCGTAAACCGAGTGCCTGGGCGTATTTTATCTCGGGATGCGTAAAGCGCGGGCCTGAGCAGTTTGTCTTTATCTCAGGACGCGTAAACCATGAGCCTGGACATCTTTTATCTTGGCACAGATGAAGCATGAGCCTGAGCAATTTGTTTTTATCTTAGGAAGCGTGAACCGCGAGCCTGGACGTGTTTTATCTCGGGATACGTAAAGCGCGAGCCTGAGCGGTTTCTCTTGTATCTCAAGACGCGTGAATCGTGAGCCTGGGGGTATTTCATCTCGAGACACATGAAGCGTAAGCCCGAGCAGTTTTTCTCTTCTTCTCACGATTTCAGTGTGATTAGAATATCTCAGGACGCGTGAACCGCATGCCTGGGCATGTTTTGCCTTTATCTCGGTACGCATCAGCAACCCCGAGTGGTTTTCATTTCTTGATTTCTCAGGATGCGTGAAACGCAATCCTGAGCGATGTTTTATTTCCCTGTCCAGCATTTTGGCATGGTTAGAATATGTTTTAGATTTTTTGATTTTAAGCTTAAAGCTACTCATTCATATATTGCATCTGTCATTACTTTGCATCTTCATTACATGATCATAAGTTTTCAAATAGCCGGCTTCACGAAGCATGTGAGTCCAACTTTCAAGTGCATATCACTTGCATTCTGTCCCTAAATTACGCAGGTTTGATTCCTTGCAAAAGGATGCATAGGCAACCCTCGAGTTCAACCAACTGCATCTGCATTTTGTTTGTTTGTCCAAGTCTTATGACCTTATCAAAATAGGTCGTCTTTAGGCTTTGACATTCACTCACGTCATTTTATGACTCCGAGTTCTGTCAAAGAGGGGCAACTGTAGACACCCTATTTTGACCAGCCCTAAAACTTGGCACTTTCTTTTGATTACCTGATGATGACAATTAGAATATGTTTCTCACAGAATCCTCAGTAAAAGAGATGGAATTTGAACTTTAATTTCAATCTTCACCATTATGGCCAAATTGTTTTAAAGTACTAAATATTTCATTTGTTTAGTATTTTGTAGTTTTGCATAATTTTATGTGTTTGTTCATATTTTTGGTGTTTCTATATAAATTGGTATAAATTATATATTTTATATATTATATATATTATATAATAAAACTAATTAATGTCGGTCAGCTTGGCTGCCAACATCAAATATATATATATATATATATATATATTAAATATTATATTATATGCATATATATATATTATATATGATTATATTCTATGTTTTTGGCTATATAAAGAGGGGAAGGTTGTGATTACAGGAGAGGTTTTTGATTACAAGAAAGGTTTTTTATTACAAAAGAGGTTTTTTTGATTAAGATGATTCAAAAGAGTTAGAGAAAAAGAAGAGTAATTTTGTCTACATTTTAATCTTGAGCTAAAATACTTCCAAGCTTCCATAGCTACTAAGGATTTGAGAACACACTTCCTACACTTGAGGGTGATCAAGAAGGAGTTTGTAAACTAAGGAGTTCATCCTTTCCTTGGAAGGTGAATTTCACAAACCTTTCATTTTCTTGCATTTCTTACTTATTTTGCTTTTTGCTTTGATTATTATTACATTGTATATTTTTGTAATCTAATTGAAAATGGTGAATTGAAGTCCCGTATATGTTGTTTTTAGCATGAGAAAAAGATTTTCCATACTAAATGGTTTAATCTCTTCAAAGATTCATTACCAGGGCATTGCATGTCTCTCATGCCAAGAACAACTTCCCGTTTGACACTTTTCTCCTTTTAGAGGACTTAATAATCACTTCGGACAAATGGACTAAAAAAATGGAAATGAATAAGAAATTGATTTAAAAGCAATCAACATACATAAGAAAATGAGTCATATTGCTTGGGCTTGGTCGAACGTTATACCAAGTCTATTGTGTCAAGGCTTGTCTAAACACCAATTCATGATGTTTTAGATGAATCTTGAAGCGTCACCTATCATCCATTTCTTTAAATTGAGAGTGATTTCAAACGGTTAATGGTTATTCAAAATATGAGCTAGAAATCTATGCTTAATGGCTTAATCTCTATAGAGGTTCATCGCTAACAGTATAATCTCTCTTTCATATTAAGAATTACTTCCTATTTGGCGCACTTCTCATTTAGTGGACATAATCGTCACCTTGGACTTAATGAATTAGAGAATGGAAAGGACTAACAAAAATTGCTAAAATGAATCAACCCACATAAAGAAAATAAAGTATATTGCTTGGATTCGGCTGGACGTTATGCTGAGTCTATTGTGTCAAGGCTTGTGTAAACATCAATTCATGATAATGTTTTAGATTAACTTTGAAGCGTCTCTACCTCCCTCTTTGACTTCAATCTATGATAGGAGGGAGGGGTGGTTCCATTCATTTATTAATTTTTGTCCAAATTGTACCCGAAATCATTAAGCAATCAACTTGCTCATTAATGATTTTGGAAACAATTTCACTCTTCTCTCGAGGCTTTCCAATGATAGAGAAGTGTGAGAGGGACAAACAGAATTTGAAACACTCTATCTGCACTATTTTCACCTCATGCATAAATAAACAGTCTTCTACAAAGAAATAAGGCATGGTCGGATTTATTTGAGCTCAAGTCGATTGTGGGTCAGTCAGACCCCATTATATAGCAAACCGTACACTTTTGGTTAGCAGTAGTGATTGCAATAGTGACTGAGGGTGAAATAGAACAGTTCCCAACAAGGCAAGGCAGACAGAGTGGCTTCCGAGGAGCATCATGCAAGCATTGCATATGTATTGTTGTTATAATAAATTAGATAGTCCTTTTAATTGTTTATTCATTTGGATTTGTAATAAATAGTTAATTCGGGCACTCAGACATTCAGACCCTCTTGTGTGAGGACGCAATTTTGTAATAATATATATGTCTTCCAATCTCACGTCTTTCTCCCTTTTATTTAATCGCTTATGATGGTTAGATTAGGAACATCATGTTTTATTTAGCATTATTCATGTTTGCATCCACTTGTCTTACATGCACCGGGGCTCAGTTCATCATTTTAAATTGCTTGTTTACATACTTCTTTGAATACATGTTAAACTGCATACTATCAAATTGATTCATATGCCATATTAGTAGCCAAGCCTATTTAATTGCATATCGTATGTGTTACATTAGCCATATTGCATAGTTAGGATCATGCATTTTTCTAACTAATTTCTCTTTTGGCTTGGAGTACGAGGTAAGTTTTTTTGTTTTAGCACATTGCATAAGTTTGATTGTTGCTATGTCTAGCATGCTTGCCATAAGGCTAAATGCTTAATTGATAAACTGCTTAAATTCCTGTGGATGAAGGCTATTTGCTTAAATTGGAATAATTTGAATAATGTTCATATGCGATCACTTTTTCAAGTGGTACATATTCAAAGCACTTTTGTTTTTCAAAACAAACATGAATCAAGTATTCCAATATTTGCAAAATTAGTCTATACTTGTATGCATCACATAGTAAAGTTAACCTAATAATCGGAACAAGAGCATATAATGTGAATAAGAATTGCATAATGATTAGTAAAAGCCGATCTTTGATCGGGCGAGCGGAGGTGCTCAAATGCATTCATGACCTTCCCCTCTCGTATCTAAGTTCCTAAACCGAGACAATCTTGGTGATGATGGATAAGTGGCCTTCGGCACGAGTCATGGGTTTCCTAAATTTCCCAAAACAAAATATTCAGGTGGTGACTCTGTAAATCTGGCAAAGCAGTCCATTTTTGGCATTTAATTCAAACATCGATTTTCTAAAAAGAATTGCCGGATTTAGACTCTTTTTGTGTTTTCAGTATTTCACATGGCACTTGTGAAATCAAATTCAGAACCACAAGTGGAGTCCGAACTGTAAGGGTTATTCATTCTTCCGAAGGGAGCACAAAAAGCCGAGCTACACAAGTAAGTAAAAAGGAGAAAGACGTAGGGTTTGGAAGACATATAACTTATTACAACATTGCCCTCGTGCAAGAGGGTGCAAATCAAAGTCCCAAAAGTCCGAATTAGACTAATTATTACAAAGTTGAATGAATAAATAGTGAAGCTAATTAACTAGCTAACTATGCTATTACAACAAGGATAACCACGATAAATAAACTTGCCATTTAAACTAATTAGTTACAATAATTACAAAGGGACAATAATAATTACAACACTTAATAATTAACGAGACTAATTACAATAAACAATATTAAATTAATTACAACAACGATCATAATGTAAGCAAGGATGCGCACGGATTGCATGCATGCACATGCACAATGTTCAAGAACAGCTCTGTCTGCCCCAGGCTTGCTCTGTTTCACCTCAGCCACTGCCCTCTGTTTTCTTTAAAAATACACTGCTAACCAAACATTGAGGACCGACCGGCCCTCAATGAAGCCCGATCGGGCCTAAAGAAGGTCAGTCGTGCCTCAATTTTGTGTAAAACTCTATTTTATGTTCTGAAGTGAAAATAGTGCAAACAGAGTTGCTCAAGCTTTGTTTGTCCCTTCCTTCCTTCTCTGTCATGGGAAAGCCTCGAGAGAAAGTTAGAATCGTTTCCAAAATCATCAATGAGCAAGTTGATTGCTTGATGATTTCCGATACAATTTTGCACAAAAATCAATGAATACAATGAATATGACCACTCCTCCCTCTTTATCATGGAATGAACTCAGAAAAAAAAAAGAAGTAGAGATGCTTCAAGGATCATCAAAACGCCATGAATTAGCATATGACCACTTTTGACTCGATAAACTTGGCATAACGTCCAGCCAAACCCAAGCAAGATGACACATTTTCTTTATATGTGTTGGTTGCTTTTAAGCCAATTCTCTTAGTCATTTCCATTCTTTAGTCCGTTTGTCCGAAGTGATGATTAAGTCCTCTAAAAGGAGAGAAGTGTCAAACGGGAAGTAATTCTCAACATGAAAGAGAGATTATGCCATTGACAATGAATCTCCGTAGAGATTAAGCCATTAAGCATGAATCTCTAGTTTATGTGTTGAATAACCATCAACCGATTGAAACAACTCTCAAACGAAAGAAAGGAATGGCAAGTTGATTCTTAAAATGAGGTTATTAATATGAAAGTTAGACAAAAAAAAAGCTAAGAACAACATAATACAAGCTATGTACAAAGACCAATGCTACAACAAAGGAACTAATTAAAACCTAAATCAATTAAATAGATTAGGATAGCCCTAAAATAGTCTCTAATGAGCCAAAACAGTGGCTGAAAATGCAAGAAAAGAACTCAAAAAGCGTAAACAAAAAAGTGAAGACACTAAAGCTATGTAAGCAAAAATAAGGAGGGGTAGCCAACCCCTCCAATTTCAAGAGTTCAAACCATATTTTTTGGCCTTAGTTCAACTTTGAAAATCAGTTCAAAAATCAAAGGAAAGAGTGTAAAGGAACCAAGGGTTGAGCTATGAAAATAGATGTAAGCAAGGGTGTTAACCTTACCACCTTTGGTAGTTTATCGAAACCCAAGTTCCAACACTTAAAATGGATGCAAAACAACCCAAGAATACAAGAAATAGATAGAAATGAAGTAAACAAAAACAAGAACAAAAGTTACAAGCTTATACCTCTCAAAAATGAGTAAGCTTTGGTTGATGATCAAACTCACTCTTGACACACTCTCAAACTTAAATTATACTTCTCAAGGGTCAACCAAGGCTCTAAGATGACAAGTCAAGGTTGTGTATGGTGTATATAGATAATACAAGGAAGGTAGGTTAACTCAAAGATAGCTTGCAACGGAAGAAGGAAGAAGAAGGAGATCTCTCCATGTGTATAGGCTTTCTCTCAATTGTTCAACCCCCAAAACAAAGGTATATGGTCGTATTTATAAAATTTAAGCAAGAAACATCACAAATATCTTCAAAAATGGGCAGCTGGCGGCCTCCCGCCTAGAACAATGTTTCGCCATCAAGGGCCGACCCTCAATAGCCACAGCCGGCCCTCAATAAGGCACAGTCGGGCCTCAATGAATTCCCCTATTTTTTGTTTCAACCTCAACACAAGGTGTACAAATGAATTTCTTGGGTATGATCAGTGGGAATATGGAAGGTTTGGAGTTGTTTCAAAGCTTAAATAAGGCTCATTCGTTGAGACCTCGAACCACGCATAATATCACTTTCATCATCGAGTGTACTGAGTAAAGCGCTTGAGCCTTGCGAGTGGTCAAAAATGGGGTGTCCACACTTACCTCCCCTGATTTCATTGCACTAGCCAGGTTAGCCAAGGTATCGGCGTGACTGTTATCATCTCGGCTAAACTGCTGTAGTCGGCAATCCTGAAACAATGTTAGCAGTCTAATAACTTCTTTGACATAGGCTATCATTCTTTCATCTCGGGTTGCATACTCGTCTATTGCCTGATTCACAATAAGTTAGGGGTCACAGAAGATAACTACCTCATCAGCTTCCATTGTTGCTGCTAACTTTAACCCCTCGATCAGTGCCTCATACTCTGCTTTATTGTTTGAGGCCTTGAACCCCAAACAAATAGACTACTCTAACATTCACCCATCTGGCGATACTAACACTACTCCTACCCCCGCTCCTTGACGGTTTGAACTTCCATCAACAAACAGGAAAAAGGAGTTACTAATGTAGATGTCGCAGGGCTTTGGTTTCTCTTCTTTCTCTTGTTTTTCTTGAGTGGGGTTCTTGGGCCCTAGTTGGGTTTCTTCCTACTCCCCTAGGCATCCCAAGCCCGGCTCACCAGTGTCCTACGCGAGATGGCACCAGGAGTGAACTCGACCACAAAGTTAGCCAGAACTTAGCCTTTAATTGCTATTCTGGGCCTAAACTCCAAGTCATAGTGGCCCAACACTACTGCCTATTTGGCTACCCTGCCTGTTAGATCTCATTGCTGCAACAGGCACTGTAAAGGATGTTCAGTCAGTACCACAATCTTGTGAGCTTGGAAGTAGTGATTCAGTTTTTTTGAAGCCATCACCAGGGCTAGTGTGACAACCTTCACCTCTGATTAGTGCTAATCTGTGATTAAGCATGATAAGTAACTGATTAGAATGAAATCCTGATCTGTTTATATGAATGTGTTGCATTAATTGAATTTCTATCTGTTTGTCGTAGATTAATCTATTCATGTTTTGAGTTTCGGACTGCGAATTGAAAGCCTTATCGGCGACTGAAATAGAAATTGATTAGTGTTATATGCTAATTAGAATTTATATGATTTTATGGTAGGTTTAATTAAAATTTGATTTAGAATAATTAAATTAGATTAAATAAAGTTAAATCACATTAGTTTGAGGTTATTACCAAATTGCCATTGAGTGGCCATTTCCTACAAACTTTGTTTGGACTTAATTGTTGCATTTCATATCATCTCCTCAGCCTTTTCTAGACCAAAACCGTGTGAGAGAGGGAGAGTAGGAGAAAAAGGTTGAATTCACCTAGATTTTGCTTGAACTTAAAAGATTTGAAGGTTAATTGCAAAATTGAACTAACACACTTGAGATTCAAGACCTAGGTAAGGAATTCATCCTCTCAATTGTGAATTTAAGTTGTTCTTGCATGATTCATGGGAAAATTAGTGATCTAATTCAAGAATTAATTTGAAGAGTTGAATTGTGAGCTAATTCATGCATGAATTTACATGTTCTTGCATTTTGAGGGTGTTTTCATGAAAACTTCTTACATGCAAGTTCACATTTTGGTTGTTGTCCATGAATTCACCATGATTTTGAGTTCAAACTTGCATTTGGTTATGTTTTGGAGCATTGGAGTTCTTAGAGACTCATGCATGTTATGTTTTTACATGATTCATGAAAGTTCCTTTGAAATTGTGTGCAATTGTCTCACCTTTGGGCTTGATCTTACAAAATTGATCTTCAAAACATGTTATAGTATGAGTTTTCAAGTGTTTTCCAAAAAATGGGCCCAAAAGGTTGAGTTTTGATGTGTTAAATGCTTGGTTTGAGCTTGGGAGACAAATCTAGAAATTCCAAATTTTGGCTTCCACGCTCGAGCGAAGGATTCCACGCTCGAGCGACCATCTTTTGTTTAGAGCTCCGCTCGAGTGAAGGAATGTTGGCTCAAGCGTAGATTGCAAGCTCTTAGATTTTTGGTGTACGCAAATGCACGCTCGAGCGACGAGACCTATGCTCGAGCAAAGAGTTGTGTCTCACGCTCGAGCGAGCATCAAGCGGAGATTTTCAACATCCAAAGACTTTTGCATTTCTCTGAGCCGCTCGGCGAGGAAGTCCACGCCGGCGACCTCTATTTTGGAAAGCTCGCTCGAGCGTAGAAGGCCACGCTCGAGCGAGACCCCTGTTCCAGAAAAAATTTGAAAAGTGTTTTAAAGTGCATTTTTGCATCCTCATTCCATTTTAGGGATTCCTAGGCCATGTTTAAGGCATCTTAATGAGGATAATGTTATAGAACCACACCAGTATAGTTAGGGGCTAAGTTATTAATCCCGAGTGTGTGTTCGTTTTGCAACTGTAGGGTTAGCATCCGAGGACGCTCGTTAGCTTGTCTATAGCCCAGTGCTCTGTGAGTAACAATGTTGTAAAGATATGTTCAATTATGACTATTTTCTGAATGATCAACTGTTCTACTTACTGAAACGTTATTGTTTAATGAATGAATGTTTGTCCTATTTGTAAACTATATTTGTGGCATCTATAGCAATTTCTTCGTACTGCATTATTACTACTATCCACAGAGATCTCTGTCGGTTCCCATGTTTGGAACCACTACTGTTTACTGTTATGATGGCCATCAACTGACTGTTCGGTCTGTTAAGACCTACTGTACTGTTTTGCTAATGGATGTACCACATATGACTATTATGGTTCTAAATGACTGATTTACTGATGCAATTGACTGTTTTAATTACTGAAAGGACATTCATTCTTAACCCCTTTACGCATATGTTATTCACTGGGCTTTAGCTCACTGTTTATATTTATATGTAGGTGTCCAGGCACCGGACCGAAGCTAGGAGCGTCAGGCTAAGCTCCCGTTTTGTCTAAGCCAACCATTGTGCCCCACCTCGAGGTTCCAAATGCGTTAAAGCCAAGGCTGTTTCGGGGTGTTTTAGATCCACCCCCTTTTGTCTCTGTTTTGTATTAACTGAATAAGACTCGACTGTGCAGTTATAGTTAAGGATTTGATCCCTGACATGGATGCTTGTGTATATGTCGCATGTACATATGTTTTGATTATCAATGTGGCATGTTTATAATAAGTCTTTTTGCATCCAGATTGTCACAACTTATTGGACATCTTTTATTTACTGTTTTGGCCTTTGCCAGCCCCTTTACTCTGTATTACTGTCTTTACTATTAAGCAGGCCTTCGATAATCACGGATTACTGGTCGGTTGCGATGCTAAACCCATAGGGGTGGGTTTGGGTCGTGATAGCTAGTGTCAATTTTTCCAGGAATAAGTACCTGGTTTCTACACTTGCTAAGGTTTTACACACATAGTATACTGCCCTTTGTTCTCCCTTCTCTTCTCCGATTATCATGACACTTACTACGTGCTCTGAAATTGCTAAGTATAGTAGCAATTCTTCTCTAGGTTTTGACAGAACTGAAGCTGTTGTCAGGTACTTTTTCAAGTCGGCCAAGGTGACTTCGCACTCTTCCGTCTACAAAAAATATGTGGCCTTCTTTAATAAACTAAAAAAATGGCATACACTTATCTGAACATCTGCTTATAAACCTGTTTAGGGCTGCGGCCCTTCCGGTTAACATCTGTACTTGTCTTGCCGATGTCGAGCTTTTCAAGTCAATGAAGGCCTTGATTTGATCTGGGATTGCCTCAATGCCCTTTCTAGTAACCAAGTATCCTAGGAAATTACCAAACCCGACTCCAAATGCGCATTTCGATGCATTGAGTAGGAGCCGATATGTTCTCAGGATATCAAAAACTGCCTTCAAGTCAGCTAGGTAATTCTCAAGTTCTTTGGTTTTCACGATCATGTCATCAATATATACTTCTACTGTTTTGCCGATCAGATGTCTGAGCATCTTGGTTACTAACCTCTAGTAAGTTGCTTTTGCATTTTTCAACCCGAAAGGCATCACTCTGTAGCAGTACAGCCTTTCGAGGTGATAAATGCAGTCTTCTCCTCATCATGGGGGTACATCGCTATCTGGTGGTACCCTCTATAAGCATCCAGGAAGCTCATCCTTCCATGCCCTGAAGTGGCATCTACTAACTGATCAATCTTAGGCAGTGGGAAACTATCTTTGGGACAAGCCTTATTCAGGCTGGTGAAGTCTACGCAGACCTTCCACTTCCCATTCTTTTTTTTCACAACTACTGTGTTGGACAACCAAGTTAGGTAATTCATCTCCCAAATAACCTTGACTTCCAATAGTTTGTCCACATCCTCCTCTATTGCCTCCACATGAACCAACGTCGGCCTTCTTGCCAACTGAATGACAGGTTTAGCTAACCTATCTCCATTGAGCCTATAGCAGGAGACCTCGGGGTCAATGCCAGGCATTTTATTTGGCGTCCAAGCAAACACTTCTATGTTTGCTCGCAAGAAAGTCTCCAACTCTCTCTCCTCCTTCTCAACTAAGCCTGAGCCGAGAAAGAAGAAGCACCCTTCTTCATCTTCTTTTACCAGAATCTTCTTCAAGGCTTCCTTATTCTTGTCGGCCGGTTCTTTGCCGACGTCCTCCAGGACCTCCATGTCCTCGTCTTCAATTTCTATTATTTCTGTCTCTCGCACGTTGCAGGTGGATTTCATTGCTGCCGTGGAGCAATTTTTTACTTACACCTGATTCTCTCTGACCTCCTCAATTCTATGCTCCGTTGGAAACCGCAACAGCTGGTGCAATGTTGAGGGAACAACCCTCATTGCATGCAACCATAGTCTTCCCAAGATAACATTATAAGGGAAGGGAGTGTCAATTACTATGAACTCTATTCTTACCTTCTTGGTACCTGCCTGCACCTCTAAATTTATTGCTCCTAGAGGCTATGTCGGCGTTCCATTGCACCCAACCATTGGGCTATCGGACTGCTCCAAATCATCTCGGTGAAGGCCAAGCGCCTTATAACATATGACATATATGATGTCACAACAGCTGCCTTGGTCGATCAAAATGCGCTTTACCTAGCATTCTCTAATCTTGAGGGTCACTACTAGAGCATCATTGCATGGATGCTGCACCATGTCTAGGTCTGCCTCAGTAAAGGACACCATTGGTCCCTGGAACTCATCTGTCCTAGGCTTTTTTTGCTGGACCTGATACACATGCTGTAAGTGTTTCACCCTTCGAGTCTCCTCATGTACCTTGTTCTCATTGACCCTCGAGTGAATCATATTGATCACCCGAGGTCCATTGGCTTACTGTTGTGGTAGTGGTGGAGGTGGTGCTTGGGGCAGTCTCGCATGCTCTTCCCTCGTTCTGGCCTTATCTACCAGGTCTCTCAAGTGACCCCATCTGACCAAATCTTCCAAATGCGCCTTTAAAGCTCTGCACCCTTGAGTCAGGTGCCCCTCCTCATTGTGGTAAGCATAGTGATTCCCAAGACTTCTCTCCATAAATTCGCCAGGAGTCTTCTCCAACGTTCTATAATATGGTTGGTTCCTGATCCTTTCTAGAACTTTATAAACCGGGATCTAGAACACAGTGGTGACTGCCTGTGCAGCCCTCAGCCCTGTTTCTTGCCTATTAAAGCTAGTATTACCTCGGCCTTGCTTCAACGAGCTATTTATTTTCTCATGCTTCGACGCCTTCGTTCCTAGCATATCCTCTTCTGCTCTAGAATATTTCTCGATTCTTGCCATTAGCTCCTCCATACTGTTTGGCAGAGTCTTTGCTAGCAACTTCCGAAGCATGCAATCATCCTCCAGGCCGTTCTTAAAAGATACGACCGCCAACTTCTGATTGCATCCTAGTATTCGCTTGAACACCTCATAATACCTTTTGGCATAAGCCCTGAGGCTCTCACCCTCACCAATTTTCAAAGCCATCAGGGAGTCTACCCTTAATAGTTGCAACTTGTTCCTGACAAACCTGGCCATGAACATCTTGACCAGGCCTTCCCAACTCTTCATAGTTCCTTTCGGCAACTTGTGAAACCAATCCAATGCAATTTCTCCAAAGGATGAGGGGAACACCTTGCACAACAACTGTTCGTTCCCGGTATACAAAGCCATTGAATTCAGATATAAGCCAACGTGAAAGTTTGAATCGAATTTACTGTCATAAATTTGGAACCTCGGCATATGGAACCTTTTTGGGGCTTCAAACCTATCCAATTCTACTGAGAATGGCATTTTTGGCTTGACGGGTGATGTGGCCTCGACATTCTGCCGTTTCCTCTAGAGGTAGTCCCTCAAATCCTCTTTAGTCCGACCAGGAGCTCAGTTTTAACGGATTTCAGCCTTTTTGGTGCACTGCTCCTAGTGTCGTTATGTATCCTCTTGGACTTCTTCTCATTTACCGTGTCAAAACAAAGTTCCTTCCCTTGAAAATGCCAATGTTCCTTGGCATAAGTTCCGTTGGTACAAGGTGTCCTCTAAGACTCTCCTCTCATTGACTTTGCTCACTCGGCATCCCATGAAGGCCGATGTAAGCGTTCCTTCACCTTGTCATGCTGAGGAACTGCTAGGATTGCTTTCTGCCCCCTTTCTGGGCGTCGTTCTTGGCTGCTGGAATCAACGTGTCCTTCAATGGAAATGGTGGTTGCATAACGTTGTTCTGCATCATGAAGTTGACAACCGATTGCAGGTCTGCCAACGTATTTGCTATTCTCTTCATCTCGTCGTCCCTCCTCAGGCATCTATCTTTCCATACCTGGAGGTCGCTTTCGTTGTAATACTCATCTCGGCCTACTTTCTTCGGTGCGTCTCCCTCTTGGCCGACGTCTTTCTCTCTGAGATTCTGATCCCGTGTTCCTTCATTACGGTTTTCTTCTTCCATGTTTAGATTGGCATGTTTACTACTCCCACTAGGGATATCATCCCCAATCTTTTCTCCATGCTCGTTGTTGGCCATCTATTCTCCTTGCGTTCCCACAAACAGCTCCAAATTGTGGGTGTTGATTTCTGACCACACAACCAAACGAGGAAATTAGCTGGAGAGTACTGGCAGAATGGATTAAGCTCGAACAACCTATCACAGAAAAATAAGAATTTGACGGTGGTTCATCCACCCGGTGGCACTTCGACGCTCAAGTCAATAATCATATATCTTTTAAAGATAGCAAATTGTGCTTAACTCACAAGAAAGAACTTACTGCTCACTGTATATCACACATACCTGAGACCCACGGAGGTACACTGCTTTTATAGCCAACACTAACCTAATCCTTGTAGAAGCCTCACTTTAATAAACTCAAGCTCAATGCCTATCTTGGACTCTCAACTAGATAGGGATAGACTCCCTAAGAGCTCTATCTTTATCCAGACTAAGATCCTCTCCTATTCCAGGACTCTTGTCCCTTATCTGTTTATTCTGGATTCCGCTATCTCCGAAGATAATCTCGGCCTAGCCGAGATCACCTCGACATCAAGACCATGCCACATGACATCTCGACTGACACTTCGGCGTCATCTTAGCCATGTGTTGTCACTCACAAAATATGCCCCATAATTACGATTCACGATAATAGACTTTTTAATTTTCAATACACAACCACAAATGAGTTACATTGTTCACTATAAAAGTTTTATATATAAAATATGTTTGTAATATACATGACACACATGTGAGCAAAGTTTTTAAAAGCGGTAAAACATAACGGCTGCGGTAGTTACATAATGATTATGGTGGTAAGCACTACATGTTACACCTACTTTTGTAATGTGACATCAATTTACGTATGTGACAGCCGCAGCAGTACCATAACGGCTCATTACATACTATTATACTATTTTGAATAGTTTCCTTTTCAAAAAAAAAAAAAAATCTTACTAAAAAAAAAAAACGAATACTCAAGTGATCTAAACTCAAAGAAAAAACTTTAGATGGTTTTTTTTTTTAATTTATTTTATAATTTTTATTTCATTACATTAACATGTAAAATAAAAATATATATAAACAGTGATTGTATTTATTTTTATAATCATTTCATTTAATATTTAATTGTAAATATTTTTATTTTGTTATTATAATGTGTTGTCTAAAAAAAAAAAAATCAATAGCTTAAAAATCATTTTTGCTTATGGCATAGTTTTTATTTTTATAATCACTTTATTTAATACTTAATTGGAAATATTTTTATTTAGTTAGCTGTAAAGTATTGTTTAAAAAAATATTTTTTTTTTAAAAATCATAAGTTCAAAAATAATTTTTATTTATGGCATAATTTTTTTTTTAATAATCATTCCACTTAATAATTGTAAATATTTTTTTTATTTAGTTAGTTCAGGTATTGGTCAAAAATAATTTTATAGACATTTAAAATCAATTATTCTTAAAGTCATTAATTATTAAAATAAAATGAAAAAAATTGATTTTATACTGATTTAAAAATATGATACTTAAAATTTAACAAAAATTAATCCAAATCACATTTAAACCCTAATAAATGTGATTTTGACAATTATTTATATATATATATATATATATGCGTATCAATAAGTTTTTTTTCAAATTATACGAAATTTTAAAAATTTACGATTCCCATTATCACAACCGTTACACTGTAACATTTACACTCTGCAACCGTGCTGTCACAATCTACAACCACAATCACTTTTTGAAACTTTGCTTATGACAATACCATGGCTGCCCTTGTCATCTGCAGGCTCTCAGATTCCATACCTTCCACCCTATAAATGCTGGGTTTTGTGCCTTCTTATTTCACAACCAAAAAAAAAAAAAAAGAAAGAAAAAGACATCTGAGAACAAATTTAGAGAGCTAAGCGTGGATAATAGGTTGTTGGGGCTCTTATTGCTTATCGTTCTCTTGGCTTCTCGTGAGTTTCTCTCTTCTTCTTTTTCTTTCTTTGTTATTAGCGGTGTTTTTTAATTGATGCAAGTCAAAAATGGATGAACAATCAAATTATACGAATAGAATATTAAAAAGGAGCCCCGACAAGGAAGAGCATCACTGTTACTAGGTCGGTTTTAAAGTATTAAATTCCCATCTAGGTCGGTTTTAAATTCCCATCTTCTTTTAATAAACTTGTGTTGTTTTTGCATGAGATTCTGTCAAATCCTTCATAAAGTTTTTCACAAAATATTAATAATTATAAAATTACTAACTATATTTTAATCCTCGTTTGGGTTAAAGTTTTTTTTGTACTAAAAGGTTAAGATAGTCACAAAAATAAGTTAAAAAGTCAATAAAATAAAATGTCACATCCAAATTATAATCATTTTATTTTTTTTCACAAAAGTCAAAAAAAACTAAAAAGTACGAGCCTTTTTAGTCTTAAGCTAAAATAACTAAAAAGTCAAAAAGTCAAATTTTGGGACCTAACAATTTAATTAGGTTAAATTACTCTAGTCTAGTTTGAAATTTGAAAAAATACACCCAATCCTATGGTTTTGGTAGATTTATACAGTAAGTATTACTAAATTACAGATGAAAATGAGATTAAAAGTGTTATGTAAATTAAAATAAAAAAAGGCTTAATTACAGTTTTGATTCCTAAAATATGAGTCTTGTGTTATTTCAGTCCTCAATATTTCAATTATGTCTGTTTGGTTCCCAATGTATAATAATATTTCAATTTAGTTCTCAATTTTTAAATTGCGTCAATCAAATCTCTAATGTATAAAATATTTTTCAATTTATTCACCCAATATTTAAATTGGGTGAGTTAGATTCGCAAGTATTAAATTAAACCACTTTCTATCTACATGAATCATTTTCATAATATGGGTCTTATAATAAAGAAGTAATCATCTAATTTATTTGGTGTGGTGTGTGGTTGTGGTTGTGGTTGTGAATGGAATGTATATGGGGTAGAAGAGGCAGTGATGAAGAGTGAAGTCATGTGCATCCAAGAATGCTAATCTTAAAACATATCCAATCCTTTATCAAATCTGAAAATTTGATAAAAACGGTACTCTAACAATTTCATCAGTTTAGTATCAAATGAAGGAAGCGATACTTTTTTTATAAAATGAATTGAGCGCTTATCCTTTAATCTAATTTGTAGGTGACTATTCGCGCGGATGTCCTCCAAGACATTCTCCCGGACAACCAATTTTGGGATGAATTTGATGAAAATTTACTTTAAATAGATGACTAGCCAGATTTGATGAAAGGGTTAGAGTGTATTGTATCATATTAAAGTTTTATTCAAATTTGATGAAATATCTAATAATTGATTGGAATACATAATAAATATCTAATCCAAGTAAAGTCCTCCATTGCCTGTGGGGGTGGTTATGAATATGAACTCCTTCGTTCTCAGCTTAAGTTCCATTATCAAGGTCCAAAACAAAAAACACAAAAATTTGAATAAAGGTCTCCATTTCTTGGAGTGTTGTTATATGACTTGTTCACTATCTGCTAAATAAAATTACTAATGTTCCGTGTTATGAAACTGGGTAATTCAAAAATTGTACCCGATATGGATCTAGTATAATTATATGTGTCAGTCCGATTGCACATGGTATGCAACATGCAAAATAAACTTGTTATATTTATTGATATGAGTTTTATTATTTTGCGTTTAAAAATGAAAAAATAAAACAAAAAAATAAGTTACGTATAGTATTATTCAAAGCAAAATTGATATTTCATTTGTCGCTAGCAAATATACTAGTCAACATATCATACATATTGAGAAATGTTTCAGCAGAAATAAATGGCAAGCTATTCTTCGAAAATTGAACTTTCTTCAGCCATGTAGGAGACAGTTTTTGTGAACAAATTGTAGGAGATAGTGGCTGCTTTTGGGAAGAGAGGAAAACGTCAGGTTGGCTTTTTGGAGCATGAACAATGGCTGCGTTTTTTTCTTCATTTGGGGAGTGTCAAAATTAGGTTGAAAAATTACGTAATTGCCTTCAAATTTTATATTTTTGTATAAATGGCTAAAATGTAATTTTTTAAGTTGAGTGAGGGTATTTTAGTCATTTTAGTGTGATGTGACATTATAAATAAATATTAATCCAAAAAAAAAGTAACTTTTTACCAACTTTCCAAATCACTCTAAAAAATCTTGGTTAAAAGTAAAAAAAGTTAATTTTTACCACCTTTCCAAAATAGGCCAGTGTCTTGTTAATTTGTTGACGGAGCCAATTACATCACTTTTTTCTTTTTTTCTTTTTTGGTAAGAGGAGGCCGCAGGCCCTTTTTTTTTTTTTTTTTTGGTAATTTATAACTTGGATTAATTTGGTTCATGTAATTTTAATTATTTTAATTTTGTTTTTAAATTTTTTATAGTGTGTCACTTTGTTTCAATTAATAACACTCATTAACAAATTGAATAAAAGTCAAGGATAAAATGACTCAAATCATTTTTCACTCTGGCATTCATCTTCCCACATCATTATGTCCTTCTACCATGATTTTTTTGCCTTTAATTGTTGTTAGGTCCATTTGTTGTCAAATCCGCAAACAAACTCTGTTTTATAGAGTTGTAATTTTTCCTTATTCCCGCTCGAGCGGAATGTGCACTATCTCAGTAATTGGGCATGTCTGCAAAAATACTGGGAAGTGTGATTTTGCACTCGAGCGTCAGTTCCAACGCTCGAGCAGAAACCTGTTTATTTGCACACATGTTTTAGTGACTCCGCTCGAGCGGAATGTTCTATGCTCAAGCGGAGTACGCGACCCCTGTTTTCTAAATATATGTGTTTAAGTCTTATTTTAGGGTTAAGTCTCCTAGATCTGTTTTGGGAGCTCTCGGATTTTGTTTTGGGGCTTGTTTTGCTAGTTTTCCTTAATGTTTTGATTAAGTATTAAACTCATGTTTTTGACAATCACACATCAAGGAAGTTGATTGTTCATATTCCAGAGTGTTCTTCTTTGGTGGAATCGGGAGATTCAAGCGTGGAGTGTCGAAGGAGTTTGATACTGTGCATGGTCGTTGATTCGACAATAGAAGTTGTGGATTCAACTTCAATCTAATCAATTCCGAAACGAAGGTTGTGGTGAAAGATATACAAAAGATTTGAAGAAAAATTAGAAGCGTTTGGATAATTTGTTTGTTATCTTTATAATATTTCTTTGTTCAGTAGTGGATTGATTAGTGGCGTTTCGCCCGTGATTTTTTATCACAATTAAAGGTGCTTCAATTGTGGTTTTTCCACGTAAAAATCGTTTGTGTCGATATATTATTTTCGAAAACAACAATCTAAATCATTTTCCTAAGTACTTAATGATTTAGATTATGAGTTTTATTTGATTAGGAATTAAAATAATTAAATCTTGATCTAATCACAAATCACTTAGGTTTTTCAATTGTCATCAAAATTATTAAGGAGTATTATCAATTGAATTCAATTGAGACAACTTAAAAATTGACAAATGGATTGCGACTTGATGAAACATATATATACCAAACAAGGTAATCGGCTAATGGAACAATACACTATACAAGAAGCACCACAAAGGTATATAGAAACAATCGATGGCTAATAAACAATCCAATTCTTATTATTACACAAATAATATCAATCCAAATACCCTAGAAATAAAACAACCAATCAAGTCTCTCTATAATAATACTCATTTATGAAAATACAAATCAATCAATCCTCAGAAACATGCGTCCAGGACACAGCAGCAACACAGGGCAGCACAACTGCATAACAGAACAGAATACATCATATTAGTACATGATCATATTAGATGTGTACAGTCAAGAACTGATTTATATACTTTTCTTTTTTTTTCCGATTTTAAAAAAGAGAGACTTATAATTGGAGGTGTTGGACCCACGTGGATGATCGATTAGATTGTAGGATTTTCTAAACTGATTACTCATAAAAAAATAAAATAAAATTATTTAGACAATCGTAACAATATGATAAAATTTCGTTTATAATTTAAAAAAATAAAAATAAAAATAGATGAAAGAGATCATTCATTATATTTAATACAAATTCAATTTGATTATAGGACTACGATTGTCTGTCTTGTAGATGAGAGAGAGAGAGAGAGAACTGACCATCCCTTCCAGAAGCCGTCGCCCCTAGACTGAGTTTTGTAGGGAAGAGGTTGGCTGTTATGGGGTTGTTGAGATTGACCATCTTTCATCGGATAACCGACCGGCGGTGGAACCACGTAGGGACCCTCAGCTGCTGCTGCAGTACTGCTAGGTGCAGGATATGCATATGATACTGCCAAAATTATTTTTAACAAATTCAAGAAGTTAACACACTATTAAATTAAATACTAATAAAAAATTAGAAACAATCTCTCACATAATAGAGAAATAAATAAGTAAATAAATAAAGATGTAAAAACATATGTACCCTGTGGCTGGTTTTGATTGTATTGACTCATGATGATGATTACAAATACAAATCCAAGCACAAGAGAGAGAGAGAGAGAGAGAGAGAGAGAGAGAAGGCGGATTGCTGGAGTTGCAGAAGGTGAAGAAAGTTGGAATTAAAAAGGTTGTAGAAAATATATGAGATGTAGACGTGGGTGGTGGGGTATTTATATTGAAAAATGCTAAGCATATTGAAAAATGTTAAGCATATTAAATTTTTTTTATGATCATTTTGATGAGAGAGAGAGAGAGGGAGACTTTAAATGAAAGTGGGGACGGCGATGTGTGGAGTTGTTGACTTTATCTTTTTGCTTAGCGCAGGCGATCCTGACGAGGACGGCGACACCGCGTAGAGGAAAGGGTTAGACAAAGAACAAAAGCAAAAGGACCAATTAAAAAAATATATAAATAAAATAAAGTGTTACTTGCCACTTTTATTTTAATTTTATTTTATTCATTATTTTTTTTGATGGAATATTCATTACAATCATGTTTACAGCAATACTATGTATTATAAAAAAAATTTCATAAAAATAATCATGAAAGCTTTGTGATCCTTGAATTACACTTAAAATAAAGTACCACACACTAATCAAGGTAATTCAAAGATCATAAATTTTTCATGATCATTTTCATGATAAAATTTTCATGATCCCTAACTTTTCCCTTATGTTCATCTCTTTTACAAGAACAATTTTTAAAAAGTGATTTTTAATTTAAAATCCTTATTATTAGAATTTTATGAGATAGAAAATATGTAATATTTTTATAGTAGTTGGTAAAGATGTAAGAAAAATTGAAAAAAATTGAACCGGACTAAATTAGTTATATTTGTTTTGTTTTTTAATAAGAATTAGTTTGTGCGATTTTTCAATTTGATTCTTTCGATTTTTGGTTCAGTTTGGTATCGGTTCAAACACCTTGTGCACCGAGCTAAACCGAAACCGACCACTTCAACATATATTGTATTTAATATATATATATAATTTAATAATATAATTATATTAATAAGTATAATAAATTATTAACCTTAATTAATTAACATTATCATCTCTATAATCTAAATTTGTAAATTCTTATTATACATAATCTTAACTCTAATTCATTATTCTTGAAATCTTAATATTTTTTAATTTTTTTTGGGTTTCATTTTTGTTAATTTAGGAATTGAAAAGTATTTATTAAATCGATAGATTGGATATGTTTGAAGTGACATTTAATGTTTTTATATAAATTAGTGACTATACTAAAAAATAACTCAAGTTTGAAAAATCTTAAACTGATTAAATTGAACTGAGCTGAACCACTTCAATTGGTTCAGTTCCGTAAAATTTGATGGGAGAAGTGATCTGTATCGGTGTTCAAAATAATAAAACCGAGTTATTGATTCTGTGAATTTTTTTACCTATTTACCGACTGTACTGAACCCATTACATCTCTAATAGTTGGAATCTTTCAACATTTCCAACTCTTTATAGAAAAATAAAAAATAAAATAAAATAAATAAGTAAATAAATAAAATTCATTGAGAAATTTCTCTTTTTCACTTTTCAAAGAGAAAATTTATAGCTTCGTAGAAAATTGCTCTATAACGAGTTGAAATTTTTCTAATAATATTATTGAGTAATTTTAATTAGTAAGAAAAAATATATTAAATCACTTCTACTACTCAAAATTAAAGATGAATGTTTCATTAATTTTTTCTTTTGAAAAAGAGGAATTGTTGTAATTCATCAAATTAAATGGAAAATAAGGGGAAAAACTACATCAGGTAGAAAAATAGATAAAAAAAAAAGTTTAATTTCATGAATTCTTTGTATTGGACGGCGGGTCGAATCTTTTTTTTAATATTATTTCTTTTATGTGGAATCTTTTTTTTTTCTTTTTTCTTTTTTTTTCTTTTTTTTTCCTTTTTCTGTGGAAAATGTTACCACGAGTTTGCCCTCATAGCCACTGATCACCGCATCAAATAATCACATCAACATTTGATGAAATCGGACCAAACCACCTGTCAAAGATCAAGTGATATTTTTTAAGGTAAATTACACTAATCTCTCTTTAAGTCTGAAAAAATTAACAAAAAAATCTACAATTTTAATATTATTATACTAACTTTCTTTTGGAGATGATTAAATAGACCAAATTTAATTTAGACGATGCAAAAATACAAAATAAATAACATAAAATATACATTTTTATAAATAAAAAATTATGACAATATACTACAAGAATTTGCACCTTTGGCGACCACTTTTGACAACTAAACAAAATTTAGTCACCAAAAATGTCACTTAAGGCGACCAAAATGTGTATTAGTCGGCGTTGGTACAATTTTCAGCTATTAAAATTTTTTAGCCGGGAAATATTATTTATTGGCGATTAAATTACTTGTTTGTCGGCAAAAGTGACACTTTTAGCTACTAAAATATTTATTAGTCGTTGTTAGTCTCAATTTTAGGCTACTAATTTTTTTTTTAATTGTTGTATATGAATTTTTGCCTACAAAATAAATGATAGTAGCCAAAAATCAGGTATATTTTTTGGTTAATCTTTAGCAACTAAAAAATTTAGTGGACAAGTACAAATTTTTCCCCACCAAATAGAGATTTAGTCGCCAAATACTTTTGACGACCAATAAAATAGTCACTGTTGATTTGCTTGTGGCTACCAAATATTATAGTTGCCAATAATAACACTTTTGTCGACAAAAAATTCTTTTAGTCGCTAAATCTTCAAATTTTTTGGGGCACGCGCAGACTCTTTTATTGTTACCTGCCCCTTTCTTTGTTACACACAACAACATTCGAACCTCACAATCAAACACCAAACCAAAGAGACAAACACCTCACCGCAACCCACCGTACAGAAGACATTGCCATGGCCATCGCCACCACCACCATAAAGTACCACCAAAGCCTGACCCAGATCATATGTTCCCTCTCTCTCTCTCCCTCCCTCGCTCGCTCTCTCGAACTTGGTGTGTCTGTCTGTCTATCTCTCTCTTCCTCGCTCGCTCTCTCGCTCTTGGTGTATCTGTATGTCTATCTCTCTCTTGCTCACAGTCTCTTTGTGACTCTCTCTCTCTCTCTCTCTCCCCGTCCCTCCCTTCCTCTGTTTCTCCTTTTTTTGATTGTGGCTTTAGGGTTTTACATGCTTGATTTATACTTGATTCAGTTGGTTTATATGCTTGATTCAGTTGATTTATTCTTTCAATCTCGCTCTCAACCGAACCCATTTCAATACATCATTGTTTTAGTTTATATGCTTGATTCAGGTGCATTTACTACTCATTTTTGAAATGGGTTTGTCCATATGATGAATGTCCCCTAAATCAGAGTTAAGAATGTAATCTCAGCAGTGATTTTTTCATTGTAGAGGAATTAACTTAGGACATACTGCATATCATTTTATAGTATGAAAATTATTATTATACACTTTCAAAGAAACACCTGATATGGCCAAAAAGAAACACCTGATTCAAAAACTTTTTTCAAACTTACAATTTATATGGGGATAGGTTTGTTATGGTCCTATATTATTTATATTGTTAGATCATGCATGTAGTCAAAATGATTGAATTCTATAACCTTATCAAGAAATAATTAATTGCCTTTCTTGTAGTGTCTTTTTTTCAAATTTAATGTTTTACATTATTCTCATATGATTCAAACCTTCAATGAAGACCTACTTAAATGACTGTGAATGTTAATAACTTATGCACTTGATGTATCTTATCAATTTGTATCTCGACATGTTTATGCCTCCGTTTGGCAAGAACTTTTTTGGGCTTTTTTGGCTATTTTAGCCACAAAAGACAAAATAGGCTTTTTTAGTCACAAAAAACAAAACATCACATCTAACCCATAATCATTACACTCCTCTCTCACAAAAAAAGTCAAAAAAGCCAAAAAGCCAAAAAACCCTTCCCAAACCAAACTTTTAAGCCCAGGCTAAAAAAGCCAAAAAAGCCAAAACGCCAACCCACTTCCCAAACGAAGGCTATATATATTTGTTTGATTTTTTTAGAATATGGTTTTTTATTTTTTTATAAAAATTCTAAAGGCTAGTTTGTTGGGAATAAAAAAAAATCAACATTTTTCCTGGTGACATGAGGCTACTAACTTTTGTACACTTGGTTATAAGGTATGCTACCCGGAACACTATCCATTTTATAGATGAGCACTAGTGTGTTCTTTCATCTCATTCATTGTTTTTCCTTAGTGGCCAACCTAGATCACATCCTACTTCTTGAACAGTCAACCATGCTTAATAGGGGAGTTTGAAACAACTGAGAAAATAGCTGATATAAGAGAAGATCAGGGCACACCTTTGCTAGATTTTAAGAATATATGCTTAATGGTAAATTCAAAAAATTTGAGCAGTGGCTATTTTGTGCTATGAGCTATACCTTTGGCTCTAACTCCCAAACACAACTCAACCGAAAAAGGACGTTAAGGGGGCGAAACTACGAAATAGCCCCCGAACCACCATATGGATGTCACAGCCAGATTTTTCGTAACAAATAGGACCTGTCACAACTGACAGAATGTAATTTGCACTTGTCGGTTGCGAGTTAGAGCCGAAAACGCCTTAAACTTAACCAAAAAAGGGCGTTAAGGAGGCAAAAATGCAAAACAGCCCCCGAACCACCGTACGGATGTCACGACCACCTTCCCCATCACAAATAGGACCTATGACAGTAGACAGAATGTAATTAGCACACATAGTTTGGGGGTTAGAGCCGAAAATGCATTAAACTTAACCGAAAAAGGGCATTAAGCGAGCGAAAATGCAAATCAGCCCCTAAACCACCGTATGGATGTCACGGCCACCTTCCCTGTGATGAATAGGCCCTGTGACAACAGATGGAATGTAACTAGCATGTGTTGGTTGGGAGTTAGAGCTGAAAACGTCTTAAACTTAACCGAAAAAGAGCGTTAAGGGAGCGAAAATGCGAAACAGCCCCCAAATCACCATACAGATGTCATGGCTACCTTTCCCATCACAAATAAGACCTATGACAATAAACAGAATGTAATTAGCACACGTAATTTGGGAGTTAGAGTCCAAAATGTATTAAACTTAACTGAAAATAGGCGTTAAGGGGCGAAAATGTGAATTAGTCCCCAAACCACAATACAGATGTCACGGCCACCTTCCCCATGACAAATAGGACCTGTGACAATAGACAAAATGTAATTAGCACGTGTAGGGAGTTAGATCCAAAAACGCCTTAAACTTAACTAAAAAAAAGAGTTAAGGGGTGAAAATGCAAAATAGCTTCTAAACCAGCGTACAGATGTCACGGCCACCTTCTCTGTGGAAAATTGGACCTATGACAATAGACGGAATGTAATTAGCATGTTTAGGTTGGGAGTTAGAGCCGAAAATGCCTTAAACTTAATCGAAAAAGGGCGTTAAGGGGGCAAAAATGCGAATCAACCCCCGAACCACAGTACGAATATCATGGCCACCTTCCTTATGACAAATAGGACCTATGACAATAGACAGAATATAATTAGCACGTGTAGGTTGGGAGTTAGAGCCAAAAACGCCTTAAGCTTAATCAAAAAAGGGCGTTAAGGGAGCGAAAAAGCAAAACAGCCCCCGGAACCATCGTAGGGATGTCACGGCTAGCTTCCTCGTGACATATAGGACTTGTGACAATAGATGGAATGTCATTAGCACACGTAGTTTGGGAGTTAGAGTCGAAAACGACTTAAACTTATTTGAAAAGGGAGAGTTTGACATCCAATAAATGTTAAAATGATGCCATTGTTCAATCATACACGATGGTCATTTTGGTGGTAAACGTATTAAGAAAGCATAATATGGTTGTGGAGATAACCCCGTAGATTATTCAATCATTTTACTTTGACTAGGAAAATAAGAATGAAGAAGAGTTAAAATAAATTTTCCACCAAAACATTCTATTCATAAAAATTTATTTTATAAAGAGGTATGCTTCTAAAAATTGTATTATTTGTAAATTGAAATCAAGTTTGAAATAAATCTTTCATGATACATACATATGATTGTATTTCGAAAAAAAAGGTTTTCATAGATTGTTCTACCTTAAATGTATGTTATTACAACCTTTTTCCCATGTCTAAATGAATTAATATTTTGTAATGGGTGCAATTATTTTTTTATTTTTTGTAGATGATTTTTGGCGTGGACTTGTGAATAGTCTACATTTTTGTTTATGGAAGACACTTGACACTTTTGTGTAATCCTGCTAACTATGTCTTTCTCTGCTCTTGTGAATATTAGCATTATTGATACAAATAACTTTTGTAATCCAACTGATAATTGCTGGTGTGGCATATAAATCACCTTTTGTCGTGGTACAGATTACGATGGTAAGTTGTACCACGCCAAAATGGCCATATCGCATGGTAGTAAATATATTTTTTGTATATGGCAGGTTGGATTTTTGTAGGAAAATATAATTTTAGTTTGGACAATAGTTGGTTTGTATGGAATATATACATTTAAAGTTATTCATTTTTGGATGGCTGGAAGTAATATGGACTGTAGCATGATTGATAATTTTACGTTGTAAAATGATGGATACTGTATGTATTGTTTTGTTTATATACATATTATAGATTGCATGGAATATAAACAGGTTGTGAATAAATTATAATTTTTCGATGAAACATAAGAGTATGTTTTTGGCGACTAAATTGTTAGCAGCTAAAAAAAAATTCGGAAAATAGTTTTGGCTACTAAAAGTTTAGTAGCAAAAAAAAAAACGATCAAACATTTGGCGACTAAAATATTTTGTAGCAAAAAACAATCAAACATATGGCGACTAAAATATGCCGTAGCTAAAAAAATAAGCAAAAGAAATAAAAAACTTCTGGTGACTAAAACTTTAGTAGCAAAAAAATGTGAGACTTTAGGCGACCAAATGTTTAGTAGCCAAAACACAAAATGTTTGCCGACCAAAATTTAAGTAGCTAAAAACAAAAGACTTTAGGTGACTAAACCTTTAGTAGGAAAAAAAAAAAAAAAATTGACTTTAGGCGACTAAAATCTTAGTAGCCAAAACGTTGTTATTTACTTTAGGCCACTAATATATTTAGTAGCTAAAACTCTTTTTCGCGACTAAATGATTAATCGTTAAAAATAACTGAACTTTTAGCGACAAAAAAATTAGTTGCCGAAAATGTGATATTTAATTTTATTTCAAACCTTTTGGCGACTAAAAACTTAGTCGGCAATGTAGTACATTTGGCAATTAAAATAATTTTAGCCGCCAATGATCTTTCCCGACAATTCTTCCTCGACTAATTCTACGACCAAATATTTTTGTCGCTAAAATCCTTCGGCGACCAAATAGTGACTTTTGGAGACTAAAAATTTAGTCGCCAAAAGTAAAAATTCTTATAGTGATATCATTTTTTATCTATATAACTAATGAATTATTAATAAAAATTAAAATAAATATTATATAAATTAAAATTTTAAAAGAATTCAATATAATTATGTTCAAATTATAGAACTCATTGTATTTTTTCTAAATTTTAAGTGAGGTGACCCTTATTTTTCGTTCTCACCACGCAACTTCGGAAGTTAGCTTTTTTTCATTCTTAGTATTTTTTTTTTTTTCAATTTTTACGATTCTACAAAATAAAAAATAACTTTTTTTTTTTTTTTAAATTCACTAAAGATGAATTTTTTGATTTAAGAAGCTTTTTAAAAACTCTATAAAAAAATTGACATAAGAAAATTTTCACTACTAATAAAACAAAATGAAAATATAATACTAAAAGACCACCTCTAGTGGTCTTGTAGCCACACCTTAACAAGTAGTGAGGAGAACATTAGGGATTCGAACTAATAGAGTAACGGCAATACCTTAATTAGTTGCAAATTATGATAAGGGTCATTTTTCAAAAAGTCCTATTCTTAATTGATATATTACATTTAATCCATATTCTTTTTTAATATTCCATTATGTTCTGTTCAGAATAATATAATCAAATCACCCTTCTAACTTTTTCCAGATGTTTCCATTTTGAAACCAATACCCAATAAAAAAAAAAATAACAGTTCCTCATTACATGGAAAAAATTTCTCCTTTATTTTATAAAGAAAATCTCTTCTTATTCCAGGGAGAATCCCTATATTTCAAGGATATAATATTTTCCTTATTCCATAAAGAAAATATATCCCTCATTATGGAGAAAATCTCTCTTTTATTTTACCAAAAAAAAAACTCTCACATTCTTAAAATCTTAAATCGTCTATCTTTTAAAAATTTCTCACTAAATGTTAATGTGAGCTTTCATATTACAAATGCATGCTAGTAAATAATATTCCCTCATAGAACATTGTTTGTGCTAGTATGACTATTTTTTAATGTGAATATTAACATTAATTATGATTTGTTGTTAGTAATGCATAATTAATGTTGTCATGTTATTTTGGTATTATAGAGATACTGTGAACATTCATATTATTAGAAATTATTTGTTATTGTGTCCATATAACTATTTAGTGTGCATTGTGATAAATGCAATATTGATGTGAACTATGGTGAGCAGCAGATATTTCGATCAATCCAGACCGACCGAACCAAACTGATCTACCGCATTTTAGACAGATGTATGATGACGAGCGAACAGTTGCGGATTGATTTTTTCTAATCTGCTTAGTTTTGGATGAATGACGGATTTAAGGTTTCTTTGACTACAACCGAACCGTCAAACCACGAGCACTCCTAGTAATTTGTAAAACTTTATGTTTTTAATTTGTTTAGATATTTGTGTTTTCAATTGAAAAAGAGTTTAGATATACTGTTGTGTTTATTAAATGGCAAGTGTTGATATTTGGTATTTTTGTATGAAAAATATAATGCTTAATTTTGTCATTTTTTTAAAAAAATCAAATTAAATAGTTTTTGAATAAAAAAAAGTAATGAAATAGTTTTGATAATGCATGGTTTTCTTATATGTATTTATTATTGGTATTTGACAATTTACTTAATAATCCTTTGAATATGTTGAGTTGGATTGTTATTCAAAAAAAAATATTGACAATTTGTTGTATTATATTCAAAATTTGTAAAAGTTTAAACCACCAAACCGATTCGCATCCATCTGTCAATCCGCTTAATCCACGTTTGTCAATTTGGCAGACAGATGCAGATTGATTTTTTCCAATCCACTAATCCGACGAACGAATGCCAGATTGGAGGTTCTCCAACCGCAACCGAACCGCGAATACCCCTAATGTGAACATTCACATCTCTATGTTATATTATTAAGATGCATTAAAGACGTGATAATCACAACACCAATGTGAACTTTCACAGCATGTAATAATCATATAAAATAATAAAAACTCATACAATAATCAGTGATATGTGAACATGAACATTCACATTATACAACAATCATGCAATCATCAGTTTATATTGCACATCATACAACCATCACACATTTCTGATATTGAAGTTCACATCACCAAATGCAAAATATTAAAATTTGATAATTTACAACAATATTAATTTCAGTGGATGCGTACATTACATTCACAAAAATACCCAATCAATAAGCATACATATCAAGAATATATAACACCATCCATCTCGAAACAAAAAGTTGAATCCAACTATAATAGATTATTGAATAATTCCGAACATACATTCTTACCAACGCATACCTATATGCAGTTGCAAAACAAAAACAATGCTAACCCTGCCCTACGATATCTGAATGGAAGAAAATAGAGTTTCGAACTGCAATAATGAAAAAACACAGAGTTTCGAACAGTAAAATGAAAGAACACATTGGAATTGCAACAATGGAAGAATGATGATGATAAGCTCCTTTCTGGGTTTTTTCTATTTTGTTTCTTTCTTTGATTATCATCACCCAATTCATCTCTTTGAGTTTTTATTGTTTTGTGATTTTTCCCAATTCTCAAATAGGCAAGTTAGAGAGAGAGAGAGAGAGAGAGAGAGAGTATTGGAGGAATTTTTTTGTACTGCAAGATTCTTTTTCAACCATGTTTTCTTGTCAATATTATAATTTAATAATATATATTTATGTTTTAAAGAAACATATCCCACTAATTTTAAAACTATCAAAACAAAAAAAAGAAAATAAAAGATTACAATTGCATGTAATACTTACTATCAAAAATTGAATAAAGGGTATATTAGTCCTAAAAATATTATAAATAAGGGAAAAAGGATCTCCTAAGATACAAGTCTAAATATATGGAATTAGGTGGAACAGAGGAAAACTTTATAAACTTATTGGGTTATAAGTACTTTAAATGGTATTTATAAATAAATCTCTCTTATAATAATCTAACTTTAGTAACAAACTAATATTCTACAAACCAAAAAAAAAAAGTAGAAGAAGAAAAGAAAAAGAAAAAAAAACTCCTAAAAGATATGAAAAAATAAGGGTAAATTACACTTTGCCCCCTTTATGTTTGACCGTTTTTCCATTGTGGCCTTTAAAGTTTATTTTTTCTCACTTTGGTCTTTTATGTTTCAAGTTTTCTCGATTTACTCGAAGGTTAATATTTGTTCAAAATTAGACAGAAAATACTATAATAATTGCCACATATTAAAATATTTTTATACCATGTTATTGTTAATGTGTCATTTTGTGTCTAATTTTTAACAGAAATTAGTTTTAGGAGTAAATTGAGAAAAATTTGAAACATGAAGGGTTAAAGTGGAAAAAAATAAACTTTAAGGGTCAAAGTGGAAAAGTGACTAAATATAAAGGAGGTAAAATGTATTTTATCCAAAAAATAAAAATCCAATAAGCACATTAAAACAAAAGCGCACAAAAAAAAAAAAAAAAAAGAAAAAAAAAAAAAAAAAAAAAAAGAAGAAGAAGAAGAAGAAAGAAGAAGAAGAAGAAGAAGACTACCTCTTAATATTATCATAATAATATTAGTCGAATTCATCTCAATTTAAATTCATTTCTATCAACTTAACAAATAAATAATAAATAAATTCAAACATAATATAAATTTAATTAAATTCTGAAGAAGAGTTATTACTAAAGGTGAAAATTTCCGACAAGACATAGTTACACCATTCAAATAGTACATGAAATTAGTAAGTTAGAATTGATATTTTTTACATGAAAATGAATACAATCCAATAAATATATTGAACGAGTTAAGTTATATAATGAAGTTGAGATGAATAACTTGTTTAGGGAAAAAATAATTTCACATTTTCAAGTTATTTTTACCTAAGAAGTGCTATGACAATTTTTAATCCATTAGGTAACCCAATCAAGGCAAATAAAAAATTATATAAAATAAAATTTTAAGACTAATATAATTTTATTTTCCATTTAAGAAAATGTAGTTTTTGTCTAATATTTTCAAGTCAATCTAGTTAAATAATAATAATAATAATTGTTAGGACATTTTTGTTTAAACTTCGTTTCTTGTTTTGTTGGAAGACTTATGCTAATACTATAAAATTGTTTATCTTTATTCTTCTAGAGATAAATGAAAAATATTAATACGGGTCAAAAACACAATCCTAAAAATGAATGAATAAATAAAACAGGGAGGCAAAAAACATTAATATGGGTAAAAAAAAACAATCCTAAAAATAAATGAATGAATAAATAAAACAGGGAGGGAGGACTACTCATGTGGAAGGTGGGTAACCCGAACGCGTAAGAATGAATGGGGTAGGAATGAATGTTGCGTACGCGTGGGCGTTGTAGGTGTATGTTCGTTTGTTTATGTTTGTGAAACCAATAATCGGCCCATTTATTCCAGAACTGTTGCCCACGTGGTTGGCTCTTGCTTTTTCTGACTTCCATTTTTCGACACGTTCACGTTACGTACGTAACGTAAGCGACTTAACCGCATTATTTGAAAAGTTTAGGTATGGTTGGTTTATATTTTTAATTTATATTTTTTAAAATTTTATAAATTAGTTTTTGTTTATTTTTTGTTTATTTTAAAAAAATATAAACTATAAACACGTTTGGTAATTGACAAAATATTTAAAAAAATTAAAAATATAAAAAAAAGTGAGAAATAACAAGTGGCGGCAGAAGACGGTGGTGGAAAGTGGTGACAGATGGTGGTGAGTGGTGGCGGGTGGGTGGTGGTGGGTGGGTGGATGACGGTAACGGGTGGTGGGCGGTGGTAGTGGTGGTGGCAGTGGTGGTGGCGGCAGGTGGTGGTGGCAGGTGGGCGGCGGATGGCGAGTGGTGGCAGGTGGATGGCGGGTGGGTGGTGGTGGTGGTGGTGTTAGTGGTGGGTGGTAGCGGGTGGGCGGTGGTGGTGGTGGGTGGATGGGTGACGGTGGCGGGTGGTAGGTGGTAGCGAGTGAATGGTGGTGGTAGTGGTAATAGTGGCAGGGGCGGGGGGTGGGTGGCGGTGGCGGTGGGTGGTGGTGGGTAGGTGGCGATGGTGATGGGTGGTGGGTGGTGGTGGTGGTGGTGGGTGGTGGATGGTGGCGGGTGGGTGGTGGTGGTGATGGTGGCGGCGTGGGTGTGGCGGGTGGTGGTGGGTGTGTGGTGGGCAGGTGGGTGGGTGGCGGGTGGTGGTGGTAGATGGATGGCAGGTGGCTAGTGGTGGCATGTGGTGGATAGTGGTGGCAGGTGGCTAGTAAGTAATGGTTGCGGGTAGAGTGGCAAGCAGTGGATGGTAGTAGCGGGTGGTGGGTGGTGGCGGGTGGATGGCAGGTGGGTGGTGGGTGGTGGTGGCGGTGGCGGTGGCGGTGGTGAGGGGTGACTGGTGGCTAGTGGTGACTGGTGGGTAGCAAGTAGCTGGTGGTGGGTGGTGGTGGCAAGTGGGTGGTGAGTGGTGGTGGCAGGTAGTGGTGGGGGGTAAGTGGTGGTGGCGGAAGACGGTGGTGGAAAATTGTGGCGGGTGATGGGTAGTATTAGGTGGTAAAAAAAAAAACTCAAAACTTAAAACGGAAACACATTTTTTGGCCAAATTTGTAAACCGAGACCATTGATTTATAAATAAAAAATTTACCAAACAAGTTTTTATTTGAGTTTTTTAAATTTTTGTAAATATAAATGAAAAATTGAAAACGTAAGTGTTACCAAACGGCACCTTATTATTTTAGTTTTTTTATTTAAGCTTTATTTAGCAAGTTGATTATTTTAATACATTGTTTTAATTTTTATTTATTTTAGTAAATTAAAATATTTGTATTTGAAAAGATGATTGAATTTTTTTATAGTTAAATATGATATTTGTGAGAGAAAAAGTGAAATAAATATAGATTTGATATAATATTTTATCTTATTGATTATTTTAATTTATTCTATTATTTTATTTTTTTGGATTTTAGCCCAAAAAGCTAAAAAAAATCCTTTGCCAAACACCCTTAGTTTTTTTGGTTATTTTAGTTTGACTAAAAAAATTGTATTGGGGGAGTTGATTTTTTTTTTTTTAGTTGATTTGATGGTTGTGAAGAAAAAAAAACTTTGTTTAAAAAGTTGGTTATTTAGTTTTTTGGCTATTTTAACCTGATTAAAATAGTTATAGTTGAGAGGTTAGTTTGCTTTCTTTCTTTCTTTCTTTCTTTCTTTTTGTGTGTGTGTGTTAATTTAATTGTTGTGAGAGAAAAAAGAAAATGATTATGAATTGAATGCGACATTCTATTTTATTAATTATTTTAGCATATTTTATCTTTTAGTAGACTATTTTAGCGCAATCCTCTTTCCAAACACCCTCAAAGTGAAATGTTTATGAATTAGATGTAACATTTCGTCTTTCGACCTCCTCCCAAACAAGGCCAACACATGGGGTGTTTGGGATGGAGTCCAAATTCTCGGCTGCCCATTCCTACGACTCGTCCTGCGGCGCCCCAAAACGACGTCGTTTTGGGGCAAGATTTCAATTAAAAAAAAAAAAAGACAGAACAAGAGCAACAGAAGAAGAAGAAGGAAGCAGTAGTCAAACGAGGCAATCCACAATCCGAACAAGGCATCAATGAGTTCCAAACAAAGATTCAGATGTTATCGAAGCTCAGGCATCGCCATTTGGTGTCGTTGATTGGTTATTGTGATGAGAACTCAAAAATGATCTTGGTTTACGAGTGGACCTCTTAGGGACCATCTATATGAAAAGAACATCTAGACAAAATATAGAGAGGATATATATATATATATATTTATAAATCAAAACACACAAATATACAAACGATTGTACCCAAAAAAAAAAAATTTGAAATCACGGATATGGGTTGCTTGTATGAGTGCTAGTTCCTTCTAGAGTGCTCTGTTTGCTTGAATAAATTTCAAGAAGATGACACTCTTAGATTATTATTCAAATGTAATCATTTTTTCAGGGTGCAAAGACCACCGCTCGATTTGGCGACACACTCTCTTTCTTTTCGTTCGATCGGAACGATTTGGTTTTCACTCTCGACTTTGTTCGATCCATAGCAGGCAAACACAGATCTATTTCATCAAATTTGTTCTATGAATATGTTATTCCTTCTTTCTTCTCCCTTTGGTTCGCCTCTATTTTGTCTTCTTTTTTTTTTTTTAATTGAAATTTTTTTCAAAACAACGTCGTTTTAGAGGCGCCGCAGGAATGGACAGCCGACAATCTAGACTCGTTTGAGATGTTGGGTTTAGACTAAAAGAGTTAATAAATACATTAATTAAAATAATTAATAAGATAAAATATCACATCCAAATCATAATTGTTTGGAATGATCTTAATAAGTACATTTTTTGATTTTTTACGAAAAGATGTATAAAAAAGTAAAGAGGTGATATGACTCAAAAAATATAAAAAAAATAAAAAGTGTGTTATTTTAGTAGTAATGTTAGAGATCCCAAAAATTCTACCAAAGTTTTTATCAAATCTCTCACATGAGTATGGGACCTACACAATGTGGGTCCCACACCCATATGAGACATTTGGTAAAACTTTTAATAGAATTTTTATGATCTCTAGCATTTTTGTTATTTTAGTGCACCCTAAACAAACTCAACTTCTCTCATAATCATTAAGCCAATTAAAAATAAAAATCAACAATCATCCTAAATATAATTTTTTTAAGCATACTAAAATAGTTTAAAAAATCAAAAAATTAATTAAAATAGTCTATTACTAAATGGGAGTTTTTTTTTTTTAAATATTTTTAAAAAAAAACAATTTAAAGAATTGACCCACTTTTCAAACTATTTAGGAAAGTAACTTGATTTTTAAAATCGCATTTTGAATATGCACGTTTAAATGGAAATTGCATTTTCAACATTTTTCAATTGAAAACATGCAATTTCACCATGTCATCATAAATTTCATTTTCAATATGCGATTTCAAGGTGAAATTGCATGTTAAAAATGCAATTTCAATTTTAAAATCGCATTTTGAAAATGAGATTTCAAAAAGTAGGTTAATTTCCTAAATAATTTGAAAAGTTGATCAATTCTCTAAATTTTTTTCTTTTAGAATATTAAAAAAAAAAAAACTCCCTAAATGGGCCAATACCTCTCAAATTTCGAACAGCACTTGATCGTGCCTTTTGTTTTTTGTAGATGAGACTTCTCTTCTATCTAAAATTAAATTAGAGTGTACTGTTAGACCTAAGGGGCTTACCAAAGGTCCATTTTGGATAACCCGAACCATTCAATATGTAGAGCTCGTCGAGTATTATTTACCTACAAAAAATCAAATTAATTAGATTTTGATAACCACTTGATCAAATCATATTTTTGTCAATGGTAAATATGATTTTAAAAATAAATTAGTGACAAAAATATATTCTGATCAAGTGGTTATCGATATATGATTAATATGATTTTTTATAAAGATGAAGTATTCGATGAGCTCTACATAATGACAGTTTAGATTTTTGAAATTGGACTCGTGGTGGGCTCCATGGGCTCAAATAACACCTCCAATCCAATTTATGGACAGCAGAGAATATAAACTTTTTTTTTTTTTTTTTTTTTGACTTTTTCGTATATGACATGATATTTTTTTATTGTTTTGTTACTATAGATCAAAAAATTCGAAACTAATGTTGTAATGATCATTTTTTTTAATCAAATAACTTAATATTTCTATATTTACAGAAGATCTATGATAGTGTTTAGTAGAATTTTAGAATTATAATTTGAAAATAGAGTTATATTTTGAATTTGTGAGTTTTGAAATTATGATTTGAGTGTGGAAAATTTGTTTGGTTATAAATTTTGAAAAGAGTTTTCAATTGAGTTTGAATTGAGTAATGTGACATATGATATTTGATACAAAAATTTACAACTCATAACCAAACACAAAACTCAAAATTCTATTCAAAACTCATAAAAAAAATTTAAAAAAATTTCACAAATATATATATATATATATATATATATTGTAACATAAAAATAACAGATGCAAAAAAAAAAAAAAAAAAAAAAAAAAAAAAAAAAATCGAACACTGTTCTGGTCAACCAGACGACCGATTAGCCCAAATTTTCCTACTTTGGAAAGAGTTTTCAAAAGTGAGTGAAATTAATTTGTGAAAACGCTAAACAAACACCACACTCGGAAATGAGTGTGGAACTATATTTTGAAAATTCCACCAAACAGAGCCTATATTATTTATTCAATGGCTATAAAAATGAGTTTGGTTTTTTTTAATTAGTCATTTTAATTTGAGGGAGAGTTTAGGCTTAGCAAACTCATTTTTTGATTAATTTTGATAATTTGAATCGTTCATGTTTTAAAACTCATTAGTAAATATACATATGAAAAATCAAGATGACTAGATATCGGTAATTATATGAAAGACTTACGTGTAGACCTTAATAAATAGACTCATTTTTCAATAGAACTTATGATAATTAATTATAATTTTTATCAAACACTATTAAAAAAATAACTAATTAATTTTTAGCAACATTTTAAAAATTGTCACAAAAAATGTCACTAATTATAAGTTTTAGCAACAGTTTAAAAAAATCCTTACAAACAAAGTCTCTAATTTTTAACTTTCAACGACAATTTAAAAAATTCGTCATAAAATAACGTCACTAATTGTAAATTTTAGCAACAATTTATAAAAACTATGACAAAAAAGTCACTAATTATCAATTTTTAATAATATATGCAAAAGTATCACAAAAAATTATTTTTAACAATGATTTTATTAAGACTTATTTTTAATAGGACTTGATAGAATTAAGTCCAATTATTAGGACCTATTGGTAGTTTACCGTAATTATATTTGAATTAAATTTGTATTTGAAAAATGAATAGTTATTCTTAAATTTATATTTATCATCAATTTTTAAAATATATATATAATTCAAACATATAATTATTAATATTCAATTATCTTTATTTTTGATATAAATATTTTACTTAATAAATCTTAAAACAATTCGAATCAGTGAATCGATTTTGACCTACATAATGTATTTGCTTCAACTTGATTAAAGAGATACACGAGTTAGATGATATATACTTATGTGAGTGATTTTCTGACCACACTGCCAACTCAGTGATCAGCTGGAGAGAACTGGCAAAATAGATGACACCTAGCTAACCTACAACAGAAAGAGAAGATTCCAGCGGTGGTTCGTCCACCCGGGGACACTCCGACGATCAAGTCAGTATATCTCTCAAAGATAATCAATAGTGCAAACTCACTGTTCAGAATATAAATTGCGTACCTTAGACCCATGGGGATGCCTCTCTTTTATAGTTAACTCAATCCTAGTCCCTATAGAAGCTTGACTTCTATGGACTCCCATTCAGTACTTACCTTGGACTCTTCAAGAGATAAGGATAGACTCCCTAAAAAAATTATCCTTATCCATCTTGAAGTCTTTCCTCATTCTAGGACTCCTGTCCCTTATCCGCTTATCTCGGATTCCGATTTCTTCGGAGGTAACCTCGGCCTCGGCGTCATGACCAGGACACGTGGCACCTCGGCTGACACATTGGCGTCACCTTGCCACGTGTTTGGTACTCAGAAAATATATCCCCACAACTGCCCCCTAGGTTCTATTACCTCGGCATTCTGAGGTGATGGAACCTATATTGGTACTTCTTGCCAGTACATCGGCTTAAATTATTTTAACCGAGATCATTGTTTAAGGCCGACATGTCTCCCTTAAGAGAACAAGAATTCCAATGAATTCCTTCACTCGTATGAGCTGTCATGCATCACTATTCAATCGCTTCATTCACGCGTCTTATCCTCATTGGATCGTGCCTGTGACGCGCCTGTAAGCCGTTCTTGCGCCTGCGTGCGCCGTCTGACGAATTAGCTGTTGTAGGCGCATTAACTGCCCTCTTTTGCAGCCGTTTCAAGTTTTAACAAAAACTTTTCCCTCTCCTTTCATTTCTTCACTTTTCATTCGATACTCTTGTTGTTTCTCTCTCTTATTTTTTCCTCTCGAATTCGCCATTGTTCCAGACTTCAAGCTCTGCAACAGCCTTCATTCCTTCCTCTTGGTGAAGCCTTCGCCATTCTATTACTTCTGCAACCGTCACCTGACTTCGGCGATCTTCATACCGGCTGCACTTTTTTTGTTAAGCCACAGTTCTCTTCGTTTTCAATTCTCTGATGTTCTTTACTATTTGTTGCCATTACTGCTTTGTTCAAACATATGATTTATGAATCTTGTATCTGAGTGTGTTTATTCCACAATTTTGCTCTTTATCCATGCCTTGAATACTCGTACTGCTCACAATTCTTCTGCAATTTTGTCATTGTTCTTGACCTTGTACCACTTGTACTCACTATGTTCTTGATAGTCCATCTTTGTTCTTGATTCTGAAACTTGTTCTTGTTTTCTGTTTTTTGTGTCTTTTCCAGATTTGTGCCTTCAATCTTTGTTTCTATAGACTTAGGTTTGGGATTTGTCTGTAGAGCCCACAATTTAGGAAAAAACTGAAACCTGCATTTACCTGAGTGTTTGCCGAGGTCCCAATAACCCTTTCAAAACAGCTTCTGAAACCCAACCTCTTCGATTAAGCCGATATCATGGATATGTGGAAACATAGGGTAAACACCGCATCCAAACTAGAATACTTTAGATAGGAGTTTGAAATCCCAGCCGACGTCCATCTGAGGTTGGCTGGGGATAATGACTACATCATGCCTACTGATGACTCCATGCCTTTCCCTGTGGTGGCTTTCATTGAGTGTGGACTTCGGCTCCCACTCAACATTCTTTTTCGCGAGATTATCCATTATTACAAGTTAAACCCAATGCAGCTCGCCATCAACTCCTACCGAGTTATTAATGGCATCATAGCCTTAGCAAAACAAGAAAACGTTAGGGTCACTTTAGCCGATATCCAGTATTGTTATACCATGTGTGGCCTAAAAAAGGACACGGGCTATGTCTACTACCTCAAGCCGAGGTCAACGGAGTATAAAATCGTTGCGGACCTCCCAGACTCCAACAAGGGAGCTGGAGATGATTACTTTATTACTTCGGGGAACTGGAATTTGCTCCAGATAAGGACCTCCACCTTTACTCTCTTCTTCAAACAGTTTTCGTAGAGGGCAATGGTAAGAGCCATGTGTTTCACACTTACTTGTTTTCAAAATCTTTAATACTTCAAATATTCTGATGTTTTGTCTTTCCTTGCAACTCTTCCAAAGCCAAGAAAAGTGTCACGACCCAAACCCGGCCCTATGGGTTTAGCATCAGAATCGCGATGTCAAGAGATTATCAAGGCCTTTGAAACGATATCTGATTAAGCAGTCTGAGAACTGGCGGAAGCCAATCTGATAAATAACTAGTGTCCATTGAGTGTGAAAATTTGTATGCCAAAACATTTGTCATGCATTCACATAGTCTGAAAGATGCTGATCTATACAATCATACACAACCATTGATGACGGACCTAATCCTCGATAATGATGCAGATAAAAGCGATAGGCGATCTATACTGAGTACAAAAGCGGTAAGGGGACCGATGGGGACACAAAAACACCCCAAGCCATAGCATGGCAACTCGGAACCTCGCGGTGAGGCACAGAGGCTGGCTTGACAAAACTGGGGACTAACCCACGCTCCTAGCTCCGGTCATTTCTGAGAACCTACATATATATATAAGCAGTGAGCTAAAGCCCGATGAATAACATAATGCATAAAGAGGTTATGAATGAATGTCCTTCTGATAATGAAATCAGTTCATTAAACAAGATATTTCCGTCTTTCGATTTCGATCGATCGGTCATATGTGGTACATCCATTAGCCTATAAGCATGAGGTCCAAAAGGCCGGTCTTATGAACCCACAAAGAATGATGGCCATCAATCAACAAAATATGGTTCCACAAGGAACCGATAGAGCTCTATAACGATGAAATAAATAGTAAGTGCTAAGGATGCCACAATGTCTGATTGAATCTGAGACATACATTCATTCAAGAAACAATATCGTTCAATAAGCAGTTCGATTCGGTATTCAAAAGATAACCATTTGAACATATCTTTACACAATTGTTACTCACGAGATTGGGCTATAGCGGCTAAAGGCGTCCCAGAAACCAACCCCAAGCAAGTTAACAAATAGAACACACACTAAGTTTCACGATGGAAGGATGATAATTAAATCCCTAAAGTTCCTCGGTGTGGTTCTATGTCTAAATCCTCATTAAGATGTCTTAAACTAGGCCTAAGAATGCCTAGGATGAAATGAGGATGCAAAGATGTGCATAGGAAATAATTTCAAAATTTTCAGTGAAACAGGGCCTCCGCTCGAGCGCATGTTTCCCCGCTCGAGCGTCATTATTCCCGCTCGAGCGTGTCACACAATATTCTGCTCGAGCGTACATTCCTCCGCTCGAGCGGACTGATGAACAGTGCAAGATGCTGGATGCTCGATTTTTCCGCTCGAGCGCACATATCTCCGCTTCGGCGGTATCAGAAACAAATCGAAGAAATCTTTGGGAGCATGATTTCCCCGCTCGGCCAGCATCCCCCTTTCGGCGGGATGAAAATCTGGAAAATCAGTTTGTGTTCCAAGTTCAAAACTCAAGTTTGATGCTCCCAACTCGATCCTCTTGAGCCCATTTTCTGGAAAACTCTTTCAAACACATAGAATAACACGTTTTAAAGCTCAATTTAAGAAATCAAGGCCCAAGGGTGTTTCAATTAAACTCAATTTCAAACTAATTTTCAAGAACAATGTTCAAACATGACATACATGCACTTTAAACAATTTTAAGCTTCAATACTAGCTCAAATGAGCTCAAATCCTTCAAGAACATGATGATAACATGAACTATACCAATATCATGAACATGCATGTAACAATTTGCCATGAAAACAACTTGAATTTCAACAATACAACCATGCATGCATGAATTATGCTCTATTTCAACATACTAGAACTAATTCATGGCTCAACTCTCAACTTGACATAATCCATGCAAGAATCAAGCTCAAACCCATCACTAAAGGTTGAATTCCTTACCTAAAGCTTCAAATTCAAGGCAAGGGAGCTAAATAAGCAATCTACACTTCAATTTCCAAGCAATTCTTATGAACACAAGATGAAAACACTCTCACTCCCTAATCTCTCTCTCTCTAATCGGTGGTGGACTCAAATGTGCTAATGAAGTGTTGTATAATGCAAGACCAAGTCTTGGGCAAGGTGTGGTGTAGTGGCCCACTAGGTGGTAATTTGGTAAATAAGTTGAATTTGGCAATTAACTCCTTTTAATCTAATTTAATCATTCCTAATCAATTTTCAGATAAATATACCATTAAATCACAAATATTCTACTGATCCCAAAACTCTAAACGGTTTCTAATTCGGCCGCCGATAAGGCCTTCAATTTGCAGTTTAAACATAAAAACACAAAGAATAAATAAATAATCAACAGATAAAAATGCAACACAATAAACATGCTCAGTCAATTCAGTTTCAATTTTCAATCGGTCCGTTCAGTATTTCGGTTAATTCAATTATCAGTCATTATCAGTTCAGTTTAGCAGTAACCAGTAGCTAATTCAGTAGTTTATCGATAATCAGTACGAGGGTTGTTACAAAAAGACTTCTGCAAGTCCTTTTACCTAAGTCCAGGTTTAAAGAAACTATTGGGCCTTCATGTTCATAAGTGAAAGGCCCCACTAGTGCTCAATTTCATCCCAACGTACAAATCAACTCCCCCCGACATTCCTAAGAGGAAAAAGAAGAAGAGCCTATCTCCTCCCTCTGCCACAACCCCTTCAGTTGCTACCAAATCTCGGCCAGATCAAGAATCAACTTCTGATCCAGCAGAACAGCCGTCTACCTCGGCTCCATACTTGATCCCACCATCTCAACGAAAACGTCGTCGACGACTTACAGTTTCTTCTGCCGAGATGGGTCGCCCAAAACTAGTTGTCAAAGATCTCCTGGCCAACATTCCTTCTAACGTTGATACACAACTAACACAAACCCAGCTTCCACCAAAGCAAAAACGAATCAAAAGGGCTCAACCCAAGGCAAAGGCAACTCAGATCGATTCTGAGGATACCTTGCCAATTTCCAAGCTGGCTCCGAGTGAGAAGACTGCCTCTGTCCTTGCGAAGAGGTCTGCTGAAACACTTCCATCCGAATCTACCAAGTCCAAAAGACCAAGGTCATCTTCTGCAATGACCTCGGGGTCTAAGAAGCCAAATGCCCCCTGGGCCCCCAAGATTACCCTGGAAGATAAGCATGTTATGGCTAGTGATAGCTCCGATGATATTAATGTCGGCATTGCCCTCAGTACTGCTCTGCTTCTTCCAGGCGATCTGGAGCGGAACGCCGAGTTCAGTGAATACGAGAACTATGATCTGATGCTTCAACGCTCTGTTCAGGTAAGTGTTTTTGCTTGGTACTTTTTCTTTCTTTCTCTTCATTTTATACTTAGAATATTTTCTAATACTTCTGTTTTCTTTCAAGCCATCCAGCATGCCCACTCTTTCTCAATACAATCTTTTGAGAACCGTGAGAAGCTAGCCAAAAAGAAGAGGGAGATCTCCAGTGTTCAGAAAATTAACAAAAATCTGCAGTCAAAGATGAAGACCCTGGAGGATTAGGCCGAGGTCACCATCAAAGAGAAAGACGATGCCGAGGAAAAGGTCGGTGCCACTAAGGCAATAAACAAAGTTCTTCAAGCCCAGCTGAAAAAGGTCGAGAACAAAGTGGCCCAGGCCCAGAAGGAGCTTCAAGATGCCTTGGCCACCAAAGAGGCTAAAATCAAAGATGCCGATGAGAAGGCGTATGATCAGGGCATGGCCGATGTTACAGAGGCCTACGAAAAGCAAGTCAAGCAAGCATGCAACAAGGGTTTCACCCTTGGCTGGATGACCTTGCTGAAAAAACTTGATGTCCCAGAGGACTCTTCTTTTAAGAATGCCGATGCCATTCCCCTGCCATTCCCTCTAACTCTACATCAATCTGGTGACGATTCTAAATCTAAGGAGGAGGTTCTCGTGAGGAAGCCCAAGGAGGCTGCTGCGGCCAAGTCTTCTTCTCAAAATAAGCAAGTCCTAGACTTGACTCAAGATGAGGAGGTTGAGGAGGTTCCTGAAGATGCTGTTGCTGAGAAGGCATTGGCCGACGTGCTTCCTGCTGACAAGAGCCTTGACCAGACTATTCAGGAGATTGATGCTAAGCTCGCGGTGAATAAGGCTGCTGAGATGTCTTCCTAACAATCGTCTGATCTTCAAACTCAACCAACTGCTACTGCTAAGAAGTCTTAGCCTTAAGTTTTTTCCTTCCTTACTTTGTACTTTTGCTTTTCTTCTTTTTGGGAACAATTGTAAGTTTTTGGCCGACGTGCCTTTTAATGAATACAACTTCCTTCTTTCTCTGAATATTTGTATGTTTGCCTTCTCTGTATTACTCTTGTATGATTCCATACTTAGAATATATCTTCAGTATACACTTTAATCTTTGTACAATCTTCTCAGGGTGACACACCTCGGTTATACAACTGATGATTTTACCTCAGCAAATACCTAAATATCTTTCTTGGCATAAGCTTGGTTTCACCTTGTAAATTTTTCATAAAATTTCAACAAGTGCTTAACCTTAGTCTTCAATATTGTAAATTGTCCACAAATTTCAACAAGTGCTAGACATCATCTCGATTTAACTTCAACTTGTAAATTGTCCACAAATTTCAACAAGTGTTAAACAGTGATTTCGGTTTAACTTTAACTTGTAAATTGTCCACAAATTTCAACAAGTGTTAAACAATGAATTCGGTATAACTTCAACTTGTAAATTGTCCACAAATTTCAACAAGTGTTAAACAATGATTTCGGTTTAACTTTAACTTGTAAATTGTCCACAAATTTCAACAAGTGTTAAACAATGAATTCGGTTTAACTTCAACTTGTAAATTGTCCACAAATTTCAACAAGTGTTAAACAATGATTTTGTTTAACTTCAACTTGTAAATTGTCCAAATTTCAACAAGTGTTAAACATATTCTTCTTCTCTTCTTCCCTAATGTGAACCTGAGTTCCACTTGGGTTCTCATTATGCATGCATTCTAGAGACAATGTCAAGTATCTTGAAAAAAGAACCAACTGAATCTTTATTTATTTACTTCGGCAAATGGCAAAGGAACAAAGAAATTCTAATGATAGAAAAATTTCAAATTACAAGTATTCCAAGGCCTTGGCAACTCTTTGCCCTTATTATCTTCAAGCCGATATGCCCCGTTGCCCAGCACTGAGATGATTCTGTAGGGTCCTTCCCAATTTGGACCAAGCTTGCCCTCTCTGGGATCCTTCTTGTTGCCGACGACTTTTCTTAAGACGAGGTCACCAATATGAAATTCCCTTGGGTTTACCTTCTTGTTGTAAGCTCTAGCAAGCTGTTACTGGTATGCTGCGAGTTGAATTGCAGCTTTCTCCTTTCGTTCTTCTATAAGATCTAGATCTCGGGCTAAGAGTACATCATTAGTCTCGTTTTCTACCCCCTGGGTTCTGATCCCAGGGATGTCGACTTCCAGCGGAATGATTGCTTCTGTGCCATAAGTCATGGCAAAGGGGGATTCCCCTGTTGATCTTCTCGGCTTAGTCCGATATGCCCAGAGTACATTGGGTAATTCGTCTACCCACATCTCGGATCCTGGCAAGAGGTTCAGCTTCTATCCATTTAGTGAAGTAATCTGTTGCTACTAGAAAATACTTCCTTTGTCTAGTTGCTTGGGGTAGTTACCCGACGAGATCCATGCCCCATTGGGCAAATGGCCAAGGACTGGATACAGGGTTCAGGTCTACTGCTAGCTGGTGTATCAGAGGTGCAAACTTTTGGCATTGTTCACACTTCTTTACATAGGCTTCTGCATGTTTCTGCATGTAAGGCCACCAATACCCCTGGGTGATGCCCCTATGGGCGAGTGATCTGCCCCCAATGTAGCTTCCACAAATTCCTTCATGTATTTCATATAAAAAATCTTCGACTTGTAAAGGGTATACGCACCTTAAAAGGGGTCCAATGAAGGACCTTCTGTAGAGATGTCATTCTGCTATTAGACTGTATCTTGCCGACTTCAATCTGATCTTGTGTGCCTCCTTGCGGTCATCTGGCAGCTTTCCTTCTTTTAGAAATGCAACAATTGCGTCTATCCAGCTTGGTCCCATGTCTATGCACATTGTTTCACGCTCTGTGGTTACTGGTTCAATGCTCGAGCCCGACAAGTAGTCAATCATTATTGTCCTTGCTTTTCCTGGTTGTATTGCACTAGCTAGGTTGGCCAATGCATCGGCATGGTTGTTATCATCTCGACTGACTTGAAGTAGTCTGCAGTTCTGGAATAAGGCTGCCAGCCTGATGACCTCCTTTGCGTAGGCCGACATTCTTTCATCTCGGGCTGCAAACTCGCTCGTTATCTAGTTAACTATCAATTGTGAGTCACAAAAAACTATTACCTCATCTGCTTGTACTGCTGCTGCTAGCTTCAGTCCTGCAATGAGTACTTCATATTCTGCTTCATTGTTTGAGGCCTTGAACCCTAAACGAATTGATTATTCTAGTATCTGCCCATCTGGGGATATCAGTACTACTCCTGCCCCCGTTCCCTGTCGGTTTGAACTCCCGTCAACAAACAGTCGAAAAAAGTCGCCGATGTAAATGCTACAGGGTCTGAGTTTGTCCTCTTTCTTTTGTTCTTTTGTCTTTGGTTGGGCTTCTCCTTGCTTGTTCGGACATCGTTTATCCTGACTCAACAGAGCGCGATGTTCGATGGATTCTGGCGTGAACTCGGCCACGAAGACGGTCAAAACCTGGCCTTTGATTGCAGTTCTGGGCCTGTACTCCAGATCATACTGGCCTAGGGCGACTGCCCATCTGGCTATTCTTCCTGTTAAGTCTCCCTGCTGCAATAGGGACTTCAATGGATGTTCTATCAGTACCACAATTTTATGGGCCTGGAAGTAATGGTTCAACATCTTTGAAGCCATTATTAAGGTCAGTACCAATTTCTCTAAGGGTAGATACCTTGTTTCTACGTCCGCTAGGGTTTTGCTTACATAGTAAACAGCCCTTTGCTCCCCTTTTTCTTCTCGGATTAATATTGCACTTATCACATGTTCTGAAACTGCCAAGTACAGGAATAGCTCCTCCCCGGGTTCTGGATTCAAAAGAACTAGAGCTGTGGTTAGGTACTTCTTCAGATCAACTAATGCTTCTTCGCACTTCTCTGTCCAAAGAAAGTATATGGCTTTCTTCACTAAGTTGAAGAAAGATTTGCACTTGTCTGAGATTCTGCTTATGAACCTGTTCAGGGCTGCAGCCCTTCCAGTTAGCATCTGCACCTGTTTTGCCGACGTCGGGCTCTTCAACTCTAGGATGGCCTTGATCTGATTTGGGCTGGCCTCAATGCCCCTTCTGGTCACCAAGTATCCTAAAAACTTACCAGATCCAACTCCAAATGCACACTTCGATGCATTGAGTCGGAGCGAATATGTTTTAAGGATTTCAAAGACTGTTTTTAGATCGATGAGATGACCCTCAGGCTCCTTGGTCTTAACGACCATGTCGTCGATGTAGACTTCTACTGTTTGGCCAATCAGGTGTTTGAACATCTTGGTTACCAATCTTTGGTAAGTGGCTCCTGCATTTTTCAACCCAAAGGGCATCACTCTGTAGCAGTACAGCCCTTTGAGAGTGATAAACGCAGTCTTCTCTTCATCCGTAGGGTCCATGGCTATCTGGTGATACCTCATGTAAGCATCTAGGAAGCTCATTCTTCCATGCCCTGAAGTGGCATCTACTAGCTGGTCAATCTTGGGTAGAGGAAAGTTGTCTTTGGGACAGGCTTTGTTGAGGCTGGTAAAGTCTACGCAGACCCTCCACTTACCATTCTTCTTCTTTACCACCACTGTATTGGATAGCCATGTCGGGTAGTGAACTTCTCTAATGGCCCTAGCCTCCAGAAGTCTGTCTACTTCTTCCTCTACTGCTTCGATGTGCATCAACGTCGATCTTCGGGCTTGTTGAATTACAGGTTTGGCCGACCTGTCAACATTCAATTTGTGGCAAGTGACCTCATGGTCAATGCCAGACATTTCGTAAGGTATCCAAGCAAACACCATAATATTTGCTCTCAAAAAGGCTTCCAACTCTCTTTCCTTTTCTTCGGCTAAGCCCGAGCCGAGAAGAAAGAAGCGTTCTTCATCCCCATCCTGGACAAGGATTTTCTTCAGTGCCTCTTCGCTCTTCTCGACTGGCTCCTTGCTGATGTCTTCTAGGACTTCCACGTCCTCATCTTCAATTTCTGCCTTTTCTGGCTGCCGTATGCTGCAAGTAGATTTCATTGCTGCCAGGAGCAATTCTTCGCCTGCAGCTGATCGCCTCTGACTTCATCTATCCCATGCTCTGTTGGGAATCGCAATAGTTGATGCAACGTTGAGGGAACTGCCCTCATCGCATGCAACCATGGCCTTCCCAAGATGATGTTGTAAGGGGAGGGTGTGTCGATGATGGTGAATTCTGTCTTGATCTTCTTGGTGCCAGCCTGCACCTCCAAACTTGCTGCTCCCAGTGGCCATGTCGGCGTTCCATTGAACCCAACCATTGGGCCGTTGGATTGTTCCATATCATCCGGATGAAGGCCGAGCTCCTTGTAACATCGGACGTACATGATGTCACAAGAGCTGCCTTGGTCAATCAGGATGTGTTTCACTTGGCACTCCCCAACTTGGAGGGATACTACCAAGGCATCATTATGCGGATGCTAGACCATCTCTAGGTCGGCTTCAGTAAAGGTTATCATTGGTCCCTGGCACTCTTCTGCCCGATGTCTTTTCTCCCCGACTTGGTAGACATGTTGTAGGTGTTTTACCTTCTGGGTCTCCCCTCTGATTTCATTCTCATTGACCTTTGAGTGAATCACATTGACTACCCGAGGTCCTCCTACTTGAGGTTGCTGTACTGGGGGAGGCAGAGCTGTTAGTGCTTGGGGCAATCTTGCCCGTTCTTCTCTTGTCCTGGTCTCATCAACAAGGTCTCTCAGATGTCCTTGTCTCACCAGGTCTTCCAAGTGTGTTTTAAGGGCTCTACAACCCTGAGTTGTATGCCCATCTTCATTGTGGTAGGTGCAATGCCTGCCAATGTTTCTTCCCATGAATTCTCCCGGAGTCCTCTCTGGTGCTCTTAAATAGGGTTGATTCCAAATTTGTTCCAGGACTTTGTGAATTAGGATTCGAAACACAGTTGTCACTGCCTGGGCAGCCCTCAGTTCTACTTCTTGCTTGTTCGATCCGTTGCTACCTCGGCCTCGCTTTGGCGAGCTGTTTCCTTTCTCTTGCTTTATCTCCTTAGTCCCCGTCATGTCTTTCTCGGCTCTGGCATACTTCTCGATTCTCGCCATGAGCTCTTCCATGCTTTTTGGCAAAGTTTTTGCCAAAGACTTCCGTAGTGGACAGTTGTCCTTTAGGCCGTTCTTGAATGACACGACCGCCACTTCTTGATTACACTCTGGTATTCAGTTGAATACCTCATAGTATCTTTTTGCATATGCCCTAAGTCCTTCATCCTTACTGATCTTCAGAGCCATTAATGCGTCCACCCTTAATGGCTGCAGCTTGTTTATTACGAACCTGGCCATGAACATCTCGGCCAGGCCTTCCCAAGTCTTCACGCTTCCCTTTGGTAGTTTGTGGAACCAATCTGATGCAATCTCCCCGAAAGATGAGGGGAATACTTTGCAGAGCAACAGCTCGTTCCCACTATATAATGCCATTAAGTTCAAATATAATCCGACGTGGAAGTTGGGGTCTGACTTACCATCGTATATTTGAAACCTCGGCATACTGAATCTCTTCGACGCCTCAAACCTGTCCAATTCCACCGAGAATGGTGTCTTCGGCTTATCTGGGGAGGTTACCTCGGCGTAGGCATTCTGTTGCTTCCTCTTGAGGTAATCTCTTAAGTCCTCTTTTGTCCTCCCAGGAGCTCGGCTATCTCCTGCTTTTAGTCTTTTTGGTGCACTACTTTCAGCTTCGTGGTGAGTCCTCTTCGACCACTCTCCATGAGTTGTGTCGAAGCACAGCGCATGTCCCTGAACATGCCGATGTCCCTTGGGGTCTGCCTCCTTTGTGTGATGTGTCCTCCGTGATTCTTCTCTTCTCAACTCCCTTCGTCCGACCTCCCTAGAAGGTCGGTGAGAGTGTCTTTTGCTCCCGTTGTGCTGAGGGGCTACGGGGATTGTTCTCTGCCCTCCCTTCTAGGTATTGGCCGCTGGAATCGGCGTGTCCTGCAGCGGGAACGGTGGCTGCATGACGTTATTTTGCATCATGAAATTGACGACCGACTGCAGGTCTACCAATTTGTTTGGCATCTCTTTTACCTCTTCGTCCCTCCGTAAGCACCTATCCTTCCATACCTGGAGGTCGTCTTCGTTGTAGTAGCCACTTCGATCTGGTTTCTTTGGTGCGTCGCCAGTCTGGCCGACGTCTTTCACTCCATGATTCTGGTCACGAGTTTCTGCGTCGCATTCGTCTCCTGTGACATCAAGGTCAATAGGTCTCCCACTTCCAGAAGGAGTGTCATCCCCAATCTTTTCCTTATGTCCGTCGTTGGCCATCTATTCTCCTTTCTTTCCCACAGACGGCTCCAAATTGTGTGAGTGATTTTTTGACCACACTGCCAACTCAGTGATCAGCTAGAGAGAATTGGCAGAATAGATGACACCTGGCTAACCTGCAACAGAAAGAGAAGATTCCGGCGGTGGTTCGTTCACCCGGGGGCACTCCGACGATCAAGTCAGTATATTTCTCAAAGATAATCAATAGTGCAAACTCACTGTTCAGAATATAAATTGCGTACCTTAGACCCATGGGGGTGCCTCTCTTTTATAGTTAACTCAATCCTAGTCCCTATAGAAGCCTGACTTCTATGGACTCCCATTCAGTACTTACCTTGGACTCCTCAAGAGATAAGGATAGACTCCCTAAGAAAATTATCCTTATCCATCTTGAAGTCTTTCCTCATTCTAGGACTCCTGTCCCTTATCCGCTTATCTCATATTCCGATATCTTCGGAGGTAACCTCAGCCTCGCCGAGATAACCTCGACGTCATGACCAGGACACGTGGCACCTCGGCTGACACGTTGGTATCACCTTGCCATGTGTTTGGTACTCAGAAAATATATCCCCACAATACTCATCTATTACACTTTGGTTAACTAAACTAGAGTTTGTTAACTCACTAGCTAACTAACATAGTTTAGTAACTAATATATAACCAACACCAAGTATAACTGAATCAGGTAATTCTGTTACAAGAGCAATGCTCCACTGCTGTGACACGCCATTAGATTGTGTGCACACTCGTGTTAAGGCTGCTTGCTCTGCTCTGTATAAAGCTTGAAGATTGAGCTTATCATGCCCCCTCAAGCGAATCGCTCTCTAGAATTGAAATGATAAAGAAAGTCAAACTCCAATTATGTAAATTTATTATTATTTTAACTAAAAAAAAAATCATTATACCCACTGAAATGAGTTTTTTTATAAATTTTAAATGATAATATAAACGATCACAATCTAGAGTGATAGAACTCAACATTCAAACAATGTACAAATACATGAATGACAATAATATGTCATGTCAAACCAACTAGATCTAATCTAATTGGCCACTAGGACTTTCGTAAGGACTTATGTCACGACCCGAATCTCTCCCCGTAAGGGTCGGTGAGGTAACCGACCAGTAATCCGAAATCACCAAAGGCTTTACTATACAAATCAAAATTATTAGGACTAGCAGAAGCTTAATACACAATTAAAACAAATAGTCCATTGAGTTGTACTAACTATATGAACCAACACATAATTACACTAATATATCCACCCTGTAATACATACGTATTAACATGTACAAAAATATTTATACATCATTAACACTTTAACTTCATGTACTTGTTGGCTTATTTTTCTTACGAAAGAAAATATCACAAATGCAAGTGTAGCAGTAAGGATTAAAAAATCCTTACAGATTAAATTCAAGCCAATTATCAAGCGATTGCATTAACGGTTTTTTTGCCTTAACGAAGAGGACTTCAAAATTGCCAAGTGTAGAGAAAAGAAAAATTAAAAAAAAAGAAAGAGGGAAACGGAGAAAGATGATTGGGTGAATAATCAAACTAACCATTAATTTATCTCTACTCCTATGCTTCAAAAAGGAAATGCATAACATAAAGTACAAAGAACTTAACTCTACTCCTATGTGTAACTCGACTTTTTCGCGCCCCTTTTCGGAAGTTTGAAAGAAGCCCTACAGTTTGGACTCTCGCGGTTCTGAATCTAATCTCACAAGTGCAATATGAAATTGATAAACACCAAAGAGTCCAAATCCAGCAAATCTTTTGGAAAATCGATTTTGAATAAAAAAATGCCAAAATTAGACTGCTTTGCTAGATACAGAGTCGCCAACTAAATATTTTATTTTGGAAAAATTTAGGAAACCCATGACTCGTGCCAAAGGTCACGTATCCGTCATCACTAAGATTGTCTCAGCTTGGGAACTTAGGTACGAGGGGGGAAAGTCATAAATACATTTGAGCACCCCTGCTCGCCCGATCAAAGATCGGCCTCTACTAATCATGATATGATTTTTATCTACGTTATATGCTCTTATTTTGGTTTATTAGTCTAGCATTACTATGTGATGCGTGCACACACAAGTATAGACTAAAATTGCAAGAATTGGAACGTTTCAATTTCATGTTTGTTTTGCAAAATTGTTTGATTTTGTCACTTAACAAAATGAGCTTAAAGTTTGTGAATTTGCCACTTGACAAAGTGGGCTTAAACGTACATTCATTTAATCATTCTAATTCAAGCAACAAGCCTTCATTCATAGACACTCAAATAGTTTAACAAGTAAGCGCTTAGCCTTATGGCAAGCATGCTAGTCATGACAATCACTCATGCTCATACAAGTACTCCAAGCTAAAAGAAAAACTAGTTAGAAAAATGCATGAGTCCTAACTATACAAGATGGCTAATGCAACGCATGCAATATGCAACTAATAGGCTCGGCTACTAATATGACAGATGAATCAACTAAATTACATAATATACGGTCTAAGCACGTATTCAAAGAAGTATTTAAACGACAATACAGTTTGAATGATGCGTCGAGCCTTGGTGCATGCAATACAAGATGAATGGATGCAAACATGCGATATACTAAACGAAGCATGATGCCCCTAAACTAACCATCAAAAGCGGATAAATAAAAGGGAGAAAGAAATGGGGTTGGAAGGCATACACATTGTTACATTATGCTCTCACGAATGAGAGGTCGAATGAATAAACTAGGCTAACTAGCTAACTAAGCTAAGCTAATTAAGCTAATTATTACAAACTGAATAAATAGCTAGACTACTTACCTAATTATTACAACACTTGAATTAATTAACTAGTTAACTAACTTATTAAAGAATTACAACATAATTGCAATTAATAATTAAGTTAAGAAAACTACTCCACCTCGGGAAATAAGAGATGTGCATGCGCATGCTCAGATTCCACCAAAAAGACCACCGTTTTGCTCCCGAATGCCTCTATTTGCACAATTGAACATTTCCAGAACCATTTTGCTCCACCTTACCAACACTCTGCTGAGATTTGCATCAATGGCCAACCGGCCACTAGTAAAGATTATCGACCATCAAAGGTGGTCTGCCAGCCATGAAAAATGGCTTGCCGGCCACTGATGCACAGGTTCATCTTGCTGCAACAGAGGACAAACAGAGCATATACAGGATATTTTCAAGGGTTGTCTGCACAATTCACCCCTCTTTTCATAAACTAATCCAAGGAGTTATGAACTTAAGCCACAAACCACCAACTCAAGCAATTTTATTGCATGATAGCTTGTGACTCAAGATGTGCAAGCTCAATAAATGCAACATAAGACACAAATCTCATCCCTTTCATGAAAGATCAAGGAAAGAAGTTGACCTTGGAGATTTGGATCATTTCATCACTCGTAAGTATGAAATGGTCCAAGTTCCATGTGTTCAATTAATGCCCTATTGAACACACCAAAACACAATCAAATTCTTATCTTGCTCACTTTTAATCCCAAGTTTACTCATTTTAATTACCCTTTCATTCTTTAACCAATTAAGTCCATTAGGTGAATTAAAGTCCTCTAATGGAAAGAGGGCTCAAAACACAAGTTGCTTTGGGTATGAAATAAGCATCATACCGTTGGTAATGAACCCCCTAAGGGATTAAACCATTAAATATGAAACATCAATTTCATACTTGAACAAGCAAATGATTTGAAACCACTTTCAAAACAAAATTAAAAGTCAAGAAATGAGGGAGGTTACAGAGATTATGCTTGCTGAAATTAAGTGAGAAAAACACTAAAACAATGCAATCAACTCAAACAAGTGGTGTCTAAGGGTCTAAAACACCAAGCTTGTGAGGACACTTACACTAGAAGCATGCAAAACAAGACTTAAATAACTTGACCAACCCAAAACAAAGTTAAAACAATCCAAATTAGAGGCTAAAACATGCTAGAATTAAGCTAAAACAAGCTAGAAAAATAAGCTAAAGCATAGCACAACCTAGGCTAGCAAACAAGACATAAGGAATGGAGGCTAACCCCTCCAAATTTGGACTTCCAAACATGATTTTCACCACTGAAAAAGCTCTAAAAAATAGTGTTTAAAAGCTTAAAAAAGATAGTTTGAAAGTGAGAAACAAAGGTAGAAAGGCCTTACAAACAAATAATAAAGAAATGTGAGCCACCCCCTAACCTCAAATGGCCTAAAACCATCAATTTGAGCCCACAAAACAGAGTTTTTTATTGCTCGAAAACAGCCCAAAATCAGTGGGAAAAAGATAGAAAAACAAGTACGCAAAGCAAGCAAATAAAACAAGTATTATACCTCTTGAAGAGAAAAGTAATTCCAAGCTATAAAGCCAAGCAAGTACGCCCTCTAGAGCTCAAACCAAGCTCAAGAACACCTCAACTCAAGATGAGAAGATTTGGTTAAGGGTGTATAGGCAAAGGTTAAGAAATTAGAGGCTAAAGTGTAGAGAATTTTTAGAGAGAGAAAGAGAGAGAGAGAGAGAATCGTAGAAAGAGAGGAAAATTTTTGAGTTCTAAATTTTTCTAACCTTACTACAAAAGAGAGGGGGTCCCTATATATAGAAAACATAAAATTCCCTCAAGCAAATCCAGCCCTACACGTGGGGATAGATGGGTACATCTGTGCAAACAGCTGGCATAAAATATCTACAGAAAACACTGGTGGCCAACAAGCCACATCAATGGTCGGCAGCCTCAAAAAGTGGCCGGCAGGCCACCAAAAGTTGCAAGCTGGAAAGACCAAGGCATAGTCCAAAAATGAGGCAAAAAGAATGTAGGGTTTGAAAGGCTCAAAGTGTGGCATTCCACTGAGGACTTTGAGCACTTGTCGAGCAAACAGACTCATCATCAAGCGTGCGTGTGAGGACATCCAAGTTGTAAGGGCTGTCAAAAATGGGGTGTCTACACTATGCTTCGAAAATGAAGTACAGAAAATTAAGTGCGAAAATATAAATGACAAGAAAAATATAAATCAATTGTCTTTGATTTGAGTTATGGATCACTTTATAATGTAGCCATGAATGGCTATTTATAAGCAAACATTTGTAGAAAAAAAACTATCTAAAACTACCCACTCTTCCACCTCCTCCATTTCATACTTTATGATCTTCCATAACTTCCTTCAACCTCCACTTCATACTCCATGCTCTCCATTTTGTTCTGTATCATCTTTTCATATTTCATAACTTCTCATAACCTCCAAATGAGTAGGAGGGTGCCACATGTCCTACAATTATATAAATAATAAATAATAAAATTGTAGATTTATGGTGTCAACATTACCCCCCGTGGCCATTAAAATGATATTTACTTGAATTTTTGAACGGCCGAACCAAACACATGACTAATCTAAGCAACAAAGTGCTTCGAATAATATCAACAAAGTGCTTCAAATGATATAATAGTACCAAATGTTCACAATTTTGTCAATTGAATGCCAGAACCATTGTTTGACTACAACCGAAGCACACATACTGTCATTATTTTGTGCCTTTTGTGCCTTAAAATAAAAAAATAAAAAATTGGCCATCAATTTGAAAAGATAAGCCATTCTCAACCACTGATTTAAATGCATAGGCTTTTCCTAGCCATGTTCAACATTTCAAACGGCTAAGTTATTCTTTAGTGTATCAAACTCATTCAAAACAATGCTTAAAGATAATTGTTTTATTAGCCATTTCATCAAAATTAAATTTTGAACACCAAGAATCATCATACAAGATGGCCTTAAAAATTCAAACAACTTGACATTTTGAATAATTTCAAAAAATTCAAATTCATGAATATTAAATTGTTCATCATTCTTAGCCATGTTTGGCTTAAGAATATGTTCTTTGGCCAAATAACTTTCATCATTCATTGACAAATAAAGTTGTTTTTTCTATTTTATCCATTCATGGATTATGAAAATCCTCTATGTGAGTTTCATCGTTTCTTGGTCTAATGGGTTTTTCCATTTTAGCCATTAATGGCTTAAGAAAATCCTCCATATGAGTTTCATCATTTTTTGGCTTAATGGGCTTTTCCATTTTAGCCATTCATGGCTTATAAAAATCCTTCATAGATATCTTATTTCCATGGTTTGACTCTTTAATGGGATTTTTCAACCCCCGAGTCGTATATGGAACATTATTTTTGACCATGCTTGGCTTAACAACATGCTTTTTAGCTTGTTATTTTCATAAATTAGCTCTTTAAAAATGAGTTTTTTGATCTCCCGAGCCATTGATGAAATCAACCTTTTGCTTTTGTTATTTTTAACCATGGAAAAATTTTGAAAAAATTTACCAATTCCGGCCATTAAAGCCTTAGTTAAAGACTTGGTAGTGAGAGTTGACAACTCATTATTCCATTGGCAAATTTTATATCAAGTTGATGAATTTCTCCAATTAAATGGCGTCTTTTCTTCCACCAAATAATATTGTAAGGGATGTGTCACAACCCAAACCTGCCCTTATAGATTTTGCGTCGTAACCGGCCAGTAATCCTTGGATTATCAAAAGCCTCTGTATAGAATAACATAGAATTAAGAGGTTAGCGGAAGTAAATATACAAAATACAACGTCCAATGAGCTGTGCAAACATACATGAGACAAAAAATTTCAAACTTTGTATATACATACACGTGACGTCATAATTACAGTAGTCTCACATCACATTCATTACAGATATAATCAAAAGGGGACTTAGCCCAATGTACTGATAAACAAAAAACTTGTTCATATTCCAAAAAGAAAATAAAGTCTTAACGTTCACAAAACATGGCCACTCGACTCTTTCCGGAACCTCATCAGGAGGCACAAAGGGTGGCCAACAAAACAAAAGTCTCGGCGATCAACTCTGAGCTTGGCCACGCGCTTGGTTACCTACATACATAAATAATAGAGTGAGCGGAAGCCCAGTGAATAATAACAGAGTAAAGAGTTTTATGAATGATGTCCAGAACAATTTTCGAATCTCATAGCAAATCAGAATCATATTCATGCTCGTATCAGAAACAGAGTTATATTCTTATTTACATTCAAATCATGTGTGTTACATCCATTAGCATTAACATATCTCTTTGGTCAAGCATATCAAGTTTCATAAAGGAACCTCTGGTACCAGGTAACATATCTCATACATGGGACACGGTATTGTTTCCCCCGAGCGAGGGCTTGGGCCATGGTATTGTTTCCCCTGGGTGAGGGCCTCATAACCATAAGCCACAATATTATATCCCCTGGGCAAGGGCCTCTGCTAAGGATACCACAAATACATTTTAAAAATATGGATTATCATTCATGGAATCCCAAAATAGCCTTTTGTATTATTCAAAGATAGTTCATATCATATCATAGTGTTTAGAAAGTATTTCATATCACACATACCTTTACTAAGTTATTAATCACATATAATTGGCACAGATAGCTTGATAGCAACCAATGGATCAACAGTTACGGAGCGTGACCTACACAAACATAACAGATACACATACTAAAACACACACCCGGATCGAACTTAATTATTCCATTTCGTTCTTACTGTGTTTCTAGCCTTTATCTTCATTATTATGTCTTAATCTTGGCCTAAGAATGGCTAGGATGCAATGAGGATGCCAAAACATGTTGTTCAACACTTAGTCAAATTTGCTGAAAATAGGGTTTTCACTCGAGCGCAAATTCCTTCGCTCGAGCGGAGGTCCAAAAATGTGAGTGGTCACTCGAGCGCAACTTCATTTATTCGAGCAGTCTGTAAACTCTACAAAAGTACTGGTTGTGTGATTTTTTCGCTTAACACACACTCGACGGTCGCTCGAGCGTGAGACTAAGGTCTTTGCTCGAGCGCAACTCTTGTCGCTTGAGCGGTCTACAAAACATGGAAACTTCTGGAAGCATGCAATTTACACTTGAGCCAACTTTTGGTCGCTCAAGCATAGGTGCAAAAACAAATATGGTCGCTCGAGCGGAGAGGCAGAATTCGGGGATTTCCATATTGCACTCCCAAGCTTAAAACTCGTATTCAAAGCTAAAATTCATGCTTTTTTGGGTCAAAACCTTAAGGAAACTTGGAAAACTTTGTGAATTCAAGATTATTTTGCAAAATCAAGGCCCAAAAGCATATCAATTCTTCAAAACTAAACTTGAACAATATGTATTCATAACATGCATTTGTTAATTCATGTTCTACACTTTAAAGACATGACCAATTGATGTCAAATGGTGTGAAATGAGACCAGTTGTCAAAACCATGCTAGAGTGAACACATGCATGTATAAATTTCTTGGAATCAAACTCAAAACATGAGAAAATGGGCATGCATGCATGAATCATGTTCAATTCTACCATCTAGCCTTAATTCTCTTTGAATAATGCATAAGGTAACTTAAACTCATAGAGTGTGAGTTAATTCCTTACCTAAAGTCCACAATTCGCTTTAGATTCTAGGTAGGCTCAACAAACTATCACCAATTCCTTCCAATTCTTGAGCACCCTTAGCAATTCTCTCTTATTCTTCTTGACTTTAATCTCCTTCTTGGTCTCTCTTTCCCTCTCACGTTTGTTGTGTGTATAGGCTCAAAAATGAAGAAAAGGAATGAGTTGAAGCACATAAAGAGCCTTATATAGGGTTACTTAGTTGTGATTAATTAAAGTTAATCAAATGGGCATTAATTATTCTAATTTAATCGTTCCAAATCGAATTGTAATTAAACTTACTATAAATTTCTAAAAATTCCAAATAACTCAGAAACCAAGTCAATTTTGTGATCGGATGCCGATAAAGCCTTCAATTCGCAGAATAGAACAAAATTAGAGACAGATATTCCTACGCAAAACAAATAGAAACTCATATACCACATAACACATGTAATTAATGCAAAATTTTCACCTTAATTACTTATTAGGCATTCTTAATCATGGTTTAACAGGTAATCATAGGTTGGATTGAAAAATCTAGAAGTCCCCTAGATATTGATTTGTGATTATGTATCAATTTTAAGTCTTCCAGTCCCGTCTTCACCTCGGAATTGTCTTGGCCAACATTGAATCCACAACGCCGATATCGAACCACGACAATGAATCACTCCGGAATCTACTAAAGCTTCAGGCCCGAATTCTACAAAATCCACTGAAGAACAACTCTCTCTTTTGTATAGAATAAACAAACAATACTTTGATGTGTACTTCTTAAACCATGAGTTGAATACTCAATCAAACATCAAAGAAAACTAGCAAAATAGCCCCAGATATAAACCCTAATATCTAAGAAGAAGATCTGGAAGCGTAACCCTAGATTTGGAGCAACTAGAGGTTTTATAGAGGTTGAGATCGCGAGGTCCACTCGAGCATGGGAATGGACGCTCGAGCGGAGACTCTATATCGCGTGTTCCAAACTAGGGTTCATGCTTGAGCGTAAGATCCCACGCTCGAGCGTAAAAACACACCACTCGGTATATTTTGCAGACAAGTCAAACTTATGGAACCCAACATTCATCGCTCGAGCGGAGGAATGTCCGCTTGAGCAGACAAGTAACTTCGAATGCATTTTTGCATTTTGCTTCGGGGGCGCTGCCCCTCAACCCCGCCGTGGAGCTGCCCCAGACCTACCAATAGATGCTGTGCCCTGGACCTCCGCAAGCTAACCGAGCAGCTCGATCCCCGTCATAGTCAGCAAAGTGGCAAACATGAAAGAATTATCTTCTTAAACTTCTCTGCAAGGCACAATTCGAGTTAGATTCACATCTAAGTACTCATAACTTCACTGAAATAAAAAGAGCGAACAAAAGTACAACTGAAGGGAGTTTTATCAAACGAGATTGCCAAGAGTAAAAACCTAACATGGTTGTTACAGGATGAAAGTTTATTTTATCAAGAAAATGGATTTCTTCTTGAAGATTCAAAATTTTTTGTATACGCCAAAAAATTTCATCTAAGCTATTTAAAATGGACAAATCCAATTCATTTTTTATTTCTTACACTTGACATCCTACTGAGCGTGCCAAAAATTGTTGGCTTGTTTTTCCTACGAAGGAAAATATTATAAATGCGAGCGTGCCAGCAAGGATTGAAAAATCCTTACATATTAAATTCAAGCCAATTATCAAGCGATTGTGTTAACAGTTCTTTTGCCTCAACGAAGAGGACTTCAAAATTGCCAAGTGTAGAGAAAAGAAAAATTAAAAGAAGAAAGAAGGAGACGGAGAAAGATGATTAAGTGAACAATCAAACTAATCATTAATTTATCTCTACTCCTATGTTTCGAAAAGGAAGTGCATAAAATAAAGTGAAGAGAACTTACCTCTACTCCTATGCTTCGAAAATGAAGTGCAGAAAATTAAGTGCAGGAAATATAAATGACAAGAAAAATATACATCAATTGACTTTGATTTGAATTTTGGATCGCTTTACAATGTGGTTATGAATGACTATTTATAAGCAAACACTTGTAAGAAAAAAAACTACCTAAAACTACCCACTCTTTCACCTCCTCCATTTCATACTCTATGATCTTCCAAAACTTCCTTCAACCTCCATTTCATACTCCATGTTCTTCACTTTGTTCTCCATCATCTTTTCATATTTCGTAACTTCTCATAACCACCAAATGAGTAGAAAGGTGCCACATGTCCTGCAATTATATAAATAATAAATAATAAAACATAAAATGCAATTACCATGAAATTAATTAATAAATAACAACTAATTAAATGAGAATGTATTCGAGTCGTTACGACTTAGCCCTTAGGGTAAGGTCGTGAGTTTAACTTTCCTTGAAGAAGTTGAATTAAGGGGGCAACCACTGTCCTTAACTCACATATGTACTAATCTAACAATTAACAATTGATTTTTGCCCAAAAAAAAAAAAGACTTCATGTCAAATAAGAAAGATCAGTATAAAAAATTAATCATTCTAACATTCTTTCTTTCTATTTTTATTTATATTTATGCATGTATTTTTTTTTAAAATCATCTTAAATTTCTTGTAACCTACCATATATATCTCGAATCAGTAATGCTATGTGAATAAAAGACACAAAAATGTTCAAAAAATTCACATATGATCTATATTTATTCTTGGGTTGTGTTCTAGACTTCCCCTGAGCATTATGGTTGCAATTCTTGTGATCATAATTTTTGAGAATATACCTTAGACTTGAATTCTTGGAAAATTTCAACAATTTATCAAGAACACAAAATTGCTAAGGCAAATTTTTCTTCCCATTCCTATGTTGATGTTGAATATGTGATCTAAGAAGTAAGGACGGAATTAGGAGAAGATTATAGGGGGCTATGGCCCCCTGTTTCTGTAAAAAATATTATTTATCATTGTAGTTTAAGAATATATATACCATTTTATATGTAAAATGGCTCTCCAGTATAAATATATATATATATATATATATCTCATTCTTTTCTCATCTTGCATTCTCTTTCTATCTTCTAGCAAAAAAACTTTTTCATCCCGTTAGAGATTGCTTCTATAGTATATAATTTTTTTTCTATGTATATATATAATTTATATATCATATTGTACATACATGTGTATTTGTGTATATGGTTAAAAAAAAATTACAGTGTGTTTGGTTTGAGTTTTTTGGATTAAGTTTTTTGAAAACTAAGTTGTTTGGTTTTCGTATTTTTTTTGTTTTTAGTGAATATTTTTAAAATTTTAAACATTTTTTTTACTTTTTTATATGCACCTTTCTTAAATGTATTTAAAAAGTAAAAAATTTGTGAAAAAATATTTTTAAAAATTAATAAATACATAAAAATATAAAAAAATGTATTGAATTCTCGTTTTTTTTTTTTTTTTTTTTTTGTATTTTTGGTATTTAGTGAATTTTTAAAAGGTTTCTTTCATAAATTTTTTACTTTTTAGGTATATTTATGTTAGGTATGTCTAAAAAATAAAAAATAAAAATTTGTTGAAAATATTTTAAAAATTTAGTAAAAACAAAAAAAATACGGAAAACAAAAAAATAGAATTTTTTAAAAAGTGTTTTTTGAAAAACCTAACCAAGCAAGCTGGCCCTTCGATAATAAAATTCTGATTCCGTCCTTCCTAAGAAACCTATTTAATTTGCAATGAGTAGGACTAATGTGATAAAAAACACCACAACAATACGGATGTTTGGGATGTTGATTTGTTGGCTAAAACACTCAATCATATTACTCTTTTTATTTTTTATCCATTTTTTTATAAAAAAATTAAAAAATTAACTAAAATAGCCACATTTCGCTCTGAGTTTGCTCAACATGCTTGGTGCTAGTCTTCTTCGGAAAGAATTCTATGCATTAGATTAAACCAAAAAATCATGACAAATTATATATTCTTGTAAAAAAAACTAATACTTACGATAAGGTTTCATTAACATCATTTCACCCATGATTTTGACCCAAGATTCATTACGTGAGAGCATCTCCAACTTAATACTTTTAATTTTTTTTATTCAAAAAATAAATATAGAGTATTTTAATATTCATTCAAACTCCAACTACAATTCTTCCATTTTCTCCTCTTAATATTTCTCTCTGAAATTAACCAAAATTATTTAAATTAATAAAATTCGTAAATTTTTTTCATTAAAATTATCTAAAATCATAAATGGTGGTGATGAATTTAGATTCTCCAACCAGTAACTAATAATAAATGTTTGATTTTCAAATTTTTGTTAAATATATTAAAAATTATATTCATTTTAAAGATATGATTTTAATTTTTTAATGATACCAAATTTATAAAAATTAGATGTACATATCAAAAGTTATCTGTATTTTATAACAACTAACAAAAAATACAAAAAGATATGATTGGTGAAAAGAAAATGTATTGAAGACAAAATTGGAATTTACAAAAATGAATAATGTTTTGAAGATCTTCCTTCATTTTTTATACTCGCTCGTCTCTATATTTAGAGGAAGAATCACTTATCTTAAATGGAGACAATTTTAGAAGATGGGTTGGAAATGAAAATCCTTCAAATATGAAGATATAAAAAGTGTCAATATAAAAGGTGAGTTAGAGATGCTTTGAATGATCCATACTATTTACGTTGTAAAACTCGTCTTGTTGTCTCCTAAAATCCAACATAAAAAGCAATGGACACTTACTTAGATCATAGAAATAAAGTTAAAACACCGTGTATTTGGCTCATAAGCGCTAAGTATTAGGTTTGTTATACATGCAGATAGTATCTATACCATATTTTAATATGAACTCCATTGGTGTGTAATACTTTTTTCCTATTTTAAAAATATCACAAAAACATATTTTTTTTTTTACTATCCAAAGCGTTAGATAAAAAAATCAATAGCTAACCGATATGGTACCCTCGGATCTAAGGTGTTTGCTATGCACCCAGCACAATAGGTACTGCTGTATTGCCTTATGGGCTCATTTCGAGGTCCAATTTGATAATTCAAACCGTTCACATTTTACAGTACATCAAGTAGAATATACCTATAAAAAATTAAGTCAATCGGATATTTTTAACTTTTTCATCTTTTTACATTTGTATTCATTTTAATAATTTAAATCGCAATATCATTTATTTTTGTAGATACAAATATGAGAAGATGAAAAGGTTAACGATATCCGATTAACTTTATTTTTTATAGGTATGTTCTATTTGATATATTCTAAAACGTAAACGGTTCAGATTATCGAACCGAACTCCGAAATGAGCCCATAAGACAGCACACAGCAGTAGGGGTGGGCACGGGTCGGTTGCGGCCACGAAACTTTCAATCCGCCATCCGTCCGCTAGATTGGCGGATTGAAGAAAATCAATCCGCATCCGTCCGCCAATCCGACGGATGTGGATTGAGCGGATTGGCGGTTTAGCGGATGGATGTGAATCGGTTTGGCGGTTTAAAATTTTATAAATTTTCAACATAATTCAACTTGTGCACTACCTCAAAAAAAAGAAAAAAAGAAAAAGAAAAAGAAAGTATTACAATCAATGACTTAAAAAAATATTACAATCACTGTATGCCTTATCTAAAGAAAGAAAGTTTGAAACTTTAGAATATCACAATCACTGCATGCCTCATCCACATATTATAATCACAGCATGATTCATCCACATAAAGTATTACAATCTGTGATTATTAAAATATAATAACAATTCAAACCACCAAAATCATGAACAGAAGTAGTAGAGATTGTATGTCTTTATATTGTTACATCTATATATGTTTTTGAAAACAAAAACCAACCAGCATATATCATATTTTCTATTTATTATTTTTAGAGCTAGATTTAAAAACCAAAAAATATAGATAAATAATATGTTTATTTTTTTCAATTCAAAAAATATATTCAAGTTGAAAACTTTTTTTTAACAGAATATTTAAACTCTTTTTCAATTAAAAATACAAACATAATATTTAAACAAATTGAAAATACAAAGTCTTATAAATTACTAGGGGTGTTCTCGATTTGGCGGTTTGGCGGTTCGGTTGCGGCCAAAGAAATTTCAAATCCGCTATCCGTCCGCCAAATTGACGGATTGGAGAAAATCAATCCGCAACCGTCCGCTCGTCATCACGCATCCGTCCAAAATGCGGCGGATCGGTTCGGTTCGGTCGGTTTTGGCGGACCGGTATATCCGTTGCTCACCCCTACACAGCAGGCACTCCAGATCCGGTGCCCTCAGGTTCACTTTCACAGTCTAAACGCAATTAACATCTCACAGTGCTAGTTTATCCGGTGGAGGGGAGAGAACAATTTGGCAATGTTTGGGACAAATCAAAAATTGTCCATGATACAAGTAAAATACACCATCTTCAAGCATTTTCAGACACAACTGCTCAAGTCAAAACAACAAAATTAAGTAGGAGCCATATAAAAATTAAAAATCAAAATAAAAAGACCAAAATCCATTGTATATCTCAACTCATCAAACTGATCCCCCCAAAAAAACCTTAGCAGCATTGCAAGACATAAAAGTCAGAGACATTTTATTGATAACTAACACTGTCACCACTTAAAACCTCACCAATGCGGTATGCTGTATATGCCCCCTTCGCATCCCCTAGTATTCTATGGGCCGCCTCCTGACTGACAACGAGAACCATCCCAATACCCATATTAAAAGTCCGCCTCATTTCAGCATCTCCTATTTTTCCTGCCTAAGGAGGGGAGAAAAATAAAAAATACAAATTTAAAGGCAAGAAGTTTATATGCAACGACGCATCAATTGTTTGTATACAAGATCCATAGTTTTTTCTCAATAAAGGATTGGAGTATTATCAAGTCACTATCACATAACTCATCAAAAATCTGACAGTCGAGCACGATATACTGCTGGAAAAAAATATGTTCAATCATCCAAATGAAGGTTGAGAATTTTTTTTTACCTCCTGTTTCCATTTGAACACTGGAAGGATTACCCAAGAGTCCTTATAAATGAGAGCTCCAAGGCCTTTTGGAAACACTCGAGGTATGTTATCTGTAAAACCACCACCTGTGACGTGGGCTATTCCCTTCACGCCTCCCTTGCTAATTATGTCAAGCACCTTTTTCAAGAGAAACAAAATGTTAGATCTTGAAGATAGCAACAAATAAAGGCAATAAAATGGATCAAAATTAAGCGGAATGGATGTGAGTGATGACCTCCTTAACATATATAACAGTCGGGACCATCAGAGCTTCCCCTAATGTAACAGTTTCACCAGGAAGTTGGCTGTTCAGAGAAAGGCCATTTTGAGCCAGAACCCTATAAATATCCACCATAAGTAAAGATATTAAGTTTTAGCACAAAGGGTCTAAAAGAAAGTTTATGTGGCAAATATCAATTTAGATATTGAGTAATTGAGGCGCTCATCAGTGACCTTAATAAATAAATTAAAAAAAAGGGATTATTACACTTAAGACAGTGAATGGTGTCAACTTATTACATTTAACTCCATTAAGTGGAAAATGTTGTTCAAGAACTTATTTATTAACAAGTTAAAAACATATGCAAAAGGTCATTTTTACGTCGCTGCTCCTTTCCATCTCTAGTGCCTGGCATTAACATTTTCCTTTCCATCATGCTCAACACTAAAAAGCACACCAACTTGCCATGTATATACACTAGAAATGATATATATATATATATATATATGAAAGGCTCTAAAAATGTTACTGAAAATACCTCTCCCCCCAAAAGTGCGCAGTCAGATTGTTGGCAACCATCAACAATACCTTTTATAACCTGAATAGCACAAAAATAAATAATTACAATTTGAGAAACCAAGGAACAAAAATGTATGTATACCTTTTCAGCAAGATCAACATCAAGACGGCTTGTGGCAAAGTAATCAAGGAAAAATAAAGGTTTGCTCCAGAAGTAACGATGTCATTGACACTCATTGCAACCTAGAGAGGAAAAGTGTTAGGAAGCTTCATATGAGTAGCAAAAACATAACATTTTTTGCAAGTAAAAAGCTTTTGGGTAAATTACATTGACCTCAAAGAGGTTTTTTAGCTAATACATTAGTACCCATATGGTTCTAGAAATTACATCCCCTTCCTAAGTTTTTTTTTTTTTTTTTGGGGGGGGATAAGTACCCTCTTCCTGAGTTTTCTAACGGCATTTTAGTTTTACCCCTCCCATTGAGGTCGTTGAGGGAATCTTATTGACATCATCAGCACAAAAATGAAAATGGATAGGGCTATGCAAAATAATGTCTAACCTGCCCAAACAGCCCTGATATGATCTGCCCGCGCAAATTGGAAGGATTAGCAGTGCGAGTTGGGCAGGTTGAAATATTTTTTAAGATGGGTCGATTTAAGTGTGGTTAAAAAAATCTATAGTCAGCCATTAAATCAAACAAACACACCATAGACTTAATGATTACCTGGTTTACACATGCACAGTTAGGGGCAATCTGAATGATCAATCAAGACTTAATGCAAAAATACCCAGAATGAAACACCCAAACATCTGCTATGTTATACATGTTGAGAAAAGAAAGCATGCAAATCATGAGAAAATGTAATCTTGGAACTCTTGTGTTGGGAAATCTTTCATTGGTCATCTCAGTTAGTACAAAAAGAGTAAAAGACAATTCGGAAACAAATGGACCATGACATGAAGCATGATACGAACTACCTTGCAAATACCTTGACATCTACAAACAAAAAATGTGAAAAAGCATAGCAGCCAATATTGAAAACGAATTGATTTCAAACCATTTGCAACTCCAAAACTTTTATCACACTGATTGTGTGCAGTGCTTAATTGATTTAAAGCATATAACAGTAAAAAGTTTTATTAATGCAGCATGGAATAGATTACTATCGTAACATTGATAACATTTACCAAACCTTCTGTTTCTCAATGATATTCTGGTGAAATACATATAAACTATATCATCTTCAATTAAAAATCGCTTTTACTAATAATAATATAAAATTTTATAATAAAAAAAAAATCAACAATTCAATGGATTCATTTGAAAACACAATAGAATCATATTTTCTTGTGTTTATTTTTTTTCCTAATTGACCAATGGCGGACCAAAGCAAGGCTGTCACCTTAGATAATGAAAGGTAAAGAAATCCTCTCTTACAGCTATGTGACAGGCTGTGAAGCATAGACACTCCAAAATCGGTGCCGTGGCAGTGTCTGATACGCCGGGGACACGGAGACACATACGGGACACGCCAGATGGGTGTCCCTTTAATTTAATGATTTTTTTGTAGGGGACACTGGCGGGGCTCACTTTTTTCGTTTTTTGCTTCTCTTATTTAGTGTTTTTGTAAAGAATATTGTTGGATGTTGAATATTTTTCTCTTTTCGTCTTAGTTCTTGTTATCGTTTATTATGATTTTTTTTTGTGAATGAATGATATATTAATTTGTTTAAATGTAGTTGTTATATTTATTAAATTAATGTTACTATGTTAGTGTTTATTAATTTTGATTTAGGATGAATGTAATATGAATCTACATAACACATAAAAATATATTAAAAAAAAAAAAAATTGCCATGTCTCCCACCGTGTCCATGTCCCCATTTTTTGAAAATTGTCGTGTCCCGTGTCCTTGTCCTTGTCCTTGTCGGTGCTTCATAGGTGACAGGCATTGGAGCTGGTCAATATCCCAAGTCATAGATTTATCATCAGCCTAACATTGGCATTCTAAGAGATAAAATTAAAGAGATGGTTAAAGAATTATATTATTGACCAAAAACCAGCACGACTATGTAGCCATTACAGTTTACTATCTGCTTGCACGAGTAGGTCAGTGTTTAATCTCTTGCTGTAGTCTGGATCCTCCAATCAAATTCAACATAAACTCATCCCACTTTATCATGTGACTCAGTATATAGATAATAGACGCCCAACTTCATTAAAGTAATCCTGGTGTTCCAGAACAAAGACCCTATAAGAGTTTGCAAAAGTTTTGTATGAGTATACATATCAAATTGAATGCATGGCTGAAAAAATATTTGTTACCTAGCGTTGTCTTTGCAATTCCTAAGGTCCAAAAAAAAAAATTGTGAAAAGGACTAAAATAGATTACAAATTTTTTTATGAAATAATAAAAAATTGAAAAAGAGAACAGGCATTAAACTTCCCTAATGGTTATTTTTCTTCATGGTTTTCATGGTAACCAAAGTAACAAAATGATTTTCTTTACAATTTCTTTCCCTTTTCCTTACCAAATCCGTTAGTAGAAGTATTGAATTGAATCAAGATCCCAAATTTCATACATACTATATCTAACTCTAAGAATTGAAAATACAAAAGAACAGAAAAAGACGTACCAAGAGGGAAAAGTCCTCTGAAGCCGCCAGTCACAGGTGCCATTTTTGCAATTCTCCTAACAAGCTCTGACCCAACATCTATATCAACACCAGCATCCTTGTATGTAAGACCACCACCACTACTACTACCACTACTTTCACCGTGGTTGTTGCTTGAGCTTGACATTGAGACCGTAATTGACCGACCCTTTGTAATTTTTCTAGAACCTACTTGTTTAGAAGTTAATGGTAATTGAGAGGGTAATTTATATGGATAAATTGGGCCGAGCTGGGTAGCGGGCCGTTATGGGCCACAGTACCAATGCCCGAGTAGCATGGTTGTATAAGTTACTCCGGTCGTGTAGGTGCTTTCGGAGTTAGTCTGGTCCCAAACCCGGAAAGTTACTCTGGTCCAAAGAAGAAGCCTTGGAGTTAGACCGGTCGCACAGCCGTGGTGATTAGACCGGTCACATAAGGTCTGATTTCTACTCCGGTTGAGTAGTGTAGTGTGAATGTTTCGGTCTTCAGTAATTGGTTCGGTCGTAGCATGTGGAAACCGAAGTATGCTAAGTCCTGTTAAAGACTTGGTTTTGAATATAGTTCGGCTCAACTCTCTTATGGATAGCTCGGTCTCAGCATGGGTAAGCCGAGGTAAGGGAAAGGAAAGTAAGGGCCGAACTAGCGCCATCCGCCATTTTGGAGTCCGGCCATGGTAAACCATCTCACTTGGTTTAAGCAGTGAGGGGGGTGTTGACAGATAAGCATTATCTTTCAGGAGTATGAATCCTAAGAGGACTCTACATGGGGGAGTAAGAGTCCTACTAGGATTGGGCCATGCGAAACCTATAAAAAGCTCACAAGTATCACCTTTGGGAAGGTAACACAACTTTGTTTTCTAAATACACAGAGTTTTTGTCTATTTGTCAAGCTTACTGACTTAGGCATCGGAGAGGTTTCTGGCACACCCGCCGGCTAGTTCACGTTTGTGTTTTCAGGTGATAAAGTGACGTCGTACGGAGGAGCGAAGACTTGATCAATAGGATTATACGAGAAGGTGTATTTCTTTCCCATACAATTGGCACCGTCTGTAAGAATACAGACAAGAACAAAACCTTTTGATCAAGCTTTTTCTCTCAAAAATCGATGGCGAACAACGACGAGTTACCACAGTCTGCCCTTGACGGACTAACTCCAGAAGGGGGTGCGAGGCACGAAGGTCTACCCTTGGTCACTCCCATGGCAAGCCTGGAACCACAAAGACAAAATTCCAGAAGGGATGCAAGGGGTAGAAGGCAGGCTAACAGCCCCCATCACTCTCGTTCGCAAAGCCTAGAAAGACAACGGCGAAGGATTGATCCTCAAACTTTGGAGGATTGCGTCAGGGAACAAGACGAATTGATTCATCGGATGGCGGCAGACATGGAATCTCTTAAGCACCAGGTAAAAGGAAAAGAAGTGGCGACAAGAGAGGGGCGCACAAACAAGACGCCCCCTCGCCACTCGGAAGGCCGTAGTAGGAATACTACACCCTCCCAAGCAGAGAACAGAAGCCTCAGGACAGGCAACACGCAATCCAGATCTTCCAGAACTCGTCACGCCAGGACTGAGAGGACGAGATCTGAGAGGTCATACACCGAGGAAAGCACATATTGGCCCTCGCATACGCACCAAACAAGGTCTAGACAGACGGAGTTGCCCAGATCGTCCGACCTACGATCCGTTCTAGAAGAGAAGGCACGGTGGAGAGAGGACGCCAGGGCACGTGATCCACATAGAATTTCTACCTTACAGCGGTTGGCTCCTCGGACGCACGGAAGCGTCGAGGTTGGAATGCCAATACCGCTACCGCCATTTAACCAACGGACAAGGCATTGGCGAGGTCAAGAAACCTCACCGCTCGCTCCGGCAATAGAGAATGCACTGCCACAAAGCCTTCCTCGACCTAAATTCACCACGTACGAAGAGAAGACAGATCCCTACTCACACCTAAGCCACTTTCGCCAAGTTATGGCGGTATATCGACGCAACGATGCCCTGATGTGCATCCTATTCCCCTCAAGCCTTGGCGATCTAGGCCTAACTTGGTTTGAGAAACTTCCAGAGGGCAGCATAGCCTCCTGGGCGCAATTGGCAGAGGAGTTCGTGACAAGGTTCCAAATAAACACTAAAACTCTGGTGGAGATTGACCAGCTACTCTCCATCGACATGGGCAACAAGGAGACCCTAAGATCATACAACAGTCGTTATTGGGAGACCTTCAACCAGATTGGGGACTGCCCTACCAATCTCGCCATTGCACAGTATAAAAGAGGCCTTCCAGTCGGCAACAAACTAAGGGACTCAATTACCATGACACTGCCCCTCACCATGGAAGCCCTGATGGAAAGAGTGCATCAGCACATCAGGGTGAAAGAGGATGGCGCACGTGCCAAAGCAAAATCTGGCGCGACCACAAGACTGTAAAAGAAGACCTCAAAGAAAGGTCAACACGGTGAGATCGTCCAACAGAAACGGACGTGGCAGAAGAAACAACGGAGAAGACCAGAACAAAAGATGGTTAAGAGTCCGCACTGCCATAACCACGGTATTCAAAAAACCAATCTACCGGATACTTAGCGAGATTCGAGACGAGCCTTTCGTCAAGTGGCCAGCCAAGCTAGGCGAGGCCCAAAAGGACTACGACGACAGGTCACGGTGCACCTTCCATAAAGAAAAAGGGCACCACACTGAGAATTGCACGCCATTGAGACAGCACTTAGAGGAATTAGTGGCGGCAGGCCACCTGGATAAATACATCGAATAAGGGGCATAGCCAGCCCCCCAGGACCATAATAACCCCAATGGTATGCCAATTGACGCCCCACCTCAAGGCATAATCAACGTAATACATGGAGTCTTTGAACCTGAGTGTGTATGCAAGCTCAGAGGATCAATTAAAAAGGCTGAGCACTTGAGAGAAGTGCTAAGTGCCCAATCCACCATCAAGAAGGGGAAGACAGAGGCCACGAATGTCATGTCTTTTTCGGATAAAGACCTGGCAAGGATATATTGCCCTCACAATGATGCCTGGTCGTCACTCTCCGAGTTAAAGATTTTGACGTCAAGCGGATTCTGATTGACCAGGGTAGTTCATGTCAAATCATGTACTACGAAACCTTTAAACAATTGAAGTTACAAGATAAAGACTTGGCACCCGCCGTATCTCCCCTGATCGGATTCAACTCCATGCCAAAATAGCCCATCGGCAAAATAATCCTCCCAATCAGAGCAGGGAGTGTGACAAAACAAGTGGAGTTCTGGGTGTTGAAGGTCCCCTCCACTTATAACATCATCTTGGGCAAAACATGGCTGCATGCCATGCGCTCGGTGGCATCCTCCTACCACCAAGTGATGCAGTCCCCAACGACACCGGAGTGATAGAAGAAGTCTACGGAGACCAGATCATGTCAAAGCAGTGCTTTGTCACTAGAACTAGCACATGCCAGCCAAAGGATACGCTCATTCGGTGGAGGAACCAGAGAGTAATGAACTATTCGCAGATGTCGCAAAGCGGCTAGTCGAAGCAGAGAAGACTTGGTGGAGGTAAGAATAGACGAAAAGAACCTGGATAAGTTCTTTTTGCTCGGTTCGTCGTTGTCCAGCACCAAGAGATTGGAGGTCTTGGAATTTTTGACCTCCAACATAGAAGTGTTCGCCTGGACACCATACGACATGCCAGGCATTGACCCCAACTTTATCTGCCACCAACTCAACGTCCACCCATCCGCCAGACTAATCATACAGTGCACCCGCAGATCGGCACTCCACCACGCCGAGATAGTGACGGAAGAAGTAGGAAACCTATTGGAGGCTAGGGCAATCAGAGAGGTGCACTACCCCAGATGGATCTCCAACACAGTCATAGTGCCAGAGAAGAATGGCAAGTGGCGCGTCTGCGTCGACTACATGACAGTCAACAAGGCATACCCAAAAGACAGCTTTCCTCTACCAAGAATAGATCAACTAGTAGACCTAACGGCAGGGCACAACCGACTTAGCTTTCTGGATGCATACAGAGGCTACCACCAAATTTTCATGCACGAACCAGACCAGGAGGTCACATCCTTCACCACGCCAAGAGGACTATACTGCTACAAGGTCATGCCCTTTGGCCTAAAGAACGCAGGGGTGACATTCCAACGGATGGTCACAAAGATGTTCGAACCATTGTTAGGTAGAACAATGGAGGCGTACATCGACGATATGGTGGTCAAGAGCAAAGATGAGAATGACCATTTGAAGGACCTAGGGGAGATGTTTGAGATCCTGAAGAAGCACAAGTTGCGCCTCAACGCATCGAAGTGTGCCTTCGGAGTAGGATCTGGCAAATTCCTGGGCTTCTTGGTGACCAACCGGGGTATTGAGGCAGACCCATCCCAGATCAAGGCTATCCAGGACCTGGAGAGACCAAACTCAGTAAAAGAAGTGCAGCATCTCACCGGCATGGCAGCTGCGCTCAATCGATTCATAAGCCGATCGTCAGACAGACTACGGCCATTCTTCCATGCTCTGAAGGCCAAGTTCGAGTGGGATGACAAATACGACCAAGCTCTGGAAAGCTTAAAAGAATACATGTCTTCTCCACCACTTCTTGTGACACCAATACCTGGAGAAGAACTCTTCTTATACCTAGCAGTCTCGCAGCACGCAATCAGCGCAGTGTTGGTCCGTGTAGAAGGAATCCAACATCTGCTCATCTATTATGTCAGCAAGACATTACTAGGCGCCGAAACAAGATACTTGCCACTGGAGAAACTGGCATTGGCCTTGATGATGGCCTCAAGAAAGTTGTCGCACTACTTTCACGCCCACACTGTAGTTGTCCTCACAACCTTCCCATTAAAAGCTCTGTTCGAGAGGGCTAACTTCTCTGGGTGAATCTTGAAGTGGGCAGTAGAGTTGGGACAATTTGACATCAAGTTCCAACCCAGAACCGCAGTAAAGGCCCAAGCGTTGGCAGATTTTGTCGCAGAATTCACACCAGGGAGTCATCACATCTGCCCAGTCGACCTAACCAAAACAACCGAACTAGGTATGGAAGTTGACGTCGGAATAACGCAACCCCTAGTACTGGTTACTCAGTCAGGCCCCAAGGCAGACCAGAGTAAAGAAAGGAAGGAAAAAGCAAACCATGCTGCACCAAGTCAAGACTCACCAACAAAACCAGACTTGGTACAACCAGATGGCGAGGAGCAAACAGCAAGCATGGACCTTGAAGAAGACACCTACAACAAGGAAGATCCCAAGGCATCATCTGATCCCTCTACTTGCTGGAAGTTGTTCGTGGGAGAGATGTGGAAGCTCTTTGTAGATGGAGCATCCAACCGACATGGGGCAGGGCTTGGCATAGTCCTCGTCTCTCCAGACGGCCTAGTAGTGGAACAGGCGATCAACCTTGGCTTCCCAGCATCAAATAACGAAGCAGAGTATGAAGCGCTTCTTGCAGGTCTCAAGTCAGCATTCCACATGAAGGCCACCGAATTAATGGTCTACAGCGACTCACAGCTAGCGGTAAACCAAATATTTGGCAACTACGAAGCAAAGGATGACAGGATGGCCAAGTACCAAGAGTTGGTCAGAACAGAAGTCAAAAAATTTGATGTAGTCAGGATAGAACAAATCGGCAGGGAGGAAAACAGCAGAGCAGACGAACTAGCAGGCTTCGCCTCAATGGCAGACACCTCCATCCCTCATCCATTCGATCGACTACCTACCTAGACCAAGCATAGAAGACCCCAAGTAAGAGGTATGTTGTGCAGAGTTAGGCCCTTCTTGGATGGACCCCATCATACTGTTCCTAAAAGACGGCACCCTACCGGAAGAGAAGAAAGAAGCCAACAGAATAAGAGCAAAGTCACAACGATTTTGGCTCTCTCCATCCTTGGCATTATACAAAAAGTCATTCTCAGGGCCTTACTTAAAGTGCGTTCATCCCAGCAAAATGGAAGCATTCCTGTTCGAAATACATGAGGGTGTATGCGGCAGCCATCAAGGAGGAAGATCACTGGCATACAGAGCAATCTCGCAAGGACATTGGTGGTCATACATGCAAGCAGATTCTGAGAAATATGTCAAAAAGTGCGAAAAATGCCAAAAGTTCGCACATCAAATACACCAACCTGCCAGAGAACTTCTACCTCTAACTAGCCCATGGCCCTTCGCAATGTGGGGATTGGACATAGTAGGCCCACTTCCAACAAAGACCAGTAACAGAAGTTCTTTCTTCAAGAACCGACTACTTCACAAAGTGGGTGGAAGTAAAAGCCTTGGCGTCAATCAAGGAAAAAGATATGAAGAAGTTTGTCTAGCAAAATATCATCACTCGATTTGGCATACCAAAGGCATTAATCTCAGACAACGGCACTCAGTTCGACGGCAGAATTTTCAGAGGCTTTTGTGAAGAGTACAAGATAGAATTCTACAATTCTACACCGGCATATCCCTAAGCAAATGGTCAAGCAGAGGCCTCAAACAAGGTAGTCTTAGATGGATTGAAGAAAAGGTTAGAAAGAGCGAAAGGCAAGTGGGCAGAAGAGCTCCCTCATGTTTTATGGGCTTACCGCACCACGCCTCGACGATCAACAGGAGAAACTCCATTCTCCTTAGCTTATGGCATGGAAGCAGTCATCCTATTAGAAGTTGGCCTCCCCACAATTCGAAGCGAAAACTTTGATCCAAACTTAAATGGTGAAGCCATAGCATTGGAGCTTGACCTTGTGGAAGAAAGAAGAGACAGAGCCTTGGTCCACATCGCCTCCTACCAACAAGAGTTGTCCAGAAAGTATAACAAAACAGTGCATCCAAGGCAATTCAAGATCGGAGATTGGGTGCTACGCAAAGTGATGGGAAACACCTTGGTTCTAGGAGATGGCAAGTTGGGGCCTAATTGGGAAGGACCTTACAAGGTGGTTGGATTAGCAGGCAAAGGGACATACCACTTGGAAGATAAGGACGGTAAAGCAGTTCCCAGGCCGTGGAACACTGCCAATCTCAAGTTGTTTTATTTCTAGCTTTTTTTGTCTTTTTTTTTTTTTTTAAGTATATGTACTTTTTTACTTTCTCAATAAAACAAGTCGATTCTTTTTTAGCATAATTGTTTTCAGTAGAAAGTAGCTTTAATAAGTTAGGAGCATCATAAACATAGTTGGCCGGAATAACCAACTATGAACCCTTCCTAAGCCCAGGATAAGGATACAGGCTGCAAGACGTTTGGTCGGAATAACCAATCACTATATTCTAAATTGGCTGAAAAAACCAACTAAGAGGTTAGCTGGATTAAACCAACACCCCTCCTAAGCCTAGGATAAGGATCCAGGCTGCAGGACGTTTGGTCGGATTAACCAAATACTATATTCTAAGTTGGCTGAAAAAACCAACTAAGAGGTTGGCTGGATTAAACCAACACCCCTCCTAAGCCCAGGATAAGGATCCAGGCTGCAGGACGTTTGGTCGGAATAACCACACACTATATTCTAAGTTGGCTGGACAAACCAACTTAGAGGTTGGCTGGATGAAACCAACTCTTTGTACTCTTCAGCCGAAGTAAGTTTATGGCTGCAGAGTGATTGGCTGGATGAAACCAACTCCTTGTACTCTTCAGCCGAAGTAAGCTTATGGCTAAAGAGTGGTTGGCTGGATTAAACCAACTCTTTCAACTCTTCAGCCGAAGTAAGTGCATGGCTGAAGAGTGGTTGGCTGGATTAAACCAACTCTTTGAATTCTTCAGCCGAAGTAATAGTTTGACTGAAAAAAGGTTGGCTAGATTAAACTAACACTGGATACTCTTCAGCCGAAATAATTATATCGGCTAAATAATGGTTGGCTAATAAGTTAGATCGCTAAAACCGAAGTACTCTATATCGGCCCGAAAATATTTCAAAAAACAGTTAGAAAGCAAGCATTCAAACCGAGATCACAGTTGAGCAAATGAGTTCATTCACAATTCATTACAAGTACAAGCACACAGTTCAAAACCGGAATAAAAGTTAGCTCAGAAGATTTTTTCATTCATTAAAGTGAAAAGCAAATACAACTGAGGGGCCGCAATTTGCTACAAGTTCAAAAACAAAAGAAAAGAAGAAAGCAAAAAAACAATCAGCTGAAGAGTTCATCAATTTCGGCATCAAATTCTACATTTTGTCAAGTCCGGTTCGTAAGCGCTTCGGTTTGAGGTGGGAGCTCGGTTTCACCATGAACCTCGGTTTCAATCGGCTGAATGTTGTCGGTTAGTAGCACATCAGTTAAGCCTTCAACTACCGGCTCCAACCGAACTGTTTGATCGTTGGGTTGCTAATTAACAGCTGGAGTATCAGTTGGCACTTCCTCATCATCATCTTCATCATCATCTTCATCATCATCTTCATCATCATCATCAGGCCCTTCAAGCAACTGCCTCTGTAGATCGGCAGCGTACTGCGCCAAAGAAGCCGGAATAGAATACTATGGAGCATTGTAGACCTCGGTGGCCGGTGTACAACCGAGCTGCTCCACAGCACTCCTCCAGCCGCATTTAAAGAACAGATCCTTGGCAGCATCACATTGAAGGGTGTAGGCGTCCTCTGCCTTCTTGAAGCCTCGCTTTTCGGCTTTCTTCATGCCCGCCTTCAGTTCGGCTATCTTGGCATCTTTTTTCTTTTCAACTTTTGCCAGCAGGCGCAGGTACTTGTCTTTGGCCTCGATGGCAATCTTCTGCTTTTCGGCTTCGGCCGAATTAGCCAGTTCGGTTAATCGACCGTTCTCCGAGCGTAGTTCGGCAATTTGTTTTCTTGCCTCCTCCAGCTCGGCCGATTTGGCTTCGGCCTCTGCCATAGCCTCCCTTGTGTTTCTCCTCAACTCCATCACCCTCCTGTGTGTAACATTGTTTTTCTGGATGGCCTGCAAAGGAGTAGTAACTTTTTCTTTAGCCAAACTGAAAGTTGGAAAAATTACAAAAAAAGAAGAGAGCTATTTACCAGGATCATTGATTTAGTTGAAGACCGGATGGACTTCAGCTCGGTATTGAGTTGTTTGTAGTGGTGCTCTATGTCTTTTGGAAGGCACACACTCTTGGCCAGATTAAAAGCCATTGAGTGGTCCTTCTCGGTGACAACCGAATCCGAGGCTAGTATATCTCAGTTGTTGAAGGTGAGACTAGGAACCCACTTTGAAGAGCCAGCTCGGTCGGAGTTCTCCGGTTGAGGGCTTCGTTGGGGGCTTGGAGGAGGGCTTGGTGGCAAAACGTTCTCATCCACAAGTCGTTGCTCGGTTTGGCTAGTCCGGGTACGTTTGCTTGGGCGAGATGACGACGGCTGTTGGGATGGAAGGGCCACCACGGTCTCGATGGTCCGCCGCCAGGTACATCGGTTGGGTTGGTTGCGGTCAACAAGGCCTTCAATCTGCTCCTTTTTGCCATCTCTTGTTCGGCGGTGAGAGGCACTAGGTTGATCTAGGGCAAGGAGGGATCCGGCTCAGGAGCATCTTCCAGAAGAAAGTCGGTCACTCTTGCTTTTCGACGACCGGTGTATCGGTAGGTCAGCTCAAAACTTAACAGCTTAGCCCAACTCCTTTCTTCAACACGTAGTGCGGCACGAAGCACGCCTAGGTTAGGGTGGCTATACAATGAATGAATGTGGGCTAGATCTGCATGAAAAAGACAACTGTTAGTTCGGCTTAAAATTAGAAACCGAAGTAAAAAAGAAGAGTGCATGGGAAACTGAAGTACATATACCAGGTATCCCTTTGTTCCAGTTTATATTTCGGCCAAGAATCTGGGCTTGATGGTCTTCAAAGTTCCCAAATACCTAGAAAAAATCGTCGTCGTTTAGATCTTTATCCGGTGTATCTTTTATTATCTTCTCTCGGCGACAGCGGATTCTTAAATAGTAGACCCACCCATCTTCTTTTGATCCTAAGGAATATTGGTGAAATATTTCGGCTAGACCGAGGTTGAGACCGGTTTGGCGGTTTAGCTCGGCTATTCCCATTATTATGCGGTATGAATTAGTGGATAGTTGGGTTGGGCATATTCTGGTTTGTCTGAGGAATTCACAAATTAGGGGTTGGACTAGGAATCTTAGCTCGGTTTCTATTATGGACAAAAGGGTAAAAGGTACAAAACCGGGGTTTCCCCAAGGTATGGTATTTGGTTTGGCTAAGGTAAGGTGCACGTCGTCAGGTATCTTATAGTCCTTTCGGAATTCGGCAAGGCCTCTTGGGGTTTCTACCAAAAACCTATACTTCCCTATTTATTGTATAAATTATAAATAAATTAGTTCGGTTGAGAAGTTGTACTCAGAAGCTCGATCGAGCGCTTAAGAGGATGGCCTGGGCAACCTAAAATTTGCAAAGTGGAAAACAAAGGGGTTAAGCACAGATCATTGGACTGTGCTACAAATAATAACAAGACGAAAGAAGCCTTACTTCGGCTGTACAGGTAGCTACAGGTGCTATCTTGGTTTTAAAAGGATCTTGGTAGCTCGGTTTTAGCAAGGGGGTTTTCTCGGTTTTGAGCTATGGTTTTCGTTACTTCGGTTAAGCTTCTAGGGGCAGCTTTCTGAGTTCGGTTTAGAAACTGAGAAAGCTGGCTTAGCCCCAAAGCCTTAGCTCGGTTGTAGGCCAAGGTTTCAAGTTCCTAAGTTCAGACTTAGTTCGGTTCGATTATATCGGCTAAGGTAAATCAGAAGATGACGACCTAAAACTACGGGTATATTCATAAAGTTTTAGTTCGGTCAGGATGGATCTACATATAACACAAACAGTATCCTAGCTCAGTTGGTGCGTGTTTGTAGATCAAACCCAATGTTTCTCGTGTTATTATATGAATTCAAGTGTTCTAAGGTTGAGTTTTTTTCCAGAAGAGTGTTTTGCAAAAACACACGAAACAAATTACATGGGATTGAACAAAAGCAAAAATAAGAAAAGAGAAATAGATTCATAGTGCTTACCTGGTAGAGAGGGAGAGCTGGAGGTGAAAGCAGGGCAGTAGAGGACGCGAGTTCTTCAGGTTGCAAAAAGAAGCTCAGGATTGAGGAAGCTCAGAAACAAGATAGAAAGAGGGAGTAATAGTAGAGTGAATGATTTGAAATGAGGGGTTTGTTTTGTGTAAAGGCAAAGAGGCGGGAACTATTCAAAAAGTGTGAAAAACGAAGAACAAATGGATACCGGGCGCCAACCGCACCATGCCACGGTCATTGGAAGGACAATCGATTCGGCCAGAATCGAAGAGACGTTTTGATCGAACGTGAATAGCTCGGCTGGAAAAGCTAATGGGTAAAGTGAGTTCGGCTGGAAAGGTTAAAACTGTAGCTCGGCTGATAGACGGATAATCCCTATCGTGCTTTGCAGATGGAATTAAGGGGCAATTGAGAGGGTAATTTATATGGATAAATTGGGCCGAGCTGGGTAGCAGGCCGTTATGGGCCACAGTACTAATGCCCGAGTAGCATGGTTGTATAAGTTACTCCGGTCGTGTAGGTGCTTCGGAGTTAGTCTGGTCCCAAACCCGGAAAGTTACTCTAGTTCGAAGAGAAAGCCTTGGAGTTAGACCGGTCGCACAGCCGTGGTGATTAGACCGGTCACATAAGGTCTGATTTCTACTCTGGTTGAGTAGTATAGTGTGAATGTTTCGGTCTTCAGTAATTGGTTCGGTCGTAGCATGTGGAAACCGAAGTATGCTAAGTCCTGTTAAGGACTTGGTTTTGAATATAGTTCGGCTCAACTCTCTTATGGATAGCTCGGTCTCAGCATGGGTAAGCCGAGGTAAGGGAAAGGAAAGTAAAGGCCGAACTAGCAGTTACTCCGGCCATTTTGGAGTCCGCCCATGGTAAAACCATCTCACTTGGTTTAAGCAGTGAGGGGGGTGTTGACAGATAAGCATTATCTTTCAGGATTATGAATCCTAAGAGGACTCTACATGGGGGAGTAAGAGTCCTACTAGGATTGTGCCATGCGAAACCTATAAAAAGCTCACAAGTATCACCTTTAGGGAGGTAACACAACTTTGTTTTCTGAATACACAGAGTTTTTGTCTATTTGTCAAGCTTACTGACTTAGGCATCGGAGAGGTTTCCGGCACACACCTGCCGGCTAGCTCACGTTTGTGTTTTCAGGTGATAAAGCGACGTCGTACGGAGGAGCGAAGACTTAATCAACAGGATTATACGATAAGGTGTATTTCTTTCCCGTACAGTAATGGAAGAGACCTCTTTGACAAGCAATTGAAGATGGGTCTGGAGATATAGGGTTTATGTGGAGAGTGTGGAATGAAATCCGTAACACATGTTGAGGAACACTTTGTGTTTGTTGCTTCAAAGGTCGTGGTCATGGCGGAGAAGGAAAAATAAACAGGGAGAGCAAGAAGAGAGGTTGATTGTCGTAGAACTTTGCGCTTGAATTGGTAAACTAGGGTTTGTGACTGTCGTGGTCGTCGGAGCAGGACGGAGAGCTTTGCCGGAGAAGAAGGTGGTGGTGGTGGTTGGAGTGAAAGTTGGGGAGGCTGGCCACTGGGAACCAAGATCCTCTCCCGGCATTTCCTACTCACAGGGTCATTTCCTACTTGCAGGGTCATGGAGCCCACTTTTAAGTCTAATTTTAATAATTTGAACCGTTCATATTTTAAAATTTATTCAATATATCATAGTTGTAAAAAATCAAATTGATCGGATATCAAAAAATATGTGTTCAGAAAACTGTTTATTAAATTCTTTAAAAAAATAATTTTTAGTTCGAGTTTTCCGAACACGTGCTTTCTGATATCCAATCAACTTGATTTTTTACAGGTATGATATACTGAACAAATCTTAAAATATGAATAGTTCGAATTATCAAAATTGGGCCAAAAATGGGCCCAATAACCCTACAAGTAAGAAATGCAAGGAATGGATCTTGATTCAGCCATTGAAGGTGTCGTCGCGATGACAGAATGAGATACGAATAGCCAAATTCGAAGGAAAATTTGATTTTGAGTTTTTTTAAAATTGAGTTTTTTATTTTTTATTTTTTTATTTTTAGTAAATATTTTTTAAATTTTAAGTAATTTTTTTATTTTTTTTAGATGCATGTATTTAAATAATAATATATTTGTGAATAAATATTTCAAAAAATTAATAACTATACAAAAATATAAAAAATATATTGAATTTTCATATTTTTTGGTATTTAGTGTATTTTTAAAAGATTTTTTTCATAAATATTATACTTTTAAGTATATTTATGTTAGATGTGTCTAAAAATTTAAAAAAAAAATTACTTAAAATATTAAAAAAATTCATTAAAAATATTAAATACGAAAAATAAAAAAATAAAAATTTTCATAAAACTAGAACTAAACAAGTTGAATGGTTGTAAGGTCTCATATAGTAAAGGCAAGGTCTCATAGTAAAGGCTATCTATCTTAAACAATAAAAAATTAAAAAGAAAAATCAGTTTAATCATACAACTATATATATGAAATAAATCCTATTTTATTTTATAAAATAGATAGTTTAAGTTTATAACTATATTTATTATTTATTTTATAAAATAAAATGTGATTTGGTTAAATACTTATAGATATTCGATGAAATTAATTTTTTATATTGATAACCTTTATTGCAAGATCTACAAAGTAGTTAGTTTAGATTTTTGATATGAGTCTAAATTAAGTTCACAAGAGAGATATGAAGAGATAAATATACAAAGAGTAGCTCATCCCTTTCTTTTTTTGGAAAAATTACCATTTAGGAAAATTTTCAAAAATTATTACATATTAATAAAAAAAAATTATAATTATAATTATTAATATTTACTTTTTTTATAAATAATTTTTCTGACTATTACGAATGGGTAATTCCCCCTTCTTTTTTTAAGTTTATATATTTCTTTCTATTTATATTTAGCTTTTGTTGTCCATTACATCTCCCTACAACCAAAAATAAGTAAATAATTCTCCCAAGACTCATAAAAAAAGTCAACCATAAGATTTAGAGAAAATACAGTTAGTTTTATAAATAATTATTGAGAAACTTACTTAAAGATCTTAGTAAGTGAACTTATTATTCAATAGGTCTTATGATAATTAATAATATTTTTCATTAAACATTATTAAAAAAATGTCACTAATTATTAATTCTCAACGATAATTTGAAATTTTTGTCACAAAAAATATCACTAATTATAAGTTTTATCGACAATTTAAAAAATCGTCACAAAAAACAATAATTAATTTACAACTTTCAGCAACAGTTTAAAAAATTTGTCACAGAAAACGTCACTAATTGTAAGTTTTAGCGACAATTTATAAAAATCGTGACAAAAAAAAGTCACTAATTGTTAATTTTTAACAATATACATAAAAAATTATTTTTAGCGATAATTTTACTAAGGCTTATTTTCAATAAAACTTTATGAGAATTAAATTCAACTATGAAGATGTATTGGTAGTTTATCCATAATTTAATTTATATCAATTTTTTTAGCATGATTAAAGCAACAGAAAATAATGCCAATAGATACATGTTGAAATAAACAAAGATAAACATGCTTTTTAATAAGAAATAAATGATAATATTTTTTTATTTTTTTTTATATGACTAATAAATTATTAACGAAAAAAAAAACTTAAAATATTTTCTTCTTATGTATTTATCCTTTGTTCTAATAATGAATTAAAATCTTTAAAATAAAAAATCAGTGTAATCATTCTAAAAATATGAGACCAATTGTACTTTTTTTTTTTAAATATAAAGAGAGATAAATATAATCTACCCAAAAATCTAAGGATAATTACCAGCAGCGGGTCCTGCGAACCAAGTTTACTTATTAATAAGTCTTAAATAATTTTTTATTTATTTATCTATCCTTTGTTTTGATAATGAATTTTTTTTAAGACTTTTTTAGAAGTATGTCTTATATTTATGAAATGATCATTTAATACTTGTAATAATACTAAAAGTTTTATCATAGGGAAAATTGGCCTAAGGTCCCTCTCCCACTTTTCGTAATGGAAGAGATCCACAAAATTATTTTTTGATGTCTAAAGTCCTAAACATATATCAGAGAAATTTCACTCTTTTTTTCTAAACTATCGAAGGTCAGGACAGCAACAGGGACAACTGGTACGCATTCGGAAACGGAAACGATTGAAGAGGTGCGAATGGAGATGGAATCAACTAAATCAAATGGTACTCTTTTTTTTTTATTATTCTTTTCCTTTTCCTTTTTTTCATTTCATACTTTCGGCGGCAAACAAGCACAGCGCATAGTCGTGGAAGAAGATCTTTTTCAAGGTACTGCTCTCTTCTTTCTTCCTTTCTCTCACTTTCTCTGTATATGCTTATATATAGTTCTATCAATCTGTTTATCTTTGTGAGTCGATTGAAATAAAGTTTACAAATACAGAAATTCAATTATTATTTCCGATTCTATGATCGATTTTGTAGTCATATAAGAACTGGATTCGATTTTCTCTATTTCGACGTTTCATAACCTTCCGTTTGGTTGTCGAGAAATCGAACTGGAAAAAAAAAAAATTAGAAATCTCAATCGATTTTCCTGATAGCAGTTAGTTTTTTATGTCCTGCAATTGTACCGATTCAACATCTAAATACATATTTTTTCTGACCTCCTTTCTAAAATGTTCTCAGCAACCAAACAGTACAGCTTCAATTAACATAGCCCTAACTTCTAGTCATTCACCAAAATTAAACTAGAAGTTTCATTGGTTAAAATAAGAAGTTTTGTGGTTAGCTTGATCATGCAGTATTACATTTCTTAATTTCTCTGGGTTGAATCCAGAAAAATTCTCTAGTGAGATTTTCTCTGGTGAGATTTTCTCTGAGATTTTCAAATCCCATGGATGGACATCAATCTGAAGTGAGTTTTTGAGGAAATCATGCAAGGGAAATTTCTCTGGTTTTTTGTGATTTTTTGAAAATTTCTCTGAGTTTTTGTGAATTTTTCTGGGTTGGAAAGGAATTTCTCTGGGTTAAAGAAAATTTCTCTGGAAATGTTTCTTTAGGAATTTCATTGATTTTGAGAGAATTTCTCTAGCTTAGAGTGATCTAGAGAAATTCTTCATTCATTTTCTCTGGACCAACCTTCTCCCTTTCCTTTTCAATTTTCATAGCAGCTTCTTCCATACCTTCTCCATTTCCTTCCTTTTTCTCCCCTTCTACCTAATTGGCAATCATAGTTATATATATATATATATATATTCACAATTGAAGGATTTTCTCATCCCTTGTTCTACATTTTCATTCTCCTTCTGGTCTTGACTACGTTTTTTCAGCAACTATTCCATCTTCTCTTGTTGGTGCTGGCTAATCAAGGACTTATGTTGCCTCAGATAATGTGAAGATTTGGATCAAGTATTTTGTTTTCAGATTCGGTTTTGGTTGAAGGGAGTTTTCTATTATCATGGGTAATATGACTTTTTGTTTATGTTTTTGACTCATTTATATATAAATTATCATAAAGAGAGTGCAAAATGAATTTTTTCATTTCATAGATTTGGTAGTAATTAGTTTGTCAAAAAATTTCTATCCAGAGAAATTCTCTGAGATTTTGGCCATTGTGTAAATTTTATCTGAAAAATTCTCTAGAAGGTCGAAGAAATAGAGAAAATTGGTCAAACTGAACCCAGAGAAATTTGAATTTTCTCTAGGTTGAATCCAGAGAAATTCAGAATTTCTCTGCATGAAATTTCTCTGGATCAATTTTCTCTGGACCAATTTTCTCTGGATCAACTTGAGAGACCTTAAACATTATGAAAATATTTGGTATCCTTTATGCTATAAAATGTTAATACCAGGACCTTAAAAAAAAAAACCCTTTATCATAGTGATAGATAATTACAACATTTTAATTTTTGTTTATGAATTTTTTTAATCTAGTTATGTTAATTTGTATTAAATTATGATGTTAAAAAATGTAAGTAATTAAATTATATTTATTAAATATTTTTACAATAATAAATTTATCATTGAAAGATGGAACATTCCTTATAAATAAGTCCCGTTCATAAAACCCAACCCTAAGGTCATCTCCAACGGTTCACCAAATTTATCACCAAATTTGAATTTGGTAAGAAAAGACACATTTTTTGTCTCCAACAGTTTTATCAAAACCATATCTGTCACGACCCAAACCCGGCCCTATGGGTTTAGCATCAGAATCGCCAAGAATCCGAGATTACCAAGGCTCTTGAAAGATATCTGATCAAATAGAGTATGAGCTGGCATGAAGCCAATACAAGAAATAACTAGTGTCCATTGAGTCATGAAAATCAGATGCCAAAAACATTTTTATGCATTCATACATTCGAGCAAGACATTTATACAATCATTTACAACAACAAGACGGATCGAATCCTCGATAACAAGATAAAGAAATGAGAGATCTATACAAAAGTACAAAACAAAGGAGGAGTGGGGACAATAAACACACCCCAAGCCATAGCATGGCAACTCGGAACCTCGCAGTGAGGCACATAGGCTGGCTTGACAAAACTGGGGACCGACCCACGCTCCTAGCTCCGGTCTGGCTGCTGAGAACCTACATATATATATATATAAACAGTGAGCTAAAGCCCAGTGAATAACATAAAGTGTAAAAGGGTTATGAATGAATGTCCTTACAGTAATGAAATCAGTTCATTAAACCGTATTTCAGTCTTTCAGTATTTCAGTCAATCAGTCATATGTGGTACATCCGTTAGCCTATAAACAAGAGGGTCCAAAGGACCGGGTCTTAACAGATCCAACAAAGAATGATGGCCATCAATATCAATAAGATATGGTTCCACAAGGAAAGAAGTGCTACAGATGCCACACATGCCTGTCTGAATACAGACATGCATTCATTCAAGAAACAATATCACTCAATAAACAATTCGCCAAGATTCAAAAGATAACCATTTTGAACATATCTTTACACAGTTGTTACTCACAGAGATTGGGCTAATAGCAGCTAGAGCGCGTCCCCGAGAGCCAACCCTAAACAGTTAACAAATAGAACACACACTAAGTTTCACAGTTGGGGAGGATGATAATAAATCCCTAAATTTCCTCGGTGTGGTTCTATGTCTAAATCCTCATTAAGATGCCTTAAACTAGGCCTAAGAATGCCTAGGATGGGATGAGGATGCAAAGATGTGTACAGAAATCAGTTTCAAAATTCCAATGAAATAAGGCCTCCGCTCGAGCGCAGGTTTCCCCGCTCGAGCGGACAAGCAAACAAAGGTCCCCGCTCGAGCGTCAACTTCCCCGCTCGAGCGTGACACACAATCCTCCGCTCGAGCGCACATTCCTCCGCTCGAGCGAGCCGATGAACAAGATAAGATCTTTGGATGCTCGATTTCTCCGCTGAAGCGCCAAGATTTCTCCGCCGAGCGATCAGAAACAAGTCAAGAAAATGCCGAGCATGATTTCCCCGCTCGAGCGGCACTTCCCCCACTCGAGCGGACATCAAAATTCTGGAAAATCCAGATTCAACCTCCAAGTTCCAAACCAAGTTTTGATGCTCTCAACTCGATCCTCTTGGGCCCATTTTCTGGAAAACTCTTTCAAACACATAGAATAACACGTTTTAAAGCTCAATTTAAGAAATCAAGGCCCAAGGGTGTTTCAGTTAAACTCAATTTCAAACTAATTTTCAAGAATAACATGCAAGCATGACATGAGTTTTAACCAAATTCAATCTTCAAATCTTGCTCCAAAGAGCTCCAATCTTTGAAAACAATGTGGAAACATGGACTATGATAAAAACATGGACATGCATGTGACAATTAGCCAAGAACTCAACTCCAAACTCACTAAACTCAACATGCATGAAACAATTAAGGTCCAACTCAACATATTTGCACTAAATCATGGCCTAGCTCTCTAATTGGGCATGAACCATGCGAAATGAGGCTCAAAGACAACAATAAGCAGATGAGTTCCTTACCTAGAGTTCCAATTACAAGGTTTGGAGGCTTAATTTGACAATTCTCTAGCAACTACTTCAATTCTTCAAGCGATTCTACAAGATGAGCTCAAATCTCCCTCAATACTCTCCTTCTCACTCTAATTCTCTTCTTGGTCGGTTGGGACTAAGGGAAATGGCTGATCAAGATGTTTTGTTCACATGCATTAAGGCTCAAAAATATTAAACAAATGGGTCCACTAAGGTGGCAATGTGGTAAATAAGCCTAAGTTTGCAATTAGCTTATTTTAATCTAGTTTAATCATTCCTAATCAATTTTCGAATAAATATACCATAAAGTCAGATAAATTCTACCGATCATGAAACACTAAACGGTTTCTAATTCGGCCGCCGATAAGGCCTTCAATTAGCAGTTTAAACATATGAATTCAAACAGATAATCAAACAATCAAACAGATGCAATATGCAATTCAATAGATAAACTCATTCAATTTCAGTTTCGATTTCGATCAGTTCATTCAGTACTTCAGTTAATCCAATTATCAGTCATTATCAGTTCAGTTTAACAGTAATCAGTACGTAATTCAGTAGGTTATCGATAATCAGTACGAGGGTTGTTACAATATCAAATTGAGAACGGCCTAAAATTTTCACCAAACTGAAGATGTCTTGCACCTTTCAATAATTTACAGTGCATAACCGTTGAGTGTGGACCTACTGGATGTCCGGCCTAATGTCCCCCTGATGACCATCTCAAGGCATAATTTGTGAAAAATTTACATTGACCGATCGATCGCATGGTCGATCTCCCCGGTCGACTACCAGATGACCAACTCTACATCTTTTTTGACCTGTCTTTTTTGCCAATGCTCATGGTTGGCAATCACACTGCTTCTAGGTTTAGCTCCATTTTTGCAATGGAATTGGGTTATGGACATTGATCCAAGAGAGAAATTGAGACGAAACAATTGAAATCAGAGACAATCAGGTTGAATTCCGATGCCCTTTTGGTGATAAAGCTTCCAACTTCACAAGTTTTAAGGGTTACGTCTCGGTCTCAATACTTGCATTGCCTTCTATTGTCTCCATCATGAGAGAACCCCCGAGTTCTTTGTTTGACTATGAAGCAATTGGGTCTGATTCATTCGATTTCGAATTCTTGCCTTTGCTTTTTCACGATTTGTGGGACAAAGGATTGCTCATAGAAGGCAACAGAGCCCTTGTTGTGAGCTCTCGTGTTAGGAATTTCATGGATTATTCAGAATTTTTGAACGAGAATGATATTGATTTGGCAATTGAATCCAATCTAGAAAGCCAAAGCTTGATTCCAAATGAGACTCAAATTACAGCAAGACTCAAATTACAGATGAGACTCAAATTACAACAATGACCCTTCAAATACTTTCCAACAAGACTCAAATTATAAAATTGTGTATTTAGGCAATACAACAACTCCCCTGTGGTTGCAATGAGGAAAACAGGTTTGATGATTGAGTCGTTGAATTTGCCAAGAAAGCTGCAACATTGTGGTAGCATGGTGGAAGCCAAAAAAGAGGTTTTGAAGGGTTTAGAAGATGAATTGTTTGAGCCACCACTTAGACGAGCATTGGCAAAGTCGAGTGATTACTTGAAAAAACCCAAATTCCTGCCAGACTTGTTACAAGATTCCCTGGAAAGTTACAAAAAACGAATTTTCATCACAGATGACAGAGGCGGTGTTGTGGAATGGTTTTATAAGAATTACCTAACGAGGGATCAGCATTTTGCGGAAAGGAATTGAGGGAATAGAAATTAAGGGGGGGAAAATTCAGTTTTCTCTTTCCGATCGACTAGTCGGTCGTCTCCCAGGACGTCCAGTACGTTTTGATGAAATGTACAGTACTCACCGTTAGAGTGACTGATATCAAATTAAGAAATTCGTCTTTTTTTCACTTAGATTTGATGAAATTTCTGATGAACAATTGGAGATGCCCTAACTAACATAAAAAAATATAAAAAATTCTCACACAACTCGTCAAAAAATCTAAGGGTTAATTGTGGGATAGTCTCATTTAATGAATTTAAATACCATTAATTCCTGTTGACTTTTTAAATACACCAATAAATTCTCCATTTACCTTTATTGCCCTCATTAAATTCTATTTTATCAAATCTTTTCATATTTCTTTTTCGTCTCAATCTCTTTTCTCTCTCTTCACCAAGTTTCTAGAAATCATAAACTTCACCCAACTACTAGCCAGCCACCACTACCGTCGCTGCCTATTACCACCGCATCGTTACTATTGTGATCTATTACCATCACTACCATCATCGTCTACCACCACTATCGTAGTCAGCCATCCCAATCGTTCATCAATTATCAACACTGTTACCATCTCAAATCCACCACCACCGTCTCATATCCACCTCCACCATTGCAAATCTACACTCCATCGTTGTCTTCCTCTCTCGCTGCCATCGTCGCTCGCCTCACACTGTCGTTGTTGCTTGCCTCACACCACCATCCTCCTTTGTTGTTGCCATCACTGTTGACCATCATTCTCCTCTGTCGCCATCAATATCACTCGCCTCAACAACCGTCCTCCTCCCTCGTTGTCAACAACACTCACTTTGTTTGTTGTGTTGATTAGTTTCATCACTGTTATTTTCTAAAACTTATGTCATTTTTGTGGGTTTGTTAGTGATGTTATTTGTTTTGAGATGAAACTTATTTTTAATGAATTTTTAAGAGTAGCGGTAAATTTATCATTTTTCTCACTAGAGAGAAGTAAATATGCAGTATGGTTAATTTATCAGTAATAAATTTATATTTATCATTGATTAGTTGAATATGTTGTATATGTTGGTGAAAATACCAGAAAAAATTATATTTTATTGATAAATGATGCAAAGAAAATGAGATACAAATAGATCAGGCTAAGGCACAGATATCTCGTTTTCTTTAAGGAGATCAAGCCCACTGCGGTAGGAAGAACCCAAATACCGATGCAGTAGTCACAAAACTATGACTTGTCCCCTCCAGGATATAACAACCTAACCACTTGTCATATGGTTCAGGCCAATTCTGCACAAGATGGTGAACCCAAAGCTCCACCAAGAAAACACCCTTCTTTGCTAGTAATCTCTCTTGTATATAAAATAGTTGGTGTGTGTTAGTTTTGAAAAGAGTAGATGAGAAGGACTATTTATAGGCCACTAGAACCTTACAAGTTACAAAAATAAAAATGATCATTAAACTAGAGTAGATGGAGTAACTCCAAAAACTAACTCACCACCAAGTTCATGAATTCTAATTACTCTCCATTCGTGAACAAGATAAGAGGTTACCAAAGTAATGAAACTCCATTCATGAACAAGATAAGAGGTTACCAAAGTAATGAAACTCCATTCACGAACAAGATATATCAATAAATAAATAAAAGATATTAAAATGGACCAACAATCCCCCACTCATTTTAATATCAACAAGGACAAGAGAGATTACCAAACAAAGATAGACTAGTATGCATCATGAATGTGTGCTCTGCATTGAACCTTCATTAGTGAAACAGCAACCTCTGCTCCAGAGTCAGTAGTGGTCTCAGACTTGAACTATGACTGCTTAGGGGAAATAAAGTATTACTGCTCACACATAATAGTCCACGTGTTAACATGAGCTTTACTAGCCAGCACATTACGGCCTTGTGCTTATCCTAGTTTTCATGAGCATATTTGAGAATAAGCCTTGTTCTCATAGAAAGTGGCCCCACTTTCATGCTCACATAGGTGAAATCTGTCAAGGATGTTCCTGTAATTGACACACCTTACTCAACAAGAGCTACAAAATTTCATTAAGAGTATAAAAACTCAACCCTCCAACATTACAGAACAAATGCACTTACATCATAGGGATTGATAACAAAATATTAAAGAGTGCATTTTTACAACCACCATATGATTCGTTCTTCTCATTGAACCTAGTTACAGGATCTCTGGTCCCTAGGTTGGGTATCCTCATACATGGTTTATGATTTTATAGGCTTTAAACCCATCCCCCTCAATGTATTCCAGACCCTATCTCTCGCCAAGGCCTTGGTTAACGGATCCGCAAGATTATCACTAAATTTTACGTAATTCACAGTTATGATGCCATTACTCAAATAAGATCTCACAATACTGTGTTTCCTTCGAATAGGTCTGGATTTACCATTATAAAAATGGTTGTTCACTCTACCAATAGTAACAGTGCTATCACAACGAATTAACACAGGAGGAATTGGTTTTTCCCAAAAAGGGATTTCATGTAACAAATCTCTCAACCAATTCGCTTCCTCACGTGCTAAAGCTAATGCTATAAGTTCAGCTTCCATAGTAGAATTAGCAATTAAAGTCTGTTTTTTAGACTTCCAACATATAGCACCACCACCCAAGGTAAAAATAAAACTCGAGGTAGAGAGACAATCACCTGACAAAGTATTCCAATCGACATCACTATATCCCTCAAGTACCGCAGGATACTTGTTATAAAATAAACCATAATTTTTGGTACCAGATTAATATCTCATAATTCTTCCCATGGCTAACCAATGATCTTGACTTCATTTGCTAGTAAACCTGCTAAGTACTCTAACAGCATATGCAATGTCAAGTCTAGTACAGTTAGTAGCATATCTCAAACTACCAATCATGCTAGCATATTCCTTTTGATTAATCCCTTCTTTTTCATTTGTTACAACAGATAAATGTATGCTTGCATCAAAAGGAGTAGCAACATGTTTACAGTCTAGAAAGTTATATTTCTTTAAAATTTTCTCAACATAATGCGACTGATCAAGAAAAATGCCATCCTTAGTCTTGGTAATTTTAATTCCCAAAATAAAATTAGATTCACCAAGATCTTTCATATCAAATTGGTTATTAAGTATATTTTTAGTCTCATTTATGATATGCAAATTAGAGCCAAAGATAAGTAGATCATCCACATATAGGCTAATAATCACATGTGCATTCTCACAAGTTTTGTAATATATGCACTTATCACCTTCATTCATCTTATAGCCATTCTCAAGCATGCAGAAATTAAATTTCTCATGTCACTATTTAGGAGCTTGTTTTAAACCATAAAGGTATTTAGTTAGCTTACACACTTTGCTTTCTTAGCCAGACTCCATAAAGCCTTCGAGTTAGTCCATGTAAATCTCCTCATCTAAATCTCCATTTAAAAACGCTATTTTTACATCCATTTGATGAATTTTTAAATCATGAATTGCAGCCACTGCAATCAACAGTCTAATGGATGTAACTCTAATAACCGGAGAAAAAGTATCAAAGAAATCAAGATCAACTTATTGCTTAAAACCTTTAGCGACAAGCCTCACTTTATATTTATCTATAGTTCCATCCGGTTTAAGTTTTTTTATGAAGGACCTATTTATACCCAATAGTTTTACAACCTGGAGGTAAATCCACTAGCTTCCATGTTTTATTTGAAAGTAGTGAACCTATCTCATCATTTACAGCCTCTCTCCAGAAAATAGCATCAGGTGATGATAGAGCTTCTTGTACCGTAAGAGGAATTTCTTCTACATTGTAAAGATAATTGTCATAGCCAAAATCTTTTTCAACTCTAGCTCATTTACTCCTCCTTGGTTGGATTTGAGAATTTTCTTATTCTTGAAAAACTTGAGAAAGAGTAGAAGAACTAGGCATGGATAAAATATTTTCAGAAATTATTTGACCCCCACTATTTTTAAATTTGAAGGGAAATTTATTTTCATGAAAAATAGCATCACCTGATTCAAAAATAATATTATTTTCCATATCACAAAATCTATAAGCTGTACTATGCAACGCATAACCAAGAAAAGCACAGGTGGTAGCTCGTTCACCCAATTTAGGTCGTTTAGGATTTGCAAGCCTCACAAAAGCTAAACAACCCCAAACCCTCAAATAACCTAGATTTGGTTTATACCCTGCCACAACTCGTAAGGGACAATTTTAGTCTTTTTGTGTGGCACTCTATTTATCACATGGCAAGCTGTCAAAATAGCCTCGCCCCAAAGATTTGAGGGAGCACCTGAATCAATAAGCATAGCATTCATCAAGTCAATTAACGTTCTATTTTTTCTTTCAACTATGCCATTAGATGAAGGTGAATATGGTGGAGTAGTCTCATGAATAATTCCCAATGACTGAACAAAAGAGTTGAATCTAAGAGATTCATATTCCCGGCCTCTATTACTTCTAATTCTTTTAATCTTTTTACCGAATTGATTTTCCACTTCAAGAAGGAATTCTTTAAATTTCTCAAAAGCATCACTTTTATTTTTTAATAAATATACGTTTGTGTATTTTGAAAAATCATCAAAATATCGATAAGCATAGCATTCATCAAGTCAATTAACGTTCTATTTTTTCTTTCAACTATGCCATTAGATGAAGATGAATATGGTGGAGTAGTCTCATGAATAATTTCCAATGACTGAACAAAAGAGTTGAATCTAAGAGATTCATACTCCTGGCCTCTATTACTTCCAATTCTTTTAATCTTTTTACCGAATTGATTTTCCACTTCAAGAAGGAATTCTTTAAATTTCTCAAAAGCATCACTTTTATTTTTTAATAAATATACGTTTGTGTATTTTGAAAAATCATCAATAAAAGTGATAAAATATCGGTTACCACCTCGAGTTAAAATTCCTTCAAACTCACACAAATCAGTATGAAATAATTCTAGCAATTCGGTATTTTTTTCAATACTTTTATGAGGCCTCTTGGTAATTTTTGCTTTATTGCAAATTTCACATTTCTCAAAATTTGTTGTCACATTAGGAATTAATCCTAAACTACTCATGATTCCCACATATTTGCTGTTAATATGACACAAGCGAGCATGCCAAAAAATTAATAGAAGATAAAGTGTAAACGGTGTCATAGTAGTAATCATAAAATTAATCAGCAAGGAAATTTAAAAAATAAAAGCAACATTTATACTCATCTGTATTGTAGGAAGCCACTTTTGCTTTATGTGCCTCGTAGTCTTTATCATTCATCTCCTCGATTGAGATTTTGTTTGGGTTCTTCTCGGTAAGAACATATGCAACTTTCAAAAGGTTGAGGTAAAAAAGAATTTTTCCTTTCCACCTTTTAAAATGAACTCCCTTGAACTTGAAAGGCTTGTTGAGATCTCCAATTCCATTATTGGTTTTTTCTGGCACTTGTTCCATGTTTGATCTCCTTAAAATTGTTGGTGAAAATACCAGAAAAAATTATATTTTATTGATAAATGATGCAAAGAAAATGAGATACAAATAGATCAGGCTGAGGCACGGATATCTCGTTTTCTTTAAGGAGATCAAGCCCACTGCGGTAGGAAGAACCCAAATACTAATGCAGCAGTCACAAAACTATAATTTGTCCCCTCCAGGATAAAATAGCCCGACCACTTGTATGGTTCAGGCCAACTTTGCACAAGATAGTGAACCCAAAGCTCCACCAAGAAAACACCCTTCTTTGCTAGTAATCTCTCTTGTATAGAAAATAGTTGGTGTGTGTTGGTCTTGAAAAGAATAGATGAGAGGGACTATTTATAGGCCACTAGGACCTTACAAGTTACAAAAATAAAGATGATCATTAAACTAGAGTAAACGGAGTAACTTCAAAAACTAACTCACCACCAAGTTCATGAATTCTAATTACTCTCCATTCATGAACAAGATAAGCGGCTACCAAAGTAATGAAACTCCATTCATGAACAAGGTAAGAGGTTACCAAAGTAATGAAACTACATTCATGAACAAGATATATCAATAAATAAATAAAATATATTAAAATGGACCAACAGTATACTATTGCTGAATTTTCATAAATATACAGTGATAAGTTTTATCACTGATTTGTCATTGTAGAAATGAATATATGTTGGATGGGACAATTTATCAGTGATAAATTTATTATTGATTGGTGTTATATGCTGTATACTTTGTGATAAATTTTTTAACAAATTTGCCACTACAACATTTTCTTAGTTTAGTGACATTTGAAAGTGACACAAAATTATTCTTCTAATGACATTTTTTGGTCTTGTGGCATTTTGAACAAGTGCCACTTTTATCGGTGCCACGGTAGATACTTGCAAGTGCCACTGCACCATCATGACTGAAAACTTTCAATGACATTTTAATGTCATGGTAGATATTATTTGTGGCACTATCAAGCGCCATTAAAAAAAGAGTTAGTGACACTTGTAAGTGTCATTACACCATCAAGACTAAAACCTTTCAGCGACACTTTAATGTCATGGTAGGCACTATTCGTAATGCTATCAAGTGTCATTCATGACGATAATTCGTTGTAGAACAATTTGATCCGCTCTTGCGGAGACTCGAACCGCCAACCTTCCGCACCATAAACCTTATACACTACACTCTTCCCACTACACCTCTATAGCACCACATGATTATATATGCAATATATATTATTTATATAGTACATACATCCATATTAATATAAAAGTATATGTATAAACATAATTATTTTATTGAACATAATTTATGTAAAATAAACTATTTACTACCAAAATAAAAAAAAAGGACCACTTTTGGCGAGTAAAAATATTTTTTATTCGCCAATTTTATACTTTTGGCTACTAATTATTTTTTACTTGCTAAGAAACTTAACTTTTGTCAACCAAAATCGGATTTGGTCGCCGAAGATGCACTTTCAGCTACTAAAATTTTGGTCACCAAAAAATTTTATTCCCGCCTTGAGATTTTAGTTCTCCCGCGCTAAAAATGGCCACTTTTGGCGACTAAACTTATTTTTTAAGTTGCCAATTGTAGACTTTTGGCTACTAAAATTTTTTTTGGCATCAAAAAACTTTACTTTTGGCTACTAAAATTTTTTTAGTCGGTAAAACCCATATAATCAGCGACCAAACTTATTTTTAGTTGCCAATTGTAGACTTTTGGCTACTAAATTTTTTTAGTCGCCAAAAAACTTTACTTTGGGCTACTAAAAATTTTTTAGTCACTAAAATTAGTATAATCAGCGACCAAACTTAGTTTTAGTCGCCAATTGTAGACTTTTGGCTACTAAAATTGTTTAGTCGCCAAAAAGTTTTACTTTTGGCAACTAATGTTGTTTTGGTCGCTGAAAGCTATACTTTCAGTGACCAAATTTTTTTAGTCAGAAAATTTAGTCGCCGAATATGCTTTTTTCTGTAGTGTGTATTGAGTTTAATTCATTTATTTTTAATCATTTACTGCATTTTAAAAATTTAGAAAATATATTGGCATTTTTTGTTTTTTCAAAAATGTCATTATAAGCTTGGAAAGTTTTTGGCTTAGTGGCTTTTCTCAAAATGCTATAAAATATTTGTTTATGACACTTTTCACCTAAGTGCCATAAAAAGTAATTTGCACCTACCTAGTGTCCTGACATTTTTTAAAAAATGCCATTGAAACTAAAGTTTAGTGACATCTGTTGGTAAATGTCACGAACATAATTTTTTGTGTTATTATTTTATAAAATGTCATAAAATTGATGTGATATTTCTTTATTGAAATACCACTAGAGACTTATATGTTTTGTGGTTCTGTGGCATTTTTCTAAAACATTTAATGCCAATTTGTATTTTTGTGGCATTTTCTAAAAACATGCTACTAGTGTAGTGTCACTAAAGTATGAATTTGTTGTAGTGACATTTTTATTGTAGTGAAGTGACACTTCTTTTAATTGAAATGCCACTAGAGCCTTGTATGTTTGTGGCTCTATGACATTTTTCTAAAAAATGCCACCAAATATTTTTTTTGTGACATTTTTTAAGAACATGCCACTAGTATGGTGTCACTAAAATATGTTTTTGTTGTAGTGTTGTGACACTTGTTCATTGAAATGTCACTAGAGCCTTTTATGTTTGTCGTTTTGTGGCATTTTTCAAAAAGGTGCCACTAAATATCATTTTTGTGGCATTTTCTAAAAATATGCCACTAGTGTAGTGCCACTAAAGTATGTTTTTGTTATAGTTTTGTGACACTTGTTCATTGAAATGTCACTAGAGCCTTTTATGTTTGTCGTTTTGTGGCATTTTTAAAAAACATGCCACTAAATATCATTTTTTGTGGCATTTTTAAAAAATATGACACTAGTGTAATGTCACTAAAGTATGTTTTTGTTGTAGTGTGCCAATGATAAATTTATCACTGAAAAGAGGACAGATAGCATATGGTAAAGGCATAATTATGTTGATTAATGACACTGCAGACAACTATTTTCTGGTAACGCCTTTCATTTTCTTCTTTATCAACTTCCTCTCTGTCCTATTCTTCTCTTTTTTCTATTCTTTTGTCACTATCAGATGTAAAGAGGTAGTGATTAGGTTTGAAATAGACGTTATTTTTGCCAAAAAAATGGCTTCGGAAACTATCACTAGAAGTAGTTGCTGGATGTGATCACCGGAGGTTGTTGAAAGTGATAACTGGAGGTTATCATCGATGGTCGAAAGTGATTGCAAATGGCTAGAAATGGGCAGTGATGGGTCATAACAGTGATCTAATGATTGAGTTGTTGAAAGAAGTTGTGGGAAAGGTATTTTGAAAATATTGATAGGTGAAAAAATAAATAGAACTTACAAGTAAATAAATTTAGTCAATAAAACCAATACATAAATCCCCTAAAATCTAAAGCCTATGGCCCAGCATGAACCAATTTACTTAATTCGACCTAAATTTGATGTTGGACTAGCCCAGCCTAAGCTTAGACGGAAAGGTAAAATTCACAAGCCGGCCTAAGCCATACCCAATGAGATATCTAAAGCTGGCTCAAACCTGGCCTATACGTGCAGCCAAAAGGCTCGTATTAAGAGAATTTCAAAACAAAATTAGATAATTGTTGCTAATCAAACAACTCCCTCACACACATTCATCTCAGTAAAGAAATGAACCTCGGGCAAGTTTACAGGACAACAGGCAGATGGTGGGCCACAAAATATAAATCTTCCCCTGCTTAATCTAGCATATACGTAATATGCTATCATACAGAGAGAGAGAGAGAATACAAATCATGCTAGGAAAGGCATGTAAAATAACAAATGATTAGAAGCTCCCAATCCATACTCTACCCAAAATGAACCAGACAATGATAAAACAATACATCACAAGAAGTTGATAACCATTCAATGTAGCAAGATAAAACCCTAGCATTTGACTAAACTGATAAAGTAACTGTATCTACCAAAATTGTTACATATTTTCTTTTTCCCCTCTCGATTTTACTGCTTGTCTGACACTGACCAGTTGCTTTGGAGGGGAAAAAGATTGCAGAACCTAGCAAACCTTGTATCTTTTGGCCCAAGTTGAACTGAGAAAGGAAATCCAAACAAAGTCTGCAAAATCAGTGACCGTAATCTGTTTCTTGTACAAACAGGCTCATTCAACTTCTTTAATTATTCTTCTTTTCCGTAATGGCTCCCTTGGCATGCTTCCTGGGGCACTGTGAGCTCGCCGCCTCTCATCTTTCTTTCTCGCGGCTTCAGTAATAATACGTCTGAGAGAAGTAGCCTTGTATATTGGTTTCGGCAAGTGCCTGTGCCTGTACAACAAAATCATCAAAGACGATGAATTAGTAGTTTTAGGTCAAGCACTATGAAGATAATTTGGAAGTTAATTCTGAGCGTGAGAATTTGTAAATGTGAGGGTGATGAACCAGTAAGCACATGAGAGTCCCCTCATTAAACTCTCAACCACTTATAAGCAGCTCCACAAATGTTGTAAACCAATATTACCTCACAATACGCTTGACCTCAGGAAGGTGCTTGTAGCGATTCTTGACAGCCTCCTGATACTCGTGCTTTCTACGTTCCCTTGGTAGAAGCTGTAACAAAGCATTTAGGTTAAACTGAAATGACAGTAGATTCTTTTTGCATTGACTTTTTAAATAAATACTAGTTTAAACTTTCCTAATCCCCATAAAAGTACCAAAAACAAACATGCAACAAAAATTTTAGATGTCAGATTAAAAATTAGATTGGTTCAACAACTTAGAAGAACAAGAAAACAAAGAAGATAATTATGACTATTATACACCAAGCCAACTACATTAGTCAGCAGCACCACCGAGGTCTCAGGTATTCACAATTAATCTTTCAAAAAGTTCAACTAACAAAAGAACAGCGGACAAAATAGCAACAATTGAATCAAATGACCAATAAAACACGCAGAAAGCAAGAGATTCATACAACTCCCAATTGTTCAGATGCTTTAGCTTTCCAAAGCCGAAGATTGGTATCATCGCTCCCTGAGATAACATAACTTCCGTCACAGCTGAACTTTACACAAAATACCCTGCATTGATGACAAAATTTCAGCCAGGACGCAACTAAATAGTGAATACTATATCTACTCAATATCCTAGAATGCTATTGTGTCGAGGATAGAAGGGCATTTTCATTAAGGCCATGGGTTTTGATTATGCATATGGTCACAATATTTAAGTGTTTAGGAAACCAACATCAGAGGCAATGACAACATTGACAAGAAAGCAAAGCATAAAGTTTGATCATGAAAAGAAACGAAGCATACCTTTGCATTCTCTTGGTATGGTAGATTTCCCTGCTGTGGCCACCATTATATTGAAATATTCTTATCTGCATAGCATGAAGCTGAATCAGAACACTGTCCTTCTGTTTAATTCTATGAAAAAGTTAAAAGGGCTTACATTTGGCACAGCTTATAATCAGCTTATTCCAGCTTTCAGCTTAATTTAAGCTATTTTGATGTGCTTGGTTTACCTTATAGCTTATAGCTTATTGGAAGTCAGAAATCAGTTTATTCTTTGAGTGGGGCAGGAGATGCTTTAAGAATAAGCTGGAAATCAGCGTAAGCTGAAAGTTATAAGCTATAAGCTATTTGGGCATAAGCTATAAGCTGTTTCCCACAGCTCTACCAAACAGGGCCATTATGACCCAATAAATGACTGAGTGAGAACTTACTGTTCTGTCATAAGATCCGGTTACAAATTCACGACCAGTTGGAGAGTAATCAATATCCATCCTGTGGGGGTAAAAAGTACATGGATAAGCATAGATGATTTTCTAGAAGGATACAATTCTAAAACAGAGAACAATACATAACATCACAATTCAAGAACTTAGCCTCTGCCATCTTACACTGCAGAAACGTGGTCCTTGTGCACACACTTAGCTTCTTCTAATTTTCTAGCATCATAGCTATAGCAATTGCAATCTTCGTTTGCCTGTGTTAATATAAAATAGAAGAGCATAAATAAGAAGAACAGGAATTTCGTACACAGGAAGCTAGAAGTTTACAAAATCAAATATGGTGTGTACCCAAAGCGTAACATAAACTACTGAGGTCAGAGAATTGTTCCCATCTCACCTTTTGCATGCTTATAAAGTCAGAACAATGCACAGCATTTCAGACAGAAAGAAACATCAAATGCTGATCCAGTTCTAATTTGCGTTTCCAGGCAGTGCGAGGGGCATGCAATTCAATCTAGGGACTCGAGACAAGTTGCCACTTACCAGGGCCAAGCAAAAGAACCACAAGGGCTTCTATCAAGGTATCTTAGCCAATTGAATAAGCTGGGAATAAACCAACTGGGCTAGCTCAGTTGGCCACCCCTACAAGCTCCCAACTGGGAGGTCAGGGGGTCAATTCTTGCCAAAAGCAAAAATGAATTATTTCTCCCCATTATGGGGATTTTGTTGTATTGAGTTTATTTCCTCCCATTATGGGCTCTTTCCAATTTCTTGTGTTGGTGATTTGTATTAGTTGTTGGGCTGATAGATTTGTGTTGGACTGTGATTGTCCAATTGGATGTAATTCTCCTCATATGCATATAATCTCCTACCGTTTGACCCCCCCAAAAAAGTGGAAAATAATTTATTTAAATCCCCTCCTGGAGTATCCAACCTTTGACTCCCACCCAAAATTATCCAAAATCGCAAACCAATGATGCCAAAAGATAATTGCATTGTGAATCTGTGATGAAGTATATGAATAAATGACTATTGGCTTAAAGAGCTTCCAACTGTTGCACTTACAGCCGTGAAATTCATTGGCTCCATGGGATTCCAAGCTATAGAATTAGTTTTTGTCTGCATTAAGAACATACAAGTTAGACTCATCAAAAACAACAAAGCGTTAATTACAGTGACACTTCTTCAACTATTACTACATATCAGTTTACCCCTCTCAACTTGAAAACAGAATAATTAGACCTGTACAAATGCACCCCTTCTAGAGGGAATGAAAGTAATGCAGTTTTATAGTTGAGAGGGTCCAAGTGTACGATTTTGAAGATGAGAAAGGTAAAGTGATATTTAGAAATAGTTGAGAGGGTATCCGTGTAATTAACACCAAAATAATTTGAATGGCTAAAAATAAGCAACCAATGCAGGAAATAAGACATTCTGAAATATAGAGATGCCATTGAGCAGCCATTTTAAACAAATATTCAGTATCACTAAAGTATACATATTCAAGCATACATAGTTTACCTGCCAGCTATATTTTTCAGTCAAAAGGGAATTGTTGAGAAATTTCAACAAACTAGATGACAAAATCGCAAATGCAGGAATGCATGTAGGCTTAGTGTTCTTTCCCTTTAGAATCTCAAGACTTTGTACATGAACATCTTCTACACCATTTCACATGCTTAAATGTTGACAATGTCGATATAATACAACTGACAGACATATCTGGCTCAGAAAAGAAGGAAAAAAAAAAAATTCCAAACGAGAAGCAATATTACAGAATCTAAGTTACCTTACCGCATATATAAATGGTTGCATGACCTGTATTGCAGTATCCGATTTGACCTAATAGCTGATGATCTAGTAGACTAGCACTAAATTGTGCTTTTCTACCTTTTTTTCTGGTGGCCACAAGGAAAATTACATAATTGAGGTTAAGGAGGCTATTTTTGGGTTATACAAAGGTGTCCTAACCAATTACACTATCACACAGATGCTGAGTGCATATAATAAGCCCAAGGACAGTCAAACCTACAATAATGGTTCCAAAACCATCACTTGCTCAACTCTCAACTACCCATGCTACTTTTGAGGTTTAGAACATTCCTTCACCTTCTATTATAAATTTTTTTCTTTTTAAAAATAAATTAAAAAAAAAAAAATGGGGAGAGGGATAGTAATCTTCTAAACTACTTTATAATTTATAACATTAAACAGGGCTGCAGGAGCTTTTTTTTTTGTTACTGGAAGAGTCTAATCTAAGGGGAAGGGGAAGGGGAAGGGGATGCTGAGGATTGAACCCGGCCACATGAGCCTTTGGGCCAACTCCCTTGCCCCCATAAAACTAAACACCATTTGTCATCCTCAGGAGCTTTCAAATATCATAGGAGACATTTTGAAAATAATTAACAGATAAAGGCAGGCTATGGTTTACAGATATGTGGATCTAGTGTTGACATCCTATGCACTTAGCGGTTGTCCAAGACAACTCAGTCATTTCATAAAAGACACAGCATTTTGGTTAAAAATATTCATATCATAAAGAAAAGCTTTCCTTCTGAGATTGAGATGTACTACTTTGTCATTGTTGAATAATAACAGGATCATGAATCACTGCTGAACAAAAATTCTTATTAAGAGAAGCATAAGAAGCATTAAATGCAATTCCTCTATGAAGACAAAACATTTTAGAATTTTAACACCCTTTTCCATTTGCTTCTAATAGTTCAACCTATCCAGAAAAATTGTCAACTTACAAATGTAGTTTTGATCCTTTCGGTGATACCAGAAGTCATTTTGATATACGATTTTATCTTGTTTCAATTTTACTTATTATCCCTGATCCGGAAGTAATCTTTTCCTTTCCTTGGGCAGTACCATCCAACAAGAAGTACTATTTGTGGGAATTTGGTTAACCAAATAACTAAACTTTCATCCATTATTGAAAATCTACAATTTCTTTTTTGGTCAGCAATTGAAATCTACAATTTCTCTGAAGTTTGAGTAATGGAAACCTGTTCAAAGAATGAATCTATCACATACTTCCAGTTACTTACTAAGTTAGTGTCAGCTATGTTCATCAATTAAATTCCCACGCAACAATTTCTTGAAACATATTCTACATACATTAAATTATCAGGGGAAAACAATAAAACAAGCAATAGATAGTTTATTGTTAAAGCTTCAATTTTTGCTTATCTTCCCACATAAGTACATTGGCAGGCATATTACACAAACAGATATACTTAGATTGTCAGACAAATCTTTAAGACTAGATTAAAATTCTGGGAATAAAGTACATAATTACCCTCATAATAAGCTTCCTTGCAGGTGATGACATTCGCAAATCATATATCGCTATGCTACGATCGCTACAAAAGAAAACAAAACAAAGTATAGAGTAAAGTGATTGGAGCATCAAAAGATCATAATGACCAAATAACAACTTAAAATTAATTACAATTTACAGAACTCTATATAACATAGTCATCTGAAATGGCAAAGTGATTGAAAAAATCCACTAAGTAAACAATATCCTATACACGTTTCATCAAACACCAACAGCTATGGACCCCAAGATTGACAGCTTTACAAATAAATAATATTCACAAACTATATAAACAATAAAAGAAATTATACAAAAAAGCAGTCCAATAAGTCATGAAAGCATGACGAAACATGTGCCTTCCCACCTTTGATTTCCTAACAAGGTAAGATTTACCATCTAGGAAACAATAGTACTTGGAAACAATTATGTTAATTTCCTTGTATTACTTGTTCAACTCAAATGCCAAAAGAAATTTAAATACATGGTTATCAACACCAATCTATTTGCATATCAAAAAAATGGATTCTCAAATTTCAAGCATTACTAATAAAAACACACAACATTGATCTTTTTAGGCAGAATCGAGTCAATATGGCAACACTCTCTTCCTTCTGAAACAAAAATGCATACTGCTAGAAAAACCATACTGAATACAGAAAAATCTAGCATGCAATAAAACTTGTACATCAGATTAGAGTAGAACACAGGGGCAAGAAACAATAAAAGAATTGTCAAGGTGCAACATAACTGAAATTTATAAATTCAGAATGCAATTTTAGAACTCAAACCATCCACTTAAATCTTGGGATTGTAATGCCATGCATACCTAGCTGATGTGGCCAAGATATTTGGTTCCCCAGGATTAAATCGAACAGATATAACTGTGTCTTTTCCCCACTCAAAGCTATTCACAGGCTGGGACCTATTTACAATGAGAAAAAATAGCATGTAAAGGTAGAAAAAATTCAGGAAGTTAAGAAGAATCAAAACAAGTAGAGTTTCAAAACCTATTATGATCCCATATATCTACTTGAGCTCCAGCTGTGGCAAAGATATTACCCTCCCATTGGTGATCAACAGCCCTTAAAAGCAGAGATGTATAGGAAGGTTTAGAACAAAAGGAGACAAATATTGAAAATTGAACATATTTCAGTGGTATAGGAATGTGATAAACCATACCAGAATGCATTCTTCCAAACATAAACCGCCAATGGCTGAAAGTATGAAACGTAATTGTTCAGTCAAAGGAATGGCATAATCAATCATTCTATTGCATAAGATGGGTACATTTTGCTTAGAAAAGCCACCAACCTTAGCAGAATTATCAGATGAGTCATCTGAGTGCATAACATTAGCAAGAGGAACATTCCAGAGTCTGACACTGTAACAAAAAGGTCCACTTTTAGATTGTTGTCTACGAACAAATGCAAGCATAACTGTAATTTCATACATCAAAATAGAAGTTGCATCAAACAAATTTTGCCTTACGTGCAATCAGTTCCACATGATACAAGAACACATCCATCCGTAGATGCTGTCAACCCACGTACAGCACCTTGGTGACCAGGAAACTGACAAACTGTTCGCCTTTATTTTTATAAAAACAGAATCAAACGCCAAAATAAACATAACCACATACACATAAAACTCTTTCTTAAAATATTAAAATAAAATACATACAAAACCAGAAAAAAAATATATATCCATAATAAAAACAAACAATTAAAAAATGGATACCAGGATCATGCGGGTTCATTCCACAATCAGCTGACTCACATCATACAGAAATTTGACAGGCTATGGTGGCAAAAAAAAGTTTATGTTGGTTCTGAGCCAGACATATAACATGCACAACCATATTATCTAGCAGATTTCATATTATATTGTTTCAAAACATAATGGCAATGAACGTTATAACTGTAACTATGCATAATGCACTTCTATCATACTAGAAGAAGTAATATAAATTCAACTATCTCCATTATACAAATTACCAGACAACCTGAGTTTGTTTTCCTGGACTCGCCTACGACCAAAATTTGAAATCAAATCTAGGCATAGAATTTTGAATAGAACCACTGACTGTGAACCAATTTTTGCATGCATATGCATCAAAGGCCAGCTAGATTTTTCTTTATGTGATTTATGCACTAAAAAGCATCTTTTGACATTTCAATGAATAAAAACAAAAACAAAATTAACCTTGGAGTATCAGGTACAAAGTAATCATTCATTGTCAAGGAAAATTTAAAATGCAAAAAGAAAGCAAGACATAAAATGAAATGTAACTGATTGCTTTAGCCCCTTCTAATAACACTTATAAACACATACAAAAGATGAATGTGCAGATTTTAAGGAAGTAAGGAAATGAGACAACCAAACCAACATCCCACTCAATCACTATCAGAATATGTAGTTGAATGCTGCATAAGAATACCTGGAAGCCATGTCCCAAAGCCGAATGTCTGCAAACATAACAAAAGAATAGAAGCATAAAAGTAAGCAACGTATATATTTTCAAATGCTAAAATTCCCTCAAACAGAACCATGATTATTGGCATAAATTGGCAATCTAAACTGACACAATTATAGCTTGAATAAGACTATTCAAAGAACGAAAATTTGTAGTTTCCTTTAAGATGTACAACTAAAGCAAACAAGTAAACTATTGCTGGACATAAATTTTTGCTGACCAAAAATAGTTTCTTCATTTTTTTTTTGACATATCAATGAACATATTAAGCAAAGCATCTTCTGAACTACTAATACCTAAGCATTTCCTGATTCGAAAGCAAATAATGTACTTTGGATATGCTAGCCGCATGGCCTACAGAATGATCTTTCCTTGCTTTTATGAACTTGAAGAATAGAATTAAAATTGGACCAACTACAGCAAATTCATTAACCCATTGTTCTCCAATAAAAAATCAACTAAGCTAATCTTTAAAAGGGCATGAATTTAACTAAAATAACAATGTACAAACAATACCTCCATCCATAGAACCAGAAAATATTCCTTTCAAGTGATTCGGGTTCTTGGCCATACACGAGACGGCATCTACATGCCCATCCATTGCTCCAACAAATGGCCTTGCAAATATCTAATTAATGCCCAAATTGAAACCAATTACTCTCCCAACTAATAAAATCAACCCACCACAATTATACACATACGTATGTATATGAAACACATTATGAACTGAAAAATGAACTTTTTAGTTACCTTCTCCAATTTAGCTGCGTTAACAGCCCGGACATATTCGATTGCCTTTTCTTGCGTTCGCAGATTTGGGTCGAAGTTCCGATATACTCGCTAATGCAATTCAATTACAAAGCAAAATTCAATTTCAGAGGAAGAGAGAGAATTGCAGAATTCTAGAGAGAGAGAGAGTGAAGATTAGAGAGGCTCACCTGGAGATCCTGACTTCGTTCGCGAGTGAATTCATCTGTTGAACGCGATATTACTTTGACTTTCATTGCTTAAGCTTCTAGGGTTTGCTATAAGCAACGATTTACGAGAGATGGAGAAGCTACAGTGTTGAAGTCTGAAGAACCCTAGAGAGACGACGTTAAACCCAGAGAGAGAGAGAGAGAGAGAGGTGAATAGACCAGAGCCTCGGCCTGGGCCTAATGGTTTTGTAGCCGTTTAAGAGGTGAATAGACCAGAGTCTTTGGGCCTGGGCTAATGGTTATGTAACATTATTTCATTGTGAGGTTATGAGCCGTAAGTCCTTTGTGCAAATGATATATTTTATTTAATTCTAAATTTTTTTAGATAGAATCAAAAATTCTATACCCATTTATTTTCTCACTTTTCCTTATATCTTTCTTCTTTCTTGTATCTTTTTTTCTCTGATATTAGCCACTACCACCACCAAGACCACGCTTTCCTTTTTTTTCTCTCTCTTTCTAATCTACAATCAATAGTGACTAGCGACCACCATTAATTGGAGTTCACAGGCAACTATCGAGCACTAACTCCATGCTTTGTGCTTACCGACGACAAAAGATATGAGTTTCCGATGAAGAAGATGAGTAGATCTATTCAAATTTGATGTAAATCTACTCAAATTTACATCAGATCTAAGTAGATCTACGTTAGATACGGCTAGATCTAAATTAAAAAATAGTTGTAGAAGTACAAACATTTCTCTGTATCTATCTCTTTTCTTCGATCTCTCAGCTTTAATACTTTTTTTGTACTATACACTTCTATTTTCCTGTTATAATGGAAAAAAATTTTAAATTATGAATAAGTTGTTTTCGAGTTTTAATTACATGTGGTGAAAATTGTAAAATTTTACAGTTTCAATTTTTTTGGTGCTAAATTGAATTATTATTTAGAACTGTAAAATTTTACAGTTTTATAACTTTTTTTTAGAATTGTAAATTTTATAGTTTGATAACATGTTTTTCAGTTTGATTAATAAGGATAAATACTTAATAGAATCATACTTTGAAACTGTAACATTTTACAATTTCAAAACTTACTTTTCAAATTGATCAATATTAAAAATTATTTGCTTAAACCCTACAAAAATTAAAAATAACATTTTTTTTTTTCATTGTTGTTATTTGTTGTTCTTTGATTTTTTTTTTCTTCTTTCAATTTATCAATATTTAGCACATTTTGCTATGTTTTTTTCACTTTAATTTCTCAGATTATTCTTCTTCTTTTTTTGGCAAAATTCTAACCATTCCGGTGAATCTCCGGTGATATTCTTGATGTCCAGCGAATATTCTAGACATTCTGACGACTTTCGGTGACGTTCAAAACATTCCGGTGATACTCCGGCAAATTTTCGATGATATTCCAGCGACTTCTCGGTGATGTTGAATATTCTGGCGAGTCTCCGATGATCATCTGACGGAAATCCGACGGTGGTGGAATGTAAGAGCATTTTAACATTTAAAAAAAAAATAAGAAGATTTTTTTGTAACAATTAAAAATATATAAGACTAATTGGTGCAAGTATTTTATTTTGGAACTATATGGATTTTGAACTTTATGTATGAGACTTATCAATAAATTCCCCTTTAATTTTTATGGAGAAAATTTTGATAAATTTGTGATTTTATTTTCATTGATCATTGGGTTGTATATAATTATTTATTGAATTTTTTGTATCCTTACATAAAATTTATACCCAAAAAATGAAAAGAATAATACGATAATGTATTATTGTAAATAAATTCGTCTTGAATAGTATTTTATTTTAAGGTGAAATATTTCTAATAAGTTCACTCCTATTACTCCTATTTAGTTATTCACAATTTTACGATAGTGGCGTGAGCTTAGCTCAATGCAGATAATGGTAATCATACTTGAACTCGATTAAAAATCAATAATCAATTAAATGTTTTGCTCCAATCAATCTCGGTGAGCTCATTAAATACTATTCAATATTCAATATATAAATATTTAATATTATTTAAATAAATAATAAATAACTCTATCATGTTATAACTTGAATTCCACTTATTTATTTAATAAATTTAAAAATTAACTTACACTTATTTATATATATATAACAAATTAAACCGAGCAAATTGGTTATTGAATTAGGCTGAGCAGGACTGATTAATAATTCAAGTCATACACAGCCCTACTTATAATAAATAAATTAAATTAAATGTGAAAATAATAAAGTACATAAAATATTTATAATTTGAAAAAAAAAAATAACTCAATCAAAGTGAAGAAAGAAAACCACTCCTTGGAAATATAGGCGTGTGTTCCCTCTTAAGTTTCAGATTTAACTTTTATTAAGAGTAATTCGTTCCTTGGGATCAAACCTGCGGACCCTCTCTGATATTTGTCTGATTCATGTGAAGCTTGAGATTTGTCCGATCCACTTAGAGAGGACGCTTTGTTTAAGTTCCGAAATTAGTCGAGGTGCACATAAATTGGTCTGAACATCTAATCATTAAAAAAAAAAGTGAAAACATTCTGAAATTCAAAGGGGACACACAATAATTTATCTTTTATTTTTATTTTTTTCATTCTCATTTAGTGTGTTTGGTTTCAATTTTCTAAATTCAATTTTCTGAAAATTGAGTTTTTTGTTTTTTGTATTTCGTATTTTTATGTTTTTAGTTAATATTTTTAAAATTTCAAGCAATTTTTTTACTTTGTTAGATGCATCTTACTTAGATGTATTTAAATAGATAATATTTGTAAAAAAATATTTCAAAAAATTAATAAATACACAAAAATATGAAAAATGTATTGAAGTTTTTTATTTTTTATTTATATTTTTAGTATTTAATGAATTTTTTTCACAAATATTATACTTTTTAAGGGTATTTATGTTAAATGTGTTTACAAATTAAAAAAATTACTTAAAATATTAAAAAAATATAGAGAAAATAAAAAAAATATGAAAAATGAAAAAGTAAAATATAAAATTTTTTGAAAAGTAAATTTTAAAAATTGAAATCAAAATGATTAATTTATTTTCTATTATTTTTGCCCTAAGTAAAATAAACTCATATTTTAATCACAATCATCCACCACATTATTTTTTGAAATGATTTAGACGCGCAGAATTGTAGGGGAAGTTTATTACACCGACGTGGTTTTGGAGATGTGCTGCACCGCAAATCTAATTGTGCTCAGTTATTCAAACACGAAACAATAAATTAATAATTAAAATTACATTTTACATTAGAGGTGGACGTTGTTTTACGTTGAGATTTATTTTGTTTTATTTTATTATTTTGTATGTTCATATTGAAAATACAGTGTGAATAAAAATAAGTAAAAATAATTAATAAATAAATAGCGAGAAAAATAAAAATAGAAATTTTCTTTTAAAAAAATAAAGAGAAATATGAGATCATGAAATTATTAAGAGATAGATGAGAAAAGAAAAAAATAAGAAAAAAAAATAAAAGAGTAAGAAATGTACATGTAAAATATTTAAAAAAATATATATATCAACTATTGTTTCATCCAAAGCCCAAATAAACTCAACCCCAATTTGAAATAATCTTTATTTCATGGAAATCGTGTGGCCCAAAGGCGTGGAAATGAGCCAGGTGTAACAACCATATCATAAAGTATTTGTCACTTCTTCGCCTTCTTTGTTAATTTTCCATGCACTTTCCCATAAATATTAAGGGAAAATCCTCGAGAGAAAATTCCTCAGTCTAAGTCGTAAAATCCCGTTTCAGCTTGCTTCCTGAATTGATCGACATTACTTGAATAATGGCTCTCCAGGTTAGCAGTGCGTTGTTGGCTGCTACTTTCAGTCCCAGGAAAGTTCAGAGAATCAGAGCCGCTGTTTCAACAGAAACAGAAGAAGGGAAGGCGAAATTGGGGGGTTCAGAGTTGAAAGTGTCGAGGCTTGGGATTGGAGCTTGGTCTTGGGGTGACACCAGTTACTGGAACAATTTTGAGTGGGATGGTAAGTTTCAGAACCAATAATTAAAATAAAAACAACAAACAAACACTGATTTTTTATTTTTATTAGAGCATTTAGATTGTTATTTGTAGCATTTGCTTTAATTTTGGGCATTTTGGGAATATGATGTTCATACCAAGGTTTTGTTTCCAATGGTCTTTCTTTGCATTTAACATTTTGAGAGATACAGGTTAGTAGATTCAACACTGGCAATTTGGCATTGATGGATTTTATTTTATTTTATTTTTTTTCTGTGTCTCTTTTTTGGTGTAATTGTGATTCTCAATGAACTTTTCTGTTATATTATGAACCACTAATTTGTTGATTTTGAAGTATCTGCGAAATCCTATTAAAATCATAGCTAAAAATAATTTTTTTTGACTATTTTTTGCATACGTCGCTAAAAATTAATAAGTGATCTTTTTTTGTCATGGTTTTATAAATTGTCATTAAAAATTATAATTAGTAATGTTTTTCTGTGTTGAATTTTTCAAACTGCCGCTGAAAATTAAAAATTAGTAATTTTTTTGTGACGGTTTTTTTGAATTGTCATTAAAACTTATAATTAGTGACATTTTTTGTAAAAGAAATTACAAACTGTCGCTGAAAATTAACAATTAGTGATATTTTTTAGTAGTGTTTGATGAAAAATGTCATTAATTCTCACATGATCTATTAGACAATAAATTCACCTATTAGGACCAAGTCCCCTTTTTTTCCCCTCACTTCTCAAAAAAGATAGTGGTTGTGATCTCTGGTTTGAAATGTTTTCTGTTGGTTTGAATCTCCAACCCTTCACCTTTTTTCTCATCAAATTTATTCAATAATTTAGACAAAAAGCTTGATTTGATATAGCTCACTTCAATGGTGACAATCAAAATTTTCATCAAATATTTTAAAAATACCTAACCTATCCCAAAAACCTCCTTCAATTCAGGTGAAAAAACCCCTTCTCCAGTCCTTCATCTTTTAATGATTTCATCAAACTTAAAGTGAAAAAATGGTTGTTGGAGATTTGGTGAAAGATTTGATTCATAATTGTTTTGGTGAATTATTTGGTGAAAAACTTGTTTTGACACAAGTTTTATGAAAGGATTGGATCTCATTTTCCCCAATTTTTTCGTCAAAATTAAATTTGATGAAGGATTTGGTGACAGATTGGAGATGCTCCTATGTTGTTAAGTTAAACAACAGCAATGCCTCAGTTTATTTTCAGTTAAGTGTAGATAATTTTGTTTTATTTATTTTTTCCCTCTTTGTGATGACGGTAGATAGGAGGATGAAGGCAGCCAAGGCTGCTTTTGATACCAGTGTAGATTGTGGTATTACCTTCTTCGATACTGCTGAGGTTTATGGCTCAAGGGTGAGAAATGAATTTGATTTGCACTGTTGCGTTTCTGTGTTTTGCAATGAAAACGTTAATGACTCAATGAGAACCATATTTTTTATTGATTCAGATGTCGTTTGGTGCAATAAATTCCGAAACACTACTAGGAAGGTAATTCTGAGAAGTTCCTCATGCTTTGCATTTCATTGTACCACTACCACATACTTCCAAAAGATGGACATTTTTGTTTTCTTTTACAGCTTGTAATTCTTATAATCATAAATGACCTCTTTTGATAGATTTATGAAGGAAAGAAAAGAAAGGAATCCTGAAGTGGAGGTTGCTGTTGCAACCAAATTTGCAGCATTACCATGGAGGCTATGGAGTCAGAGTGTCCTTACTGCCCTTAAGGACTCACTATGTCGTCTTGGGCTTTCTTCAGTGGACCTCTATCAACTCCATTGGTGTGTGCTTTATTAGCCTTTCAACTGCAGTTGTTCTGTGAATTTTTGTTATCATAACAATTATTAATTAATGTGTTTGTGGTGAAATTCTAGGCCAGGAGTATGGGGAAATGAAGGTCGTTCATTCATATCTGTTGTTTCATTCAGCAATGGGTTGATTTAGTAACTCAAATTGGATATATATCAACCATGCTAAGGTTCAGAAGAGGCTTAATTTATTGGAAAATCATCTTGCAGGATATATTGATGGTCTTGGAGATGCTGTGGAGCAGGGCCTCGTGAAGGCTATTGGGGTTTCCAACTATAACGGTACATTGTAACATTGTCATTTTCAGTTGCTCCTTGTTATCTAGGTTACGCTTACTGAAATATGCTATGGTACCCTAATAATCAATTAGGGGTTGCCTTATACATATTGAAAACCCTTTATGTCGTTTTTGGAGCCTCTAGAGGCCTCTGAATCCTTTCTTCTTCAGCTTCATCGTCATCTTCTTTTTATTTAATTTTTTTACTATTTAAGGGGTGATACTGAATTATTTGCAGAAGGCATTTTTGTGAATCTGGCAATTATGCCAGATTTTTCATCCCTCAGCATATATTATTTTGATAAATAGACATGTTTCCTTATTTCAGAAAACCGTCTTCGTGATGCATATGAAAAGCTTAAAAAGCGAGGCATCCCACTGGCTTCAAACCAAGTCAATTACAGTCTAATATACAGGCTTCCAGAAGAGAATGGTGTGAAGGCAACCTGTGATGAACTTGGGATCACTTTGATTGCATATTCACCTATTGCTCAAGGTGAAACAATAATCATTTTGTATTCTTTCCTAGTATATGTATTTGTAGCTATGCCTGCATAGTATATCTAATGTTATCAGTTGATATGCCAACAAAATAAATTCCATTCAGCATTTGTGGATATGCTTGGGTATATTAATGTTTTTTCTCGATACCATAGTCAAGGTAAAGCAGTGAGCTTGAACCAAATAATGAGATGATTCAGAAAGTAAAATGCACACATTGGAAATTAGTGGTGACATTGTTCAGAAAAGTCTTTCCTATACCAAAGAGGAGATCTTACTATTTGTTGTGACCATAGGGAAAATGCAAAAGTGAAGAATACGTGAGGTGCTCACTTTAAATATAGTACAGATGAGATGAGAAACATGAGATGTACAACTGTAACTGTTACAAAGACTATAAAGCATAACCAGCAACGTTGTTCTGGATTCTGAAACAGTGAGTCTTAAAAATAAAACTTTGTTTCCCTGCTTTTCAGTGTCTAAGCTATTGAGTCCTTGGAGCAAAACCTTGTTTGCCTACTTGCAGTGTGACATCTCTGTTCTTCATCCTTGCAGGATCCCTATGAAACCTTTACACGCTATACCTGTGAAACAACTTTCATAAGCCTTAAATTTTGAGTTCTTTCTTCTTTGACTGACGGCATATTGTGGAACTCAAAACCTAAAACCCTTGTCAGACTAGAAATGAAAATAAAAAAACCTTTTTTTTCTCATTTTGGGGAGAAAATTGATGAGGAGGTCTAGGCTAGTCTTTAGTGACTATATGTTATTGTTGTTGTAACTGTTTTACTTGGTGTTTCATATTTATAAACACTCCATCACTACAATTTCAGGCTGTAATTTGAGTCAAAACAGAAGTGACTAACATCAGTTTCCTTGCAAAAATTCCTGCAATACCTAATACCCTAGAATCAGATTAGGAAAGTAGTTTTGATGCTGACTCACTCTAAGAACTCATAAACTTTCCCAAGATTTGTGCTTGCACGATTGCATGTTTTTGGCTCAATATTTTGTCCAAAAGTAAGAAATATACAACTATCCTTTCTTCATGCAAGGGTTGAACACCCATTGTAATGATCACTCTTTGAGGTTCAGATATGCAATACATAGAGAGAAACATCCCGCTAATGGTGAAGAGAGAAGTTTGCAGTTTGAAACATCTGATCTTCTAGTGAAACCAAGCAGAAACTTTCTTACAAACATACAAGAAGTGAAGTCATATAATTGAGAATTAATAGTGCAGAAAGAAAATGAACACTTGATAGAAGCTTTTATCTTAATGTTGGATGGAAATAAAAAAAAAAATACTAATTATGGACATTTATATTCCTTATTTTTTGGAAACATTAGAGAAAAATATGCCTAACATGTGTCTTTCAACTTATGCAGGTGCTTTGACAGGAAAGTATACACCAGAAAATCCTCCCACTGGTCCTCGAGGGAGGATTTACACCCCTGAGTTCCTGACAAGGGTATGGTCCATGGAATATATGACAATCAATTAAACTTCAATATTTCCAACTCATTCACTTGAGTATATTTTGTGTTGCGCAGCTCCAACCTTTGATCAACAGAATAAAGGAGATAGGACAGAACTATGGGAAAACTCCTACACAGGTTCTCTCTGTTCTTTACTGGTTTGTGTTATTTAATGATTCTTCTTGGAAAATATGGAAGGCCGTTCCAGTTATTGCCTTATTCGATATGGACGCTTCCAATAAGTTTATTTCTGTAGAGATTAACTTTTTCTGTTATGAATGGAAACAGTTATAAACCTAGTCACCTTCTTTTTCAAAGAGTCCCCTTTTCCATCTCCTTGGACATCATTTTCGGATAGAAATGGACAATGGTCATAAACCTAGGCCAAGTAATTTCCCTAATACATTACTACGAATAGTTCTATCAGATCCATAGTTTGCAAGTTGGCACTGGTTCTTCTGTTAGTTCCTCTTCCTATGTTACGTGCACAAAATTCTCTCCAAAAATACTTCATATTATAATTAAGGTCATTGTACAGACTATAAAACTCAAATATTTTAATTTTGCAATCAACCTTCATGTAATAACTCACTATAATGTTAAAAAACTAAAAAATTTATGTTTATTGAGAGCCATTGGATTATTTATGCGAAGATGTTGTAATAAATTGATTCTACTCTACAGGTCGTCCTTAATTGGTTAATATCTCAAGAGAATGTTATTCCAATTCCGGGGGCCAAAAATGGTGAACAGGCTGCAGAGTTTGCTGGTGCTCTGGCATGGAGACTCACCGATGAAGAGATTGAAGAGCTGCGTTCTTTGGCATCAGAAACAAAACCTGTTATCGGTTTTCCTGTAGAAAAATTGTAAAATTCACACTAAGCATGCGTACACAAATGCATTTTCGATATCAATAACCTATACCCTTGAGTGCTTAAATTTCCACATATGCCCACAATACTCATGCTTGTTTGTAGTTCTAATGATTTGTAAAAGCATAGGTTCTGTTTGTTTGCTAAATTGTGAAATTATTCTTAATAGCAATGAAAAATTGTAAGCTTTCATACTCTTCTACTATTTGATATTATACATATTCGATTAAAAACTCAAAACACATGCATAAGATGATAGAGATTGTGAGGATGATCATATTTTTGGCTTAGTAAAAAGCTTATTTTTAACTTTAGAGCTTCTTTGAAATGGATGTGAAAACCAAGTGTTCTTTGAAAGTTTGTTTCGTAAATCAGGAAATATGTCCATGTTTGCTTTAAATATGTCTACCTTCTTTGAAAGTTATTCTGAAAAATATTGCTGAATGATAATTTTTCCATGATTAAAAGCTACAGAATGATTGTGGTCACATTTTTAGAATTAAAAATCATCTTGATATGTAATTTTAAAGGATTGGCAGTAATGCCACATAAGGATTTATTGCTTCCACTCCATTTTAATTTTCATTTCATGAAAGAAAAGTACTAAATGTGTTGCAGAACCAACACATTTAGATCTCACATTATAATTTGCCTTTAGAAATTTAAAAAACGACAATGCTACGTAACTCAAATTTTGTGGTTCAAAAGTGGCTCAAATGGCCAAAACGACGTTGTTTTGAGTACTGAACAACATAAAAATGGCCAAAACGACGTCGTTTTGGCCATTTGAGCCACAAAATTTGAGTTACGAGCCATTATTGTTTAAAAAAAAAGCTATACATGCACTATAGAAGTAGATATAGATAACGCACGTGTTTTGCATGTGCAAAATTTAAAAAATTGAAAAATAGAGAGAAAATACATGTAGCTAATTATAAAACGTTTTTTTAAATTGTGAAGTGGAAAATATTCACATCTCCTCCAATTAATCATCATTCCACTTTTGATAGTTTTAACTCAAATCTTTTTATGATTGCACAAGTAACTATGCGAAAAACATACATAAGTAACTATGCAAAAAAACATAAATATATAAAGAACACCGAGATCAACTGAGACTAAAAAGGGAACATAACATGTGTTGTTATTCTCCTTTTTAAATTATTGTTTTATTGTATACTAGTAAGCGAGTCTATCGCTTTATTTAATAAGTAATGCTAAGAATTTTAAAATTTTATTAAAATTTTTATCAAATGTCTCACGTGAGGTGGGATCTACACAAATATTTGATAAAATTTTTAGAATTTCTAACATTTTTATTATTTAATTCAATTTTTCTTCAAAAAATTTACTGCTCCCCGTCTACGCAATGCTCTAGGCCGATTACTAAAGGACACTTCCTACCATGTTGACCGAAACATTAACACAAAAATTACAAATCTCACGGTTTAAAACTACCATATGAACAATGTGAAAATGTTAATTTTGAGAATAAAAATTATATTTATGAGTGTTTTGTTTTAAATTGTAAAGTTTAAATCAAGCCACATCATTATGTACTGAAATTTTATATGAATTTTTTGTCCGTATATAATTATTTAATTTTAAATAATGAATTTCACTTTCTGGATTAATAATATGAGAAAGTTTTAATCTCAAATATTCCGTTAAAAAATGTTCAATAAATAAAGACATTAGTGTGCTCAAAATATTGATATCAAACTAAAAAGGCTGGTTAGTTCCAAAAAAAAAAAAAAATGGGAAAAAGAAAAACTAGAAAGGCTGGTCAATATATTCTAGACATGAAAATGTACACACACAAATTACATTTTGTCCCTTTTATATTTGATCATTTTTTCACTTTAATTTTTAAAGTTTATTTTTTCTAACTTTGACCTTTTATATTTCAAGTTTTTTTCAATTTACTCCTAAAGCTAATTTCTATTCAAAATTAGACAGAAAATGCTATTATAACTGTCTCATAACATAAAAAATATATTATAATATTTATTTATGTTAGAGATTTAAATTATATATTTTTATAAGACGTGACTATTAATGTATCATTTTTTTTTCTAATTTTTAACATAAATTAGTTTTTGGAATAAATTGAAAAAAATTTGAAACATGAAGGATAAAAATAAATAAATAAATAAACTTTAAAAATCAAAATTAAAAAAAATGACTAAATATAAAAAAAACAAAATATAATTTATTTAAATATATATATACACACTATAAATATAGACAATGCACACGCCGGCCATGTGCAACCTTTAAAAAAAGTTCAAAAAATAGACACGATATAGATGTGGCCTTTTCCATTATATAAAGGTTTTAAAATTGTGTAGTAGGATGGACCCTCTAAATGCACTAAACAAAATGGTTGGATAGCTCATATCTTAAGACAAAATTTTTAATTCGATTTTTTTTTAGCACTCCAATTAATTCCAATTCTATTCCCATCCATCCCAATTATCATTTGTCACTTTTGTCACCCCTTGTCGCCCCCACTTTTATCACCTCTCATTGCTTGTTGCCTCCTTTGCTTCCCTTCCTGACACCCTCTACCTTTCAACCACCACAATGAGAGAGAGAAAGAGAGAGAGTCAGTCGTGAGGGAGAAAGTATCAGAGAGAGTCATGAGATTGGAGAGAGAGGGAGTCACATAGAAGAATAGAACGGCGTAGACGATAGCAGTTAGGGATTGGAAGTGGCTAAAAAATGGATTAGAATGGCTGTCGAAGGTGTGGCAGTAATCAAAATGGGAAGAATAAGGTATCTGAGAGTGGTGTCGAGAAAAAAAGGGGCTTATAGAAAATTAAAGTTGCATTTGATAGAGTTTTAGAATTATGATTTAATAATAGAGTTGTATTTTGAGTTTGTGAGTTTTGAAATTATGATTTGAAAAGAGAAAATTTATTTGGTTTGAGTTTTGAAAAGATTTTTGAATTTTTGACGTAATATATGAAATGAGAATTTGTTTGATTATGAGTTTTGAAAAGAATTTTCAAACTTTAATTCAAAAACTTAATGTAAAAACTTATAACTCATAATCAAACACACAACTCAAAACTTTATTGAAAATTCTATTCAAAATTCATAACCAAATTCAAAATACAACTCTATTATCAAATCATAGTTCTAAAACTCTACCAAACACAACCATAATTTCTTTTGAAAACTTATACTGAAGTGCAATTTTTCTTAAAGATAACACCCAAAATAAAATGGGCGGCATATATTTTTTTCCAATACTTTTCTGTATTTTTTTTTATATGCATTTATGAAATTGAAAGTTTATAGTCCTCAAAGCTTTAAATCAAAATTCACGGCAGAGAATCTCTGAACAGAGACAAAAATACCAATTTCTCTCTCTCTCTCTCTAGAAATACTGCAAAAACCCAGCCAACTTCTTGAGCCTCATCTCATCCTCTTCAAGTTCAAATTGAAACTCAAACCGAGCTATGGAGATCTCAAGAAAGCTTCTAAAGTTCAAATTCCATATCTTGTTCGCCATAGCTTTCTCTGATGATTTTCTCTCTCATCTACTTGGCTCCCAGGTTTCTCGACGTCCTAGCCTACCTTTGGCCCCCCTTTCTCTCCACTGCTCTGTTCCTCGTCACCGTCGTCCTCTTCGCCAAGTCCTCACCGCTATCTACCGAAGTTCCAGCTGAAAAAGCTACCGAAAGGCTTCTCGATTTCGTCGCTGGACAACCTGAATTAGTTCAATCCGCTGATGAAGAATGTTCAAAATCAGAACACAACGACATGTGATCAATTGCAAAAAAAAAAACACTATTTCGGTCAATCAGCCGGACATTCAAGAGAATGACTAGGTAGACCCAAAATTTAAAAACTCTGCAGAAGATGAAACGTGAAAGAGAAATATGTTTTGAAAACTCCATCCAAACAGGAAAGAGAAAACTATTTTGAAATGTGTAGTGGAATCACATTTTCAAAACTCCATCCAAACAGTGCATGCAAACGGAAGGGTGGAATCATGATTGCAAAGCCACACCAAACACAGTCTAAAATTTTGTTCTTTGATAATTTGCTAGGGTTATACTTTTATTTTATTTTTAAATGTCATGAAATGCAGGTGCCTAACAATATTTTTAAAGTACACTTAGAAACTCTACAATAAAAGTATTTCCTTCTCTCCCTCAAATTAACCAACAATCCATTTTTCTATATTTACAACTAAGAAATGGTTTTGACTCATATGCTTAGAGCATCTCTAATGGAGCTATCAAAGCTGTAAAGCTCCCAAATAAAAGACATAAATCAAACAACCAAATAATCCATCCAAAGACAATTCCAATTTCATAAATTAGATCTCTAAATTCATATTTCTTTCCGGTAAGAGATTTTACAAAAAAAGATTCACATGCATTACACATTCAAACCTTCTTAAGTTGAATCTATAGCATATGCGACCATATAACCACAATAAATAACAAAAAGGAAATACCTCAAGGGTTACAAGTTCCGAGGCTCAAGCCTAGTCATATAAAAGGGGTTGACTAACCCATACAATTAAAGCTCTTGGCTTGACAAAATAATTACAAAAGAAAAGAGCTCTTGCTCCCAAAAGACTTTCCACACCTTTAGCCCGGCGAGATCACCACATCCTTTCCTGTACAAATCCACTAGGGGTGAGCATAAAACCCAATAGGAGTAACTACACAAAGTATATATGTTTAAGCACTCTATCATATATATGTGTATGCAATGTCATACCATGCTACAACATTATAAGCCTTGCTTTAAAAAAATATATTAGTTGCCATGATCTTTCAAAAGAATTACTTCATCATCTCAATAAATCCAAAATTTAAAATAAGGTGATAAATACGTCTCAAGCAAATCTCTAGGGTCTGCAAGTAGGCGTATCAAGCACTACCAAATCCTATCTTACTGGCTCCTAACCAGAGGGCTTAGGCACCCACACGCGTGTGTTTCTGGTCTTATACCAAGGACATTCAAGCCAACTTAATTCTCGAACTATACCCCCTAATCAAATTTTCCACTGTATTTACCTCAAAATAATACAATAGTAACAAAAAAAAATTTTTTCCAAACAACATAACCATTTTCAAGACATAACCGTAGTGAAATCATATTTCGAAATCATGTATATGAATGAATTGAAATGCAATGCAATGATTTAGTTCCGATATGCACAATTTCTTCACAATCCCAATGTTTGCTCAAAGAACAAAGATAAGATATTCAATATCTATATGTGTTCATACTCCGAAAATTTATATCAATTCTATATCCATGTGACATGATATTCTCTCATATTCACAATCAACATTCATTTTCACTTTCGTATTCTAGACAAATACACGACATATTACTTTCATTTCTCAACAACACAACAGCATGATGAAGATTTCCTTAATTTCTCAAAGGATTTAGCAACAATTTCATAGATATTTCACAAATTTCACATTTCCCCAAATTGCCCCAAAACCTAGGGTTTGATTAAAATAGGGGTTTTCCCTTCATTTTTAAAATATCTTCTTGCAAACATTCCCAAATGGTTCATAGTTCACAAAATGATCTATCTCGGACCAAAATCATAAGAAATGAATAATTTCTCTAACATTTCCTAGATTCAACTTGAAATTATAGTAAAATAGACAAGGCATGCTAAAATCATATATATAATTCAAAGGAACTCCCTACCTCAAGATTAGGAATGAAGATGAAAGAAAAGCTCCAAAAGCAAAGGTGTCAAAACTTGATCTCCACTATACAAAATGTTGTTCTTGATGAGCTCACCAAAATTAAAAAAAGCACTAGGGTTAAAATCTCAATGAATATGGAGGAATCAAAGAAGTAATGAGGTGGTTGGAGGAAATGAGAGTGAAAGTAATTGTAAAGAGAGAGAGTGAGTGAGAGAAGTGAAAAGTGAAAAGTGAGAAAAAGTGTGTAAGGGTCCAACTTTTAAGTGATGGGACACATTTTTCGAAGTAGACTGTGCTCGAGCAAACAATTTAAACTCCCAGAATCTCTCTTCTCTCTGTAAAAGACTGCTCAAGCGACGAAACCTTCGCTTGAGCAAAAAATACAAGCTCGTAGAAGTTCAAATTACAAAACAAAATACTGGATAGTCGATGTTACCACTCGAGCAACGAAAGGACTGCTCAAGCGGTCTCAACTTAAAAGAAAGACAAGACACTCTTAAAACATTCCCACCATTCTCGGATTCACTCTAACATCCCAAGATGCCGAAAGGTATCTCTGAACACACTAGAATTTACACATGAAGAACCACAAAGAAACGAATAGGTAACAACACGAATCCCAAATGTTTCAACAGTGACAGGGCAATTAAAGAAGACAGAAATTTCAAAATGCTATATATATTCAAAATGCTTTAAAAGGACTCATCACAAAAGCTATAATTTGGCAAGAGTGGAAAAAAAAATGGCCACTAATGGCCTGTTATTCCTCTTGTCGAATATAACAAATGTCATTTCTGGTGTCAAATTTGGTAGCAGATTTGGCATTTGCCAAGCATGCTACATCATCAAAGATAACAAAATTTTGGCTCCAAAACTCAATCGAGCCTATTCCAGAAAAAACCTCCCAAAATGCTTGAAGTTTTTTTTTTTTTTAAACAAAATTTTCCATTAAAAAAACAAAAACAAAAACAAAAACAAAATTCGTTTATTTATTTTGTTCCTTCAAATTTTTTTTTTTTTTTTTTTTTGTTTTTTCTGAAAACAAATTTCACCAATTTCTACATTTCCTATATACAAATTTCACAAATTTCAGAATGATCAATCAAGAACAAATTTCACAAATTTATATAAATTTCTGAAGTAATCTGAAACAATACATGGATTCCAGAATGATTGATGAACTTGATATTCATCTCAACCTCTATCGACCTTTAGGGTTTGTTTTCCATCAACCTCTGGGGCTTGTTCCTAGACTAATCGAGCTCCATTGAAGTCCAAACACTGGTATTCTATCGGACTCAGTGACTAGTGTTGGTGGTGGTGATCGAAATCACACACACACATACATACACACACACACACAGATAGTAGCCTGGTTTTAGGGATGATGATCGAAACGAAGATGGAGAGAAAAGGGGTTGGTGATGAGGGATAAAGAGAGGGACACAACTGGGTTTCTCAAAAAGAAAAGAGGGATGGAGATGGAAATGGAGAGAGAGAAAGAGAGAGAGAGAGAGAGTCGATTGTTGGTTTGATGAAAATGAAGATGAGAAAAAGAGAAAGGGCATATAGAAATCTAAACATTCCAGAGGCTGAATCACAGCTGTTGGATTATCAAAACATCAAACGCCAGTAGGTGTCTTATATGGGTGTAAAAATGGCCTGCGGCCCATGATCGGCTTAGGGTAGGCCCAGCCCGTGACCCTGGACCTGGGCTATCATTTTGAAGCCCAGTCTAGCCCAGCCAAGTCGTGAGCCGGACTCATCGGCCCGCTAGAGGCCCACTCAAAGCCCAACCCGAGGCCTGGCCCATTCAAGGCCCAGCCATTTTTGGTGAAAACAATAAAATTTTGGGAAAAAAATATTTTTAAAAAATGTTCAAGCCCGGCCCACCAGCTCATCCAAGGTCCAAATATCCCCTGGACCTGGGCCTAATTTTCTGACCCGTGGCTAGAGCTGTACATGATACCATCAAAACCGCACTAAGTCGTACCAAACCATGCCGAACCGCGTATTTTTTGGCTTCTGGTGGGTAGGTTGGACATGTGGAGGGTTTAAGGAGGGCGAGTTGGTGTGGGTGGCGGTTTATAAAAGCCAACTTGTCAGTTCAACCGAACCGAACCGAACCGCCATTGATTTCATTTTTCCTTCCAAGTAATATATATATATATCTAGGTTCAATTCCAACCATTGGATTAAATCTATCAACGTAAATGTACACATACTCACACACATGCAATCAATTCTCAATAAAACCTAACTCACACCCCAATCCACCTTTTTCATTCATCAATTGCTATTAGCCTCCCTTGTTGCTCCTCCTCTTAACCTTGCCAATCGGAGCCACCACGCGCCATTAGCCTTGTTGCCAGCGCGCCATCGCCGCTACTCTTTGCTCGTTGCCGCCACTCGTTGCTCGTTTCTGCCAGTCTGTCGCTGCTCTTCGCTAGTACATAACTCTCACTCTTTGTCCTTTTTTGCTTTTTATCATCGAGACCTGTATCAATGTCTCTGGTTCCAGATATTTTTTTGCAACAATGATTCATCCTACTAAAACACCATCACTAATAGTACTAATGCATTAAAAAAGTAAAAAAAAAAAAAATACAACTCCAAGACCAAAACATCACATCATTATTGACGGGACCCACTGCCACCTAATTAGTGAGAGCACTAATTAGTGCTCCCAAGCATTTTTCATTTTTTTGAAAGCTTTCTTGAATATGATAGCTCAAAATTTTGAATAGAGAGAGAGAGAGAGAGAGAGAGAGAAAAGAGAAGAGAAGGAGTAGATTATTAAGTGCCCAAAAATTGACTTGATTGGATCTTCCCCCAACTAATAAAAATATACATTAATCACCTTCCCCAACCTCCACCTATTGGGTCCTTGAATGGAATAGTTGGTCAATACTCCACTTATTTATTTTTTGGAATCCAATTGTCTGGGCTGAATATTATTTTGTTGTATTGGCCTTTTGTAAAAGAAAAAAAAAATGATTTTAATGATAGTTTTTTTGTTATTTATTTATGTTCAATTGTTATTGTATAATTTGTTTGGATTGTTGAATTTTTATTTCACTAGTTTGTCAATTTTTAATGGTTAGATAAATGAACATCTGTTTTAATTAATTTATAAATTAGATCTTTTTACTCTTTTATTCAAGTTTTGTAATTTCAATTATGTTTTTTTATAAACCATCAATCCACTCGAATCCCCAAGTCAAAACCGTCATTATTTGCCAATCGAACTGTTGATTTTTTATAAGAAAAATGACAATTTCTAATGACACTTTTATCAATCCGCTACCCACCGTACGGTTTTTATTTTACTTCTAAACCACATCAACCAACACCGTGCACACCCTTACCCGTGGCCCAGCCCAAATTTTGGCGGGAGCTCATGTAACTCGACATGGGCCTGGCCGGACCAAACCAAATTTACACCTCTAATGCCTTGGAATGCAAAAATAAGAAAAAATATTTGTATTTTTTTTAAATTTTTTTTATATTTGTCTACACAGGTAGAATGTAAATATTTATTTATTTTTTTAAATGTCATAAAAGACAAAAAAATAAACAATAAAAAAATTACTAAAAAACTTATATCCAAACAATAACTACAAAATTAGAAAGAAAGTTGATTGAGATTTATCAAAATTACATGTGATCATTGGAACACTATTGTTATAATTGGATAATTTACTATTTATTTATTACTAAATTATAGCTTTGACAATACTAGTATTTGCCGTTGACGAAGTTCTTAGATTACAATTTTTAAAAGGTCCTTGTGAAAGTAACTATGTAAAGTAATTTATCTGAAATAATTGTTTTTTTTATATAATAAATATTCAAAGAAAGTGCGTAAATATTCTTCTTCTTTTTTAGGGGAATTAAGTTTCAATAATTGAGAAAACATGACTGATGACAACAACATTTCAACCAACAGATGTAAACAGATTCCACCATTGTTGTTCAAAAGTTATTTTCATTCGAATGCATGTTTGATAAAATAATATGACTATTAAAGCATGTATTTGTATATATATTTTCAATATAATGCATATTTAACACATTCACTTTGTGTTTGCGTTGTTTATATATTTTCATTATAATGCAGATTTAACACATTTAAGAGAGAGCAAGGTGAGCAATATGTGAAGATAGGTAAAAGTTGATTTTTTAAATTTTTTTTAAACTTTTTAATGTTATTTTATTTTTTTATTTTTTTTTGTGAGAGATGAAATGGGTTAAAAAGCTGAGAAGTGACTTTTTATCTACTTTCCAAAATAGGCCTTAGAGCTCGTTTGGAATATGGATTGACTTTTTGACTTTTTGATTTTTTGACTATTTTAGAGGTGGTTTGGGATGTTCTAAAGATTCGTTTGGCATTTGATTTTTGGCTAAAAAAGCACAAAAAGATAAAATTGACTACATAAGCTAATAAAACAAATTATTACATCCAAAGCATAATTATTATACTTTTTTTCTCAAAAAAGTCTAACCAAACGAGACTAAAAAAGCTAGACTAAAAAAATCTCAACACAAAAAAATCAACTAAAAAAGTCAACGCCAAACGAAGACTAAATAAGTGTACTTTTTTTACTTTTTATATAAAAAAAAGGGCAAATTACAAACACCCCCCTCGAAGTTTGGTGAAAATACAGATTCCCCCCTGAGGTTTGAGAAATTACATCTCGCCCCCTGAGGTTTACATTTTCATAACAAATTGTCCCATAGGGTTTTTATTTTCATACAGATTCCCCCCTAATTTTTCTTAATTTATTATGAAAATTTGACCCTCAGGGGGGAATTTGTAATTTCTCAAACCTCAGGGGGGAATCTGTATTTTTACTAAACCTCGAGGGGGTGTTTGTAATTTACCCTAAAAAAAATGTGTAAAAAAGTAGAGAAAGTGAATAGAAAAGTAGAGATGAGATATTGATAGATATTGATTGATATGACCAAAATAAGTGTATGTATGCAAAAAAAAAAAAAAAGAAAGTGCACTTTTTTTAGTGCATGCCGAACACCTATTTAGGGATTGTTTCAGAAGTACTAGATTATTATACTTTTTAACTTTTTATAATAAAAAAAATGTGAAATATAGGTTGGGGTTGAAGTGATGTGTCGAGAAATAATATAATCCAAATAAGAGGTAATGTGACAAATAAGATAATTGTAACCCAAATAAGATGATGTGCTATTTTTTTTTTTTTTTTTTTTTTTTGAGGACTGATGTGCTATTTTGACATATGCCAAACAACACTTTAATTTGGGGTTAAAAAACCTCATTTGAGATAGGCTTCTTTTTTTTTTTTTTTTAGAGAAAAAATAAAATAATTATAAATTGCATGTGACATTTTGTCTTATTTGGATAAAATAGTCTATTTTATCTTATATGACTATTTTAACCCAAAACATCTTCCCAAACGGCTCTTGTATAAGATGATCTAAATAAGTATATTTTTTGACTTTTTACGAAAAGATGTGTAAAAAAATAAAGTAATGATATGACTCAAATAAGTGCTCTTATCTAAATAAGTGCACTTATATCAATCATGTCGAATACTATATTAGCGGACTTATTGAATAATTTTTTTAAAAATACAATTTTTTTTTTTTATATATATATGTTTATATATACATCCCATCAAAGCAAGCAACTGTTGTAAATTTTTTACAAAAATATTGGGTATGTTTGGTTTGCATTTGAAAGATGTGTTTTAGAAAAAAATTTCTAAAAAATTGTTTGGTTTGAGTTTTTCTTAAAAAAATTTCAAAATTACTTTCTCTCTCTTACACATCAATCAATCATTTTTTCTCTCACACACATCTACTCAAATTCTCTCAAAATATAAATCATCCTAAACTCTCAAAAAAACAACTCTTCCAAAATATACAACCAAACAAACAAAAAAAATTTCTAAACTTTCTCTGCAAAAAAATTTTCAAAAATAACTCTTCTAAAAACAAACCAAACAAGCCCATCATCTTTATCAAACGCAAGTTGGAAATTTTTTTATCATATTTTTCATTCTAAATGTCAAAATATTTATAATTTCAATATACTTTTCACATATTTTAAAATATTTATATATTTTTTATACATTTTTCAACACTAATAACCTTAAAAATTATTTTTAACATTATTTTTTTATATATATATTTTAATGTATTTCTCACCTTTAAATTAAAAAAAATTCAACCATATATTAGATAATATGAGAGCGACCCACCTAAAATATCATTTTTAAATTTACTTATTCCAGTGTGACAGGAGTTGAGTATTTAGTTTTTAAACAAATTAACAACCGTTCAAGTCATTAAAATTATATTTAATGGTAATATTTCAAACGTGTTAAACACATAATTTTGTAAAAAAAATGAAAATGACTTGTACTGTAGAGTATGCCACCATGTCATGTCATGGAAAAAATTGTTGACAGAAAGCAGGGCATGCACAGTAGTGGGAACTGACACCGGCTGCCCACCACCAACCACCACTACCTATCATTAACGAAAGTTATTAGGTGGTCCAGTAGTATTATTCTATATTATATAAATCATAATACGTGGCATATTGTCTTTTTAAAGGAGACAAAAAAAATGATGGGACTTATTATTTTAATCAATAAAATACATGTTAAATTATCACTTGAATTTGTTCTTAGAGCAAAATTTTTCCATATTAAGGAATTATTTAAAATGATTTAAATAAATATATTTTTTAATTTTTTATAAAAATTATATGTAATGTAATAGAAAAGTAATTTGACCTAAATAAAAAGTGATGTAGTTTATTAAATAAGATAAAAAAAAATCCTAAAGTAGCACATGTCAAATAATCTCTAATTTGGTTGGATTGGACGGACTAGATAAGGGAGGATTAGAATTCATCGGACTTGAGTTCTAGGACTGTGAATACCCCAACTATTTGGTTGGATTGAATATATATCCTGTGTTTGTTTTTTCATGAGATTAAATGTCTAGAAATGATTATTTTTAGTGAATCTAACGTTTAGTTGGATGGCCTGGATAGGATAAATGAACAAAGGACTATTTTACCCTTTTATAATTGTTTACTAAGTAATAACAATATTAAACATATCTTTAATATTTTAATTTTTTAACCAGATTAAATAAAATTTTATTTTATCTTATTTTTTACACAATTAAATAAATTTATTTTTTTTTAAATTAAATAAATAAAATATCAATAAAAATATATGTTATTTTTTTAATTAAAAATTTTAAATAAATTTATTTTTAAAAATAATAATAATTAAATAATGAAATTAAATAAAACATCTATTAAAATTTAAATAATGAAATTAAATAAATTATAAACAAAATTTTAAAATAAAACATCAATAAAATATGTATAAAAAATTATTTTAAAAAATTAAATAAATAAAACATCAATAAAAAGTTAACCAAAATTATTTTATTTTTAAATTGAGACATTTAAATTTTATTGAATTTTACTAAATATAATACATAAATAGTAGATGGTCAAAATGGTCATTTTATCACCTAATCCCAACAGTAGATAGTCCCCCGAAAATTATCCCATACCCCCCTAAGATATGATAGTCCTCTATATGGGGGATAAGGAGTCCGGCCAGACTCCATATCCGGCGGACTAAAAAAAATACAAACGTCGGATAAAGAGCCTCCATCGGATTACAATCCCAATAGTGAATAATCCCCTCCCTTATCCCCCAATCAAACACACCCTAATAATCCCCTTCTCTCCCTTAGAATCCATCGGACTTGAGTCCTGGGACTGTGAATCCCCCGGATTATTTGGCTGGATTGAATATATATCCTGTGCTTGTTTTTTCATGGAATTAGATGTCTGAAAATAATTATTTTTAGTGAATCCAATGTTTGGTTAAACGGACTGGATAGGATAAATGAACAAAAGACTATTTTACCCTTTTTCAATTGTTTACTAAGTAATAGCAATATTAAACATATCTTTAATATTTTAATTATTTTTAGCTAGATTAAATAAAAATTTATTTTATTTTATTTTTTACACAATTAAATAAATTTATTTTTTTTTAAAATAAAGAAATAAAATATCAATAAAAATATATATTATTTTTTTAATTAAATTTTTAAATAAATTTGTTTTTAAAAATAATAATAATCAAACAATGAAATTAAATAAAACATCTATTAAATTTAAATAATGAAATTAAATAAAATATAAAAAAAATTTAAAATAAAACATCCATAAAATTATTTTAAAAAATTAAACAAATAAAAGATCAATAAAAAGTTAAATAAAATTATTTTATTTTTAAATTTAGACATTTAAATTTTATTGAATTTTATTAAATATAATATATAATTAAATAGTAGAGGCTCAAAATGGTCATTTTGACCACCTAATCCCAACAGTGGATAGTCCCTCAAAAACTATCTCATATCTCCCCTAGGACACAATAGTTTCCCATATGGGGATAAGGAGTCCAGCGGACTAAAAAAAAATCAAACGACGGATAAGGAGCACTATTTAAATTACAATTCAAATAGTGAATAGTCTCTCCCCTAATCCGACGAATCAAACACGCCCTAAGAGAAATAGAGAGAACTCTCCCGATGACTTTCTAAGCCTGTATTGTTTAAAGATTTTGAAAGATGTTTAAAAAATTAAAATATATGTATATATATAATAAAATTTTATTTCATTAATATTTTATGAGAGGGTAATTTATATTCATTATTGGGCCGAGCTAGGTGTTGGGCCAAGGTCAGCTCAAGAGTGGGAGATTCCCAGTAAGAAAGGAGAAGTATGGAGTAGTTCGGTTGCCGAATGAGCATCCGTAGCTCGGTCGTGGCAATGTCCAGGATGGTAGACCGGCCGAAAAAGGCATCTGGGTTCTTGTATGCTAAGCGTCGTGTCTTACCGATTGAACTCGTTCGGTTGGGTCACGCCCTAGTCGGTTGGGCTCTCTTATGGTTAGCTCGATTCTGGCATGGGAAACCGAGGTAAGAGAGGTAAAAGCAAAGACCGGACTAGGGGTTACTTCGGTTATGAGGGAGTTCGGCCATAAGGGAGCCATCTCACTTGGCTTATGCAGTGAGGAGGGTGTTGGAGGATAAGCATTATCTTCCAAGAATATGAATTCTAGAAGGACTCTACACATGGAGGAATAAGAATCCTAGGAGGACTCTTCATGGAGAAGTTAGAGTCCTACCAGTGGTCAGGCCTTGAAACCTATATAAAGCTCACCAATATCACCTTTGGAAAGGTAACACAATTTTGCTCCCTGAATATACAGAGCTTTTGCCTTCTTGTCTTGTTTACTGACTTAGGCATCGGAGAGGTTTCCGGCACACCCCCGCCGGCCAGCTCACGTTTGTGTTTTCAGGTGGTGAAACGACAACATATTGAGGAACGCAGACTTGATCAACAGGATTATACGAGAAGGTGAATTTCTTTCCCGTACAATTGGCGCCGTCTGTGGGAACTAACAGACAAGAACAACCTCTTGATCAAGTTTTTCTCGAACATCAATGGCAAACAACGAAGAACTGCCTCAGTCCGCCATTGACGGACTAACTCCAGAAGGAGGGGCAAGGCGCGAAGGCCTACCTTTGGTCCCTCCCATGGCGAGCCTGGAGCCACAAAGGCAGAATTCCAGGAGGGATGCGAGGGGACGAAGGAGGAATGGCAGCCCTCATCCCTCTCGTTCGCAAAGCCCAGAAAGACAAAGGCGCAGAGTTGATCCTCAAATTCTGGAGGATCGCGTCCGAGAACAAAACGAACTGATCCGTAAGATGGCGGCGGACATGGAGTCTCTGAGGCGCCAGATGAAAGGAAAAGAAGTGGCGACAGGAGAGGGGCGTGGTAATAAGACGCCCCCTCGCCACTCAGAGGGTCGTGGTAGGAATTCTACACCCTCTCAACCAGAGGACAGAAGCCTCAGGACAGGCGACACGCGATCCGTATCTTCCAGGACTCGTCCTCCAGTGCGAGAGAACGAGGCTGAAAAGGTCATACTCGAGGAGTACCTATTGGCCCTCACATACGCATCATACGAGGTCGAGACAAACGGAATTACCTAGGTCGTCCGACCTAAGGTCCATGTTGGAAGAAAAGCACGATGGAAGGAGGACGCCAGACGCGCGATCCCCAGGTTCTGCCTTGCGGCGATTGGCTCCTGACGCATGGAAGCGTCGATGATGGAATGCCAAGGCGCACTTGGCATCTGAACCAGCGGATAAGGCATTGGCGGCTGCAGACCTCACCATTCGTCCCAGAGATTGAGAACGCGCCCCTTCCGTCGAGCTTCCTACAACCCAAATTCACGGCGTATGAAGGAAAAGCGGACCCTTACACCCACTTGAGCCACTTTCGCGAGTTATGGTCAGATATCTGCGGAACGAGGCGTTGATGTGTATCCTATTCCTTTCAAGCCTCGGCGACCTAGGCTTGACTTGGTTTGAGAAGCTTCGAGGGCAAGATAGCCTCTGGCGCAATTAGCGAGGCGTTTATAAGCGGTTGAACAAACACAAAAACCGGTGGAGATCGACGATTACTCTCATCGACATAGGCGACAAAAACCCCGAGGTCATACAACAGCGATCGCTCTTGGGAGACATTCAACCAGATTGGGATCGCCCAACCAACCTCGCCATTCGCCAATACAAAGAGGCCTCCCGATCGGGAACGGTGAGGACTCTATCACCATGACTCGCCACTTACCATGGAGGCCACGATGGAAAGTGCATCGACATCGGGGTAGAAGAAGATGGCGCTCGTGCCAAAGCAAAGATCGGCGCGACCATGACACTGGAGAAAAAGACTTGGCGAAAGTCAATACGAGGTCGCGAAACCAAAACAGAACAAAGCGGTAGACAATGATGAAGACCGGGACAAGAGGTGGTTAAGAGTCCGAATCGCCATAACCACGGTGTTCAAGAAACCGATCTATCAGATACTCGGTGAGATTCGAGACGAGCCTTTCGTCAAGTGGCTCGCCAAGTTAGGCGAGGCCCGTAGGATTATGACGATAGATCCGGATGCACCTTCCACAAGGAAAAGGGCACCGAATCGAAGCTGCACGCCGTTAAGGCAGCATCTGGAAGAGTTGGTGGCAGCAGGCCACCTGGATAAATACATAGAAGGAGGGGCGCAGCCAGCCCCCCAAGACCACAACCTCCCCAACGGAATGCCGATCGACACCCCGCCACAAGGCACCATCAACGTAATCCATGGAGTCTTTGAACCAGAGCGAGTATGCGAGCTCAGAGGTTCAATCAAAAAGGCAAAGCACTTGAGAGAGGTGCTAAGCGCTCAACCAGTCGTCAAAAAGGGGAGGACAGAAGCCACAAACATCATGTCCTTTTCAGATAAAGACTTGGACAGAATATATTGCCGCTTGATGCCTTGGTCGTCACTCTCGAGTCAAGGATTTTGACGCTGCGGATTCGATTGACCAAGGTAGCTCGTCGAAATCATGTACTATGAAACCTTCAAGCAACTAAAGTCGCAAGATAAAGACTTGGCCCCACCAGTATCCCTTTGATTGGATTCAACTCTGCCGGAGTGGCGGTCGGCAAAATCATCCTTCGGTCGAGGCGGGAAGTGTAACAAGCAAGTAGAGTTCTCTTGAAGGTCCCTCCACCTACAACATCATCTTAGGCGTAACATGGTCATGCCATGCTTCGGTGGCATCCTCCTACCACCAAGTGATGAGGTTCCCAACGACACCGAGTAATTGAAGAAGTATATGGGGACCGATTATGTCCAAGCGATTCGTCGCGACGAATGGTAGCCGCGCTGCCAAAGGATATGTTCATTCGGTTGAAGAACCGGAGAGTAATGAACTATTCGCGGATGTTGGCAAAGCGGCTGATCAAAAAGCAGTAGAGGACCTGGTAGAAGTCAGAATAGATGAGAAGAACCCGGAAAAGTTCTTCCTTCTTGGATCGTCGTTGTCCAGCACTGAGAGATTGGAAGTCTTGGAATTTCTGACCTCCAACATCGAAGTGTTTGCCTGGACCCCATACGACATGCCAGGCATTGATCCTAACTTCATTTGCCATCAACTCAATGTCCACCCTTCTGCTAGACTGGTCATCCAACGCACGGGCAGATCGGCACTCCACCACGCCGAGATAGTGGCAGAAGAAGTTGGAAACTTGTTGGAAGCAGGGGCAATCAGAGAGGTGCACTACCCCAGGTGGATCTCCAACACGGTCGTGGTGCCAAAGAAAAATGGCAAGTGGCGCGTTTGCGTCGATTACAAAACTGTCAACAGAGCATGCCCCAAAGATAGCTTCCCCCTACCAAGGATCGACCAACTGGTGGACCTAACAGCTGGTCACAGCAGGCTCAGCTTCCTTGATGCATATAGAGGCTACCACCAGATCGCAATGCATGAGCCAGACCAGGAGGTTACATCCTTCACCACTCCAAGAGGACTATACTGTTATAAGGTCATGCCCTTTGGCCTGAAGAACGCAGGGGCAACGTTCCAGAGAATGGTCACCAAAATGTTTGAGCCATTGTTAGGCAAAACAATGGAGGCTTACATCGATGATATGGTGGTCAAGAGCAAGAGTGAGAGTGACCATCTCAAGGACCTAAGTGAAATGTTTGAGATCCTGAAAAAGCATAAGTTACGCCTCAACGCGTCGAAGTGTGCTTTCGGAGTAGGATCAGGCAAATTCTTAGGCTTCTTGGTGACCAACCGAGGTATAGAGGCAGACCCTTCTCAGATCAAAGCGATTCAGGAGTTAGAGAGGCCTAACTCAGTGAAAGAAGTGCAGCATCTCACCGGCATGGCGGCAGCACTTAACCGATTCATCAGCCGATCTTCAGATAGGTTGCGTCCATTCTTTCAGTCATTAAAAGCTAAGTTTGAGTGGGACGAAGAATGCGACCAAGCTCTGGCAAGTCTGAAGGAGTACATGTCTTCTCCACCATTACTTGTAACCCCCATACCTGGAGAAGAACTCTTCCTCTATTTGGCAGTCTCTCAGCACGCAGTAAGTGCAGTGTTGGTTCGAGCAGAAGGAATCCAACACCTACCCATCTTCTATGTCAGCAAGACATTGCTGGGAGCCGAAACAAGGTACTTACCCTTAGAGAAGCTAGCACTGGCCTTAATGATGGCATCCAGGAAATTGGCGCACTACTTTCACGCCCACACCATTGTCGTCCTCACAGCCTTTCCACTAAAAGCTTTGTTTGAGAGGGCAAACTTTTCTGGGCGGATTTTGAAGTGGGCAGTGGAGTTGGGACAATATGATGTGAAGTTCCAACCCAGAACCGCAGTAAAGGCCCAATCTTTGGTAGACTTCGTCGCAGAGTTCACCCCTGGAAGCCACCAAGTCTGCCCAATCGACCTGACTGACACAACTAAACTAGGGATGGAGGTTGACGCCGGAATAGCGCAACCCCTAGTACAAGCTACTCGATCGAGCCCAAGGCAGACCAAAATAGAGAAGGCAAAGAGAAAGCAGACCTTGCTACACCAAGTCAAAACTCGCCAACAACTGAGGACTTGAGCCCATCAGAAGACAAGGGGCAGACCGCAACTTTGGACTCTGAAAAAGACATTAGCACCCTGGACGACCCCAAGGCATCATCTGATCCCTCCACATGCTGGAAGTTGTTTGTTGGGGAGATGTGGAAGCTCTTTGTGGATGGGGCATCCAACCGACATGGCGCAGGACTTGGCATAGTCCTCATCTCTCCAGACGGTCTAGTAGTGGAACAAGCAATCAACCTTGGCTTCCCAAAGATCAAACAATGAAGCGAGTCAAGCGCTTCTTGCAGACTCAAGTCGGCCTACATGAAGGCCACGAACTCATGGTCTCTGATGACTCACGTTGGTGGTGAATCAAATTTCTGGCGACTATGAAGCAAAGGATCGACCGAATGGCTAAGTACCAAGACTTAGTCGGAGAGATCAAGAAGTTTGAAGTCGCCGAGAATAGAACAGATTGGCGTGAGGAGAATAGTAGAGCAGACGAACTAGCGGCTTCGCCTCAATGGCAGATACCTCCATCCCACATCCTCTACTGATCGACTACCTGCCCAGACCAAGTATTGAAGACCCAGAAGCTGAAGAGGTATGTTGTGCGGAGTTAGGTCCTTCTTGGATGGATCCCATCATATTGTTCCTAAAAGACGGCACCCTACCAGAAGAAAAGAAAGAAGCCAACAAAATCAGAGCCAAGTCGCAACGATTTTGGCTCTCTCCATCCTTGGCTTTATACAAGAAGTCGTTCTCAGGACCTTACTTAAAATGTGTCCACCCCAAAGAAGGTAGAAGCATTCTTGTTCGAAATACGAAGGGGTTTGTGGCAGCCACCAAGGAGGAAGATCATTGGCATACCGAGCTATTTCACAAGGGTATTGGTGGCCATACATGCAAGCGGATTCAGAGAAGTATGTCAAAAAATGCGAAAAGTGTCAGAAGTTTGCACATCAAATACATCAACCTGCCAGAGAACTCCTACCTCTCACTAGTCCGTGGCCTTTCGCAATGTGGGGCTTAGACATAGTGGGACCACTCCCACAAAGACCAGCAACAGAAGTTCTTTCTTGCAAAGAATGACTACTTCACAAAGTGGGTGGAAGCAGAGGCCTTGGCGTCAATCAAGGAGAAAGATGTGAAGAAGTTTGTCTGGCAAAACATCATTACTCGCTTTGGCATACCAAAAGCACTGATTTCAGACAACGGCACTCAGTTTGATGGCAGAATTTTCAGAAGCTTTTGTGAAGAATACAAGATAGAGTTCTACAACTCCACACCGGCATATCCCCAAGCAAATGGACAGAGGCGTCGAACAAGGTAGTCTTGGGACGGATTGAAGAAAAGGTTGGAAAAAGCCAAAAGGCAAGTGGGCGAGAGCTCCCTCATGTTTTATGCGCTTATCGCACTACGGCTCGGCGCTCAACAGGAGAAACACCGTTCTCCCTAGCACATGGCATGGAAGCAGTCTGCCCACTAGAAGTTGGCCTTCCTACCATTCGGAGCGAAAATTTTGATCCAGACCTAAATGGCGAAGCTATAGCATTGGAACTTGACCTTGCGGAAGAAAGAAGAGAAAAGGCATTGGTTCACATCGCCTCCTACCAGCAAGAATTGTCCAGAAAATACAACAAAACAGTACATCCAAGGCAGTTCAAGATCGGCGATTGGGTACTTCGCAAAGTTATGGGCAACACATTGGTCCTAGGAGATGGCAAGTTAGGTCCCAACTGGGAAGGTCCTTACAAAGTGGTCGGACTAGCGGGCAAAGGGGCATACCACTTGGAAGATAAGGACGGCAAAGCAATTCCTAGGCCTTGGAACACGGCCAATCTCAAGTTATTTTATTTTTAGCCTTTTTCTTTTTTGAGCATGTGTAATTTTCTACTTTCTCAATAAAACAAGTCGATTCTTTTCAGTATATTTGTTTTCCATAGAAAGTAGTTTTAGCAAGTTAGTAGCATTGTAAACATAGTTGGTAATAACCAACTATTAACCCTCCTAGGCCCGTGATCGTGATCTAGGCGCAGGACGCTTGGTCGAATAACCAAACACTCTATTCTAAGTTGGTGGACAAACCAACTTAGAGGTTGGCCGGATTAAACCAACACTTAGCCAAAGTATGGGAATGGCTACATAGAGGTTGGCCGATTAAACCAACACTCTGACTCTTCACCAAAGTATGGGCATGGTCGAAAAATGGTTGGTCGATCAAACCAACACTTGTCACTCTTCACCAAGTAAGTTATATCTGAAGAGTGGTTAGGATTAAACCAACTCTTTGTACTCTTCAAAAGTAAGTTATATCGGTGAAGAGTGGTTATCGATTAAACCAACTCTTTGTACTCTTCAAGTAAGTTATGTTATATCAAGAGTGGTTGGTCGATTAAACCAACTCTTTGTACTCTTCACCAAGTAAGTTATATATCGGTGAAGAGTGGTTCGGATTAAACCAACTCTTTGTACTCTTCAACCAGTAAGTTATATCGGTGAAGAGTGGTTGGTCGATTAAACCTACTCTTTGTACTCTTCACCAAGTAAGTTATATCGGTGAAGAGTGGTTATCGGATTAAACCAACACTTTGTACTCTTCAGCCGAAGTAAGTTACATCGGCTGAAGAGTGGTTGGCTAGTAAGTTATATGGTGAACCGAGATCACAGCTGTGTAATCAAGTTCATGGAAAAGTAAACATACAAGCAGGCAAGTACACAACCGGAATGAAGGTTCAAAATTTTTCATTGAACAAGCAAAGGAAGTACAATCAGGGGGCTGTAGCCCGGTTACAAAAAAAAAAAAAAAGTACAAGAAAAAGTCATCCGAGGAGCGCATCGAGTTCGGCGTCAAGCTCCGCTTCAGCAGCTGCCTGGAGACCGGTTTGAGGAAGGAGCTCAGTTTGGACCGTAGTGTCCGTTGGTGGGACAGAGTCAGCTGGTACCTCGCGTGATAAATCAACTATCGGTACCGACGCCAGATTGCCTTGTTGATCGGTCGGTTGGTTCCTGGTTCCTCATCATCACCATCGCCATCATCCTCATCTTCTTCGCCGTCTGACCCTTCCAGAACGCCTTTTGAAGATCGTCTGCATATTGCTTGAGAGAAGCCGGAATGGCGTACGGTGGAGCGTTGTAAACGTCGGTGTCAGGAGTGCAACCGAGCTTCTCTACCGCACTCCGCCAACCGCACTTGAAGAAAAGGTCCTTTGCTGCGCCACATTGAAGACCGTAGGCATCTTCAGCCTTCTTGAAACCTTCCTTTCTGGCCTTTTTTACTTCGGCCTTCAGCAGGTCTATTTCGGCGTCTTTTTTGGTTTGTTGCTGGGCCATCTCCCAGAGGTAATAATCTTTCACCTCGGTCACGGCCTTTTGCTTATCACTTTCAGCCGAGGTAACCAGTCCGGTTAGACGGGCTACATCGGCCTCCAGTTCGGCCGCCTTGTTCTGGGCCTGTGTTAGTTCGGTGGATTTGGCCACGGCGTCTCTCATGGCCTGCCTGGCAGTTTTGCGAAGTTCCATCACCTGCCGGTGTGCAAGTGTGGTTTTCTGAAGAGCCTGCGCAAAATATGGTAAATTTTTAGTTGTTGACCGAAATGGAAGTCGTACAAATTTTGGAAACAGAAAGGACCGTATTGCTTACCACGATCATGGACTTCGAAGCAGACCGGAGTGACTTTACTTCGGTGTTGAGCTTCTTGGAGTGGTGCTCCATGTCTTTTGGAAGGCACACACCTCTGGCCAAATTGAAGGCCAGAAGGTGGTCCTCATCCGAGACAACGGAGTCATCCTCGTTGATAGCCGTTGTTGAAGACTAGGGAGCCACTGGGGGTCTCAGACCGGTTTGAGGTCTCCGGTTGGGGGTTCGGCTGGGTAACTGCTGGTGGGTTTGGTTGCAGAACATTCTCATCTTCATCAACAAGTTGTGGCCGGTTTGTTCATCCGCACGCGCTTGTTTCGGCGGGAGGCGTAAGGTCATGATGGAAGAGCCACCACGGCCTGAGTTGATTGGCCGGCTTGTGGTACCTCGGTTGGGCTTGTTTCGGTGAGCATGACCCTCAGTCTGTTTTTCTTCGCCATCTCTTGTTCTGGGGTTAGTCGCACAAGGACGATTTCGGGCAAAGTTGGGTCCGGTTCTGGTGGGTCTTCGAGGAGAAAATCGGTTACTCTTGCTTTTTAAATCGAGAGTATCTCAGGTCGGCTCGAAGTCAAGAAGTTTTGCCCAACTCCTTTCTTTCACCCGGAATGCGGCCTTGAGTACTGAGATGTTGGGGTGGTTGTAGTTGAAGATGAGGTGGGACTTATCTGCAAAAAATAGATGATGTGGGCTTCGAGGTCTTCAAAATTGCCCGAAACCCAGAAGAAGTCGTCATCATTAACGTCTTTATCCGGTGTGTGCTTTATTATCTTTTCTTTACCTCGGCGCACTCTCAAATAGTAGCACCAACCTTGGTTTTTGGATCCTATTGAGTATTGATGTAGTATTTCGGCCAGACCTAGGTTCAGACCGGTTTGTTGGTTTAGAGCATCTATGCCCATTATAATTCGGTATGTGTGGATAGTTGAGTTGGGCAATCTGGTTTGCCCGAGGAATTCACAAATTAGTGGTGGATCGAATCTGAGTCGGTTTCTACTATAGATTGGAGGGTAAATAGGACAAAGCCCTCTTCGTCCCATGGGTCGACTCTGGTTCGGCTAGTTCTAGATTTACATCTACCGAATGTTGTATTGTTCTCGAAATCGGCTAGGCACTGGGGTTTCTACCAAGTGTCAGATTTCATTTACTCTATAAGTTATGAAATAATTTATCTCATTAGAAGGGCGTGCTCGAGGTCCGTCGGACGCCTGAGAGGAGTGCCCCGACGACTAAGTCCGCAAAGTTGAAAAGCAAGTGTCAAGCACGGATCAAAGACCGTCTTTGCAAAAATAAAGCAAGAGAAGGTTGGTTTTACTTGGCTCTCAGGTGCTAAGCTATCTACATCGGCCAGAAAGGTTCTCGTTATCTCGGCTCGAAAAAGTTTGTGGTTATTTCGGTTTCACCTAGGGTTTTTCTTACCACGGTTAGGCCTCGAGGGGCATCTTTCTGAGTTCGGTTTAGAAACTCAAAAGGATGGCTTAAGCCCAGGGCTTAGCTCGGTCAGAGGCCTAGCTCGGTCTGGGCCGAAATACCTATCTCAAGTCAGTTTTAATTTCGGCTAAGGTGAATCGGATGCTTTCTCATTAAAACTACTGTGTTATCTACAAGTACTAGCTCGGTTCTAGTTCACCTAGACAGCACAAACAGTTCCTAGTTCGGTTGGATGCATTTTTATGATCAAATGATTGTTCTACCAGCAGTTCATAAAGTTCATAGTATTTGTGTGAAGTTCTTTTCAGAAACATAACATGCAAAGTGTTTTGTGAAAACACGTAAATATACTCTTGTGAATCAAACGGAAGCAAAAAAATGTAGATGAAAGTAGGTTCGTGCACTTACCAAGAGGAAGAAGAAGAGTGAGATGGGCGGAGGCGAATAACACGAGCACTAGTGCAGAGTACGAAGAACACAAAGAGAGCAAGAAAGTGAGAGAGTGAAAATGAACAGAGCAGGGTAGGAATAGCACTGGAAGTGTTGGTTTGGTGTAAAAGTTGTTTTTGAGGAACTGCTCAAATATTACGAAACACGAGGGACGGCGCGACAATTTGTAGAGATCCAATCGGGGTTGCCACGTGTCATGGAATATCGAACGATTCGGGTCAAGAGTGAAGAGACGCCTTGACCCGGACGGCGCAAGACGCCCCAAATAGCTCTCGGTTGGGAAAGCTAAAAGGTCTCGGTTAATTTGGGGAGGCTAAGCTTGTTAGCTCGGTTGGAAAGGCTCGAAAGGTCTTAGCTACCGAGATGTTAGAACTCTATCTCGGTTGTTACATGGGTAATCCCTATCATGCTTCGCAGATGGAATTAAGGGCAATTGAGAGGGTAATTTATATTCATTATTGGGCGAGCTAGGTGTTGGGCGAGCTAGGTGTTGGGCCAAGGTCACCAAGAGTGGGAGATTCCCAAGAAGAAAGGAGAAGTATGGAGTAGTTCGTTCTTGAATGAGCATCCGTAGCTCGATTCGTGGCAATGTCCGGGATGGTAGACCGTCGAAAAGGCATACCGGTTCTTGTATGCTAAGCCGGGTCGTGTCTTGACACCTGCCTGCAGTCAGGTTGGGTCACGCCCTAGTCCGTTGGGCTCTCTTATGGTTAGCTCGGTTACGGCATGGGAAACCGAGGTAAGAGAGGTAAAAGCAAAGACCTGACTAGGGGTTACTTCTTATGAGGGAGTTCTACCATAGGAGCCATCTCACTTGGCTTATGCAGTGAGGAGGGTGTTGGAGGATAAGCATTATCTTCCAAGAATATGAATTCTAGAAGGACTCTACACATGGAGGAATAAGAATCCTAGGAGGACTCTTCGCATGGAGAAGTTAGAGTCCTACCAGGGCTGTGCCACGCGAAACCTATATAAAGCTCACCAATATCACCTTTGGAAAGGTAACACAATTTTGCTCCCTGAATATACAGAGCTTTTGCCTTCTTGTCTTGTTTACTGACTTAGGCATCGGAGAGGTTTCCGGCACACCCCCGCCGGCCAGCTCACGTTTGTGTTTTCAGGTGGTGAAACGACAACATATTGAGGAACGCAGACTTGATCAACAGGATTATACGAGAAGGTGAATTTCTTTCCCGTACATTTTATCTATTTTTTCTGTTTCTTTTCAAATACTCCTTCAAATTTATGACTGAAACACAGCTTTAAGGGGTCCGCACGATCCTTACTTTGCCTACAAACAACCTAACAAACATTATTGTCAAAATTATTGACACGTTTTTTTGTTTTCATCCTTTTGTTGTAGTATTGTGTTCTTCTTATTACTGCAGGTTACCGTGACATATAGCTACCCCACTCGTCCTGCCTTCCACGTTTAATTAAGCCAAAGCAAATTAATGACCTTATCCTCTTGTTAACTTTTCAGGGTGCACATGATATGATCTTCCTTTGTCTTTAATAACTCATTACAGAGATTGAAAATGGTTGAATTGTGAATAATCATCATTTTTATATGTACAAATATAAGGTATTAATTATAAAATGGTTGTAAATAAAATCAAAAGTATGTGATGGTAAAATTTGATCATACAAATATTAAGGGGTTGTTTGGGATTATTTAAATAAGTTTACTTTTTATCTTTTTACGAAAAGATGTGCAAAAAAGTAAAAAAATGATGTGATGAAAAAAAGATAAAAAGATAAATTATATTAGGGATGCCAAACTGCCCCCAATTATAAAGTGGTTGCAAATAAAATCAAAAGTATGTGATGCTAAAATTTGATCATGCAACTCAGGGGAGATCGAATTGTCAACGAGGAGATATAACTAATGGGTTGGGCATTTTTTTAGTCCAAAATTTGGATTAGATTGGGATATTTGGGTTTGTGAAGTTCATAATAATTTTAAGGGTCCTGTTATGGTGTGCAACCCTTTAAGGTTGCACACTATATGCAACCAACACAAAAAGTGTAAATGTAAGGTATAAACATGAAATAGGACGGCAAACAGAAAAAGCGTAAGTATAAGGTGTAAGTTGCACACTTAAGAAAAGTCCTAATTTTAATAATTTGAATAATTTATTTTGTAACACCCTTCTTGTATATTATTTACAACAAAAAAAAGATTGATCCGATAAGTATATTCTATTCAATTTATCATATTTGTCTTTACAAAAATAGACAACAAGTGTATTTTTAAAAATGTATTACTATTTTTTGTAACAAATGTGATAAATTAATTGGGTTATGATTATTGAGTCAATCTAATTTTTATTTTATTTTATTTATTTTTTTATGAATAATAGAAGAACTTCACAAAATGAACGGTTCATATATTTTTTCTGATTTTTTTTTTTTGTGTCCTCGGTGACATTTTTTTTTTTGGATCATGTTTTGTAAGATTTGCAAAATTTATTGTGTACACAACTTTCGTTTGACATGTCGAACTTTTTAATTTTTTTATTATTTTAGTTATAAAAAAACAAAATAAGTTTTTTAGTTCAATAAGATAAAATATCACATTCAATCCGTAATTATTTCATTTTTTCTCTCACAAAAGTAAAAAAAAATCAAAAAGATTATCCCAAACGAGACTTTTTAATTCCAAGTAAAAATAGTCAAAAAAATCAAAAAACCAACTCATATCCCAAACAAACCCACAATATGACTGGTTTAGAAATCGCCTGTTTTAATTGATTATTTTATTTTTTATAAAAAAATGTACATAAAAAATAGAGAGAGTGATCTGACAACTTATAATAATTTTTTTTAACTAAAAGACTCGCTTCCCAAGGCCTATGAAAGAATGAGAAAGAAACATGTAAGAAGAGAAACGCATACCTGAAAGGTTGAAAAAGGAAAAAGTTAGGGATCATGAAAATTTTGTCATAAAAATGATCATGAAAAATTTATGATTCTTAGATTATCTTGATTAGTGTGTGGTGCTTTATTCTAAGTATAATCTAAGGGTTACAAAACTTTCATGATTATTTTCATAAAAGATTTTTCATGATACCTAATATTACTGGCTGAAAAATAATGGAAATGGTATTGTAAGATCGTTAACAAACACGTTCTTGTGAAAATTGTTGTGCAATTGTCAGCTGACGATGGAGTTCAATCGAAAGAGGAGCAAATCATTTGCAGGTTGTGAAAAATGTCTTCGTAGAAATTGTAACCCATCACATGTCGTGAAAATCGTTGCCCAGATCAAGTATAATAAAAAGGTGAGGGAAACAATTGTTTGTAGATTGTGATAACAACTCAAAATATTGAGATAAAGCCACTGATAGAAGATTGTTTAATATATTGGAATTTCAAATGCCACAAAGGTCTTTTTTGGGGGCTAATTGGTGGATGTTTTCAATTATTGCTGGTGTTTCCGAAGGAAAGTCAACAGAAGATCCTTTTAGTTATGATTTTTTTATTGGAAAGTTCAATCGAAGCATTTTTTTTATTTTTTATTTATGACAAAGGTTTAAAAAGTCAAAACATGAGAGTATAGGGGTAAGTAGATCAAGGCTGAGAAGGGGGGAGCCATGGTAGCTCTAAATGCATCTCACTTTGTTGGTTGGACACTTTAAATTTTATTTTATTTTATTTTATAAATACTTTTTTATTCAATTACCAAACTAAAGTCAAATTTTAACTCCGGTGGACTTCTTCAGTTTCGCCACTTTGAATTTTATTTTATTTTTTAAATACCTTTATATTCAATTACCAAACTAGCCAAAACCCTAATTCCAGTGAATTTCTTTGTAAATATTTTTATGGTGTTATACATATAACAATCTTTATAATCTAAAATCATAAATTATCATGATTTTTACAAATAATAACATTATGCGGAAAATAATAGCATATCTGGATTAGTTACCTTCGAGTAATCCATAATTGATTGAACGTAAACATAATATCAATATTAGTGGGAAAATGTTTCTCTCTCTCGACCCTCTTCAGAATATATTGAATTCAAAATTATTTTGATGGGTAGTCTGAATCACCTTTTATGGGTAGAGAGATGACTAGTTTCTTTATTCAACAATGATTCCACTTTTCCATCAAAGTATAATACTTGGAAAACACTCTTCTTCATTTACTAATTAATTGTAGTAAAAAAATATGAAATTATAATTCTGTCAAATCTCTAATTCATATTACCATATCATGTGAGTCAATATAATGACTAAATAAATAATTTAGTCTTACATTCTCCCACTTAGCCCATATGAGAACTTACGTCAAAATTTAACAAAGTTAACATTAGGTGAGCAATAAACAATATTCAATATTACCTTTAATTTGGTCATCATCATAATGCTATAATTAAATAGTTCCCTAATATGAGTCATGGTGGTTCTACACCAATAGTGCGATATGTTCCCTTCCATGTACTACAACACTAGTAACTAGTTTAACATAGCCCTTTAAGTGAAGAGTATAAAGAGATTCAATGATAATTTCTTTTATGAAAGACTATTCATGTTGTCATTCATTCATTCTCATATATGTACGTACTCATTTCATAACAAGAAATATATCAGAAACACAATTAATAAGATCTCAATGCGTCAAATAACATAATCAATCATAAACAACTGTTATGAATTACATTCAAAACCCAATTGACAAGTTTCTTAATTGTCTTTAAGAGTAATCCATTCATCAATAGATCTGCACTTAAAAGTTATATACTTATGTGTTTCATTGACACTTTACATTTTTGAAATTCTTTTTTAACAACAAAGTATTTCAATTCAATGTTTTTAGCATCATTAGAATACTTGTCATTCTAAGAAAATAAAATAATTACGAAATTATCACAATAAATTCTCAACGACTTGGCAACAAAAGTCAACAATCCTAAGTCCTAAGATAAAGTTTCGCAATAACAATTCATGAATTGTGGTCTCAAAGCACACCACAAATTCAAGATTATCAGACTTCATAAATGTGAGCAAATAATCTTTTATTCCTTATGACTACCTTATCACTTCCTTATTTAAGCATTAAGCTTCTTACAATAAATGTATAAAAAATCGTTTCCATTCCAATTGATTTTGTAAAATTTTTGCATAAGACTGGACTTATTTCCTTTGAGAACATGGATAACTTTATGTGAATATTCATTCATTCTGAATCTCTATAGAACTTTTCATATGTACATTATGAGACAATCTTAACAATGCATGTGATTCATTTAAAAATATTTCAATTTCTATCACATAGATTGTCTTACTAATATATTTCATTTCAAAATTCTTAAAGAAAAATTTCTTAACTCATGCAATAAATCACGTACATTATTGACAAGCAAAATATCATCAATATACAAAATCGTAAATATAAACTTGCTCCGACTGATCTTTGGATATGTACACTAACTAAAAATGTTTTCTTTAAATTCAAAGGAAAAATAGTATCATAAAACTTAAAATACAATTTTTAAAAAGTTTGTTTAAGTCCATAAATTGATTTCTTAAGTTTGCAAGTCATATTTTCATTTTCCTCAATAAAGAAACCTTTGAGTTGATCTACACAAAATTCTTTATTTAAACTCTTTCAAAAAAAAAATTTTCACATACATTTAATGCAACTCAATATCATGATGAGATACTAATGCCATAATAATTCTAAATCAGCCCTTTAAGATACAAGTGGAAAAAGAATATCTCATTGTAATCAATGTCTATTTTCTGAGTAAAATCTTTGGCCACATATCTAGTATTATATCATTTTACAATAATAAATATTTTTGTATCCTTAGGCAATTCAATGAAATCCCAAATTTCATTCTGGTCCATTGATTTCAACTCATCATTCATGACATCAATTCATTTAGTAGTGACGTGGTTAGGCTCACAAAGGTCATAGCTCACTATGAACAACCCAAGCCCATCACTTAGAGCCCAACACATAACCCAACTAATGAGATCCTGAACAGTTGGAAGCCAACATGGCATGAAGAACCAATGATATTCAAACATGTGGCAGGTAAAGGACAAGCCACATCAGTAGACAAAGATTTGCAAAGTTATTGCCACTGCACATCACCATTAATGCAGCCCATCACAGCATTTATTACGACAACAGCTCTCTGTCGGAGCGGCACCCCTCACCCTGAACAAGGTAAGCTACAGCATAGACTTTCGACCAAGGTGGCAGGTCGGAAGGGACGGTGAAATGATTACCAAAGGATATAAGCAGACGTTGAAGACAAGAAGAAGGTTAAACTTTCTATCTTCAATCTCTCTCTACACTCTACTTCCCTTTCTAACTTACTCGTTAGAGAGTTCACTGGGGGACTCCCCGTTCCCCGTTGAACTTGTCTGCAGGTTCATTGGTGGGTTTGATCACTCGGATATTGGCACGAGAAGCGTGGATCAGTCCGACCCGTTCTGTTAGGTACCCGTTGTATATTAACTGTATCATCAGTTGGCATCGTCTATGGGAACACTTTGCTCCGTGCGCCAGTTGTGCTCATTGTCGCCGGAGACCCTGTCCCAATAACCTTTTCCTACTACCAATCAAAGTGTATGGTCACGACTAGATCCATGGCTTCTCACCATAATGCTGCCGACCATCAAACCGACCCTCCCAATCCAAACAATCCACCACAGTATTTCATCAAGCTTACCAACAGCATTAACCGCATGGCCGAGCAAAACCAAGCCCTGATAAATGTTTTACTCTAGAGAAACCTTCATATGCCTCCTCCACCACCTCCAGATATTCCCCCTAACCATGAACAAGCCCCGAGCCATACTATCCCGCAGTCCTATCCACCCAACTTGGAAGGCTTACAACCTCTACCCCCATATGTAAATCCACCACCTCCACCTCCGCATCCATCAATCCTGACACCAACCCGTGAAGGGGAAGCCAGTAGTGTCCAACCTCCGCTGCCCTTCGGTGGTGACAACATCCCTCTCTAGGACGCAGAACTCCGAGCCATGAAGCTCCAACTCCAAGGGGTCATGCAGAACATCCAGTATAAAACCCTCTACTACGGCCAACTCACCATTTGTTGCCTCCATTCGGGACAAACCCCTACCCCCCGAGTTCAAAATGCCTACCATTGACTCTTTTGACGGTACGACAGACCAAGTTGACCATCTGGAAACCTACCGAACCCTCATGATCCTCCACACATTCCCTGACGAGATCATGTGTTAAGCTTTCCCCGTGACACTGAAGGGGTCAACTCGGCTGTGGTTTAGCCAGTTACCAGCAGACTCCGCCTCCACTTTCCAGCATCTCAGTGACTCTTTCCTCAGTCATTTTATTGGAGTCCAACGCCAACGTCGTCTGGTAACCCAACTCTTTAACATTCGCCAGACCGAGGGGGAGTCCCTGCGCAGTTTCGTTACCCGCTTCAACACCGAAGCCCTACAGGTGGCGGAAAATGATGATAAGGTCATCCTTACAGCTTTCATGGCCGGACTACGGTCGTCTGACTTCCTCTTCTCCCTCTCTAAAAACCCCCCCACCTCCATGGCAGCCTTACTCTCCAAAGCCCAAAAATACATGAACACTGAAGATTCCCTAGCCGCCCGCCAAGACCCTACAGCAAAACACCCAACCCCCCAAGAAAAACAAAAAGACCCAGAAGTCAGAAACACCCAGTATAATACCTAAACACCACATTATACCGACCGACCCCCCGAGCCGATCGGACGATACCTGTCCGACCTCCCAGTCGGTTCGAGTGGTACACACCCCTTAACTCCCCTATAGAACAAGTCCTCAACCAGATCCAGCGGGACTACCCCCTCAAATGGCCCCAACCATCAAGAACCCCTTCCAATCGGAAGGACCAATCCAAATACTGCCGTTTTCACCAGGACCATGGCCATAATACCGATGAGTATGTTAACCTCAAGGATCAGGTCGAGACCTTAATACGTCAGGGACGTCTTAGCCGGTTCACGGACACCCGTCCCCAGCAGAAACAAAGGACAGAGCCCACCAGAAACACCACGGCCAAGACTCCTCTCCGGCAGCCAGCCTAACCAAATCAAGGCCATGATTGTCCTCCACAGCAACCTCGGGCACAAGGCAAACCCGCCCCACCTGTTGGACAAATCAGAGTTATTTCCGGCGGGCTTGCTTGTGGAGGACCATCCCGTTCGGCTCAGCGGGCAGAACTCAGGAAAATAAGGCAAGGCTCAGACAAAAAGGTTACCACATTGGACCAACCTTCCAAACAGCCCAGGCAGTGGACCGAGCCTATCACCTTCACGAACACCGACTGCACAGGCATTCGTTATCCCCATGACGACCCTCTAGTCATTTCGGCTCTCTTCTCCAACTATAAAGTCAAACGGGTTCTTATAGACAATGGCAGCTCTTCAGACATCATTTTCCACAACTGTTCCGCCAGCTCAAGATCGGGGAAGAAAGTCTGTCCCCTCTCTAAACCCCCTTGGTCGGTTTCATTGGTGACCGGGTGACCTCCATTGGCTCCATCGATCTCCCCATCATAATCGGCGAGCACCCATGGCAGACCACCAAGCTTCTCACCTTCCTTGTTGTCGACTGCCCATCGGCCTACAACATCATCCTTGGTCGCACCGCCCTAAACGTTTTTCAAGCGATTACATCAACTTATCACCTAACCATCAAGTTCCCCACCGATCTGGGGGTCGGGACAGTGAGGGGAGAGCAGACCATGGCCAGGGAATGTTATGTCGCCTCACTTAAAGAAGTCAAGCTAAAGGAGGCTATGATCATCGAAGGACTCGATGTCAGAGACGAGGACGAGCCGTTAGGGAAACCAATGGAAGAACTTATCGAAGTCCCCATCGATCCTACCAACCCAGCAAAAACTGCCAAGATCAGTAGCCAACTATCCCCCCAAGCAAAGGCCGATCTTACTGCCCTCCTGATCGAGAACAACGATGTATTTGCCTGGACCCACTCAGACGTGCCGGATATTGACCCCTCATTCATAACCCACTGCCTTAGCATTGAACCCCATTTTCGACTTTTACCGCGAAGCAATAGATTTTCCATCCAGAGCGCAATACTCTCATTGCCGCAGAGGTCGACAAGCTCCTTGAGGCACAATTCATCAAGAACGTGGACTACCTAGATGGTTGTCAAACGTGATCCTGGTCCGCAAGAACAATGGTAAATGGCGACTTTTTGTCGACTACTCAGACCTCAAACGAGCCTGCCCCAAAGACAGTTATCCTCTGCCCCGCATAGACCTGCTGGTCGACGCAACGGCCGGTCACCAAATGCTTAGCTTCATGGATGTCTTCTCTGGGTACAACCAAATTCTAATGCACCCATCTGATCGGGAACACACCTCCTTCATTACCGACTGCGGCACCTACTATTACCGTGTGATGCCGTTTGGACTGAAAAATGCTGGGGCCACCTACCAATGGTTGGTCAACGCCGTTTTCCATCACCAGATCGGTCGAAATATGGAAGTATATGTCGACGACATGCTAGTCAAGAGCAAACTCTCTACTGATCACCTGACCGACCTACGAGAGACCTTCGCCACCCTATGTAAGTACCAAATGAAGCTCAACCCGGAGAAGTGCGCCTTTGGCGTAGGATCTGGGAAGTTTTTGGGTTTCATGGTCAGTCAGCGGGGAATTGAAGCTAACCTTGAAAAGATCAAGGCCTTGATTGAGATGCAGTCACCCAGAACGATCAAGGAGGTTCAAAGACTCACTGGCCGAGTTGCCGCCCTCAACCGCTTCATTTCCTGCGCAACGAACAAGTGCCTCCCCTTCTTCAAAGTTCTTCGACAAACTTTTGAATGGACAACCGAATCCGAAGAGGCTTTTCAGCAGCTGAAGCAGTGCATGGCTAACCCCCCTTTCTTTCATAGGCAATCACGGGCAAGCCCCTCTTCCTATATTTAGCCGTGTCAAACACCGCAGTCAGTGCAGCTCTTATTAGGGAAGACGGCTCTGTCCAACGACCGGTCTACTACATCAGTCGGGCCCTCAAGGAAACGGAGCAGAATTACCCACGGTTAGAAAAATTGTTTTTGGCCTTGGTCACTGCCTCCAGACGACTCCGTCCTTACTTCCAAGCTCATTCCATGGTGGTCCTCACCGACTAACCTTTGAAGAAGGTCATGCAGTAACCAGAACTTTCCGGCAGACTCATGTAGTGGTCAATGGAACTCAGCCAGTTTGACATCTCCTACCGACCTCGAACAACAATAAAGGGGCAGGCTGTCGCTGATTTCATCCTGGAATTCACTAATACTACCCCAACCACGGCCCCTCCACCCCCACCAACCCTTACCGAACTAGAAGACCCCCATTCTTAGACTCTCAACGTCGACGGATCATCCCGCAGGGAAGGCAGCGGGGCCGGTCTCATCCTCACTGCCCTTGAGGGTGGCTATTTCAAATGTGCTCTCCGTTTCTTGTTCGAGGCCAGTAACAATGAGGCCGAATACGAGGCATTGATAGCAGGTCTCCGCTTAGCCAGGGACATCGGTGTCAACCACATCCGGGTGTTCAGTGACTCCCAGCTCATTGTTGGACAAATTACGGGGGAATTCGATGCCAAGGAGGACACAATGCGGGCTTACAGGGATATAGCCTTTCCTCTTGTTCGGCTCTTCAATACCTTCCACATCAAACACATCCCTCGGGCGGAAAACTCCCAGACTTATGAGATGGCTCAATTAGCCTCTGCAGATCAATCAGATCTCAACCACGGTGTTCGCCTCGAATACCTGACCCATCCTGCCATCTCCCCCGACCAACAAGCGGTCCACTTCCTCCAAAATGAACCTATCCTCTGGGCGTCCGACATCTTTCTATTTTTGACAACGGGAGAACTACCAGAGGACAAACAGCAGGCTGCCAAAATTAGGGCTCGGTCGTCCAATTACATCCTTGTCAACGGTCTTTTGTACAAGAGGGGCTTTTCACGCCCATACCTCAGATACCTCAATCCAGCTCAAGCAACCTATGTGATATGGGAAATCTACGAAGGTATTTGTGGTAATCATTCGGGCGGCAGATCCCTAGCCCACAAAATACTTCGCATTGGATATTTCTGGCCTATTCTCAATCAAGATGCGTCTAACTTCATGCTCAAATGTGATAAGTGTCAGCATTTTGCCAACATCCCCTATGCTCCTCCTACAAAGTTGATCACACTTTGCAGTCCCTATTCGTTCGCCAAATGGGGGATCGACTTAGTTGGTCCACTGCCCACCGGCCGAGGCCAGACCAAGTTCGCGATAGTCGCCATCGATTACTTCACCAAATGGGTAGAGGCAGAACCCCTTGCCACCATCACTGAGCAGAACACAACCAAATTCATTTGGCAGTCGATCGTATGCAGGTTTGGCATCCCTCAAGCTATCGTCTCCGACAACGGCAAACAATTCGACAACGCCAAGTACAGGAAGTTCTGTGCAGACCTCCAGATCCAACCATGTTTCTCCTTCCCAGGTCATCCCCAAGCCAATGGCCAGGTCGAGGTTACCAACCGTTCTCTTCTGAAGATCATCAAAACTAAGCTAGAAGCTGCTAAGGGACTTTGGGCTGAGGAATTACCGAATGTACTCTGGGCTTACCGTACTACCGCTCGGACTCCCACTGGGGAGACCCTCTTTCGCTTAACCTACGGCGCTGAGACGGTCATCCCAGTGGAAGTCAGTCTGCCTACCCTAAGGGTTTTACATCCAAATCCAGAAGTAACCGAAGAGCTCCGTCGGACAGACCTTGACCTAATCGAAGAGCTCAGAGAAATCACTGCTGTCAGACTGGCCTCATACCAACAGAAAATGAGAACACACTACAACCGCAAAGTTCGTCCAAGGGAGTTCGCTGTGGGGGACCTTATCTTGCGCGAAGTAACCCTTGCCACCAAAAATCGTCTAAGGGCAAACTGGCAGCCAAGTGGAAGGGACCTTACGTTGTGACAGCCCGACCACGACCAGGCACTTACCGACTTCAGACATGGAAGGTCGAGATCTCCCCACTGTGGAACGCGAACACTTGAAGCGTTAGTTTCAATAAATTCTTACTCTTGTATTGCTTAGTTATTGTATTTTCTTTTCGCAAATTTACACACTTGAACATTCTTGTTCTCCTCACATAATGTAACTTTTGATCAACCTGGCTACACTTTCCATGACAACAATTTTATATCTCGCTTATCTAGATGGCATCTCCATAACATTTTGATTGCAAGACTCATAAAAGCCTCGGCCAGATCGAGCACCAAACGCGCCTCGTCCGAAGCGACAACAAGCCTCGGCAGATCGAGATGAAGAACTCGGCGGACGAAGTCGTTAAAAGCCTCGGATCGAGCACCAAACGCCTGCCCGCATCGAAGCGACAAAAAGCCTCAAACTGGAAGGCGTGAAGAACTCGGCCAAACCGAGTCGTTAAAAGCCTCAGCCAGACTAAGCACCAAACGCCTCGTCTGCATCGAAGCGAAAAAAGCCTCACCAATCGACCATAAAGAACTCGACTGCATCGTCGTTAAAAGCTTCAGCCTCACTGAGCACAAAAAGCCTCAGCTACACTGAGCACCAAACGCCTCGCCTAGACCGAGTCGTTAAAAGCCTCAGCCAGACTAAGCACAAAAAGCCTCAGCCAGACTGAGCACCAAACACCTCCTCCAGACCAAGTCGTTAAAAGCCTCAGCCAGACTGAGCACAAAAAGCCTCGGCCAGACCAGGCACCAAATCCTCAACCAGAGAGCACCAAAGCCTCGCCACTGAACATGACAAGCCTCGCCAGACTGGCGAACGCCTTTGGTCAACAAGAAGACTGAGTTACTTCAAGCCACTCAATTATTTGCAAAGTCAGTGAATCATAGCTTACCCCCAACTAGGCACACATATAGAGCTCTGTCAAGGCCATTCAAGCCAACCTCATGCTTGTGACATTCGTAGACACACTTAGTCAAAATTCCAGGTCCATGTTTTTACACCACTCTTTGCTTAGTCAAATTCCAAACTACTTTTTTATTTACCAACACTCTTGCAACACGATTTACAACTCCATTTTTGGGCATAATTTGAAACTTCACATCTTTGACATTCTTACATGTTTCCCTTACAAGTCAGACTATTTCCTTATTTATCAATAGTTGCAATTCAGCCTTTTTCTTTATAAGTCAAGCCTAACTTTAATAAAACACACTCATTCACTTCAACAATGTGGCAAACACACACTTGTAATTTTATTACATCTTAACCTTCACTCCGCATTGAGTTTTTAATACAAGTTCGACTCCAATGTACATTGAGATTCTCACAACGATTTGTACACAAGCTTCACACACAAGCTACCATTCTCATTCATTTCAGATGCACAAACAAGAACAATCGAATGAAAACACAACTGAAATTTTATTTATTCACAAACTTGTACATAAGTTCATTACAGCATTTAAAAAAAAAAAAAACAAAAACAAAAACAAAAACAAACACACAAAAAAAACTCTAAGTACAAATTTTGTTCACTTCAATTACTCCTCTTCACTGGAAATGAGGTCTTCTTCTTCAATACCTTCATCTAGAGGGGTCTGGGCTACATCGTCTTCGTCAATTTTTACACTACTGAGGTCTAAGTCTGGGAACAGCTCTTCAGCTTTACGCTTGAACATCTTCCAGCCACTGTCCTACAACTCAGCCATTTTGTGCTTATAGAAGTCTGATCGCTGGAAGCTCTCAATAACTTCTGCTTCGGTTCTGCCCCCAACGGTCGTTCCCGACGAGCTCGCCTCCCCAGATGCCTTGGTCTTCTCTTCTTCTAACTCTTTCTTCAACCTCGCCTTCTCCTCCAGCAACTTGGCACGCTCATCTTCCAGCTCCTTCTGCAGCCCAGCAATCTGCAGGTCTGCGTCTTCTTTTTCCTTGATCTGCTGGGCACGCAGATCTTCATTGCTGGTCATCGCTTCTTCAAATCGTTTGACGGCGACCGCGCAGGCCTTTGAGCATCCCCCAGCTTCTTCTGCTCGCCAACAAGCTGGAACTCGAGCGACACTACCCTGTGGCATTCCTCCTCAAGCTCCAACTTGGCCGTGAGCAGCTCAGCGTGGGCACGATCGGCAACATTCTTCTGCACCACTGCCAACACTCCTAACTTTTTCGCTTTCTCAACCTTCTCCCAACTCCTGGCACACGCGCCTCGCACAGCCTTCTTCCAGCTTGCACTCTTCCTCCTGAAACTTGCAAGTTGGGCCTTCACCTCCTCCAACTTGGCTTTCGCCGCCGCCGCCTTTCTCAGCAGAGCCCCTCCTAAGGTGGTTGCCTCTATTTGGGCAGAGCATAACCCCCTTAGCAACTCAAATTTCATTGAACTCGCCACCGAATCGACGCAGCATCATCCACTATCCCCACAAGGCGATTCAGGGTCACTGGCTGGGCCTTCTTCTCCCTCCAATTGCCCAGACACCGCGCGGGCGTGGTAGATAGCAGTGGTCAGCCTGACCCCCCCTCCTTTGGGTGCAGGACCCCCCTAGGGCTGTTCCTCTCCCCTTGGCTCAGGGCCAGTTGCCCCCCCTCTACTTGAACTTTTTGGGCGATCTCCACCACTACTGGGACGACCTCCATAACTTCTGAGGCGACCTCCACTACTTGGATCTCCCCCACACCCTCCTCCCCTGCCTCCTTGGCCATGGGGGTCTCCTCTACTGTCATCTCTTTCCTTCTCTTTAAGGCAGGCTCTTCTTCACTTATCCTCACTTTCCTCTTCTTCTTTACCACACCATTCCCCTCCATCTCCTTGTAGGCCCTCTCCTTAAAAGGATCAACTAGGGGCGGTCGTGGCTCAAATCCACCTAAGTCTTTTTCCCCCAGGGGTTTGAGGCGAGGTCGGATCGTCTTCCTCGCGATCGGTTTTGGCGGTCGGTCTGCCTAGGACTCTTTGAACTTACTGGCTTTGGCGAGGATGGCCATATCCTCAGCCTCTTGCGCTTTCCTCTTCACTTCTAGTTCAACCCGTCCCAGATCTCCAACGCTCGGCTGAGGGCCCAATCCCGCTGCAAACAAGGCTGAAGGTTGAACGAGGTCATCCCACCTGACTCCCTCCTTCTCCCTCCATGCCTTCACCTTTTTTATCCTCTTCTCTGCTACCACCCCCAGTTTTGGTTCCATAGATTTGGTGGGCACTCTCCACACCGTACGCACCCCAACCCCTCCATTCGCGAACACGTAAAACCACCGCGGCCTCCAACCCTTAATGGATGACGGTAGCCCTGTTACCAGACCCCTCCCTGCCGCCGCCTGCAACGTCATCCAAGTCTCTTGCTGTCCTGAGACCTTATGACATGCGAAAAATTCATCCACCGTCATAGCCGCCCCTTCAGTCGCCTTTGGCCACGTGCTTGCACAGGCTAACACAATCTTCCACGCATTGGGCATTAGTTGCCTCGGCAATACCTCCAATCGGTTTAGGACATCAACCACCACTTGCGAAAGCGGCAGCCTCAGTCCTTCTTTCAATGCTTCCTCATACAGGGCAAACTCCCCCGGCCGGGCGTCAGATGGCCTCTCCGTTGACGACGGCAACAGTAACTCTATTTCAGCGGAAACCTGGTACTTTTCGCACATAACCTCCAAGTCTGCCGCAGTAACCGTTGATTTGTCAACCTTCGTATGCCAGTGATCTGGTTTCGCCTGACTGATTGGCTTCGGAGCCGCTATCATGGTGGAAGAATGGAATTGTACCACCGGTTCCCCTACCCTCTCCAATTGTCTCTCCGTCCGGTACTGTTCTGCCAGCTCCACTGCGTCGTCATCCCCAAACGGATCAACCCTGGTAGTTCCAGCTTCCTCTTGAGCCATCTTCGTGGTGTGCCTACGAATAGCTTCAGAAGCAGGTGTAAGAAAATTCAAGAAATGTTACAGAGGTGTATCATCAGCAACAAAGGAGTTAACACTTGAAATGTTTTGATTTTTTGCAAAGAAGTAAGTAAATCGAATAATACCAAAAGCCCAAGGCTTGCCCGTATTCCAAGGGTCACAATTAATTTTCGCCAGTTTGAAAACTTTTCAAAACATTCACCAAAACTGTCTTTTCAACACCCATCATGACCTATCGTTTCATTTTTGGCCTGACGCCTAATCTCCCTCCCCACAAGATGCCGCCACGTATACGATCACGATTCACTGCCACCTCCCCTTACCCTGTCTTTTCCACTTCAAGTCATCACGTGACACGCCGCCTCTTAAGCCCCGCGCCCCCCCACCTCACCCTTCATGGTCGGTCCTCCTCATGGTCGGCCCATCTACTCGGCCACCATTCACGATCGGTCCTCCTCATGGTCGGCCCTCCCACTCGACCACCCTTCACGGTCGGTCCTCCTCATGGTCGGTCCTTCCACTCAGCCACCCTTCGTGGTCGGTCCTCCTCATGGTCGGTCCTTCCACTCGGCCACCTTTCGCGGTCAGTCCTCCTCATCTTCTTCATTAGTATTCCCTTCGTTGGGCTAAAGCTGCACTTGGGAATGGAGGACTACTGACGTGGTTAGGCCCACAAAAGTCATAGCCCACTATGAACAACCCAAGCCCATCACTTAGAGCCCAACACATAACCCAACTGATGAGATCTTGAACAGCTGGAAGCCAACATGGCACGAAGAACCAATGATATTCAAACATGTGGCAGGTAAAGGACAAGCCACATCAGCAGACAAAGATCTGCAAAGTTATTGCCACTGCACATCGCCATTAATGCAGCCCATCACAGCATTTATTACGACAACACCTCTCTGTCGGAGCGGCACCCCCTCACCCTGAACAAGGTAAGCTACAGCATAGACTTTCGATCAAGGTGGCAAGTCGGAAGGGACGGCGAAATGATTACCAAAGGATATAAGCAAACGTTGAAGACAAGAAGAAGGTTAAGCTTTCTATCTCCAATCTCTCTCTACACTCTACTTCCCTTTCTAACTTACTCGTCGGAGAGTTCACTCGGGGACTTCCCGTTCCCCGTTGAACTTGTTTGCAGGTTCATTGGTGGGCTTGATCACTCGGATATTGGCACGAGAAGCGTGAATCAGTCCGACTCGTTCTGCTAGGTACCCGTTGTATATTAACTGTATCATCAAGTAGAATCAATACTTTCTATGACTTATGATAATAAAATCGAGTCTTTACTTATCTCAATATTATAATAAGATTGTTATAGATATACCACATAATCATTCGAAATGACAAATCTCTTTACCTTATGAGATCCTCTTAATATTATTTCTTGTGATTTTTCTACAACTTTTCATTGGTGATAATTATATTATGGAGTAATTGGTTATTCATTTGTTGTTCCAAAACATTAAGTTGTTTAACAGTTATAGGAACGACAATTTCCTTCAAATTATGGGTAATGATACTTGTACCCAAACTTATTAAATAATCACATTTTATGATTTATCACTCCCACTGATTTCACCATTCTTATTAAATTTGATATTATCAGTTTCTGCAATTCTTGTATTATGACCAAGAGAGTAAAACTAATACTCTTTGAATTTTCAAGATAATCAACAAAATAACAACTGATTATTCTAAAATCCAATTTTTTTCATGTGGATCAATAATTATAATTTTGTAGTCAACCTTAAATATGCAGTGTCTTAGGTTTGGTTTCCTTCCTATTCATAGTTCAAAAGTGAGTGTTTGAAACTGTCTTACTAGGAACTAGATTCTATATAAAAATAATTAATCATAACGACATACATCCATAATATTATGGGTATTTAGAAATTATTTAACATACTCTTAGTCATATTCATTAGAGTACAATAATGTTTCTCAACTCTATCATTCTGCTGAGGCATTATGCCTTTCATAGAGTTTAGTAAATAGACTTGTGCTTTGGACTATCTGTATGTTTTTCAAATTTTTGTTTAATTGCCTTTCTTCCTTAATAATGTACACATCAATGTGTCCATTTACCAGAGATCTGTTATGCAATAAATAAACAAAATTATAAAGTGAAAATTCATCTATAAAAGTGATAAAAATAACTTTATTTACCAAACATGAAGTGTCAAAAGGGCACATTAATATTTATTTGGGTATTATGAAGAAGCCTTGTATATCTTGTGGCATTTTACTTAATGTGATTGAATTGCTTTTCCTTAAGACCATCTCCAACGCTTAACCAAACCCAGCATCAGATTTAAATTTTGATGAAAAAGCCACTTTTTTGAGCTCCAACGGTTTCACCAAATCGATACCAAATCGAAAATTCAGCAAATTTTGTATCAAAATGAGAACAGGCGAAGCATTTCACCAAAACACTCTCCTCGGACGTGGGATGAGAGAACCGGCGACCATATCCCGTGACCCCGGTTGATGGTTGACTTTCCGAAACAAAAAAAGTTCAAAAGTTCACTTTTCTTTTGGTTCAAACCAAGAAAAAAAAAAAATTTTTGCCTAGGTGGTCGACCACGACCGACCGGCTGACCACCCGATCGACCACCGAAAGTTCAAAAGGTCGAAAAAAGGTTCAACCGTTCAAAAAAAAAAAAAAAAAAATTTTGGGCTTTATCGTAGCCGGTCAATAACCGGTTGCCCGGCGCAAATTTGATGCAACAAATTTGATGTAAACCGTTGGAACACGAAGTATCAAATCAAGGAAATCGCCCATTTTTGACTCAAATCTGATGAAATTTTTGCTGAACCGTTGGAGATGCTCTAATGCAACCCACACTCCCACTAAAAGCAATAAAATCTTTTATACCACAAGTTTGAGGAGTTTTCATTTATCAAGTTATGTTTAGGACCAACATAATGACGCGAGATAAATTAAATTTTTGAGAAATTATTAAACTTTAATTTATAAACCATCGTAAATAATACCAAAATTAACAATAGAGGTATTTTCAATAAATTAAACTTTTATTATAAATTTTGAAAATAACCATCAAGGTTAATTAAGTTTGCACAAATCAATAAATAATTTTCAAAATTAGAATCAATATAAATTTTTTAAATAAAGTCTAAATAATGATTAATGTCCAAAAATAAACAATAAGTCCCAATAATTTCAATTGAGATTTTAACATAATTGGCTTGAAAATAATCTTGCACCGAAAACAAACTCATTCACAAATATTCTTAAATTTTTTAATTGCGCAGTTAAGTTAGATAATTCAATGCCATGCTCATACATTTCATGCATACTATCAAACTTTATGTTGGTAAGCTTAACTATAAATGTCCTAGCAAAAAAACTTATTAACAGTACGGAAACATTCTTTCACATTATTTAGCATTACCAATTTAAGGAAGTTAAAACTAAATGTTTGCTATACTCATTCACATAAAAACATAAACTTTATTTGTTCAATCATTTTGTACTTTAGGAAAAGTCTTTTCTTTCTTTTATACTGCTTGAATAATAGCAGTAAATTTCTCAAATAGTAACACTAAGTCAAAATTTAGAACATTGAGATAAAACTGAACTTGTTCTATTCATTTTGAGAAATCTTTTTCATTTAAAATCGAAACAAATAAGGTATAAAAATATAGCAAAATAAAACTTTAATCAATAATTCATACTCACTACATTAATGTTAAGAGTAATCAATAATTGACAATTAGTTAGGATGAACACATGTTTAAACAATCATAAATAGTATTACCGTGATCTACTTTTGGGATAATCTAATAGCATACTATTTAATAATTTTGGTGATTCCCTTTCACCAATAAAACTAGTTGATAAAATATTCATAATTAAGTAGGTTTGTTACCTTTGGGTATTCATTCCAATATCAACTATGAATACCCATCAATTATCCTATTCCAATTCAACAATTACTTGGAAGTGGTGCACCTTTGGACCAACCTAATATCTTTATAATTAAAGAATTGCGATTTGCAAAGTCATTATATATATATATATATTTTTTTTTTTAAAATACTTGGGAAGGGTATTAAATTTCAATTATTTGATTTGATATCTATGTGTCATTCCGATTGGGTTACTTTGAAAACTATAAATTGTATCATAATTTAAATTTCAAATCACATTAAAAACTGTGCATAGACATTCTTGAATAAATAATAATTTATTCACAATTATTCATCATCATAATCATAATGCATATTACTGAATCACAAGAATAATATTAAGACAATAAATATTAATAAAATTCATATTCTATGTCACATAAAAATATATATTTTTGTACATCATCAAACCACCTAAAAAAATCAAGCTTATACATAATGGTGGTAATAACATCATACTGAAATAATTTTTTAAAGGTTACAATTAGATCCATAAATAGCAATATGCTTAGTACTATAAAGATCACAATAACACTTTAATGTGTCTCGCAATAAAATTTGATAATCTAAAATTCAGCAAAACATGAATAATAATGATTCATTACGTAATACGAATATCTTTAGGCATTACTAAATCAAACAATACAATGGTTGTTATCCACTAAACCTTTCCTCATAATAAAAAATAATTAAATCATTCATAGTATTCAATTATCAAAATATTAAAACATTCAGTTTATCATTAAAGAGTTAGCACTCATTAAATAAATATTATTTATACAATATGCAATCCAATCTAAAGTAGGAACATAAGAGTTGCATATTAAATTTCATATCAGGTTTAGCAAATTGAAAATTTTTGATCGAGGCAATCATAATTGTAATCAAAATTAATTGATATTTACTTAATCGAAAAATCATAATGTTTTGAAAATTGGCTCTGATACCACATGTAAATATTTTTATGGTGTTATGCATATAACAACCTTTATAATCCAAAATCATGAATTATCATGATTTTTACAAATAATAACATAATGCGGAAAATAATAACATACCCGGATCAGTTATGCCAAACCTTCGACTGATCCATAATGGATTGAATGTTAACCTAATATTAACATTAGTGGGAAAAGGTTTATCTCTCTTGACTCTCTTTCAAATACATTGAATTCAGAATTATTTTGATGGGTAGTCTGAATGTCCTTTTATTTTATGGGTAGAGAGAAGACCAGTTTCCATATTCAACAATGATTCCACTTTCCCATCAAAGTAAGATACTTGGAAAACACTCTTGAAAATCATAATGTTCTGAAAACTGGCACATTAATATCTATTTGGGTAATGTGAAGAAGCCCTATATATCTTGTGGCATTTTACTTAATGTGATTGAATTGTTTTTCCTTGATGCAACCCACACTCCTACTAAAAGCAATAAAATCTTTTATGCCACAAGTTTGAGAAGTTTTCATTTATCAAGCTATGTTTAGGACCAACATAATGATGCAAGATAAATTAAATTTTTGAGAAATTATTAGATTTTAATTTATTGAAAATACCTCTTTTGTTAATTTTGGTATTATTTATGATGATTTATAAATTAAAATTTAATAATTTCTCAAAAATTTAATTTATCTTGCATCATTATGTCGGTTCTAAACATAGCTTGATAAATGAAAACTCTTCAAACTTGTGGCATAAAAGATTTTATTACTTGTAGTGGGAGTGTGGGTTGCATTAAGGAAAAGCAATTCAATCACATTAAGTAAAATGCCACAAGATATATAAGGCATCTTCATATTACCCAAATAGATATTAATGTGCTCCTTTGACACTTCATGTTTGGTAAATAACATGTAAATATTTTTATGGTGTTATGCATATAACAACCTTTATAATCCAAAATCGTGAACTATCATGATTTTAACAAATAATAACATAATGCGGAAAATAATAACATACCCGGATTAGTTATGCCAAACCTTCGAAAGTGATCCATAATTGATTGAATGTAAACCTAATATCAATATTAGTGGAAAAGGTTTATCTCTTGACCCTCTTTAGAATACATTAAATTCGTAATTATTTTGATGGGTAGTCTGAATGTCCTTTTATGGGTAGAGAGGGGACCAGCTTTCTTTATTCAACAATGATTCCACTTTCCCATCAAAGTAAGATACTTGGAAAAACTCTTGAAAATCATAATGTTCTTAAAACTAGCACATTAATATCTATTTGGGTAATATGATGAAACCTGATATATCTTGTGGCATTTTTTTTTTGATTGAATTGTTTTCACACTCTCACTAAAAGCAATAAAATCTTTTATGCCACAAGTTTGAGAAGTTTTCATTTACCAAGCTATGTCACCAAAATAATGATGCAAGATAAATTAAATTTATGAGAAATTATTAAACTTTAATTTATTGAAAATACCTCTTTGTTAATTTTGGTATTATTTATGATGGTTTATAAATAAAAATTTAATAATTTCTCAAAAATTTAATTTGTCTTGCATCATTATATCGGTCCTAAACATAGCTTGATTAATGAAAACTCTTCAAACTTGTGCATAGAATATTTTATTGCTTTTAGTGGGAGTGTGGGTTGCATTAAGGAAAAGCAATTCTATCACATTAAGTAAATTGCCACAAGATATATAGGGCATCTTCATATTACCTAAATAGATATTAATGTGCCCCTTTGACACTTCATGTTTGGTAAATAACATGTAAATATTTTTATGGTGTTATGCCTATAATAACCTTTATAATCCAAAATCGTGAAGTATCATGATTTTTACAAATAATAACATAATGCGGAAAATAATAACATACCCGGATCAGTTATGCCAAACCTTTGAGTGATCCATAATGGATTGAACGTAAACCTAATATTAATATTAGTGAGAACAGGTTTATCTCTCTTGGCCCTCTTTAGAATACATTGAATTCAGAATTATTTTGATGGATAGTTTGAATGTCCTTTTATGGGTAGAGAGAACCGGTTTCCTTATTCAACAATGATTCCACTTTCCCATCAATGTAGGATACTTGGAAAACACTTTTCTTTATTTACCAATTAATTGTAACAAAAAATGTGGAATTATAATTCTACCAAATCTCTAATTCATATTACTATATCAGGTGGGTCAATATAATGACTAAATAAATAATTTAGTCTTACATTCTTCACTTGTTCAACTTCAGCCGTCTCTGACTAGCCCTTTCTAGCCACTTTTACCATGCCTCAACCCTTCCTTAACCTTTGGTGCCACCCTTTTATGTTTCTCAACCCTCCATTGCCCACTCCTCCCTTCCCACATCTATTTAAAACTATTCCGCCCATCTCTATCGTTTCTTCTTTTTCGTCGCAGTCACGACTATTGTCTCAGCCTCGATTTCCTGTTACAAACTCCCTTCATCATCTTCTTCTTCTTTTTTCTTCTTCATCTTCCTCTGATTCCTTCTTAAATAACAAATTTAGGGTTTTCAAAAAACCTTAACCCTAGATCAAAGGCTTTTAGAAAAAGGAAAAGAAGAAGATGATGAAGGAAAGAAGGAGAAGAAGATGATAAAAGGATGGCGACGGTAGTAACGAACAACAAAGAAGAAAGTAAGAGGTCTAGTTAGAGAAAGAAAAGAAGGTGTAGTGGCGGAGGGATTCACTGGTGAATAAAGGGTTGAATGTTGGTGGGTGATGGAAAGTGATAGGAGGTGGCGGCAATAACAGAGAGAAAATTGGTGTGGATGGCATCGCGCAGGCGGTGGCAACGCAAATGGTGGAGGGTGGCTGGACTAGGTAGGGGTAGGGTTGGGATTATGTAGGGTGTCCAAGCAATTTTTTCCACAATTCAAATTTTGATCTAGGGTGCTCAACCAAAAAAAAACATAGTGCAATTAGAGCCACCCGTGGAGCCATGGATGACACGAATGGACAGTGAAGCGAAATGGTAAATGACTTATGGTTTGAATAATGGATATAATTAAGAATTTGAAAAGAGAAATGAAAATTTTGGATGAAATGTAATTATATTTCAAAGTAATCTAACAAAGTTGCAATTAAAAAGAAAATGGGAGAGACCAAATATGTAGATGACAAGTGTCGGTGTTATGATAAATTTAAGGGTAAATTACACAAGTAATCCCTACATTTTGCTTCTTGTGTCATTTTAATTTCTATTCTTTTAATTGATTCAAATTTGACCCTTAATTTTAGACTTTGTGACGGTCCAACTGATAATGCCGCTAATGTTTTTGATGAAAATGATCACTAAATTGTTTTAAGGTTAACTCACTAAGTTAAACAAATTTATAATTTTGACTCTAAAAGCACAACATATGTCATTTATATGCGTATTTTTCATTAAAAAGATACCAGCAATGGTAAGTAATTGGACTAAATTGAAATAAAATCATACATTCATGGTTAAAATCGAGCCAATTGATATTATTGTGATCACAATGACACTGTGATCAAAATGACACAAAGATCTAAATATAGGGACTATAATTTGCCCTAAATTTAATTACATTAAAGTTTTTTTTTTTCTTTTTTTTGTTAAGGAAATATTACATTGAAGGTTGTTATCTAATCGGGTAAGTGGGAAAAAATGGAATAAATTATAATCACCTCAGTTTGGAAGAAAAAATACATCAAATTTTTTAGTTTAATGTAATTATAGACTTGTTTTTTAATAAGGTTAAATGAACCAAAATTAAGACAAATAATATGAAAATATAAAAATAAATAAATAAAATATACATTCAAGTGTAAAATAGATAATAATGTTGTTTTTCCATCAATATAATTAATAAATTTTTAATAAAAATGAAACTAATAATTAAGTTGATTAAAATTTAAGAGAACATATTATAATCATCCTAAATTTGTGAAATTTATGATATTTTCTCCCAATCTTAAGTTTGTGTAATTTATCCAAAAAAATTGTAAGTTACACTCACAACCCTAAAAGTTTAAAGAAAATATAATTGGTCTTACACTTTTGACATATTTTCACTGACCTACCTAGAGATTTATCATATTTTTTTCTATTAAAGTGTATTTTTATGTTGGTTTATTTCTGTATTTACCAATCATCACTACAATAAAATTGAATTTTTACGGCTTGCAATGCATGTCGTAAAAACTCTTTCACGACGTGCACACAAATGTCAATATATGACATACCGTGGAAAGTTGAACTTCATTTACGGCATGCAAGTAAAGTTGTAAAAAGTAATAAATTAAACATTAATGATATATTTTGTATGTCATATATAATTTTTTACAACATTTTTGTCATGTCATAAATCATCATACTTTTCATGACGTAATTTTGCATGCTGTAGAATGTTATTTTTAATATATTTATGACATATTTTATATGTCATATATAATATTTTACGGCATTTTCTTGCATGTTATAAATCATTACACTTTTCACAATATAATTTTATATGCCGTAGAAGGTCATTTTTAATATATTTATGACAGACTTTGTATCAGATATAATCTTTTACGGTATTTTCTTGTATGTCATAAATCATTACACTTTTCATGACATAATTTTATATGTCGTAGAAGGTTATTTTTAATATATAATATATATACAGGAATATAATCTTGCCTAACAGTATGCAGACAATAACTTATAAAATGCAACTTGTGAACAAACCAAGGTAAAACAAAGAACTATGAAGTAAGCCAAAAAATCTAATATCCATTCACCAAACAACCTGCATACTAACTTCCCTCCTCAACTTCATATCAAGCTAATAACAACTTCAAACATACAAACCAAGAAAAGCATCTAAATCATAAGATTCACTAATCTCTAAAATACGACTTTAAACATCCAAAAAGCATAACTACAAATCGTAAATCAATTAGTCGAATATTTAGTTCGAAACAATGAATTGACTAAGCCATGCAACTGTACTTCCTATTGCATCTTGAAGATTATACATTCCATGAGTAGAACAAAACAATGGCACGTTGAGTATTACGTGGTTCACCCATACTTTCCAACACATAAGTCCAAGGGTCACATGATGCACTTTTGACTTAGGATCCTTTGATGCAATTTGGCCTTCTGCAACCACCAAGTTTGTCCTCTCCCAATGCAACCACTTGCATTTGACATTACTTTGATCCTACAAAAATTAGGAGTATATAAACATACTACATAACATTCATTTCATTTACTGAGTATTAGTTCAACAAATGAAATGAAAGTGTCAAAAAGTTTCAATCAAATTAAAAAAATAATTTATGTTGAAAGAGTCAAAGTGAGTTGTAGCACATGAAGTGCTTGAAATGTCTGTTTCACTATTACTTTCAAAGGATGTACTCTCTTTACTAGTTTGTCTAAGGTTTTAAGGTTTTAATGTGGTTTCCTCCTTTCTCCAATTGTGAGGTCTTAATTTTGAGGACTAGCAAAATGACTTTTCCTTCTAATTGGAAATGATCCTTGTTATAGTATCTAAGAACTGTTACATTGAAAGAATCAAACTATATTACTATCGTCTTACAATGCCCTCTGTTACTAGCTAACACAATTCCTGATGTCTCGTGATACGTTTATAGGATATCAAAGATTTTGTCAACTTTCATTTCAATTCACTAAAGCCTTTTGGATCTCAAGTTAGAAGCTTCAATTTTCATTTCAAAATGAAATGTAAGAACAACACCATTACTAAATGCAATCAATAGAGAACATACCTATCCAATCTAGAAAGATTTGCATCCATAAAACTTGCATCAACTTCAACATTATGCTTGTTCAATTAATCACCCTTATCAAAAAAAAGAAAAAATGAAGAAGAAGAAAAGTCTCAAAGCTCACCAAGATGGAGGCTAAGAAAGAATAGACAAATTAAATGAGAACGAGGTCAAATGTTTGCATTGACAAGTAAAACGACAACAAAATGGATTCCACATATCTTCTTCAATCAAAAATACTTTACATTTATCAAAATTTCTATGCAACTTCACATGCTATAGGCTCAATTGATAAAATAGTTAAACCTAATGGTAAAACAAATTCAAATAATTTAGGTGTCGTTGTGTTTATCTTGAAAAAAGAAGCCAAAATACTAGAGACTAAACAGATACCTACACTTATAGGCCAAAAGCACTTGCTGTAAGCAATAATGTAGCTATTAACTTTCACATGCCAGTTAACAGAGTGTTCTTTTTAAAAAAGGTAGCTTAAAATTGCAACTTAATAAATAAATAACTAACTATCAACAGAGTGACAAAGTTGTCTAATTACACTTGTAGATTCAATTTAACATGTACTGAATGAGATAATGCTGATTACAAGAGGCATGAAAGACATATATAATTTCTTCTATTGCTTATCCTACTCAAAGCTACTTTTGGAATCAAGTCTAAATTCATAGACTACTAGATGATGAAGACCATAACACAGCAGGAATGCAAACAAATATTGAATAAATTGGCCTAAGTCAAAGTATTTTAAGATACATCACCACCATTACATACATACATACATACATACATATATACATCACCATCATTACATACATACATACATAGATGAAAGAGTTGAAGGAATAAAAAAGTACATGAGAAAAATAGAATTAATACAATCACATCATATTCCTCCATATCATAGTGATGCAAAGTCTTGAGATATGAGACCAAATTAGCAGCAACATCATTGATGAAAACTAACCGAAAAGACTGCTGGCTACATGTAAATGTAATGTATAAACAAACACTAGTCTTTTATTTGAGGTAGCCGCATGGAGCAAAACACATTTTACTAGCACCATCACTACCAAGATATCATCTTACCAAAATCAATGAGAAAGCTTTGGAAATTAAGTTTATCCAGGCGATGACTGTCTGTCTGCCCAGAACTTAAATTTTCTCAACAAGGAAAGGTAACCAAACCACCATAGGATAGGATTTGACATTGACTTGGGAGAAATATTTTCTCAGCTATTGTTTTTACCTTAAAAAGTGAAGAAATATTTTTAGCCAATTAATATTTGATCAAGTCTGAATATTTACAAAGAGAGTGAATTAGATCCCTAAAATTAAAGCTGAGTTTTTTCAAACCCTACTAGTAGTAAAACAATCAAAACTCAAATTAATCAAACAAATAATAAAAAGATCGAATAAAAAAGGTTGATTGAGATATAGAAACTGAATTGAGACCTTTTCCAGAGATCGCGATGGGATTTGGCGGAAATGGAGGCCAGAAAGGTGTATGAGCTTCAAACAAAACGACCAATCATAGAAGTGGAAACCCTAGAAATCAAAATCAAAATCAAAAAGAGATGTGAGAGGAGAAACTGAATTAATCGAATAAATTCAATAAAGTTGTAATAACCACGATCTGTGATTAGCTTAAAACATATGATTAAGAGTGCTTAATGTGTAATTAAGATAAAATTTTGAATTAATTGCATGTGTATTGCATTATTGGGTTTATATCTATTCATGGTAGGAATATCTGTCTGTATTTCTATTTAGTTTTGTGAATTGAAGGCCTTATCGGCATCCAATCACGAAATTGACTACGGTTATGTGTTATGTGGAATTTTGGAAATTTTATGGTAGGTTGAATTGAAATTCGATTCGGAACAAATTAAATTAGTATAATTAATGTCAATGTGATTAACCTAAGTCAAGTTTAATTAAGCCTCCTTAATTGAGCCTATATAAGTTTACTTTGACTCCATTAGTTCCTTTAGCACCTTCATTCCCTACTCTTTAAGCTCAAAAATGTGGGAGAGAGAGAGAGATAGAATAAAATTGAGATCAAAAGCTAGGAAATGGGAGATTGCTAGGAATTGTTGAAGAATTACAAAGAATTTGGGAGTTTAAGCTTCTACACTTGTGCAATTAAGACTCTAGGTAAGAATTTTGTTCTTAAACTTTATAATCAAGACTTTAACACATGAGTTCGGAGAATTAAGCTAAGTTATGCAAGAATTGAGCTAATGAATTAGAAAGGAGGATCATTCCATGCATGCATGCATAATTCATGGATTTTGAGTTTTAATTCCAATAATTTCATACATGCAAGAGCTTATCTTTGTTGGACTATGAGAACTCACCATGGTTTTGTACACAAACACTTCATTCGTACATATTTTGGAAGGTTTGAGTTCTTGACACATGCATGATATGTATACATATGTTCAAGTTTGGTTTTGAAGAATTCACTCACTTTTGGGCCTTGATTTTGTGTATTGAACCTTAATTCATGATGTTTTATAAGTTTTCAAGTGTTTTCAAGTTTTGGCCCAAAATACCATGGTTTGCGGCTTTGAATTTGAGTTTTAACTTGGAAGAGCAATCTGAAATTTCGTGTTCTCTCTCCGCCGGCGACCTCTCATGTTTTGCACTTCCGCCGAGCGACCTAAAGTTGGCTTTAGCATAAATTACATGCTTCTAGAAGTTTCCATGTTTTGTAGACTGCTCGAGCGACAAGAGTTGCGCTCAAGCGAAGACCTCAGTCTCATGCTCAAGCGACAAACGTGCATCGAGCGGGAAAATCAAGCAACCAATACTTTTGTAAATTTTACAGATCGCTTGCGAAGTAAGTTGCGCTGAGCGACCACTCACATTTTAAACCTCTTGAGCGAAGAGAGTTGCACTTGAATGAGACCCCTGTTTTTAGCAAATTTGGCTAAGTGTTGAACAACATGTTTTGGCATTCTCATTACATCCTAAGCATTCATAGGCCAAAATTAAGACATAATAATGAGGGTAAAGGCTAGAAACACACTATGAATAAAATGAAAGAAGTTATGTGCGATCCAAGCGTGTGTTTCATTATGTGTATTTGTTATGTTGATGTTGGTCACGCCGTAAGCCATTTGAATAGTTTGTTCTATCTGTCTGCATCCGGAGCCACTTGCGAGTAATAACTCTGTAAAGCCATTTTTAATTATACGTATTTTCTAACTGATATGATATGATCTATTTTCTGAAATGCTATTTTATAAATCATGAATGAATGTCCATTTTTCCAAAATGTATTTATGGCATTCTTAGTTCATGTGGCCTTCACCCGAGGGTAATAACACCGTGGCCAATATGCACGTGGCCCTCGCCCAGGGGTAACAATACTGTGGCTTATACTCATGTGGCCCTTGCCTGAGGTTAACAATACTGAGGTTTATGTTCACGTGACCTTTGCTTGGGGGGTAACAATACCATGGCTACTTGTGTACAAGATGTGGACCTATGTGGTCGTCAGTACTAACTATGCAAGAATTGAAATGATATGATAGCTAAATGGATGTACCACATATAAGCGCTATGATTTCTTGTTCAGTATGCGAATTTGAATTTGTATCTAATATGAAATCTATTATGGGACATTATTCATTAATTCTTTACTCCATTATTATTCACTGAGCTTCCGCTTACTATTTATATTATCTGTGTAGGTGAGCAGACGGGTGACCAAGCCTAAGCTGCTGTCTGGAGTCTCTCTTTTGTCAACCAGCTATTGTGCCTCTAGTGGAGGTTCTATTTTGTGATCAGTCATGTTTATGTAGCACCCTATCAACAAGTTTTTTTCGATTGTTGTATCTGTATTTCGGACTAAGTTCCCTTTTGGCTATATTTGTAATGTATGTGAAGCAAGACCACTTTCTTTTGACGTCACAAATATGTATATAAAGTTTTGAGATTATCTGTCCCATGTATGTCTGCACAACTCTATGGACTATGTATGTTTCTATATTTGCTTCGCAATTCCTTGTTATATGATAATCTGTCAGAGGCTTTTGGTAATCCAAGGATTATCTTGGCTGTTCTGATGCTAAACCCATAGGGACGGGTTTAGGTCGTGACAAAAGTGCTGCTCTATTTTTTCATGCATATTTGAATTAGTTGATTGAACAAGGGATGTAATTCAAGGCTCTTATATTCCCAAACTAAGTAGATATGCAAGCACCGAATTAGTCAAATAGAAACTGTAAAAATAGATATGCAAGCAACAATATATACCAAATTAATCAGATGGAGAAACTAATTCAAAATCAAAGAGATGTGAGAGATGAGAACCCTAGAAATCAAAATCAAAATCAAAGAGAGATGAGAGATGAGAAATTGAATTAATCAAATAAGGGATGTAATTCAAGGCTCTCATCGAATTAATCGAATAGAAACTGAAAAAATAGATAAGCAAGCAACAATATATACTGAATTAATCAAATGGAAACTAAATAAATTAGAAACTCACAAAGACAATCAAATCCATGGAAGGGGCTCAAAATTGAATCGAACTCTAAGCTTGGAATTAGAATCAAACGCCAAGCTCAGAAGATATGAGTAGTGATTAAAGGGGCAGTTGTTGGTGGTGCTCGTGTGTTTGTGTGAGACACCAATGGAGAAAAAGAAGAAGAAGAGAAAGAGCGAGAGAGAGAGAGACGTAAATGGAGAAAAAGAAGAAGAAGAGAAGAGAGAGAGACGTATACACAGGAATGCAAAAAATGCATGAGTTTAACAATGTTAATAAATTTGTTTAAAAAAACAAATAACAATATTAATAAAAAAAAATCTTAACTTTAATAATATTAATAAATAAATAAAATCTGAAGTAGAAAATTTTAGATAAAAAGATTTAAGTATAAGTTTATAAATTATTTTTGTATTAAAAAAGAAATCTAGATTATGAGTAAAAAATCTAGTTTATTGGAAAAATAAATAAAAATTTCTCACATCCACTAGAAATTTATAAATATTTAAGAATATTTATAATTTTTTTTATATATTATTTGTAATTAAAATATAATTTCTCTAGAGAATGAGAGGGTTAGGGACAAAAAGCTGGTATGGATATAGAATGAGAGGAGTGTATGTAAGTTTTAAATAATTTTTTTGCTTTATGAATTCAGATAATTTACATATACTTGAAGGAAAATATTTTTTAATTTTCTAAAATATTACTAAATTAAAAATATATATAATTTAATATTTTACATGAAATATATGTTATCTTAAGTGAAAATATTTTATAACATATTTTTGTATGCCATTAAAATATACATTTTTACGCATACTATTGAATATCATAACAAAATCGGATTGAATTTTTTTTTTTTTTTTTTTTTTTTGTAGAAGTTTTCACGACATGCATTAGCATGTCATGTAAAGTTGTAATATTTTACAATATGAAAGATATGTCGTCTTAAGTACAAATATTTTATGACATATTTTTGTAAGTCGTAAAAACATATATTTTTTGCGACATAGTTTTGCATGCCATAAATATATGAATTAATGATTTACATGGTATATATACTGTTATTAAAAAAATATTAACGACTTGCAAAAAAACATGTTATAGAATGTGCTAATTACAACATGCATTTGATGCATACCATAAACATGATGTTGTATATAGTTAGTTTTCTTGTAGTGCATTGACACTATTTTTTATCATTTTATTCATACTAAAAGAAAATTTAATGTAATTATATAAAAAATTCTAAGACTAACTAATTTTTTTTTCAAAATTTAAGCAATGTGAATGTAATTTACCCAACAACAAAAAAAATATACGAGTTGAAATGTGATTTCAAGGTTACAAGGAGGATGTTAATATAATGGAAAAGATTATGATACATACCTTTTAAAAATGTGTGTATCATATGCACTTTATAATTATAAAAGAAAATGACATACTTTCATACTTTCTGAATTATAACTAAAAAAATAATAAAATGTCATAACTAAATATCAAAAAATCATTACTAAAATCTCAAAATAATATCATAATTAAAAAAAATAATTATAACTAAAAAAATTTATGTAATTAAGAAGGGTGATTTTTCAGAAAGTCCTATTCCTAATTGTTATATTCCATTTAATCCATTTTTCTTTTTAATATTTCATTAGGTCATGTTTAGAATAATATGACCAAATCACCCTTCTAACTTTTTGTGCATGTTTCCATTTTGAAATTAATATACAATAAAAAAAATAACAACAGTTCCTCATTCCATGTAGAAAATATATCTCCTTATGCTAGGGAGAATCTCTACATTTCATGAATAAAATCTTTCCCTTATTCTATAAAGAAAATATTTCCCTCATTCTATAGAGAATATCTCTAATTTATTCCATAGAAAAAATCTCTCACATTCCTAAAACCATAAATTTTCTACCTTTTGAAAATCTCTCACTAAATATTAATGTGAACTTTCATATTACAAATGCATACTGGTAAATAATATTTCCTCATAAAACCATACACTGTGAACATTCACATTGTTTATGCTGGTGTATGACTATTGTGGGAACATATTTTGTGAATGACAACACGTGGCCAAGGTGGCCTTGAAGTGTCATTCGAGGTGCCACGTGTCTTGGTCATGGCCGAGGTAATCTGGGCTAGGCCAGGGTTATCTTTGGAAATACCAGAATCCGAGATCAGCGGATAAGGGACAAAAGTCCTAGAATGTGAGAGGACCTCAGTCTGGGTAAAAATAAAGCTCTTAGGGAGTTTATCTCTATCCGTTGGGAATCCAAGATGAGTATTGAGCCAGAGTCCATTGAAGCTAGGCTTCTACAGGGATCATGTTGGTGCTAGCTATAAAAATAAGGTACTCTCATGGGTCTAAAGTATGCTTTTTGTATTCTGACTAGTGAGTTAAACATTGTATGCTATCTTTTGAGAGATAACTGAGTACTGACTTGATCATCGAAGTGCCCCCGGATAGACGAACCACCGCCAGAGTCTTATCTTTCTGTGACAGGTTGTTCGGGCGTAATAACTAAGTTCCTATTTGACAGTGTGGTCTAAAATTAGCACCCACAATTTGGCGCCGTCTGTGGGAAATGTAAGGAGAATAGATGGCCAACGACGGGCAAAAAGAAAAGATTGGGGGCGATATCCCTAATAGGAGTGGTAAAAACGCCGATCCTAATGTTGAGGAAGACAACTGTAATGAAGAACCTCGGGATAAGAATCCTGGGAAAAAAGACATTGGCCAAAAGGGAGACGCATCGAAGAAAGCATGTCAAGGCAGGTATTACAACGAAAGTGACCTCCAGATATGGAAAGATAGATGCTTGAGAAGGGACGGCGAGAAAAAGGGAATGGCAAACAAGTTGGCAGACCTACAATCGATTATCAACTTCATGATGCAGAACAATGTCATGCAGCCACCGTTTTCATTGGAGGCTACACCGATTCTAGCGCCAAGAACGATGCCGAAGGGAACAGAGAGCAATTCTGTAGTCCTCAAAGATGACAAGACAAAGAAGCATTCACATCGACCTTCACGGGAGGTCAGGCGAGGAGAATCAATGAGAGAAGAGTCTCAGAAGACACCTCGTGCCAAGGAAACTTATGTCAAGGAACATCGGCATAGTCAAGGGAAGGAGCTTTGTTTTAATACAATGAATGAAGGGAGGTCCAAGAGGACTTATAACGACATCGAGAGCAGTGTACCAAAAAGGCTGAAATCCGTTGACAGCCGAGCTCCTGGACGGACAAAGGAAGATTTGAGAGACTACCTCCAAAAGAAACGACAAGATGCAGGTCACATCTCCAGTTAAGCCGAGAACGCCGTTCTCATTAGAATTGGATAGGTTTGAGGCCCCAAAAAGGTTCCACATGCCGAGATTCCAGATTTACGATGGTAAGTCCGATTCTAACTTTCACGTCGGCTCATATTTGAACTCAATGGCACTGTATACCAGGAACAAACCGTTGCTCTGCAAGGTGTTCCTTTCATTCTTTGGGGAAATCGCATTAAATTGGTTTCACAAGTTGCCGAAAGGAATTGTGAAAAGTTAGGAAGGCTGGCCGAGATGTTTGTGGCGGAGTTCATTACAAACAAACCGCAAGTTAAGGGTAGACTCCCTGATGGCTCTGAGAATTGGCGAGAATGAAAGCCTCAAGACTTATGCCAAAAGGTATTTTAAGGTATTTAACCGAATACCAGAGTGCAACCAAGAGTTGGTGGTCGTATCTTTTAAGAACGGCCTGAACGATGACTGCCTGTTTCGAAAGTCACTAGCAAAGACACTACCAAAAAGTATGGAGGAACTTATGGCCAAAATCGAGAAATATGCGAGTGTAACACCCTCAAAAAAATAAATAAATAAATAAAACCCAACAGTCTTGACATGTATAGATATAAGAGAATAAAGCATAATTTCATTTATCAGAGTATGTATTACAGAAGTATTACATGTTGACAACAAAAGCAAATGCCCTACGGGCTTACAACTTTTCAAGCCAACACTTGGTTATACAAAAAAAGAGTACTAACTCAAATACACTTTAAGCCCTTGGCTTGAATTTACATATAATACCAAAATAACAAAACAACAAAATAGTCTTCAACTCCCAGAACTTTCCAAGCTATGTCCTTGGAGGTGGCATATCACCTGAACCTGAAAATGATGTCCCATATAGGGTGAGCCACAGCCCAGTAGAGATACACTAAACCAAGTATGAGAAATAACTAAAACATTAGCATTCGATAAGTGGTTAACACATATACGTCAACCTATTATACAATCTAGTTCCATGACAAATAGTCCATGTTTCATTTCACTTTCCATTACTTATACAGTTTCGATTCACAAACATGGCTCAGAACCTGGCCAACCAATTCAATGAGACTATAACTCATTTTAAAACATTTCCATACTTCACAATTCACATGAGATAACGACTCATAGTAAAGCACTTCCATATTTCACAATTCACATGAGATAACAACTCATAAAGAAACACTTCTATACTTCACAATAAGTACATATATTTGTTGTACTAATGGAGTCCATCCCCTATCTCCTCCAAAACAGGTTTGAGGGTCTATCCCCTATCTCCTCTCAAACCATGGAGTACATCCCCTACCTCCTCCCAAACATTATGCATATACAATGTATTTAAACACTTGTTATATACAACAATCAATCAATACACATATTTGCTGTATTATTCCAACCGTCATATTCAATGACATATTCCACATGATTAGTTTCAGTTTTCCCTAATCAACATACAATGTCTACAACAATCAAGACTACCCTCCACCGATAGCCCAAAGTAGTTATTTTTAAACAGATAATAAATGCATCAAACAGATATAACATCAACATTTACATAGGTAAGCGATTAATTAATCCAACTACACCATTCAATCCCATAATTTCCCAATTTCATTATCCTCAACTCAATTTCATATTTCCACAATTTCCCCAAATTAATTTATTACAACAATTAGGGCATTTTCCCATTTTTCTCAACTATTGCCCCTAAGGCCAAATTTCACCAATTTAACTCTCAAGCCCACATTTCCAAGGCTTTAAATACACATGGAGCTTTAAAACATAAAACCCCTCTTTTACAATTTACACAACAAACCCTAACTTTTCCCAACAACACCAACTAATCAAAATGACTAAAATTTATATTAAAACTCATAGAATAGAGTAGGTTATCCCTACCTCGAAAGGAAGAGACCAAATGGAGAAGATGGTGAAAATCCAAAGTGCTCCAAATTCAAGATTGTTCAGATTAAAGTGAAGCCCACGCCACCCTCTATCTTTCTTACAAAGAGATTAGGATAGGAACACTCAAGAACTAAATCAAACCTTAGAGAGAAGTTATATAGAGAGAGAGAAAGAGCTGCTGGTCTAGGGTTTGTATAAGAGAAGAGATGAAAAAAGATGAAGGAAGAAGAAATTTCTGCTGGCCGAAGTACCACGACTTCGCTCGGCGAAGAAGTGGTCGCTCGAGCGACCAGACACAAGGAACCCTCGCTCGGCGTAAAAGCCTCCTCGAGCAGCAATTGAGCTTGGTCTGACCAAAAAAGCTTCGAGCGAAGAAAAAGCTCACTCGGCGAAGAAACCCAAAACATCTGACTCCCTCGCTCGAGCAAAAAACCAAGTATTGCAACTCTCAAGTCCAGAACTAGACGCAAACACAGGCTCGAGCGCAAGACTTCTCACTCGAGCCACCAGACACAACACCCAACTCTCGCTCGAGCGAAGAAACCCTGGCTCGAGCGAAGGATCTAAAACAAAAAGCTCGCTCGGGCGGCAAAAGCCTCCCTCCGGCGGGGACACTAAAATCTAGGCAGTAACCATTTGTTCCCAAACACAACCAACCTGTTACAAACCTGCCCAACACATCCTAAAACTCATATACAAAGAATTGAAGGACGGAAATAAGATATATACAACAATCAACATCCACGGAACCAAGTCTAGATTACAATAATCAATGGAGGGAAAACTGGGATCGCTATAGCAAGAGTAAAGAAAGACACGCCAGGAACAAAGACGTCAAAGCAAGAGAAGAGGAACGGCTTACCAAAGCGAAACCGAGGTAGTATAAATTTTAATAGAAAAGAAATAGGGTATTGAGGGACGATCACCAGTGTTCAGGATCTGGTCTACAAAGTCCTAGAAAGGATCATGAATCGACCTTACTATAGAGCACCGAGAAGATCCTAGCAAATTTATGAGGAGAAACCTTGAGAAACACATGCCTACCACAATGAGGATGGGCGTCTAATTCGGTCTGAGCCTTAAAGACATATCTGGAAGATCACGATAAGACAAAAGGTCATAAGGGACACAGTAGATGAGGCGAACAAGGGAAGAATAAGCAAGGCTAGCCTAGGCACCATGACACCACCTCTACCAAAGCCTTAACAAAGCAGACCTCGGTGATCAATATGATTCACTCGAAGGTCAATGAGAACGAGGTACATGGGAAGACTTAGAGGGTAAAACATTTATAGCATGTGTATCAGGTCCAACAAAAGATGCTAGGGCAGACGAGTACTAGGGACCCATGGTGTCCTTTATTGAAGCCGACCTAAACATGGTGCAACATCCACACAACGATACTCTGGTGATATCCCTCAAAATTGGAGAATACCAGGTATGGCGCATTCTGGTTGACCAAGGCAGCTCTTGTGACATCATATATGTCAGGTATTACAAGGAGCTCGGCCTTCACTGAGATAACCTGGAGCAGTCCAATGGTCGGGTTTAATGGAATGCTGACATGGCCCCTGGGAGCAATAAGTTTGGAGGTGTAGGCAGGCACCAAGAAGATAAATATAGAGTTCACGGTAATTAACACCCCCTCCCCTTACAATGTTATCTTGGGGAGGCCATGGTTGCACGCAATAAGGGTTATTTCCTCAACACTACACCAACTGTTACGGTTCCCAACAAAGCATGGAATTAAGGAGGTTAGAGGGGATCAGATGTAAACAAAGAATTGCTCTATAGCAGCAATGAAATCCACCTGTAACGTACGAGAGACAAAGACAGTCGAAATTGAGGACGAGGATATGGAGGTCCTGGATGACGTCGGCAAAGAGCCGGCCGACAAAAGCGAGGAAGCCTTAAAGAGGATCCTGGTCCAATAAGGGGATGAAGAGTGTTTCTTCCTTCTCTGCTCAAGTTTGGCTGAGGAGGAAGAGAAGGCGTTAGAGTCATTCTTGTGAGCAAACATAGACGTATTTGCCTAGACACCATACGGATACTGGCATTGACCCCAAGGTTGATTGCCACAGACTAAATGTAGGCATTCGGCCAAACCTATCATTCGATGAGCAAAAGAGGCCGACGTTGGTCCATGTGGAGACAGTCGAACAAGAAGTGAACAAATTGTTGGAGGCCAGAGCCATTCGTGAGGTAAACTACCCTACTTGGCTATCCAACACTGTGGTTATGAAAAAAAAGAATAGGAAGTGGAGGGTCTGCGTGGATTTCACTAGCTTAAATAAAGCTTGTCCCAAAGATTGTTCTCTTCCCAAGATCGATCAATTAGTGGATGGCACATCAGGGCATGGAATGATGAGCTTCTTAGAAGCTTACAGGGGGTACTATCAAATAGCAATGTACCCCCCTGATGAAGAGAAGACTGTATTTATCACCCCAAAAGGGTTATTTTGCTACAAAGTGATGCCTTTCGGGTAGAAAAATGCGGTATATCTGAAGGTTAATGACCAAGATGTTCAAACATCGATTGGCAAAATAATGGAAGTATACATTGATGACATGGTCGTGAAGACCAAGAACACGAGGATTATATGGCCGACTTGAATGCGATTTTGACATCCTTAGAACATATCGGCTCGACTCGATGTTTGAAATGTGCATTTAGAGTGGGTGCAGTAAGTTCTTGGGATACTTGGTTACCATAAGGGCATTGAGAAAAGCCCGGATCAAATTAAGGCCATCATGGATTTGAAAATCTCGGCGTCGACAAAACAAGTGCAAATGTTAAGCGAAAAGGTCGCGACCTGAGCAGTTTATAAGCGAAGTTAGGATAAATGTAAACCATTTTTGATCTGTTGAAAAAGGCCAGATTTCTTGTAGACAATGGAATGTGAAGTCGCCTTAGTTGACTTTAAAAGATACGACCACAGCTAGTTCTCTCAAATCCGATTGGAGAGGAACTATTCTCATACTTAATGGTTTTGGGTATACAACAAGTGCAATGGTAATTATAGAAAATAAGAGAACAAAGAGGCGTTATACTATGTGAGTAAAACCTTAAGCCTTGAGACCCGGATATTTATACAGAGAAATTGACATTGGCCCTAATGATGGCCTCCAAAAGTTGAACCATTATTTTCAAGCCCACAAGATTGTGATAATGCGAGCATCCTTGAAGTCCTGCTACAATAAGGAGATCGACAAGCGGGGTAGCAGGATAAGCGGTAATCTTGGGCCAATACAACTGGAATTTAGGCCCGAATAATTAAGGGCCAAGTTTTGGCCGACTTTGTGGCCGAGTTCACTGGAGCCATCCGTCAAGCTTCAATGAGCATGACTTAGGATGTCTGGGGAACAAGAAGAGACCAGTGGGAATGAAAAACCCCCTATGAGCGAAGAAAGAAAAAAAGATAAACTCAAGCCTGCGATATTTACATCAGCGACTCCTTTCGCCTGATTGATGATGGGAGTTCAAACCGTCAATGGCGGGGAGTGGTGTTAATGTCTCCGGATGGGCAAATGTTAGAAGCGATCTATTTGTTTGGGGTTCAAAGCCTCAAACAATGAAGCAAAATATAAAGCCTTGATCGTAGGATTGAAGTTGCAGCGATAATGGAAGGCGGCAGGTGGTAGTCTTCTGTGACTCTTAGTTTATCGTGAACCAAGCAACAAGCAAGAATGTAGCTGAGATGAAAGAATGATAGCCTATGTCAAAGAGGTTGTTAGGCTAGCCTTGTTTGAGCTATGCAAACTCTGACGAGTTAGCCAAGATGACAATGACCACACCAATGCCTTGGCTAACTTTGGCTAGTCTGATGAAATCAAGGAGGTAAGAACAATAATGGTTGACTATTTGTCGAGCCCAAGTGTGGAACCACTTATCACAAAGTAGGAAACAATGCGTGTGGAGATGGGCCCAATTTGGATGGATGGAATAGTAATGTTCATAGAGATGGGAAGCTGCTAGATGATCGCAAAGAAGTACACAAGACTAGACTGAAGTCGGCTAGGTTTAGCTTGACAGCAGAAGGACATCTCTACAGAAGGTCTTTTACTGGTCCCCTTTTAAGATGTGTGCATCCCTCCCAAGTTGAAGACTTCTTGTATGAAATACATGAAAGAGTATGTGGAAGCCATGCTGGGGGTAGATCACTTACCCATAGAGCCATTACTCAAGGGTACTAGTGGCCCTACATACAGAAGGATGCTGAAGCCTATGTTAGAAAGTCACGAGAAGTGTCAAGGTTGCACCTTTGATACATTAACCAATAGCAAATTTGAACCCAATGTTTAGCCCTTGGCCATTTGTCGATGGGGCATGGATCTTGTTGGACAATTATCTGACAAGCTGGACAAAGAAAGTTCATTGGTAACAATGACTATTTCACAAAATGGGTAGAAGTTGAACCCCTTGCGAACATTCGAGATATTGATGTGAAGAACTTCATGTGGAGAATATCATCACCAAGTTTGGGATCCCAAGGGCAATAATAGTAGACAATGGTATACAATTTGACAGTAAGCTAATCAAAAGCTTCTGTGCAAAGTATAAAATCAAGAACTATTACTCTAGTCCAAGATTCCCTCAGAGTAATGGTCAGGTAGAAGCATCTAATAAGACTATCTTAAATGGGATCAAAAAGAGGTTGGCTGACAAAGGAAAATGGATGGAAGAGTTGCCCAATGTACTCTGGGCATATCGAACTCTGTAGAAGATCAAGCTGGGAATCCTTATGTTCCATGGCTTATAGCACGAAGCAATTATCCCACTAGAAGTCGGCATCGAGGATCGAAGCCAAGGAGTAGAGAATGGGACTAACGAGGCATTCTGACCGAGATCTGGACCTACTAGAAAAAGAAGGAGAGAAGCGACAATTGGTGAGGGCATACCACTAACAACTTGCTGGGGCTTATAATAAGAAGGTCAACCCAAAAGAGTTCAAGGTTGGGGACACGGTGCTAAGGAAAGTGGTCGGCAACAAGAAGAATCCTAAAGAGGGCAAGTTGGGCCCAAATTGGAAGGAACCTTATAAAATCATCACGATTAGCCGACAATAGGGCATATCGGCGAAGGCGGTGAAGGCAAAGAGTTGCCAAGACCCTAGAATAATTGCAACTTGAAGTTTTTCTATGATTAGACTTTTGTTTTTCAAAGTTTATGTCATAAATTTATTAGCTGAGGTAGTAATAAAATTTTAGCTGGATTTTTTAATTTTGAAATTTGTGTGATTGGACTAGTCTATGGTGATGTTCGATTGAAGCGTGACGAATAACTTAGACTCATTATATGGTAGAGTTGAATTATACTTGCATATAATAGAGTTGAACTAAGTTGGCAATGTTTCTAATTGAAACATGAATAACTTAGACTTATTATATGGCGAGTTGAATTATACTTGCATATAATAGAGTTGAACTAAGTTTGCGATGTTTTTGATTGAAGCATGAATAACTTAGACTTATTATATGGTAGAGTTGAATTATACTTGCATATAATAGAGTTAAACTAAGTTGAATTGAAGCTAGACTTGCCATGTTGGCGAAATTAAACTTAGAATGGAACTAAGTACATTTCGGTTAGATTAATAGAAACCAAGGTTGAGAACCTCGGCTAGTCTTTTTGAATTTGACTTGGTAAAAGATTATATCGTTAACGTGAACATAAGTGAAACTTAGGTTCACATTAGAAGCGAAATGGAGAATGATAAAAGAAAATTCTGGTGAAGATTAGCCAAGGTACTATCAAAAGAAGTATCAAAGATACATGTTGGCGAGATAGCCAGGGTTTCAAGCTTGGAAAGGGTGAAGTCTTGAAAGAAGATAGCATGTGAAAGTAAAAAGCAATCTTGAATAACACTTGTAAAAATATTTTGATATTTTTAAGTGTTAGAGAAAACATTCAAGATTTATATCAGGGTATTATATCCAGAAGTCATTATCTGACTAAGTTATACTTTGAAGGAATGCAAAAATATTCTAAGTATGGAAGCATGAACAGCATGAAATAAAGCAGTAAAACATACATGAGACAAACATTCAACACTTGGAAGAAAATAGAAGACTTGCATGAAAAAGAAAAAAAAAAAAAAAAAAAAAAAGGCACTTCAGCCTGGCAAAAAAGATTACTTGTTCCAAATTACAAAAGGGGCGCTTCGGCCAAATTGCAAACTAAACATTGTTCAGACAAAATAGAAGTACAAAGTAAAAATGAAATATCCAAAGTACTAGGATGGGTCTCTGATTTCTCAACCTCAGCGGGCGGTGTTGCATTCTTTTCAGCCCATTATTTAGCGTCAATTTCTAACAAAGTCGATCCGAGACTCCTTCGGCCACTAGACCTCGGCCTCGAGAGGTGGTTGGTTTAGAAGAGACGCCCTTAGAAACCAAGTCATCTTCCTCATCTTGAGTCAAGTCTATTTGTTCGTTGAAGGTGGGAGACTTGGGATCAGTGGCAGTCTCTTCCTCCACTTCATTAGCTTCACCATCCTCAGCATCGTCTTCGTCGGCTTCATCGCCGAGTCCTTGCTCTAGAGGAAGAACTTGAAGCTGATTGATGCCTTGGAGGTCGAAGTCCATTAGAACAAGTAATTTGTTAAGCGCCGCTGTCCAACCAAGGTAATAACCTCGGTTGCAAGCCAGGTTGACTTGCTGTTTGTACTAGTCACGGACGGCAGCTATCCCTTCTCCATAGGCCTTTTCATCAGCCACCTTTACCTCGGCCTCCTTCCAGTTTAGAACCTCTTGAAGCTTGGCTTCTAAATCAGTAACCTTGGCCTTGGCAGCCTCAAGATCGGCTCTGGCGGCCTCGACTTCGACCATTTAGCTTTTTCTCAACCAAATCCTAAGTAGATTTAGAAGCCTTGGCTTTGATCCATGAGCTCGATTATTGGCTTCAACAGTTGAGTAAGGAAAGGAGTTTGGTATCTTCCTTAGTCTTACGTGCCAACTCCTTCTTTGTCATCTTGGTCTTGACGCATATGAATAAGTGTCTTGGATAACTGCAAGAAGAAAAACATATTAGTGAAACTTGGCGAAGTATAGGAAGAGCGCAAAAGAGTAAAAAGAAACTTACCAAGACTAAGTGTTGCATCATAAGGCGAAGTTTTTCGTATTTATGCAACTTCGACCATCTGGTTTATGTCTTGGTAGAAAAACGGTAGTTGACATGGTGTCTTGACTTCAAGGTTCATTCTTGTTATCGTTGGCTATCGAGTGCATCATCACCATGACCTCGGAGCCCAGGTCATCTTCTTGAGAAGCTGCGGCTACCTCGAGCTCTCATATCTCGGCCTTTTGGGTCATTGGGGTTGAATGCTTGACCTCGGTTGGCCTTTTCTCGGATCGTTTGACTCTTCTCGGCCTCTGCCAATTTCGAAATTAGCACAATGTTCTCAATTCAATACGAGTCCTTGTAACTTGGCCTTGGCCTTCTTCAATCTTTCGGTCTTTGGTTTTGATTGGGATGGAAAATGCAATGATTGCACCGTCACAACCCTTAGGATGTTGGCTAAAGGTCTTCAACAAGCTACGGTTTGCGGCCATTTCATCGGCGATTGGGCTTGCCAGATTACATTAGTATCGAAATGGATTCTTTGGAAGTGCGGTATGTGGGTTTCTTGAGGATCGTGGTAGCGCCTCGAACCTTAGCGTTCTGACTCTGAGTTACACTGTTGATGCGTTTGGCGAGCTTCGGCGTCGGCGTCGGCCTTGTGATGTTGGGATAAGTAGGGTGCAGACGTTGATGCGACCTCAACTGGATCCGAAGATGAGCCCTGGTCTGGCCTTGGTGATGAGGTAACTGTTAGAGTTATAACAAAGAGAGGAGACCTGCTCCTCTTGGGAACGTCAAGCAAGGTAGATTTGTAAGTTAGAATGTAGTTGAGCAATATAGGGGCTTTGCACTGGTCAATCAACAAGCCCAGCAACCTTTTCAAGTCCTTTCTGGAAAAGAAGGACTGGCGAAAATCCTTTGAGGGTTGAGGGAGAGCTGCAAGAACAAAATTCATACATTAGAACATATAAGGGGAATAAAGTGATAAGTCTTAAAGCAGAAAAGTTGACACTTGGTTCTTACCTTCATCCTCTTTAAACCTGCGTCGGCCAGAGGATAGAGATAAAGGTCGTCGATGAAGTAATCATCTCCAACACTTTTGTTGGAGTGCAGGGAAATCGACTATGAGTTTGTAGGATGTGGAGCTGGCTTGAGGTAATAGATGTAGCCTTTTTTGATTTTAGGCCACACATGGTATAATAATATTGGATGTCGGCTAGTGTTATCCTAGCGTTTTCTCGACCAACTAAACAATTATACCATTGATGACCCTATAGGAGTTAATGGCCAGTTGCATCGGGTTAAGCTTGTAATAATAAAGGATTTCTCGAAAAAGAGTGTCTAGAGGGAACCTAAGTCCACACTCTATGAAAGCAATTACTAGGAAGGGTATGGAATCCCCATCAGGCATGATGGAGTCCTCCTCCCCAGCCAGCCTAAGGTGAACATCGACTGGGATGGAGAACTCTCGACGGAAATACTCTATTTTTTCTAGGGTATCTACCCTTTACCTGAACATACCCATGATGTTGACTAAAGGAAGAAGGTGTAAGATTTCAGAAGAGAGTGGTTGGTGTGGGTTTGAAAGACCTTGGGTGGGTCAAGGGTTTTTCAAGATCTAGGGGAATTTGTTTCAATTCTCCTAGAGATAGTGATTTCTATCAAAACCCAAGGCCTAGATCTATATGGAAACAAAAAATCAAGGGAAATATTTGGAAATAAGCAAGAAAAACATAAAAGAGCAATGATTCAAACTCAAGAAAACAAACAGAAATTCAAGAACACTGTGTAAGCGTGTGCAGATGTGCAAAAGCCAAAGAATAGTGCAAATTGCTAAAACATCAAGCATATAAACAGTTCGTATGTACATATTTAAACCTAGAGATAGATTGAACAGTATAACTCACAAATAAATGCAGTAACGAAGCTTAAGGTGCCACAAAAATCCAAAGAAATGGAAATTGATTCATGATCAAAGAAGAAATAGAGTACAACCATAAAAACAAATTAAACAGCAACGGAATAGGCATACAAAGAATATATACAAAGTAATGAGAGACTGAAACTAAAATTGAAAGAAAACGAGGAACTCACCAGTTGGGTCTAAGGTTGAGGACACGGTTTGAGTCTGCAGGAGTCGAGATAGTGGCAATGAGTGGAGAAAAGCGATAAATGTTTATTTGGAGAAGGTGATCGAGCAAATTGCAAAGCTTGAAGACTTGAACAATAGCGATTTGAGAGAAGCTCTAGAGAAAGCTTGGGCAAAAGCAAAGTGAAAGCGGAGAGAAGGGAGATGTTTTGTTAAAAGCATAAAGGCTACAAACCATAATGACTGCCTTGGATGGCGTGTCATGCGGCGTCTTGTGAACAAGGCAGCGACGACCAATAAGCGTGTTAGTGCGAACCAATGAGAAGCGACCGTGGGAAAGCAGTTGATGGCAGGTGCGTGACAACTCATGCGAGATAAAACTCTTGGAGTTCTTGATTTAATGAAACAAAACCTCGATTATAGGAGGCGATCTCGGTTAAGAACATGAAGAACTTGGTTCTTGGTCAGCGATAAAGTAGATTGTAGAGTCTTGGTCATGAGAAGCCGACGCGTGATGATATCGGCCATGAAGGATGGAGTAAGTCTTAGTCGACGTGCTATGTGGACAAACGATGTAGGTTCCATCACCTCAGGATGCCAAGGTAATAGAACCTAGGGGGTAGTTATGGGGACATATTTTGTTAATGACAACACGTGGCCAAGGTGACGCCGAAGTGTCAGTCGAGGTGCCATGTGTCTTGGTTATGGCCAAGGTGATCTCGGCTAGGCGGGGTTATCTTTGGAGATACGGAATCTAAGATGGCGGATAAGGGACAAAAGTCCTAGAATGGGAGAGGACCTCGATCACGGGTAAAGATAAAGCTCTTAGGAGTTTATCTCTCTGGTGAGAGTCGAAGATAAACATTGAGCCAAAGTCTATTGAAGTTAGGCTTCTATAGGGATCGAGGTTAGTCTTGGCTATAAAGTAAAGGCACCCTCGTGGGTCTAAGGTATGCTTTTTGTATTACGGCTAGTGAGTTAAACCTTTGCTATCTTTTGAAAGATAATGAAATCTTGACTTGATTGTCAGTGCCCCGGATGGGCGAACCACTGAAGTCTTATCTTTACGTGACGAGGTTGTTGGGCGTGATCTATTGCTTGTGCTCTCTGCTGAGTTCCTAATTGGCGGTGTGATCGGAAATCGGCACCCTGCGATTTTAATATGAATATTAACATTAATTATGATTTGTTGTGAGTGATACATGGTTAATGTTATCATGTTATTTTGGTATTATATAGATATTGTGAACATTCACATTGTTGGCAATTATTTGTTATTGTGTGCATATAACCATTCACGAATATTGATGTGAACATTCACATCTCTATGTTATATTACTAAGATGCACAATATGTTCTGACCAAAATATCACATTGTTATTTACGTTTATATGACTATTTCTAAATGTAAATATTAACATTGATTAAAGATGTGATAATTACAACACCAATGCGAACTTTCACACCATGTAATAATCATGTAAAAATCATGAAAACTCATACAATAGTCAATAATATGTAAATGTGAACATTCACATTGTGCAACAATCATACAATCATCAGTTTACATTGCACATCATGCAACCATCACATGTTTTTAATGTTGAATTTCACATCACCAATTTCAAAACATTAAAATCAAATAATCCACAATAACAATGACTTTAGTGGATGTGCACGTTCACATTCACAAAAATATCTAATTAATAAACATACATATACACGGATATATAATACTATATCAATCCATCTCGAAACAAAAAATCGAATCTAACTTTAATAAATTATTAAACAATTCTGAACATACATCCTTACCAATACATACCCATATGCAGTTGCAAAACAAAAACGGTACTAACCTTGCCTTTACGATATTGGAAGAAAATAGAGTTTCAAACTGTAACAATGGAAAAACACAGAGTTTTGAACTACAACAATAGAAGAATGATGATGACAATAATGATGATAATAATGATGATGAGCTTCTTTATAGGTTTCTTCTATTTTGTTTATTTCTTTGATGATCATCACTCAATTCATCTCTCTGAATTTTTGTTGTCTTGTGATTTTTCCCAATTCTCAAATAGGCAAATGAAAAAGAGGGAGAGAGAGTATGTGAGAGAAAGCATTAGAGAGAGTGTGGGAGGAAGTTTCCTTGTGCTGCAAGATTCTTTTTAACCATGTTTTCTAGTCAATATTATAATTTTATAATATATATTTAGGCCTTGTTTGGGGAGACTAAATAAGTGCACTTTTTGTCTTTTTAGACAAAAAAATTGAGGTTAAAAATATGGATGTTTGGGTTAACTTTTTGACTTTTTATGAAAAAATGTGTAATAAAAAATTGTGAAAATTGGTTTTTAGAGGAAAATTTGAATTGGGAGTTGTGTTAGTAATTGTTGACTTTTGGTGAATAGTGTTAACTTTATAACTTTATGAATAACTTTTTGACTTTTTGGATTATTTGGCTTTACCCAAACTTGGCCTTAGTTTTTAAAGAAACTTATCCCACTAATTTCAAAATTGTCAAAATAGAATAGAAAAAAGAAACAAGAATATTACAATTGTGTGTAATATTTAATATTAAAAATAGAACAAAGGGTATATTAATCTTAAAAATATTATAAATAAAGAAAAAATGACCTCCTAAAATACAAATCTAAATATATGAGATTAGATTAAACATAAGAAAACTTTATAAAGTTTATGAAGTTACTGAATTATAAATCCTTTAAATAGAATTTAGGACAAATTACATATACCCCTCGTAGTTTAGCAAAATTAAAGATACCTCCTGAAGTTTGAAAAATTACAGATACCCCCTAAAGGCTATATTTGCATAACAAATTAGGGGGCAATTTGTTATGAAAATATAAACCTTATGGGCTAATTTGTTATGAACATATAAATCTCAATGGGATATCTGTAATTTCCAAAACCTCAGGGGATATCTGTAATTTAACTAAACCTCGAGGAGATATATGTAATTTGCCTAGAATTTATAAATGAATTTCCCAATTAAAATAAATGTAATATAAAATATGTATAATAAAATTCTCCTAATATAATTTACCCAAAAGGAAATTGCTATGTATCATAAATAAATTATCAAAATTTTTACCAAACTTCTCACATGGGTGTGGGATTCACACACATTGTGAGAAGTTTGATAAAATTAATAATTTATTTAGAGTTCTAACATAACTCTACCCAAAATTCAACAATAGAAAATGCTTAAAGGTCCCAAATAATCTGCAAATATTTTATCAAATATAAACTCAAATAAACCTACATATATAGGTGTCCCACTCCCAGATATGAAAATTTTGATAAAATATTTTTAGTAAGACCATCTCTAGCGCTTTAGCAAATTTGATATCAAATTCAAATTTTGATGAAAGTGGTCTTATTCATAGCTCCAGCAGATCACCAAACACGATACTAAATTGAGATTTCATCAAAACTTTCATCGGATCGGCGACAAGTAATGAATTCATCAAAACATTGTTCTGTTGTTGGAAAGAAGTCGGTTGACCAGCCAGGTTGACCAACCGGTCCAACCGTTCAAGGTTCAAGCAGTTCAAGGAAAAAAAGTTTAAACCGTAAAAAAAAATAAATAAATAAATAAATAAAAATAAAAAATGCCTAACCGGTCCACCGGCCGGTCATCCCGGAAAAAGTTCAAAAAGTTCAAAAAAAAGTTCAAAAAATTCACAAAAAAAAAATAATAATATTTTTTGGCTAAGCTAGTCAGCCGTGGATTGACCACGGTTGTCGGGACACATTTAGTAAAAAGGTGAATCGTTGGAACATCTGGTAAAAATTTGATAAAATGAGTCGTTTTTATTGAATTTAATAAAAATTTAGTCGTAGATTGAAGATGTTCGAAGTTATTTAAAACTTCTAGTGTTACTCTTTAAATTCTGAATTCCGGCAGCTTTATTACGCAATAGAATATGACGGATCACTGTTCATCTGTCCACGTCCATGACGATGACATCTCCTACGCTACACTTCCATCAAATAATCTCCTACCACGTGGAACCTTCCTTCAAAAACCCTCACTATATTCGCTGCTTTCGGCTGTTGTCCACACATTAGCTTGTTTCGTCAGCATACTGGAGCAAAACCATCTCGCCTGGCACGTGTCAAAATCTCTCTCTCGGTACACAAGCAGTACTCACTTAACCTTACACGCGCGACTGCTATACTTCCTCACACAAAGAAAATCTCTATAAAATGCCCAAGCACTCACGTACCCTCGTAACCCAATAAGCCGATTCAATTTCCAACCCAAAGCATCGTGAAAACTTTCTCTCTCTAGAACTCTCTCGTTCTCTCTCTCATCACATACGATTCCTCATTTCCTCTCTGGCATTTTCTTCAGATCTCAGACGCATCGAATTGATCAGAATCATACAATTTTGATACATCTGATCTCAATTTTGGCCGATCAGGATTCAATTTTGTGTGTGAATTTACATGCATAGAGATAGAGAGAGATAGAGATTGATTTTGATTGAAGAAAGCAAAATTGCTTTTTGAGAGAGACAGAGAGTGTGTGTGTGCGTGTGTGTGAGTTAGGTATAGAAAAATAGGCGCATGAGCTGTTTGGTCAATCTGGAGTTCTCTTCTTCGAATTCAAACCACTTCATAACGTGCCTTCTCGTTTTTATTCTTCATTACTCACCTCAATTGCCTCCTCTTACCTTGTTTAATTTTGAGAAACCCTTGGAACCTAGAGCGAACTTCTCATTAATATCGTTATTATTGCTGTTGTTAAGTAATTTTAATCACAGTAATCTCTTTAATCATTGCCGATCGTCGTCTAATCATGGAGTCGCGAGAACACAGTAATCGCCAATTAACCAAGGGTTTGTTCACAATTTCTTTCTTAATTTTTCCTTTTTTTTAATTTTTTATTTAAAAAAATTAATTTTTCTTTGTCGGTGGGTTTATTTATTTTTATTTTTATTTTTTATTATTATTATTTTTATTTTTTGAGAATTATGTACTTGTCTGATTTTAAGCTGTCAGTTTGTAATAATTACTTGTCTGATAAGCCGATGAAAAAGCCTGTGATATGAATAATTGTTATAATATTAGTTGAAAATCATGCATTTGCCTTTTCCTTTTTGCATTATACTTCAATTGTCAATTAGATTAAAATTCATGCATTTTCCTTTTCGATTTTTCCTTATACGTGATTAAAAAGCATAGATGTAGCGGACCCCCTATCGAAAAAATGGTATGCTTTCCCTTTGAATATGTATGTCGCTTTTTTTATTCTTAAAAATTATAGCTATGTAATTTGAATTATGCCATCATTATAGCCAAATGGTGGATAAAATTAACTATTTTAGTTGATTTTTTTACAAAATAAAAGTATAAAAATAAATAGTGATGTGACAACTTGTAGTGACTTTTTAACTAATCTACAACAAACGGGGCCAAAGAAGCTGATATTAGGCTTACCACCAGTACCATTGTCTTCTACTTAAAATCATGTTCTCAATCATTGCTATCAAATCATCATCAGTTACTTGGTAGTGCGTAGCCTTTGGTCTTTATGGGGCAAGATGTTTTTCTGCTTGGGCAGCTATTGGTTGATGTTGTTTACCTTCCAATTCTTACTGTTCGGTATTGTTCTAGTTTTATGATAGTGGTACTTCTTTTTATCCTATTTTTTTATCAATATATCCTCTCATAATTGAAGTGTGTCAGTTTGTATTGGTTAAAAGTGCGCAGTGCGCACACCCATTTTCAAGATGTTCTTGGGTAGATGTGAACTTTTTTCCCAAATGTTGTACTTGGCTTAACTTAATCCATTTTGTGTGGATTACTCACAATTTGATGAAGATTATGATTTTATTATGGGTTGCAACCTTCTTGAGCTATTCATCTATGTACATTTTGAAAGATTTTATATCTGCATTGGAAAGTATCTATCCACATAAAATTAAAAAGTAGAAAAAAATGGTGTCTTTAACCTAGAACTACAGGGGGAAGGGTGAACAATGACATTTGCATGCCTTTGATTCAACATTCAGGCAAGGACTCAGTTTTTTTAAATGGAAATTGAGGCGGGATATGTCAGGACAGAAGCAACTCTCAAGATTGATACTGAAAAATCTTTTGTAGTTAAATTTGCATTGTATGTCTTTAGGTATAATGACACATTAATTTCAATACTTTATCTGAGATTATGTTGATCAATTTTTGTGTTAAGAAATAAATTATTTTTTTCCATCTATCTTTGCCTATTTATTCACCCACGATTCTGTTACAGAAGTTAATATCTTTGCTACTTCTTTTGTGTTTGTGTTGTGGACCATAATTGCCTCTGCATAGTTGTTTCTTGCCTGCATTTCTGAATAATGATAGCATGTCCAGTGTATGTGTAAAATATGTTGTCTGTCATTGTTTCTGTTAACTGTTTTTGTCTTGATGATGACCAAGATGTTTTAACTTCTATACTTGGCTAGAGTGTGATTGGAAGTAGATGTGGAGGCATATTATAGTGATGTTAGTTCATTGAATGTGACTCTTAATATGTGTGTATCAGCATGCCCAATCACTGACTTTGCCATTATTTGAACCATTTATCAATTTGTGCCAGTTAAGCTCCAATGCCCAATATGAGAATCTAAGTTCATTTTGTTTTTTGTAGTTCCTTGCTATTCAAATGTTGAGAGGAGACATGGTGCCTCACCCTCAGTCATCGTCATAGGTGGTGGTTTTGCGGTATGGCAGCTGCTCGGGCCCTTCATGATGCTTCATTTCAGGTATTTGTTATAGTTATTTAACCAAGAATGGTATGCATTCATCTTATATATTTATAATGCTGAATGATTGTTAATATGATGGATAGCGAAATACCTTTTTTTGGTGGTTCAAATTCTGTACACATTTATCGACATCTAGTATTTAAAAAATTTTGTTGCATGTTCTTTTCCGTAACTTTGATGAACTTGCACAACTAACTAGTTATCTTGATTATTTTCTGGCCAGCACTTTGATGTACTCTCCTAATTGTAATGTTGGCATATCTATATATGAGCTTGCCTATGTTTGGTGTAGTTGAAGTTTGAATCTTAGTGTCCCTCGATTATATTTATATCTTGGATAGCTTTAAGTTGAACACTTGAAGCTGATCTGCGAATATGAGTACTTAAAGCATATAGAAAATTCTGGGGTACAGTACCTCCATCTTGCTCCACAAGGCAAGCCACAAATGAGTGCCCTGTTTATCCCAACAACATAGGCAAGTTCTTTTGTGAAGTGTGAACTTTATTCTTACATTTTACTGTAAAAATGCCCTGTAAACCATGTCTTCATGTGTGGAAATTGAGGAATTGTTTTTTGGGTAAATGAAATTGAGGATTTGCCAGGTCCAAAGATTTCTTTCATGACAAAGAGGAATATTTTTGTGCATGTTGACTTACTGGAGAAAGATATTCCCTTTTTGACCCTGCTGGAATCTTTTTATAATTTGGTTCCTAGGTGGACTTCTTATATGGAGATACTGAGGTGGTATTAACTATATTTTATTTCAGGTTGTCCTGTTGGAATCACGGGATAGAATTGGTGGTCGAGTTCACACAGATTACTCATTTGGTTTCCCTATTGACCTGGGTGCATCATGGTAACTTACATTTTTTTGACTTTTTCTTTTGGTGTATTTTTCAGATACCTTCTATTGGTTATAGCCAAGTTGTATCTTCGTATTGATGTTTCAGGTTGCATGGGGTCTGCAAAAGAAAATCCTTTGGCGCCGTTGATTGGAAGACTAGGACTTCCTCTCTACCGTACTAGTGGTGACAACTCTGTATTATATGATCATGATTTGGAAAGGTAATTATTCTTTATTGCTTATGATGTCCTAGCTTTTACCAGCACTAATTGAGTTGCAGGTGTATTGCAAAGTATTTTCCTTGGTTAAGATATGCATTTTTGGTTTATGTGGAGCTTCCACTTACATTGCTTGAGTTCAGGTGTAACATAAAGTTGGTGTGTCCCTGGTCAAGATGTGTATTTGCTTTTTTAAGATTTTAAACATTCAATAACTTTGGTTTTACATTATGGACTATTGATGTAAAATCAGTTTGAAGATGATTTGGAAAATCACTAAGTTGAGAGCAAATAATTGAAGTTCCTTAGTTTGCATATGAATTTTTTTGTGAAACTCTTATTTGTATTTGACATCAAGAAATGTTAGATATGTACAAAGCATTAGGTTTGATACAACGCTTAAATAATTTATTGTATTTTTCAGCTATGCACTCTTTGATATGGATGGGAATCAAGTTCCCCAGGATTTAGTGAAGAAGATTGGCGAAGCATTTGAGAGCATTTTGAAAGAGGCATGTCTCTCTCTCTCTCTCTCTCTCTCTCTCTCTCTCTCTCTCTGCCACCACATGTGTGTGTCTGTCTGTGTGGAACTTAAATAACTTATTATTGTTACAATTGGAACTTGAATAAAGCATTGCAGTAAAGTACATTTGAGAATACGATCTTTGGTTCTTATTGTATTCTAGGTGTGATGTGATGCTGGTTTAGCAAACATTTCTTAAGTTGCTTTTTCACTTGTTATTGCAGACAGATAAAGTAAGGCAAGAATATAGTGAAGACATGTCTATATTTAAATTGCTATCTCAATCGTTTTTGAAAGGAAGCCGGAGTTAAGGTACTTAAATGTAGCATCATACTTTAGTTACTCTAATTAAGAATGGTATATTCAGAAAGATTCTTATTGCAGGTTGGAAGGGATTGCTCATAAGGTGTTGCAGTGGTACTTATGCAGAATGGAAGGTTGGTTTGCTGCAGATGCTGATACCATCTCACTTAAATGCTGGGATCAGGTAAGTTTCTTGTTTTCTCCCCATTATACTAGTTTGATTTCACAACAAATACACATTGGATTTTCAACAGAATATGAGATTTGTTCAAATCAATATTTCTTTCTACAAATAATTTATTGTCATCATACCAAATCAAATTAGATTGACATTGTGTACACAATCGAATCTGTTGGTCATGAGTTTGGTTGGGGCGTATATTTTCAATGGTCTAATCTGGTGAAGGGTCCTAATCTTGTGTAACAAAAAGTGACAACCTTTAACCAGCATTACAGGAATTTAGGGGTGGGGTTTGGGGTGATGAAAGCTTGTAACTGAGAGTTCCAAAAGTCGATATTTTCCCCGCAATTTGTTATTTATTGTTATTACATAGAATGGAGTAAATATGTTCAAAGTAACATAGAAGAAAATTGGCTATATATTGGCAGGATGCAAACTGAAAAAATTACATTTGTCTTGCCATATCTGTTACGTTTTGTAGGAAGAACTGCTTCCTGGTGGTCACGGGCTCATGGTGCGGGGCTATCTCCCTGTTATTAATACACTTGCCAAAGGTCTTGACATCCGCTTGAACCACAGGTAAAATTTAATTATCAATTCAACCATCCTGTGATTTGGCCTTGAATTTGTCTGTGACCTAATTTGCTTTTCTTATCCTTATATTTGTTCCAAAGGGTTAAAAAAATTGTCAGACGTTACAATGGAGTGAAGGTTACAGTTGAAGATGGGCGATCGTTCATAGCAGATGCTGCTATTGTTACTGTTCCTCTTGGTGTTCTGAAATCAATACCATTAAATTTGAGCCAAGGCTTCCTGAGTGGAAGGAATCAGCTATTGCTGACCTTGGAGTGGGGATTGAGAACAAGATCGTCTTGCACTTTGAGAATGTGTTTTGGCCTAATGTAGAATTCTTGGGGGTGGTTGCAGAAACTTCATATGGATGCAGCTACTTTCTGAACCTTCACAAGGCTACGGTCATTCTGTCCTTGTTTATATGCCTGCAGGGAAGCTAGCTCTCGACATTCAGAAAATGTCAGATGAAGCTGCAGCTAATTTTGCTTTCATGCAGCTGAAGAAAATCTTGCCTGATGCTTCTGCCCGGTATTTTTTCTTCTTCTGTAGTGAACATTCATTATCTTTTCCCCATTTACAGTAGGTCAAATTAGCAGCTTGGTGACCTTTAAGCAGAACTGATGGAGTCGCAGTTCTCAAATTTCCTGAAAACTTGTCTATGATGCACAAATGTTCATATCTGCCTAATGAGGGCTGCAAGCGAATTGAACCAAACCAGGGCGAGTTTGGCTTGTTTGTTTATTGAGTTTGACATTCTAGCTCATGCTCGGCGAAAATTAATACAGCTCAAGTTCGGCTCACTAATACTGATCAAGCTCAGTCGATAATGAATTTTTTGGGGGTTTTAGTTATATTATTTAAATATATAAATAATATGTTTATATTATTTAATGTATGAATAATATATTTATCGTATTATTTATGCACATGTTCACATTATTTAAATAAATAATAAACAATCCGACCTTATTCAAGCGCAAGGTTGGCTTGTTTATTAAGCAAACCTAAAAGTCTGGCTCGAACTTGTTTATTTACATAACGAACTGAGCCCTTACCAAACCGAACCTAGCCTAGCCTAGCCGAGCTCATGAACAACTTGGTTAATGCCTAGCCTAACCAGTGGATGAGAATCTATATGATACAGGAAAAAGAATCATTCATGAGACGAGACATAAAATTAACAGTCAGAAAAAGTTGCATGTACATGATTGGAATTTTCTGTTGGCTGTAACATTAATGTTTTTCTGGTCTGTGCTGCTGATGCAGATTCAATATCTTGTTTCTCGATGGGGCATGGATGAAAACTCACTTGGATCCTATAGCTATGATGCAGTAGGGAAACCCCATGATCTGTATGAGAGGCTAAGGATCCCTGTCGATAACCTATTTTTTGCAGGGGAGGCGACAAGTGTAGATTACCCAGGGTCCGTGCACGGTGCATACTCAACTGGATTAATGGCCGCTGAGGATTGCAGGATCTTGGCGTCCTGGGCGTTCTGAGGTGGATCTGTTCCAGCCAGTCATGGGTGAGGAGACTCCGGTTTCTGTACCCTTGTTGATCTCTCGTATGTAACTTTTAGAACCAGTCCATCTCACACATATATATATATATATATGTCAGACATGGGATCCTGCTAATGCAATATTACCATGACTGCTTTGGGAAAATTACTGTTTTTCCAATGTATTCATCATGTTAGTTTGTTGGTTGATGTGTGTCTTAGCCTTCCTCCATCTGATAATGTGTCTAATAGTAATCTGTTGAATATCATAAACCTTATGAACCACTTTGTGTTTTCATGTTTAGTATCCGATGTTGTAATCCTTGAACAACTTAGATGGGACAATTTACTGTGAGTATGAAAAGCTATTTTTGTGCTTATCTTCTGTATTAAAGAACACTAAGGATTCAAATATCCTTCACTTCTTTACTCCTCTGCCAATAATATTGTAGCTTTTTTTCTCTCTCTTATTTTGGGTGGGGGGTACATCACAACACAAGGGTCTGGGTGAGGGGAGGCAAGATTCAAATTGGACCACCCTTGCCAATATATTCTGGAAGTCATGGTCCCTTGCATATAATTTTAGTTCTGAAATTATTCAAGCTTAGTATGCCTAATTGAAAAAAAAATATTCATCAAGTTTTTTGGGGATACTGACAGAATTGATCTTTAGAGGAGTGAGCTCCAAAGCAGAGAACAGATCAACTAAGATGTACATCAGATAACAAGGAGCAAACTTAAAATGATATTTACTGCCTAATTAACCATTGTTAAGGGGAAAGTGGATAACCGCATTTGAGGGGATACAGCAAAAGGTTGCAAATAGAGCTAATCCTTGCCCGCCGAAGCTGACTAGTACAACTAATGGTGATTTTGTATGAATGAAAAAATTGAGCAATGAAACAGATAACAAAAATCCGTAGGGCTAAGCTAGTTTCAATGTCCCTAGTTCCCCTTAGCTGTTTAAACAAAAATTTAACATCAGTTAAAACATTGACATGCAGGTAATTCATTTACTATCCTTGGTCCATACCAAAGCAGATAGAACTGAAGCATATTCAAGGGAACATATTTGAACAGAGTGCCCACCCTGGTACTTTTAACGAAGGCAACCATACCAGCTCACATGACCAAATGACGTTAGTTAACCCAAACCAGATACATAAAAATTAGGGCTCTGTTTAGAATGATTTCCAAACTATATTTCTATCCTCACATTCCAACATGATGTTTGAATACCACACTCAAATCACATTTCCACAACATTTACGAAATTCTGTCTGAGACGCGATTTTCAAAAAAATTTTTTTCAAATTTGGTCTAACCAGTTGTTCGGCCAGTTAACCAGAACGGCACAATTTTATTTTATTTTATTTTTTTTGCAATTAACATGTTAATTTTTATACATTCAAAAAAAATATTTTCCGAATTTTTAAATTTTTTTTATGTACTTTAATAAAATTTTGAGTTGTATGTTTGATTATGAGTTGTAAATTTTTGTATCAAATATCATGTCACATCAAAAATTTCTCACTCAATTCAAAACTCTTTTTAAAACTCTTTTCAAAACTCTTTCGTCAAACAAATTTTTCATACTCAAATCATAATTCCAAAACTCACAAACTCAAAATACAACTTATACTCTCATATTATATTTATAAAACTCTAGCAGCTGCCTAGAATTCCATTCACAACTGGAATCGTATACTGAAAAAAAAAAAAAAAAAAAAAAAAAAAAAAAAAGAAAAAGGTGGAATTGAGATTGAAGAAATTAGGACTGTTTGATTCATTGATTTGAAAAAAGAAAGAAAAAAATGTATGAAACATAAATAAAATGTGAATATATTTATTTACATTTCATCTACCTTACTCTTTTCTTTCTTAAATCTCTCTTCAAATCCATAGACAAACAAAGTCTAGAGGGCAGAGAGAACGAGTTGAGAAATCCTCCATTGTTAACAAGGGAGATAAGATTTAGAAAGGGCACAGAAACTACATGCATAGAGCAGCCTTTAGTACTACTATACATTCGTTGTCCTTGCAATAACAGCAGTCTACACCAAACAATAATGTATGCGAAGATCACACAATATAATCATCTCAAATATCTTTCAAAACAACGTAATCTAGGCGGCAAAGAATGTTCACCCTGGGCAAAAAATCTTCTATTTATTTCCTTATGTTTGACCCGTACTACTGCGAAATGGTCAAACCTCCTGCTGGAGGGTTCAGATTTCATATCAACATGCTTCAACTGAAAAATGCTCTATCAGAAGTCAAAAACTGGGAAATCATACACAAAATACCTTGCAAAGACTGAGAAGGAAAAAAAAAAAATACACAGCATAATCAGAAGAAACATAGCAGAATGTAATGGCTTCCCATTGAAGTGGTCAAAGTCATCATAACAAATTTAAATTACCCTCATAATTTAAAAGTAGAATAAAAATGTAAACCAGCTCATGCTTTTCATCCATAATATTCAGTACACAGCATGTATAAAAACAGTCCAGGCAAAAGCAAACCGATACCGCTCCTTTCCCACTTTTTTCTCTATTTTCATATAGTTATGAAAACAGGTAGGGCTACTAACGCAGTCCATTGGGTGAAACTCAGAAAATATAAATCAGAAGGGTTGGACTTGAGCCTCGTCCCAAACAAGATAAGATCTCACAAAGCCCCAAGTCTGTGGGTCTGGACACAGTTGCATTTTGAATCAAAACAGCTCCACTTGTATGCTCGTCAATAGTTAATTGTCTTCCGCGGTAGTCTGGGTTCTCTTTTAAAATGACAAAGCCTTCAAGAATGGGAGAGAGTGGAATATACCTGCACGGACAATTAAATATTAGTAATACAACAGGTAAACAGTCAAATAAGTACACCTTTCAAGGGATAGGAATGTAGTACTTCTCAGTAGCAAGCTCCGCTCTATCACCAGCAGCCAGAAGAACCCGGTGTTGAGTGGGTCTGGAAACCAGTAATGGTCTTGGAAATTAGAGCCTGCCTGGCCAACAACATCGACAACTTGGCCCACCCGCACAGGTACTGACAGAGGTTTCAAGTTCTCATCTACTGTTAGTAGCATTCTTGGCTGTAGTATTGAAGGAAATATATAACATAATCAACCATTAGTAGTAGTGTGTTAACAGCCCAATCATTAAAAGCAATAGAGGGTGAGATAAAGTGAACAAACTATTTATAAACTGAGACCAAACCTGCATTGCCAAAGCGAGGAAGTAAAGAACATAATGATATTTCCCCAATATGATTGCTTTCATATCCAAGACATGCATGCAGTAAGGTTACTATTCCAGCCAATGCGTTCTGGAAGAAAAAAGATGAAATACATACAGAAAGTGAGCCGACAGAAAAAGCCAGAGGTATGACTTAAAATACTTCTCCTCCTGAATACTAAATTTATTTATTCATTTAAATTGCAGAAAAAAGGCTAGATGATAATCTAAAACTTCATATTTGTAAACCCTGTCTCCCAATATGCTTTATCCCTAAAATTATTTATTTATTTATTATTTTTTATAAATAAAAATGTTTTTTATTCCACATGACAGCCTTTTTAACAGCTTTGGACAAAATAGCCACGTACAGATTACACCAGTAAACAGACTTTGCAGACTATACAGATCATGTATTGCTTTAGCTCTACTGAATGATTTACCCTGTCGAAGAAGTGAATGCATGAAGCATTTGACACCATTCTTAACCCAACAGAGCTGTAAGCTGAACTTATTTGGATCATCTGATTGAATCCTCTTCCAACTTTCTAGCTGGCTGTATCTAAGACCAAAACTTCTCTTATACAAAAGATGCTCATAGGATAGCCAATTTTTTGTTTGTTTCTAGTGTGTTTGGAAATTCCATATAGATACTATTGATTCATTTCTAGAATTCCATCCCACATAAATAATGTGGAATAATTCTTCTTTCAAAAATAAATCTCTTAAATGGGAAACAAACCCATTTTCCTGTATCACAGGGATATTAACTAAAAGCGGAATGAACCACTTGAAATGGTAGGTTTAAACTAGATGGACTAGCTTAGATGCCATCAAAATTCTAACAAAAACCTTTAGATTCAACAGAAACATCTGGTCTTGGTCCAGTCCTGATGTGAAAACTACCACTTTGGAAGAAGTCTCCCATTATTTGAAACTTGCTCATCTCCGCTGGATATGTATGTATGTGAATCAGTTCTAACCCACACCTAAAATTGAAAAAGTTAATATGGGGTAGAAGAAACACTTACGAGGGGATAGCAAAAAGCTTTCAGAATGATATGGAGCAAGAGTCAACAAGCCTTTTCCCAAATGTACAAGACCCTGGGCAATTAGGTACCTGCACAAGTGGCCAACACAAATCATTAAAACAGAACCCTTAAAAATAAAAATAAAAATAAAAAATAAAAATAAAAAAGAAAAGAAAAGAAAGAAAAGAAAATCTGAGATGCACTGTGGAGACAAATTCCAAGAAACTTACACAAAAAAAGAAGGCTAGCTTCTTTGTAGTAGTAACTCGAAAGATTGCTTGAAGAAACATGCCAGCTATTCTAGCGTTGTTGGTTCCAGCACCAATCAACCCTAAGGAGATGGCAGGCAGCCTGTAGAATCCAGATAATATATATGTCAAGATTTGAGGCTGTAACTAACAAGGGAATTGATAATACTAACTATAGTCCCTAATATATTATGCCTGAAAGAGAGAATACCATTTGCTACTTCTGTATCTGTATAAGTGACTCTGTCTGGCAATGTATCCATAACATTGACCTGGTCAGAACATGTCAATTCATAAATTAAGCTCAACTGCCAATTCAAACACCAGTTCAGGTTGCTCAGCTTGGAAAATATCACCAGAGATAATTTACCTTAGGGTTTGATATACAAAAGACCAAGAGCCAAAAGGAACTGCCCTTGGATATTATGCTCTCCATACTGTAATAGATGCTCTATTGAAGCGGGCCGAATAAGCCATTTCAAGTCCCAATTCTTCAGCCATTGCTACCATACTTAATTCAAGTAACTGGTCCCTGATGGGTTTCTCCACTTCTCAAGATGTTGGGCACATTGACCCAGAAGGTGTTGGACCTATGTGAAAATAAACAGTAAGAGTGAGCTATTTCATCTACATAATGATGCAGTCGACTCCAATTTAAATTAAAGGGGTTGTAGTAAACACCTTGAGCACATTCCCAGTTCCAGCATAAGCACAGGAAAGTAGGGTCATGTCACAATATTTCCTAATTTTCTCATTAAATGTCTTAGAAACCTCTGCTGTTACCTCCACACTTTCCTGTTAAGCGACACAATGGGATTCCAAGAAAAAAAATACAACAACAAAACAAATGATGTAAATAAGAATCAAGTCCAAAGTCTACAAGGTGTTATCAACAATAAATAAATAATTTTTTCAGATGCACCACCAAATTTTTTTTTTTTAAATTATCACGAATTTGAAAAGGAATAATCTGTGATAAAATAGAAAAAAAAAAAATTTTAAAAAAGCCCGCATAGCTTGCATTTTTTAGTTACCTCGCTTCCCCAAGGTATATAGAGGCCAAGGCCAAAAGAGGCAAAGAAGTCGGTCGAGGGCTCCCCAATTCTGATTCACTTGGGTCCATTAATGCAAATATATAATTGCCTGAGCAACCTCTTCATTACAGGAACCAACATATACCAAGCCCAATGAAATAGCAGTGAGCATAATCACATCAAGAGGCACTTTATTTATCTCCAAGGATAGGGTCAATTTACTACGTGGATCTGACAAGCGATTTGAGGTGAGTCGCTTCAGCAGGGAAATAAGCATATCAAACAAAGTAGAGAACAAGTTAAATGATGTTTTTGCATTCCACAGATACAAAGACAATTAACCGCCATGGAGACTGAGAAAAATTATAAATTAATCAACATCAACTTTTAATTAAACATGTTGTGCAAAGAGAAGGAAGAGTACTCATCAGAATTTTATCTCTCCCCTCTCTCTATTTGTGTGTGATTCTGTAACTTCTGTGATGGAAATTAACAATCTATGGTAGAATATAGACAGAATGAGATTCCACTGATGTGCCTCTTGAGATCAGACATAGTATTGTTTCCATGGCCTGCAAAAGAAACCCACCAAGTTAAAAAATGCAGAGGAACCTCACACCTGCTCATTTTTGAGGCACCAGCATAAGCAAGGCCCAGACCCATTATTGCACTTTTTAATTCTGACAGAAGAATCCTCTTTATCTATCCTAATCAGCAAGAGTACCCAATGCCTGAAAAAAAAAGAAAGAATTTAGGATTTCCAAATACACGCTTTCAGTCCTGGCAGACTTGTACAGAAAAAATGCCCGAAGTATAACTCACGGGATCACAGTCATTCTTGATACCATGCCCCAGTTCACAATACCAACTCCCAATAATGCACCGGCTATGATATGGTTGTCATTACTGTGCAAATACTTGTCCAAGTTGGGCAAGTCCAGAATCAACATCCCAAAAGCAGGAATCGCCTACAGGAAAAATGGTGAAAGAACCATATGAAGCCTCTAGTTGCCCTGGGACTGTGATTAAATATCCAATATAAAAATGTTACATAAACCATCCTAAAATATTTGCCTCCAAATTTCTTACACAAATGAACCACTCTTTTACCTGACCAAAGCCAGCATGCTAACAAATGCATTATTAACAAAATGTAGCTGCCAAGTTCTGTCATGGCTGAATCCAACACTTGCACACCAGCACTGAGCCCGACCATCAAGCAAATGTGCCTAATTAAATCCAAGCAAAAAGAATAGCAGGTTTGATGGAGAGAAACAATTAGGAATAACACACACTGGCAAACCCCTTTCAAATATGCAACAGTAAATTATATACTATCAAGATGACAGAACAAATCCAAAAGAGTACAGATGCGGATATCTAAGAAGTCCCAACCTATATAAATATCCTCCAGGCGATTTGGGCTCCACTTGGACCTCTATATCACGAGCAAGTGTAAGAATAACCTTCCTTAACTTAGTATTGTTGATGAATTTCTTGCAGAGAAATGCTTGCTCCCTTTAAATAGATCATCTGCAGCCATCTCTCTTCATCAAGCTCAAAAGTAATACCCTGTATAGAGAAAGAAATCAATAACCAAACACTTATCTGCCAATCAATTAAAAGCGAAACATTAGCGACTTGCAGCAAAAATTAAAACAATGCAAGGATGAAGCTTCTAAAAAAGAGATCTCATGTTTCCATTTAGGCGACAAATTAGTTCAAAATACAACACTTTAACTCCGCAATTCGTCTTGTACCAAACCTATCTATAAGAAATAACATCACGGCAAGGTTGTTAAATCGGAATCCTAAAGTAGGATCGATTGAGAGGTCACGGTGGATCGGATCGTAGGACCGGATCGAGATCGTAAGATCCTACTTTCTATTAAAAAAGATAAAAATTAAATTAAAATGATACATATGTATTAAAAAAAGGTGAAAAATCATAAAACCTACAATCCTACTTGCTGATCCTGCCTCGATCCCTCTGATCACGATTCCCATGCGATCCTGCGATCCCTGCCTTGCGATCCTGTTATAACATGGAGTCCTACAGCGGTCTGGATCGTTTGGCAAAAATATGGGATGCATTGATCGCTAACAACCATGCATCAAATTAAACATCCAAACCAAAGAAAGTAACAAGAAGAACAGCAGTATGACTAATTATTTCCAAACAAGGGACAAGATTCCCATACCCGTACCAGGATATCAGGTCCAACAGGAGGTCATAAAGCACACATTAAAAGATCGTTACTACAACATCATACTA